>CM074719.1:620351277-620951277 GCA_037306005.1 Rhinophrynus dorsalis | reverse complement strand
AGTTTAATGTGTTTTTTATTTTTTTATTTGTTTAATTTAAATTTTTTATTGAATATTTAAAAAAAAACAATTTTAAATTCTGCCGAATAATTCAGAGTATTGCCGAATTTCGTCCGAGTCGAACAGGTGCAGTCTGAAATTCGTATCCTCCGAATGGAAAACAAAAAATTCATCCAAAATCGAATTTTACCGAAAATTTTTGCCGTGCACAAGTCTGCCGGACAGTGTAGTCATGAGAGCAAGTTGGGAGAAGGCCTTGAAATTCACAGATAGGGAGTAGGACAAACATCACCCAGAATGCACTGCTCTCGTTGGGTAGTTAGTTGCTGGTGTTGTGGAGACATTCTGTATGGATAGAGTGGCTCCTCATGAGTGGCTCCCGGAGCAGACCGCCTCCCTCGACCCCCCGTTAGTACGCCACTGTTGACTAGACATATCACAGTGAGGGACAATCTTCTGTCTACCAGTTTAAGGAAAACCCTGCCCCACTTGATGAAGAGGGGCAGGTTTTCTTTTTGCTGACACAAGATTGTCCCTCATTGCGAACCATCAGGAACGGCTTTCTGCTCTGAGGGGAGGTAGGGTTATATACGGAAAAGGGACAGGAGGGGGACACACTAATATAAAATAAAATGAAGACAACAATGTCATGAACAGTTAGAAAGGTACTTTTCGTTATAAAAAAGTATATTGAATAATCAACGTTGCCTATCTCTTTAAGAAATCACTGGTGAGTTTCTGTCCCTTTTATCTCACTTTAGTGCATTTTTGCCCCAGGAGCCCAACTACAAAGAATCATGTTCCCCTCTATACACTCGATATCTAACCAACCCAAACAGGATTGATTCATAAGGGCTATTAGGGTCTTCTGTTCAGGTTAAGGAACATTGGGGACTTATTTTCTGGCGATGTCAGTTTTAATATACAATAAACACTGTCATCTACCAATTTTAGTCTCCTTAAATCTATCTATTTAAACTGCCTTTATCTTTTATGTTTTGTTTTTCGGTGTAATGGTTTTAAAGATTTTTAGTTTAGTAGTTACTCTTTCAGACAAGCAGGTGTGTCTCAGACTGTATAGATATTTACTCAACTGGCCCTTGATTGCCTTCATCATCTATCCTCCTCACTGCTCCCTCTGTGGGAACTTGCTCATCTTGAGCCCCAGAGAGGGCTCATGTGCTGCCAACCAGAGGTTGATGGCGAGATCTGCTTCATAAATGGGGTGAGGCTCAATCAAGTGGGCAGGGCTTAATCATGTTTCAGTCATAAAGTGGGCATGAATTAAGTGGGAAGCAGGCAGAAGTGGGTGGGAAGCAGGAGATATGGGTGGGAAGTGGGAAGAACAGAGTGGGAAGAAGGAGAAGTGGGCAGGAAGTGGAGGAACAGGGTGGGAAGGAGGAGAAGTAGGCAGGAAGTGGGAGGAACAGGGTGGGAAGGAGGAGAAGTGGGCAGGAAGTGGGAGGAACAGGGTGGGAAGGAGGAGAAGTGGGCAGGAAGTGGTGGAACAGGGTGGGAAGAAGGAGAAGTGGGCAGGAAGTGGGAGTAACAGGGTGGGAAGGAGGAGAAGTGGGCAGGAAGTGGGAGGAACAGGGTGGGAAGGAGGAGAAGTGTGTGGGAAGTGGGAAGAACAGGGTGGGCAGGAGGAGAAGTGGGCAGGAAGTGGTGGAACAGGGTGGGAAGGAGGAGAAGTGGGAGGAACAGGGTGAGAAGGAGGAGAAGTGGGAAGAACAGGGTGGGAAGGAGGAGAAGTGGGTAGGAGAGTTCCCAGGTATGGCAATCAACCTTACCAAGGGGTGAAATAAATTTATGGAGAGAAATAAACATGTAAATCATGTCCAGATGGATGCTCCCACTAAGGGCATGTAAGGGTGATAGATCCTTTAACCCTTTAGCGTTCCAGAGAGGTACGCAACTCTGACAGAGACAACCTCAAAAAAATCAAGTTCTGTCGAAAGATTTAGAACTATAATAAGAAGCTTTGTGCTGCATTTCAGCCTCTTTCCCATAAAGCCTAAAGCTGATGTACATAATTGCCCTTTGTCCAGGATAGACGTAAATATTTACACAATACAGACAAGCTCGCCGTGTGACATTAACAGATGTGAGTTATGCAAGAGGAAGCAGAATGGGAAATACACTTCTCACTTCCTTATTCTGAAAATATCCTTACGAAACAAAAACTCCTGCTGTGATTTAAAAAGTGCAAGGAAATGAATTTCAGTGGGCAGAAAATCCAGAATGACCGCTACGAACCAGTCCTGTGAGGACTGGTTCTACAAAATCAATTCTTCATTAGCACTGGATATCATATCCATTTAGACAGACATGATTACTTCTTGAATGACTCTTGAATCTCAAAGTCATCTAAAGGAAGGTTTCCCAATAAGACATCAGTGATAAGTGATTGTGTTCCTGGAGTCCTGCAAAAAGAAACATGTGCCTTTCCCTAACACGTAACTCTCCTTCCAGAAGCTCTTTGTCCTCTGTACCTTACTCCCCTTCCAGCAGCTCTCTCCCTAAAGTAGCTCTCTGCCCAGCATCTAGCACCCCTTTCTGAAGATCTCTGCCCTTCACACCTAACTCACCATCCAGAAGCCTCCTACCTAAATCAGCTTCCAGCGTCTCTCTGTCCTCAATATGTAACTCATCTCCACTGAACCTAACTCCCCATCTAGAAACGGTCTCCCTCCAGCATCTCTCACCAGCATTTATCTCTCATTCCAGAATCTTTTTCTTCAACACTTATATCCGTATTTTATAGCTCTCTCTCTCTCTCCAGCACTTAAAGGGATAGTAATACTTGTTTTATCTTTATTTTATTTTGTAGGCATTAAAAAAACATGAAGAACGATATAAGTCTTATCTCTCAAACCTTTATGGTTTGAGAGATATTCACAAGCAAAGTTTCCCCCTCCCGCCCCTTTTACCTAGTGTAAGCCATCTCTTCTCAGATGTGGAATCCAGTCCATAGACCAGACAGATCACAGCAGGGGACAATCTACTTCCTATGAGAACAATGAAAGCCCTGCCCCCCTTGACAAGTTTTTCAGGTTTTTCCCTTATCTTAATTGAAGATTGTTCCTCTCTGCAGTCTACCTGGGCACCTCCCTTCTGATCTGGCTGAGCAGTGTTACATCAGTAAAAGGGGCGGGAGGGGGATACTTTGTCATTGAATTACTCTTGAACTACAACTCTGACAGCATTGAAATAACACTCTCCAAAGTCCAAATACTATGATGATTAATTAGAGCTGCTTTTATTATGAAACATTACTGTCACTTTAACTCCCTTTCCAGCATATCCCTTTACCTAGCACCTAACCTCTTCCTGCATCTCTCTCCCTAGCATCTATCTCCCCTTCCAGAATCTCTCTTTCCTTAGCACCTAATTGTGTTTTTTAGCTGTTCGCTCTCAAACACGTAACTCCCCTTCAATTAACTCTCTCTCCCAAGCACCTAAATCCCCTTCCAGCATCTCCTTTTACCAGCAGATAACCTCTTCCAGCATCTAACTCCCTTTCCCACATCTTTCTTTCCTTGGCACCTAACTCCCCTTCCAGTATCTCCCCATATATACCTTGCACCTAACTCACCTTAAAGGGATAGTAATACTTAAAATGTAAAAAAATATATGTTGTAGGGTTTATCCCCCTGAGTAAAACAAGGGTACTCCCACTGCTGAAAGGTGTTTCATTCAAAAGTTATTAGTTTTCAAAGTTGAATTTTTTAGGTGCAATATCACAGTGGCCTGAAATTGTACAGTGGCGCTGTTGCTACACCATCCTATGGACAGCTCTGGTCAGTTGACCATAAATCTCCATAGGATGGTGTAGCAACAGCGCCACTGTACAATTTCAGGCCACTGTGATATTGCACCTAAAAAATTCAACTTTGAAAATTAATAACTTTTGACTGAAACACCTTTCAGCAGTGGGAGTACTCTTGTTTTACTCAGGGGGATAAACCCTACAACATATTTTTTTTTACATTTTAAGTATTACTATCCCTTTAAAGGCATCTCTCTCTACCTAACACCTAACCCTCCCTAACACCCAACTCCCCTACCAGCATTTCTCTCCAGCATCTAACTCCCCTTCAAGCATCTTTCTTTCCCCAGCACCTAACTCTTTCTTCCAGCAGTTCTCTCCA
The DNA here is from genome assembly GCA_037306005.1 of Rhinophrynus dorsalis. NCBI lineage: Eukaryota > Metazoa > Chordata > Amphibia > Anura > Rhinophrynidae > Rhinophrynus > Rhinophrynus dorsalis. The sequence continues at coordinate 620,947,126 of CM074719.1, read as the reverse complement.
GCAACTGACTCCCCTTTCAGAAGGTTGAGAAAATCATAATGGACATGCTTATTTAACCCCTTGAGGACCAGAGCGGTTAACAAATATATTAATGAATCTGTCAGTGTCACTTGAATCCTGAACCAGATTCTGTCTTTACCACATTTGGGAACCTTCTTCCTCTCAATCCTGCAGTGTAGCCACGTGCATGAGTTAAATCCTAAATTATATATGATGGTACGTGTGAGATTGCATTAAACTGCATTATTTACAGGACACGTCCTCCTGAAATATGCATCAGTGTATAGAAGTATCATGCAGCGGTGTATATAAAAATTACATTGCAAAAACTTACATTAAAGCCTAGGTCAAAGTTCTCACTCATGCAATCAAGAGAATGGACATGGTATAAGCTGAAGAACTTTAACCCATAAAGGACCAGATGGGTTAACTGCAATCCTCCTGTGTTTTGAGGATAATATAAAAGAAAAGGACACTCTATTGTGTATTTAAATTAGCACATGGGGAGCACAGGGTTAATGGGTGCTGAATGGACTAGAAGGTGATAAATAATGTGCGTAGGATAGGAATGAGTCAGGCTTTCGTTGGAAGGATTCAAGTGATAGTAAGCCTCCATTTTGACTTAACGTATTCTGCAAGTGAGTTTTCTGATCATTCGACCATCAAAGTAAGATTACATACAGAGTAAGGCCCGTTTCACATAGGATAAATGAATGGAGCACTGCTTCCTTATTTCTGTCATCTGTGGGAACAGATAACAGGGTAAAATATGGTGCATCTCACACAGATGAATATCAACTTGTCTAATTATACTGACGTCCATCATGCAGAACTTTACTATATCTATTATCTATTATTATATATATAAAAGAAGACTTCTGTGTGCCTGGCAAACACACCCAGGAGTGGTATTAAGGAGGACTTACTGTTCCCATTGGGTGATTCAATCATGCAGGGAGTTGGCCCGCCCCCACTATGCAGCCCGCCCACCACTATCAAAGTCAGAAAAAAACAATATGGCTGCCATTTGCTCCTACACCACAGACAAACACACATGCCCCACTCACACACACAGACCACCACACACACATATGCCCCACTCACACAGCACCACACAAACACACACACATGCCCCACTCACACAGCACCAAACAGACATGCTCCCACTTACACACACAGCACCACATACACACACAAAGCCAGAAATAAATATGGCTGACACACACACACAGTCACTCACCCTGACTCCCAGTGGCCTCAGCAGGACCTGTAGTGCAGCACCAGAGGAACAAAATGGCACTCAAAGGGTTAAGGTAGGCCCTCTGCTGAATTATTTCTTCACTGTCATCATTTGCCATGCAAGATACAGGACAGACAGCCATCAGATACACACTTAACACACTGACTGCCACAGGGTTTGTTTATCAAGTTTTACCCCCTCAGGGAATGTGTTCAAACCCCTCACACTGTAAACTTGCATTTCCCTCCCACTTCTCCTCCTTCCCCAGCCTATTACTAACACTTTCACACATTTATGTTAAGCCCCACCCCCTACTAGCAATTAAGCCCCGCCCACTGTTAACCCAAATTGCCCCATTGCTCTCTCCACATCAGCACCACATGAGGGACTCCACAAGTCAAAGTTCACAGGTATTACACACACATGTCTCACTCACACAGCACCAAACACCTATACACACACACAATGCCAGAAAGAAAGATGGCTGACACACAGTCACTCACCCTGACTCCCAGTGGCCTCAGCAGGACCTGTACTACAGCCACTGAGGAACAAAATGGCACTCAATGGGTTAAGGTAGGTCCTCATTGCGCAATTATTTCTTCACTGTCATCATTTGCCATGCAAGACTCAGGACAGACAGCCATCAGATTCACACTTAACCCACTGACTGCCACAGGGTTGTGTATCAAGTTTTACCCCTCAGGGAGTGTGTTCAAACCCCTCACACTGTAAACTTGCATTTCCCTCCCACTTCTCCTCCTTCCCCAGCCTATTACTAACACTTTTCCACATTTGTTAAGCCCCGCCCCTACTCGCGATTAAGCCCCACCCACTTTTAACACAGATTGCCCCATTTGTCTCTCCACATCAGCACCACATTAGTCCCCTCTAGGGACTCCACAAATCACAGTTCCCAGGTATGAATACACTTCCCACTGCTATTTGACTCTGACATGCCTCTCTATACCTTAACCATTTGAGTGCCAGAGGGGTACACAACTCATGCACGCATGTGTTCCTGCTCATATATGTTGCGTGTGTCTGTGTGTGTGTGTGTGTGTACATCTCTGTTACATATGTGTGTCCATGTGTGCATCTCCAGTGTGTCTGTGTGTGCATGTCTTTTGCATGTCTCTGCCGCTCACTGTGTGTATATGTACATACCTCCCAACATTTCACATGGCCAAAGAGGGACACGTTAGTTTTAGGTGATATTGTTGGGGGCGTGGCTGGTGGGCAGGGCATTAGTAAGAATTTTTACGGTATTTCATGACCTATTACTGGCTATTTATGTAACTGAATAAATGATTTAGTGCAAGACCAAAGTATTTTATTTGCACAGACTAATGTATAAACACATATACTGAAGTTTAAAAAAATATGTATATGAGCTTTATTGCTGTAGAGCAAAGTAATACACACCACACAGTCAGGGCTGGTGCAAGGATTTTTGCCACCCTAGGCAAAACCTAATTTTGCTGCCCATTTTGCTCTGCCCCTTGTGCCCCACCCCTTTATACCCCGCCTACTTATACTCAACCTCTTTTCATGATTGTCCTCTCTCTGCCCCCTGGGCCAGTCTGCCCCTGGTCTGGAGATGCCTGTAAGGGATGCCCCCCACCAGCTCCAACTTGCCCCTTATCAGCTTCACTTTGGCCCACCAGCTCCACTTTGCCCCTATCAGCTCCACTTTGTCCCCCATCAACTCCAACTTGCCGCGTCAGCTCCAACTTGCCCCCATCAGCTCCACTTTGACCCCCACCACCTCCAATTGCCCCCACCAGCTCCACTTTGCCCCCCAGCAGCTCCACTATGCCCCCAGCAGCTCCAACTTGCCACCATCAGCTCCACTTTGCCCCCCATCCACTCCAAATTGCCCCCATCAGCTCCACTTTGCCCCCCATCTGCTCTAACCTGCCCCCACCGGCTCCACTTTGCCCCCAGCAGCTACACTATGCCCACAGCAGCTCCACTATGCCCCCAGCAGCTCCAACTTGCCACCATCAGCTCCAACTTACCCCCATCAGCTCCACTTTCACCCCCATCCGCTCCAACTTACCCCCATCAGCTCCATTTTGCCCCCTCAGCTCCAACTTGCCCCCCATCCGCTCCACTTTGCCCCCCATCCGCTCCAACTTGCCCCCACCAGCTCCAACTTGCCCCCACCAGCTCCACTATGCCACCACCAGCTCCACTATGCCACCTCAGCTACAACTTTCCCCTATCAGTTCCAACTTACCCCCATCGGCTCCACTTTGCCCCCAAGCAGCTCCACTATGCCCCCAGCAGCTCCAACTTGCCCCTATCAGCTCCAACTTGCCACCATCAGCTCCACTTTGCCCCCCATCCACTCCAACTTGCCCCCATCCACTCCAACTTGCCCCCCATCCGCTCTAACTTGCCCCCACCAGCTCCACTTTACCCCCCCTTCAAGCTCCACTTTGCCCCCCCTCAGCTTTACTTTGCCCCCCCTCAGCTCCACTTTGGCCCCCTCACCTTCACTTTGCCCCTCCTCAGCTCCACTTTACCCCCTCAGCTCCAACTTGCCCCCATCAGCTCCACTTTGACCCTCATCCGCTCCAACTTACCCCCATCAGCTCCACTTTGCCCCCACCAGCTCCAACTTGCCCCCACCAGCTCCACTATGCCCCCTCAGCTCCAGCTTTCCCCTATCAGCTCCAACTTTCCCCCATCATCTCCACTTTGCCCCCATCCGCTCCAACTTGCCCCCAGCAGCTCCACTATGCCCCTTCAGTTCCAACTTGCCCCCCATCACATACCTGTAGCTCCAGCGCAGTCTTCTCTTCAGTAATGCAGAGCGAGGCGGGAGATCATGACTCCCAGCGCGCTCTGCATTACTAAAGATTCGACCCAATGACGGAGCGCTGTAGCAACACAGACCTGATTGTGTTGTGGTTCCCGGCGTGGTGTGTGCGGGCGCAGCTCTTCTCCGCTGCATGCCCATGCCCCCAGTACGTGTGCGCACTAGGCTGGCGCCTACCTCGCCTATAGGTGGAGCCGGCCCTGCACACAGTCTGACCTCCTAAAAAGAGGGACAACAGGGTGGGAAAGAGGGACAGAGGGATTTGGCCCTCAAAGAGGAACTGTCCCTCCTAAAGAGGGACACTTGGGATGTATGGTATGTGTCTGCCTGTGTGTTGCATATATCTGTGTTTATCAGTGTGTCTGCATTTCACACACGTGCGCCCAATGGGCATAACATGACGGGTAACGCCGTCCCACATTTCTAGTATATATATAAAAGAAGACTTCTGTGTGCCTGGCAAACACACCCAGGGGTGGTATTAAGGAGGACTTACTGTTCCCATTGGGTGATTCAATCATGCAGGGAGTTGGCCCGCCCCCACTATGCAGCCCGCCCACCACTATCAAAGTCAGAAAAAAACAATATGGCTGCCATTTGCTCCTACACCACAGACAAACACACATGCCCCACTCACACACACAGACCACCACACACACATATGCCCCACTCACACAGCACCAAACAAACACACACAGACATATCTGGGAACTCTCCGGATTTGCCCCGGAGACTCCGGTTCTGACAGAACTTTACCGGGTCTCCGGGGCAGAGGCTGATTCCTCCGGATGTGGAGAGTTTGTATTGAAACTCTGCCACATCCGCTTTTTCTCCTGCTGATACTCAGTCCCCAGCCCTCCGAGTGCCAGAGTGGTAAGTAATGCATTGCTTTGCAATGCATTCCGTACCACTCTGGCACTCAAAGGGTTAAGCCCCCCCCCACTCGTGGCAAGCCCCGCCCCTTTTTGACGCGATTAGCGTCATTTTTGTCACCCCCTGGTGAACAGAGGACTACCCTCCGGGTAGCCCTCGACTGGAAGTTCCAGGTATGCACACAGACCACCACACACACACATGCCCCACTCACACAGCACCAAACAGACATGCTCCCACTTACACACACAGCACCACATACACACACAAAGCCAGAAATAAATATGGCTGACACACACACACAGTCACTCACCCTGACTCCCAGTGGCCTCAGCAGGACCTGTAGTGCAGCACCAGGGGAACAAAATGGCACTCAAAGGGTTAAGGTAGGCCCTCTGCTGAATTATTTCTTCACTGTCATCATTTGCCATGCAAGACTCAGGACAGACAGCCATCAGATTCACACTGAACCCACTGACTGCCACAGGGTTGTGTATCAAGTTTTACCCCTCAGGGAGTGTGTTCAAACCCCTCACACTGCAAACTTGCATTTCCCTCCCACTTCTCCTCCTTCCCCAGCCTATTACTAACACTTTTACACATTTATGTTAAGCCCCGCCCCCTACTCGCGATTAAGCCCCGCCCACTTCTAACCCAGATTGCCCCATTTGTCTCTCCACATCAGCACCACATTAGTCCCCTCTAGGGACTCCACAAATCACAGTTCCCAGGTATGAATACACTTCCCACTGCTATTTGACTCTGACATGCCTCTCTATACCTTAACCATTTGAGTGCCAGAGGGGTACACAACTCATGCACGCATGTGTTCCTGCTCATATATGTTGCGTGTGTCTGTGTGTGTGTGTGTGTACATCTCTGTTACATATGTGTGTCCATGTGTGCATCTCCAGTGTGTCTAGGGTGACCACGGGTCCCGGAACGTCCGGGACTGTCCCTTATTTCAGGGACATGTCCCGCGTCCCGGGTCCCCTTCAACCGGGACAATGAAGTGTCCCGGAATGAAGGCAAGCCGCCCTGGATGTCAGCCTGCAAGCGGTGTGTCACATCATGGACGCCGCTCGCGGCGTCCATGATATGACACACCGCTTGCAGGCTGACATCCAGGGCGGCAATGCAGCTTACCTGGAGGCAAGCGCTCTAGTAATACAGAGCGCTGGGAGATGACATCACTCCCAGCGCTCTGCATTACTGGCCATACCGCGCGGGAGCTTCAGCTCTGTGCCGGAGGAGGCACAGAGCACATTCTACGCCGCTAGACCACCAGGGACTTAAGGTATGACGGCTAGGGTGACCACGTCCCGGAATGGCAGAAGGGAAATGTGGTCACCCTAAGTGTGTCTGTGTGTGCATGTCTTTTGCATATCTCTGCCGCTCACTGTATGTATATGTGCATACCTCCCAACATTTCACATGGCCAAAGAGGGACACGTTAGTTTTAGGTGATATTGTTGGGGGCGTGGCTGGTGGGCAGGGCATTAGTAAGAATTTTTACGGTATTTCATGACCTATTACTGGCTATTTATGTAACTGAATAAATGATTTAGTGCAAGACCAAAGTATTTTATTTGCACAGACTAATGTATAAACACATATACTGAAGTTTAAAAAAATATGTATATGAGCTTTATTGCTGTAGAGCAAAGTAATACACACCACACAGTCAGGGCTGGTGCAAGGATTTTTGCCACCCTAGGCAAAACCTAATTTTGCTGCCCATTTTGCTCTGCCCCTTGTGCCCCACCCCTTTATACCCCGCCTACTTATACTCAACCTCTTTTCATGATTGTCCTCTCTCTGCCCCCTGGGCCAGTCTGCCCCTGGTCTGGAGATGCCTGTAAGGGATGCCCCCCACCAGCTCCAACTTGCCCCTTATCAGCTTCACTTTGGCCCACCAGCTCCACTTTGCCCCTATCAGCTCCACTTTGTCCCCCATCAACTCCAACTTGCCGCCTCAGCTCCAACTTGCCCCCATCAGCTCCACTTTGACCCCCACTACCTCCAGTTGCCCCCACCAGCTCCACTTTGCCCCCCAGCAGCTCCACTATGCCCCCAGCAGCTCCAACTTGCCACCATCAGCTCCACTTTGCCCCCCATCCGCTCCAAATTGCCCCCATCAGCTCCACTTTGTCCCCCATCTGCTCTAAGCTGCCCCCACCGGCTCCACTTTGCCCCCCAGCAGCTCCACTATGTCCACAGCAGCTCCACTATGTCCACAGCAGCTCCACTATGCCCCCAGCAGCTCCAACTTGCCACCATCAGCTCCAACTTGCCATCATCAGCTCCACTTTGCCTCCCATCCACTCCAAATTGCCCCCATCAGCTCCACTTTGCCCACCATCTGCTCTAACGTGCCCCCCTCAGCTCCACTTTGCCCCCTCAGCTCCAACTTGCCCCCATCAGCTCCGCTTTCACCCCCATCCGCTCCTACTTACCCCCATCAGCTCCATTTTGCCCCCTCAGCTCCAACTTGCCCCCATCCGCTCCACTTTGCCCCCCATCCGCTCCAACTTGCCCCCACCAGCTCCAACTTGCCCCCACCAGCTCCACTATGCCCCCACCAGCTCCACTATGCCCCCTCAGCTACAACTTTCCCCTATCAGTTCCAACTTACCCCCATCGGCTCCACTTTGCCCCCCAGCAGCTCCACTATGCCCCCAGCAGCTCCAACTTGCCACCATCAGCTCCAACTTGCCACCATCAGCTCCACTTTGCCCCCCATCCGCTCCAACTTGCCCCCATCCACTCCAACTTGCCCCCCATCCGCTCTAACTTGCCCCCACCAGCTCCACTTTGCCCCCCCTTCAAGCTCCACTTTGCCCCCCCTCAGCTTTACTTTGCCCCCCCCTCAGCTCCACTTTGGCCCCCTCAGCTTCACTTTGCCCCTCCTCAGCTCCACTTTACCCCCTCAGCTCCAACTTGCCCCCATCAGCTCCACTTTGACCCTCATCCGCTCCAACTTACCCCCATCAGCTCCACTTTGCCCCCACCAGCTCCAACTTGCCCCCACCAGCTCCACTATGCCCCCTCAGCTCCAGCTTTCCCCTATCAGCTCCAACTTTCCCCCATCATCTCCACTTTGCTCCCATCCGCTCCAACTTGCCCCCAGCAGCTCCACTATGCCCCTTCAGTTCCAACTTGCCCCCCATCACATACCTGTAGCTCCCGCGCAGTCTTCTCTTCAGTAATGCAGAGCGAGGCGGGAGATCATGACTCCCAGCGCGCTCTGCATTACTAAAGATTCGACCCAATGACGGAGCGCTGTAGCAACACAGACCTGATTGTGTTGTGGTTCCCGGCGTGGTGTGTACGGGCGCAGCTCTTCTCTGCTGCATGCCCATGCCCCCAGTACGTGTGCGCCCTAGGCCGGCGCCTACCTCGCCTATAGGTGGAGCCAGCCCTGCACACAGTCTGACCTCCTAAAAAGAGGGACAACAGGGTGGGAAAGAGGGACAGAGGGATTTGGCCCTCAAAGAGGAACTGTCCCTCCTAAAGAGGGACACTTGGGATGTATGGTATGTGTCTGCCTGTGTGTTGCATATATCTGTGTTTATCAGTGTGTCTGCATTTCACACACGTGCGCCCAATGGGCATAACATGACGGGCAACGCCGTCCCACATTGCTAGTTCTTGAATAAATGCAGTAAGGTTGCAGTTAAGAAGGTCTATACAGAAGTCTATGGGGCTGTATTATTACTGTATTCTCTCAGGAACACAGTAAAGTTACAGTAAGGTCTGTACAGAGGCCTATGGGGCTGTATTATTACTGTATTCCCTCAGGAACATAGTAAAGTTACAGTAAGGAAGGTCTGTACAGAGGCCTGTGGGACTGTATTATTACTGTATTCCCTCAGGAACACAGTAAAGTTATAGTAAGGAAGGTCTGTACAGAGGCCTATGGAACTGTATTATTACTGTATTACCTCAGGAACGCAGTAAAGTTACAGTAAGGTCTGTACAGAGGCCTATGGGCTGTATTATTTCTATATTCCCTCAGGAACACAGTAAAGTTACTTTAAGGTCTGTACAGAGGCCTATGGGACTGTATTATTACTGTATTCCCTCAGGAATGCAGTGAAGTTACAGTAAGGAAGGTCTGTACAGAGGCCTATGGGGCTGTATTATTATTGTATTCCCTCAGGAACACAGTAAAGTTACAGTAAGGTCTGTACAGAGGTCTGTGGGGCTGTATTGTTACTGTATTCCCTCAGGAACACAGTACAGTTACAGTAAGGTCTGTACAGAGGCCTATGGGGCTGTATTATTACTGTATTCCCTCAGGAACACAGTAAAGTTACAGTAAGGTCTGTACAGAGGCCTATGGGGCTGTATTATTACTGTATTCCCTCAGTAACACAGTAAAGTTACAGTAAGGAAGGTCTGTACAGAGGCCTATGGGACTGCATTATTACTGTATTCCCTCAGGAACGCAGTAAAGTTACAGTAAGGAGGTCTGTACAGAGGTCTGTGGGCTGTATTATAATTGTATTTCCTCAGGAATGCAGAAAAGTTACAATAAGGTCTGTACAGAGGCCTATGGGGCTGTATTATTACTGTATTCCCTCAGTAACACAGTAAAGTTACAGTAAGGAAGGTCTGTACAGAGGCCTATGGGGATGTATTATTATTGTATTCCCTCAGGAACACAGTACAGTTACAGTAAGGTCTATACAAAGGCCTATGGGGCTGCATTATTACTGTATTCCCTCAGGAACACAGTAAAGTTACAGTAAGGAAGGTCTGTACAGAGGCCTATGGGGCTGTATTTTTAGTATATTCCCTCAGGAAAGCAGTAAAGTTACAGTAAGGAAGGTCTGTACAGAGGCCTATGGGGCTGTATTATTACTGTATTCCCTCAGGAACGCAGTAAAGTTACAGTAAGGAAGGTCTGTACAGAGGCCTATGGGGCTGTATTATTATTGTATTCCTTCAGGAACACAGTACAGTTACAGTAAGGTCTATACAGAGATCTATGGGGCTGTATTATTACTGTATTCCCTCAGGAACACAGTACAGTTACAGTAAGGTCTATACAGAGATCTATGGGGCTGTATTATTACTGTATTCCCTCAGGAACACAGTAATGTTACAGTAAGGAAGGTCTGTACAGAGGCCTATGGGGCTGTATTATTACTATATTCCCTCAGGAACACAGTAAAGTTACAGTAAGGTCTGTACAGAGGCCTATGGGGCTGTATTATTACTATATTCCCTCAGGAACACAGTAAAGTTACAGTAAGGTCTGTACAGAGGCCTATGGGGCTGTATTATTACTATATTCCCTCAGGAAAGCAGTAAAGTTACAGTAAGGAAGGTCTGTACATAGGCCTATGGGGCTGTATTATTACTGTAATGTTAAGGAAAAAATAGTTTCCTTTGTTTTAATTAAAATCACCTTTCTCCTAGTCTTAATGGATGCCCTCTTGTTCTTTGTGTAGCTCTTTGGGTAAAAAGTTCCTTGGAGAGTTCTTTGTATTGACCTCAAATATATTTTTAAACCACCCTTAGAAGTCTCTTCTCTAATCTAATCAAACCCAGTTTGGCTAGTCTCTCTTTATAACTTAGATCCTCCAATCCCTTTATCAGTTTTGTTACACATCTCTGCAGTTCAGTAATGCATTTTAAAGAACTTTGCCCAAAAACTACACTCCATATTCTAGGTGAGGCCTGTAAAAGGATTTATATAGAGGTGGAATTATATTCTCAAATCATGCATCTATACTACTTTTTATGCATTCCAGTACTCTCTTTGCTCTTGCAGCAGCTGAGTGACTCTGCACACTGCTGTGAAGTCTATTGTCTATCAGTGCGCCTAAATCTTTCTCTAATGAGGATTCCCTGTGTAGTTTCTCATTTAGAGTATATGTAGCAAGTTTGTTCTACAGCCCCAAAGCATAACCTTACATTTATCTACATTAATTGTCATCTGCCACTTTTCTACCCATTCACTCAGTTTATCTAAATCCTTCTGCAGAGAAAACACATCCTGTTCTGTATATATTTCCTTACACAGCTTAGTGTCATCAGCAAAGATTGAGACATTACTTTCAATTCCCACTTCAAAATCATTAGTAAATAAGTTGAAAAGAATTGTTCCTAGGACTGAATGCAGTAGCACACAACTTACAAATTTAGACCAACTTGAAAAAGTTCAATTTATAACTCTCTGCCATGTATCATTTAACCAGTTCTCAATCCATGTACAGATATCATCGCCCAAACCAAAGGCTTTTACTGTATGCAGTAACCTGTTGAGAGGCACTGTATCAAAGGTTTTTGAAAAATCCAAGTATACTACATCAACAGCAATTCCCTTGTACAAATTTTCATGTACCCTTTCGTAAAATACAAGCAAATTGGTTTGACATGATTTATTCCTCACAAAATCATGCTGGCTCCTAATAATAATATTTTTGGTCTTCACATAGTTCTGAATACTCTCAGTTAGTAACACATCTAATATCATACCCACTACGTCAAGCTCACAGGTCTGTAATTTCCTGGTTTAAATCTTGCCTCTTTTTTAATATTGGTACTACATTGTTTTTCCTCCCATCACAGGCCTGATGATAGAGAATCAAGAAATATCAAGTATAATGGTCTAGGTATTACTGACCTAAGTTTCTTAAAACCACTTAACGACCCATGACGGTCCAGGACCATCATGGGTTAAATGCTAGTAGCGTGCCTCCGTGCATGCTGCTATCATTCATTCCAGGCTAAGACTGAACTGTCTGTCCCTTACTATCAAACTAAGGGACAGAGAAGCAGAGAGGAGACACCTAGTGGTTAAATAAGAAGCAGCAGCTGGGGATATTAACCCCTTCACTGCTGTGCTGGAGGCTGGCTAAATGCAGGTCAATTTTTGACCTGCTAAAATCAACTTTTTTTTTTTTTTTTAAAGACACAACACATTTTTTTTTTTTAATTAAAAAAAAAAAATAATGTGTCAATAACCAAAATTGGGAGTGTGATTGTTGTGGAGCCATGTAGTACATTTATACACACTGCCAAATGTCATCAATAAAAAGGTAGGAAAATAGGGTGGGAAAAAGGGACATGGGGTTTTTCACCCAGGGAGAACAGTGCCCACTTAAAACTGCCCATTTTGTAGGTATGACTGACTGGTTATCATTGCCCAAATGATCCCAAGAGAAAAAAAATGGCATTTTTTTTTTTTACTGTTTTCTTTAATTTTACTAAAATAAATGGTGGGCTATCCATATAAGTGGGGTATCAAATAAAAGCACTATTTGTGCGTAAAAAAACGGTATATAATTTTCATGGGTAAAATAAAGTACTTAGAGGGAAAACACTGTTGAACAAAGACATAGTAAAAAGGTCAGAATTGCTCCGGTCCTTAAAGGGATAGTAATACTCCCTTTTATCTTTATTTTATTTTGTTAAAAAAACATGAAGAATGATATAAGTATTATCTCTCAAACCTTTATGGTTTGAGAGATATTCACAAAGTTTCCCCTCCCCCCCTTTTACCTAGTGTAAGCCATCTCTACTCAGATGTGGAATGCAGTCCATAGACCAGACAGATAACAGAAGGGGACAATCTTCTTCCTGTGAGAACAATGAAAGCCCTGCCCCCCTTGACAAGTTTTTCAGGTTTTTCCCTTATCTTAATTGAAGATTGTCCCTCTCTGCAGTCTACCTGGGCACCTCCCTTCTGCTCTGGCTGAGCAGTGTTACATCAGTAAAAGGGGCGGAAGGGGAATACTTTGTCATTGAATTACTCTTGAACTACAACTCTGACAGTATTGATATAACACTCTCCAAAGTCCAAATACTATGATGATTAATTAGAGCTGCTTTTAGTATGAAACATTACTATCACTTTAAGTGAAATCCACCTCACATTTTCCCAGTCCTTAAGGAGTTAAGTACCCTTGGGTGTATGCCGTCAGGTCCAGCTGCTTTATTCACCATAATCTTTTCCAGTCTCTTTCGGACTTTGTCCTCAGTAAGCCATGTACACATGTTGGAGCAAATATAGTAATGGATGTGCACTGTAACAGCGGCAGGCAATTGGCTCTCCAGGTGTTGCAGACTACACCTCCCATGATCCTCAACCAGCCCAACAGCTGGAGAGCCAAACGTTGCCAGCCTTTGCAATAGACATACTGAAAGAGGCAGATTCCTTAGTAATTCTTTATATCCTCCTTCCCCATTATAGCACTTGGATTGGAGACTAGGGACTTCCTAGCCTCTTCATTGTTCATTAGAATCTGTTCCGCTGCTGTTTGCTGTGTAAGTGCTTCAGTACAGTGCAGCAGCAGAACAAATTGCCTCATTATCAATAGAAACCCAGCAATGCAGGAGCGACACAATCAATCAATTTCTGAAAACAGTTTTATTGAAGCATGGACAACTGTATGATTAACCCCTTGAATACTGGAGGCTAAAGGGGACTATAGTCTGATCATAGCTATGTGGGGAGCTGTTCAGGGGCCCCCCACAAACGGAAACTCTGATTCTTATGCATCATAATTGGGAATTCCCTGTAGGTCCCTCTTAGCGGAGATCTAGGACACACAGTACAGTGTACAATGTACAAATACACCAGTGGCTGCTCTCCAGGGTATGTACTGTAGTATATATATATATATATATATATATATATATATATATATATATATATATATATATAAATATATATATATAGGTGGCCAGTCTGAGCTGTCATTGGGACTTGGATACAACCAGCCCAGTATGCCAGCCCCATACCATGTGCTGGGAGAGAGTGTTAAAGGGATAGTAATACTTCGTTTTATCTTTATTTTATGTTGTAGGCATTAAAAAAAACATGAAGAACGATATAAGTCTTATCTCTCAAATCTTTATGGTTTGAGAGATATTTACAAGCAAAGTTTCCCCTCCCGCCCCTTTTACCTAGTGTAAGCCATCTCTTCTCAGATGTGGAATCCAGTCCATAGACCAGACAGATAACAGCAGGGGACAATCTTCTTCCTATGAGAACAATGAAAGCCCTGCCCCCCTTGACAAGTCTTTCAGGTTTTTCCCTTATCTTAATTGAAGATTGTCCCTCTCTGCAATCTACCTGGTACCTCCCTTCTGATCTGGCTGAGCAGTGTTACATCAGTAAAAGGGGCGGGAGGGGGATACTTTGTCACTGAATTACTCTTGTACTACAACTCTGACAGAATTGAAATAACACTCTCCAAAGTCCAAATACTATGATGATTAATTAGAGCTGCTCTTATTATGAAACATTCCTATCCCTTTAAATAACACTATTTGCCTTGCACATTGTTTAGTACCTATTATTAAACAAGACACAGAGGAAAGCAATCCCCCAAAAAAGCCCATATACTGCCCCCCAAGAGCATCCTGCACTGAGAAGATATTTTGTGGTGTAAGCAGCGGAAATAAAGTTGAACTTTCACCTTGCATTTTCTTTACATATTTAAAAACTTATAGTTGACAAAGGTGAAAAAAGACGTACGTCTATCAAGTCCAGCCTATGCAGGAAGGCAAAAAAATAAATAAAAATCCCCTGGAGTCATGTTAACCCCAAGTGGGTAAAAAAAATTCCTTCCTGACTCCAAATGGCAGGCAGGTTATTCCATAGCTTTACCTTCCTTACTGTAAAAAATCCCTGCCTGTGTTTTAACTTTATTCAAAACGGCCTATGTGCCATGTAACCAAAAGTCCAGCAGATGTACAGTTTAGTAGATATTCACAATATTATTTCTAGAAAAAGCGAAAGAGACGATGTCCTGGTGCAGCACCGAGCTTCATTAACATATGAAACGTCACCATACCTCCCAAGTGTCCCTCTTTAGGAGGGAGAGGTCCCTCTTTTAGACCCAAATCCCTCTGTCCCTCTTTCCCACCCTGATGTCCTTCTTTTTAGGAGATCAGACTGTGTGGTGTGTATAGAAGTGTATCACCCTGGTGTCCCTGTGTTTAGGAGATCAGACTGTGTGGTGTGTATATAAGTGTATAACCCTGGTGTCCCTGTGTGTAGGAGATCAGACTGTGTGGTATGTGTATAAGTGTATCACCCTGGTGTCCCTGTGTTTAGGAGATCAGACTGTGTGGTGTGTATAGAAGTGCATCGCCCTGGTGTCCCTGTGTTTAGCAGATCAGACTGTGTGGTGTCTATAAAAGTGTATCGCCCTGGTGTCCCTGTGTTTAGGAGATCAGACTGTGTGGTGTGTATATAAGTGTATCACCCTGGTGTCCCTGTGTTTAGGAGATCAGACTGTGTGGTGTGTATAGAAGTGTATCACTCTGGTGTCCCTGTGTTTAGGAGATCAGACTGTGTAGTGTGTATATAAGTGTATCACCCTGGTGTCCCTGTGTTTAGGAGATCAGACTGTGTGGTGTGTATATAAGTGTATCACCCTGGTGTCCCTGTGTTTAGGAGATCAGACTGTGTGGTGTGTATATAAGTGTATCACCCCGATGTCCCTGTGTTTAGGAGATCAGACTGTGTGATGTGTATATAAGTGTATCACCCCGATGTCCCTCTTTTTAGGAAATCAGACTGTGTGGTGTGTATATAAGTGTATCATACTGTTCTATAACAATAAAACTCACATTATTGTTTGTGTAAACGTCAGTATATATGTTTATAAATTAGTCTGTGTAAATAAAATACTTTGTTCTTGTTATAAGTCATGTATTAGGTTTCACAAGAAGGTGTCAATAGGTCATGAAATAGCTGAAAAATTCTCTATAGTGCCCAGCCCACCAGCCACACCCCTAGCCACACCCCCTAAAACACAAGTGTCCCTCTTTGGCAGTTTGAAATGTTGGGAGGTATGCGTCACTGAAAACCTTCATTAGCATATGAATCATCACTGGTACAGCATGGGTAGCGCAATTAGCATACATTAGCATTAGCATATGGTAACAAGTGTGAATATCTTCTTAAAGGGATAGTAATACTTCATTTTAACTTTATTTTATTTTGTAGGCATTAAAAAAACATGAAGAATGATATAAGTCTTATCTCTGAAACCTTTATGGTTTAAGAGATATTCACAAACAAAGTATCCCCCCCCCTGTTCAACCAAATCAGAAGGGAGATGCCCAGGTAGACTGCAGAGAGGGACAATCTTCAATTAAGATAATGGAAAAAGCTGAAAAACTTATCAAGGGGGGAAGGGCTTTCATTGTTTTCATACAAAGAAAATTGTCCCCTTCTGTTATCTGTACTGTCATACAACCAGACTCACATCTGAGAAGAGATGGCTTACACTAGGTAAAAGGGGCGGGGAGGGGAACTTTGCTTGTGAATATCTCATAAACCATAAAGGTTTGAGCGATAAGACTTATATCATTCTTCATGTTTTTTTAATGCCTACAAAATAAAATAAAGTTAAAACGAAGTGTTACTATCCCTTTAACTGTATTTTTTTTTAGCACCTAAGGGGTTAAATGTCACCACCCTCCACTCTCAGTATTCTGATCCTCCTAAAATCCTAGTGTCCTCATCAGATTCAATCCTTCCCATTTTCATGTGGTTCAGTTTAATTCCAGAATGATAATTAATAATAATAATAGAGATTTGAGAAAAATCTAGGCATAAAACCAAGCACATTCCCATAGTCATTCACTAAACCTATAAATACACAGGTGTGTGCACACACACACACACACACACACACACATGCATATATACATACATATACTCATATGCACACACATGCACACATACATTCTCATAGACTTATAGGGATAGTAATACTTAAAATGTAAAAAAAAAATATGTTGTAGGGTTTATCCCCCTGAGTAAAACAAGGGTACTCCCACTGCTGAGAGGTGTTTCATTCAAAAGTTATTAATTTTCAAAGTAGAATTTTTTAGGTGCAATATCACAGTGGCCTGAAATTGTACAGTGGCGCTGTTGCTACACGATCCTATGGACAGCTCTGGTCCCGGGACCATAAATCTCCATAGGATGGTGTAGCAACAGCGCCACTGTACAATTTCAGGCCACTGTGATATTGCACCAAAAAAATTCAACTTTGAAAATTAATAACTTTTGAATGAAACACCTTTCAGCAGTGGGAGTTCTCTTGTTTTACTCAGGGGGATAAACCCTACAACATATTTTTTTTTTACATTTTAAGTATTACTATCCCTTTAAATGTGTGCACACAAACACACATACTTATACTGAAGCACAGACATATTCTCATATACATACATGCACACACACATATTTATATTCACACAGCATATATATATATATACACATACATACTTATATAGACACATACCTTCCAACATTTCAAATTGCCAAAGAGGGACACTTGTGTTTTAGGGGTGTTGCTGGGGGCGTGGTTGGTGGGCGGAGCATTACCAATCACTTTTAGTCTATTTCATGACCTATTGGCACCTCCTTGCGTAACCTAATAAATAACTTATAACAAGACCAAAGTATTATATTTACACAGACTACGTTATAAACACACATATACTGACATTTAAACAAACAATAATGTGAGTTTTATTGCTGTGGAGCAATGTGATATACTTATATACACACCACTCAGTCTGATCTCCTAAACACAGGGACATCAGGGTGGGAAAGAGGGACAGAGGGATTTGGGTCTAAAAGAGGGACTGTCCCTCCTAAAGAGGGACACTTGGAAGGTATGTAGACACAAACATATATACACCTATATACACACTCATGCACATGCTTATACTCATATACATGATCTCTCACATGAGGAAGAAATACACATACTCATACACACACACATATACTTATATGAACACAAACATATATAAATACAGCTGGTTTGCTCTAGAATTGGTCCATTTCTTCTGTATAACAGTGTCATGCAATTCCTTATTCTTCTCAGTGGAAGTTACATATAAAGAGACAGTGAACCTTTTTTTATAAACGGTTCACTATCAGAATGTCACCCTCAGTTTGGCAAACAAGACAAGGGCGCATTGAACACGTCGACTGCTTAAAAATGGCTCCACAAGAATCTCACCCGCATGACAATGTCGCAAACCCATACAAATGGCCTTCAAACCCCAATCCTCCAAAAGTAAGCAGACGTGCCTAATAAAGAAAACAAATGTCTAGCAAGCTGAGCGAAGAGGAGCGTTTGGTTTTCCTGCCGCAGAAGTTGTTTGCAGGGGCTGTGATGCGGCACTCAAATGGTTAATGGAATCACAGTCACACTTGCTGCTCTGCAGACAGCTGCTCTCCCTCCTACATGCCACTCCCTGCCAGCCAGACACTAACATTCCACACTGCTCTCCCTCTCACCTACCACTTCCTGCCTGCCAGGTACTAACATTCCACACTGCTCTCCCTCTCACCTACCACTTCCTGCCTGCCAGGCACTAACATTCCACACTGCTCTCCCTCCCACATGCCACTTCCTGCCTGCCAGGTTCTAACATTCCACACTGCTCTCCCTCTCACCTACCACTTCCTGCCTGCCAGGTACTAACATTCAACACTGCTCTCTCTCTCACCTACCACTTCCTGCCTGCCAGGTACTAACATTCCACACTGCTCTCCCTCTCACCTACCACTTCCTGCCTGCCAGGTACTAACATTCAACACTGCTCTCCCTCTCACCTACCACTTCCTGCCTGCCAGGTACTAACATTCCACACTGCTCTCCCTCTCACCTACCACTTCCTGCCTGCCAGGTACTAACATTCAACACTGCTCTCCCTCTCACCTACCACTGCCTACCAGCCAGATACTAACATTCCACACTGCTCTCCCTCTCACCTACCACTTCCTGCCTGCCAGGTACCAACATTCAACACTTCTCTCCCTTCCACATGCCACTTCCTGCCTGCCGGGCACTAACATTCCACACTGCTCTCCCTCTCACCTACCACTTTCTGCCTGCCAGGCACTAACATTCCACACTGCTCTCCCTCTCACCTACCACTTCCTGCCTGCCAGGTACCAACATTCAACACTTCTCTCCCTTCCACATGCCACTTCCTGCCTGCCAGGCACTAACATTCCACACTGCTCTCCCTCCCACCTGCAACTCCCCGCCAGCCACTACTACCACTCTTTTGAGTACGCTGACAAACTGACAAGCATGTATAATCTGTCAAGATGCTCCCACAGAAGTGAGTATGTGGACAGGGGACAGTTACAACTTTACATTTTTTTTCTTTTCCCAATCAGGTCTCAGATGATAAAGCAACTGAGTTCAAACCCAGCCTGATCAATGAGTTTAATCAGAAACCAGAACCACACGAGAACCTTTCAATATCAGCATTCATCAAAGGTATGACCTGCTCCACATCGTACTGCTTGTAAGAGGAAGATTTAGGGTCATATGCACTACAAAAAGTGGTGCAATTTTGCAACAAACCATCTTCACTATACAAGACAAATTAAAATTAAAAAAAATGAAATGCACCTTTAACCCTTTGAGTGCCAGGGAGTTAGATATTGTCACCTGCACCTTATTGAACACATACAAATTCATCAAGTTGCCATTCATTTAATCAAGTTTTTAACCCTATGAGTGTGTTGCACACCCTTGTAGCATTCAAAGGGTTCACTCCTTGACAACAGTCCTTTGGACTAGCAGTTACAGGGATAGTGATAAATACTGAAACAAAAAATAAATTAAATTACATAGTAACATACGAACATAATTGATGAGGCTAAAAAAAAGACGTGTGTCCATTAAGTCCGGCCCATGCCAAATCACCCCTGTTGATCCACCCATGTTGAAGTAATTTCCAATTAAGCCCCAAATGGGCAAAAAATTCCTTCCTGACTCCAAATGGCAGTCAGATATTTCCCTGGATCAACATCCTATCTGCATTGAAGCCAACTGTCATCATTCTCAATATTGATCAGTGCTAGATAGGCATTCATTACCTTTTGAAAGCAGTTACAGTATCTGAAAGCACAACATCCCAAGACAAAGAATTCCATAGCTTTTCTGCACTTACTGTAAAAAAAACCCTGCCTTTGTTTTAGTCAAAAGCGCCTTTCCTCTAGTCTTAATGGATGACCTCTCATTCTTTGAGTAAATAAAAATAAATAAATAATCACGGTATGATAGTAACATAGTAGTTGATGAGGCTGAAAAAAGACATGCGTCCATCAAGTCCAGCCCATGCCAAAAACACCCCTGTTGATCCAGAGGAAGGCAAAAAAAAGCCCTCTGGAGCCATTTCCAATCTAGCCCCAAGTGGGGAAAAATAAAAAAATAAAAAATAATTCTCTTCCTGACTCCAAATGGCAGTCAGATAGTTCCCCGGATCAACATCCTAACTCTTTTGAAGCCATCTGTCATAATATCTGCTAGATAGGCATCCATTGCTTTTTTGAAAGCGGTTACATTATCTGCAAGCACAACATGCAGAGGCAAAGAATTCCATAGCTTTACCGTCCTTACTGTAAAGAATTCCTGCCTTTGTTTTAGTCGAAAACACCTTTCATCTAGTCTTAATGCATAACTTCTTTTTCTTAGCTCAGCTCTTTGCTTAAATAATTCATTGGATAGTTCTTTGTATTGACCTTGAATGTAATTGTAAATGGTAATCATATCCCCCCTTAGACGTCTCTTTTCTAATGTAAACAAACCCAGTTTGTCTAGTCTCTCTTTATAACTCAGATCCTCCAATCCCTTTATCAGTTTTGTTGCACGTCTCTGCACCTTTTCCAGTTCTGCAATGTCTTTTTTAAGAACTGGCACCCAAAACTGCACTCCATATTCTAGATGAGGCCTAACCAAGGATTTATACAGAGGTAGGATAATATTAGCATCCCTTGCTTCTACACCTCTTTTTATGCAGGCTAGTACTCTATTTGCTCTTGCAGCAGCTGAGTGACTCTGCACACTGCTGTGAAGACTATTGTCTATCAGTACACCTAAATCTTTCTCTAATGAGGATTCCCCAAGTTGTTTCCCATTTAGAGTATTTGTAGCAAGTTTGTTTCTACAGCCCAAATGCATAACCTTACATTTATCTACATTAAATGACATCTGCCACTTTTCTGCCCATTCACTCAGTTTATCTAAATCCTTCTGCAGAGAAAAATCATCCAGTTTTGTATGTATTTCCTTACATAGCTTAGTGTCATCAGCAAAGACTGAGACACTACTTTCAATTCCCACTTCTACATCATTAATAAATAAATTAAAAAGCTTTGGGCTCAGGACTGAACCCTGCGGCACTTACTTTAGACCAATCTGAAAAGGTTCCATTTACAACAACGCTCTGCCATCTATCATTTAACCAGTTCTCAATCCATGTACAGATAAAACCTTTTAATTTATGCAGTAACCTGTTGTGAGGCACTGTATCAAAGGCTTTTGTAAAATCCACTTATACTACATCAACAGCAATTCCCCTGTCCAAATTACTACTTACTCTTTCATAAAGTGCAAGTAAATTTGTCTGACATGATCTATTCTTCATGAAACCATGCTGATTCCTACTAATAACATTGTTTGTCTTCACATAGTTCTCAATACTGTCAGTTAGTTAGTTAAACAATGGAACTACATCAGCTTTCCTCCAGTCACAGGGCACTATGCCTGATGAAAGTGAATCCATAATTATTATGTATCATGGTCTTGCTATTACTGAACTAAGCTCCTTAAGTACTCTTGGGTGTATACCATCAGGTCCAGGCGCTTTATTCACCATAACCCTTTCTAGTCTCTTTTGGACCTTGTCCTCAGTAAGCCATGTACATGATGGAGGAAACTCTGTGGTTTTGTCTGTTTGCCCTTAGCCTGTCATTGCTGCTTCCGTTGTATATACTGAAGCAAAGAATGTATTTAGGGTGTCAGCCATAGCCTTATCCTCACTAATCAATTCACCTGTCTCAGTCCCAAGAGGACCAATATCAACCTTAATGTTTTGTTATTAATATACTTGTAGAATTTTTTAGGGTTTTTCTTACTCTCATTTGCAGTATTTATTTCATTTTCAATTTTAGCGAGCTTAATTGCTTGTTTGCAGATTTTATTACATTCTTTATATTTATTAAATGATGCATCTGACCCTTTTGACTTAACCACTTTAAAAGCCTGTTTCTTAATTTTCATTTCCCTGCAAAACTCATTATTAAGCCACATTGGTTTCACTTTACTCCTGTAGTGCTTATTCTCCAATGGTATATATTGACGCGTATATTTGTCTAAGAGCATTTTAAAGGGATAGTAATACTTCGTTTTAACTTTATTTTATTTTGTAGGCATTAAAAAAACATGAAGAATGATATAAGTCTTATCTCTCAAACCTTTATGGTTTATGAGACATTCACAAGCAAAGTTTCCCCCTCCCGCCCCTTTTACCTACTGTAAACAATCTCTTCTCAGATGTGGAATGCAGTCCATAGACTGGACAGATAACAGAAGGGGACACTCTTATTCCTATGAAAACAATGAAATCCCTGCCCCCCTTGACAAGCTTTTCAGGTTTTTCCATTATCTTAATTGAAGATTGTCTCTCTCTGCAGTCTACCTGGGCACCTCCCTTCTGATCTGGCTGAGCAGTGTTACATCAGTAAAAGGGGCGGTAGGGGGACACTTTGCTTGTGAATATCTCTTAAACCATAAAGGTTTGAGAGATAAGACTTATATCATTCATCATGTTTTTTTAATGCCTACAAAATAAAATAAAGTTAAAACGAAGTATTACTATCCCTTTAAACACATTCCATGTTTCTTGTGCATTTTTATCTTTGAAAATGACATCCCACTGGATATCCTTTAAATGGATAGTAATACTTCAAAATTACTATCCCCCATGTTGTAGCCACTAAAATCTAGTTAAACGAGACCAGTGGCATCTCTCAAACCTTCATGGTTTGAGAGATATAGCTTTCAAAGTTCCCTCTACCCTGACGTCAGCATTCTATCTGACAGCAAGGGAATCCAGTCCCAGGACCGGCAGAGGCTCTGCCGCAGAGCCGAGATCGCGTTAATAAAAAAGAAATCCTTAACTTTAAAGGCCTTCTACGTGTGCTTGCAAATCAAGTAAAGGATTTCTTTTTTATTAATGAGATCTCTGCTCTGCTAGAGAGCTGCCGGCTGATCCCAGAAGAGGATTCCCCTGCTCTCAGCTAGAACGCTGACGTCAAGGGAAAAGGCAAAAAGAGGTAAATTTGAAAGAGGATATCACCATACCTGGGAACTTTTTACTTGAGGCTGCCCGAAGGACAACCCTCTAGTGCCGATGAGGGTAGAGAAATGACACAATTTGCATAATTAAAAAGGGGCGGAGCTTAATCGCGAGGGGGCGGACTACTAAATATATAAAAAAAACCATATATAATACACTAAGGGAGGGCTAGAAGAGGGCGTGGAGTGGCAGGAATAGGGTGGGATTGAGCACAAGTGGGCAGGGTTTCCCCACACCCGGTAATTCATTGTCAAACCCGGAGTCGCTGGGGCAAAACCTGAGAGTTCCCAGGTATGGATATCTCTCAAACCATAAAGGTTTGAGAGATGCCGCTGGTCTCATTTAACTTAATTGTAAAATTAGCCTTTTTGAAATTGAATGTATCCCACTGCTGAGAGATGATATATTCAAAAGTTATTACTTCCACATCTTCCACATCTGAGAAGAGAAACTTTGCTTGTGAATATCTCTCAAACCATAAAGGTTTGAGAGATAAGATTTATATCATTCTTCATGTTTTTTTAATGCCTACAAAATAAGATAAAGATAAAACGAAGTATTACTATCCCTTTAAGGGGTGAAAATGAGATTTGACCTCTTTGAAAGCGAGAGGCCTCCGACACATTTCCTCTTTAGCATCCAAGGGGTTAACAGCTCCATTTCAATCAACTGGACTTTAACCCTTTGAGTGCCAGAGAGAAATCCGTTGCAATGTGCTGTATACCTCTCTGGCAATCAGAGTGTTCAGGGGGTTTGCCTCCGATGGAGCAGTTTGGTCGTTCAGGAATTGCATCACTTTTGCGTAAAGGGCCTAGGGTCGGGTTTAATAAGCTCATATACAATTCTGGAGCAAACTCCATGCATTGGAAGGGAAAACTAAACATTCCAATGGTTTTAAATGGGACTTTAAACCTCTTAAAGGGATAGGAATGCTTGATATTAAAAACATACATTACTGTTTTTTTTCTGCTGAGTAAAACAAAGATGCTACCATTGCAACAGAGGCGTGTTATTCAAAAGTTAGTTTGGGTGTAGTACCTCCACTAGCCTGAATTATACAGTGGAGCTGTTGATATAGCATCCTATGGAAGTTTATGGTGAACTAAAAATAAATCTCCATACACTGCCATAGCAACAGTGCCACCATATCGTTTGAGTCCATATAAGTAACACATGCAAAAAAATGCTCAGCCAGATCAGAAGGGAGGTGCCCAGGTAGATTGCAGAGAGGGACAATATTCAATTAAGATAAGTGAAAAACCTGAAAAACTTGTCATAGGGGGCAGGGCTTTCATTGTTCTCATATGAAGAAGATTGTCCCCTTCTGTTATCTGTCTGGTCTATGGACTGCATTCCACATCTGAGAAGAGATTGCTTACACTAGGTAAAAGGGGCGGGAGGGGAAACTTTGCTTGTGAATATCTCTCAAACCATAAAGGTTTGAGAGATAAAACTTCTATCGTTCTTACTTTTTTTTTTGTTTTTTTTATACAGTTTATATAAGTTTATTGAGAATAAGAAACAAATACACAGGAAGGGTAAATCAGTTGAGAAAAAATATGAGAAAATGCAGAACATTCCATCTCGTACATATACAAAATAATCTTGGATGGGATCTGTAAATACAAGATTAATGATTCATGTCATTAATTCCAGGTGGCATTATCTTCATGTTTTTTTAATGCCTACAAAATAAAATAAAGATAAAACAAAGTATTACTATCCCTTTAACTCCAGGCCACAGTCGTTAAGGGGTTAAATGAATGGGAACGTTTATGTCTCTAATATTGAGCCGGTGGTTTATCCCAGAATTGTTCTGCTTTGTTTTTTTCATAGGACTTTTGGGGAAAGTGGAATAAACCAACTGCCTTATAGGGGTGAAATATAAATTCCCCCAAATCACCACCGGTTTAAATTTTATTTAGAAATAGTTTTACTCGGAAGAATACATTGAAATTTCTCGTTTTCAAGTATGTCCGGAGATGTGTAACCCCTTAAATGCCAGAGAGAACTATTTAGCATTGAAAAGTTCCATGTAAACCAGTGGGGAGTTTTAATTGTCCCCTGTGTTACTGTTGATTTATTCCATAATTGCTCCAGTAGACTGCGTGTCCTTGGATCGCTTGTTTTCTCTCTCAAGTCAGACGAGAACGCAGTCTGGATTTTGGCACTTTAGATAGGAGAGCTGGGTGTTTAAGCCCATAGGGAGAAATGTGATAAAGGCATGTGGATAGACTTCACAGCTTTTTGGTCCTGATAATGGAGAGCGTTCAGGCCAATATAAATCAGTAAACAAGTTATGATTTATCAGTGTTCCTTTAAAGTGATAGTACTGTCTATTTAAAATGAGTTGCACTGAGTCTTCTGTATAGTAAAAGGCAGTGGTGTAACTATAGGGGTTGCACCGGCCGCCCCCTGCGGCCCCTCTGCCTGGCACCTGCAATCTCCCTCCGGTGCTCAAGTAATGCAGAGTGCTGGGAGATGACATCATCCAGTAATGCAGAGCGCTGGTAGATGACATCATCTAGTAATGCAGAGCGCTGGGAGATGACATAATCTAGTAATGCAGAGCGCTGGGAGATGACATAATCTAGTAATGCAGAGCGCTGGGAGATTACATCATCCAGTAATGCAGAATGCTGGGAGATGACATCAACCAGTAATGCAGAGCGCTGGGAGATGACATAATCTAGTAATGCAGAGTGCTGGGAGATTACATCATCCAGTAATGCAGAATGCTGGGAGATGACATCAACCACTAATGCAGAGCGCTGGGAGATGACATCATCCAGTAATGCAGAGAGCTGGAAGATGACATCATCTCCCAGCACTCTGCATTACTTAAAGGACCGCGCGGGAGCTCCAGGGAGGTAGGAGATGGGGGCATTTTGAAGACTGAGGGGCATTGTAGAAGGGGTCAGTGTGGTCGAGAGGGGTCAATGTGGTGGTGGTGGGGGGGCCGTGGCACTTCGTGCACCAGGGCCCGGAAGCTTCTAGTTACGCCTCTGGTAAAAGTAACAGATTGCACAATGTCTAAAAGCTTACTTCTTTGTTGTTCAAACGTTATGAAGCTCTGAAGATCCACTGCCGCCCCTTCTCCCCACGTCACTCTGAATCTGCAGTCTGGTGAGTACAGATGCAGCGAGGGACAATCTTCAGTAAGCAAAGGGAAATCCTGCCCTTCTACGTCAAGGGGGACGGTAGGATTTCTCTTATACTTACTGAAGTTTGTTCCATGCTGCAACAATAGAGTCGCACGACCCTATCTCAGATTCAGTGGGAGGCGGCCAGAAAGAGGCGGGTGGTGGATCTTCATTGCTTCATAACTTTTGAACTACAAAGAAGTAAGCGCTTAGACACAGCACAATCTGTTCCTTTTATTATACAGAAGACTCGGACAACTAATTTTACAGAGATATTACTAACACTTTAACTCCTAGGAGGCTGGAGAAATGGAACAAATAATAATAAAAAAAGAACAATTCATTGAGCATCTCTATCCCAAGACCGGATTTACATCCCAGGAACTCCTAGGCAAGGCACGCTAGGTGCCCTTAGCTCCACCCATGGACACACTCCAATTTCTCACATGACTCCACCCCCAGTCCCACCCACTGTTTCCTGGAACACAGAATATAAGAAGCAAGGACAAATTAAAGCTTTAAATCCTTGGTTGCTTCGCCAGTGCACTTCAGATCTCTCTAGCATCCACGGGGTTAAATAATAACTTGCAAAGGGGCATAAAACTGGGGCAGCAACATTGCAATTGTTCTGGCCACACCCACATTTCAGAAAGTGGGTGTGGCATTACAGATGAGGGACCGCCCCTCAAAATGCAGAGCTGTAGTTGGCAACTGCCTGCTCTGCCCATTGAGAAATCCTGTCCTGCTGTAGCATCAGAACAGTTAAAGGAGAATTAACAAACACTTCCCAATAATAATAACAACCCCTATATATCTTACTAAGGCCAGAAAATCCTAATAGCCCCTGGAAATTTTTCCTTTGCTCCTTGGTTTAAGCGATAACATTTTCAATCTGTGCATGTGGGTGGACATGACGGTTGCCAGTAAGACCACAGGACACACTACTCACTGCACATAGCTGCACACCCATCTGGTCTTCAAAGGGTTAACATTACCATATCCAGTAAGCAGAGATTGAGGTAATCTGGTCCTTCTAGAAACTGTCATGTCCGACTCCATGGACAATGACACCCAGGACTGATTAAGATGTTATTTTTTGAATCAAGGAAAGCAAGGAAAAATTCAGAAGGGCCATTATGATTTTCTTGCTATGGTAAGGGAAGTGTTTGTGTGCGTATGTGGGGTGTTAGGAGGTGTTAGTCTCTTTAACCCTTTGAGGGCCAGAGGTATCCAACGCATAGAGATGCGATGCGTTGGATACCTCTTTGGCACTAAAAGTGTTAAAAGTAGCAGTAATCTCACTTTTTTTGTTTTAAGTAAAAATATATTCTATAGGTCTTTTCATTTGGAGTAAAGCAAGGGTATTTCCACTGCTTGGAGATATTTCAGTGAAAAGTTATTGCCACTCAAACTTCTTGGGTTTTTTTTTAATTAAACCGTTAGGAAGAGGGCCTACTGGTGTCCAAAAGGCATCTTTTACATATATTGCACTCTGTGGGAGAGCTTGAGTCACTGACTGGCTCTGCACAGTAAGTAATTAAAAACAGCACCAACTAGTTATGTTTTTTGGAAAGTACAGTTTAACCCCTTAACGACCAGTGACATGTCAGGGCCGTCACAATTTTTTCCCCCTTAACCCTTTGAGTGCCAGAGGGGTACGCAACGCATTGCTATGCAATGCGTTGAGTACCCCTCTGGCACTCAAAGGGTTAAGGATCAGTGATGGCCCTGGCACGTAACGTACTCTGTGCTTACAGAGCTCCTGCGGGAGCACCATTTCGAAATATAAGAGCGGCCTTCATCATAGACACCGAATTAACTGACTTTATCTCTTATCTCTCAATACAAACAGCACATACAACATTCACTAACTGGTCCCTAAACAGGACAGTGTAACATGAGTTAAATCTTGATGCCCACTATGAATTGATTCTGCATGGACTTGTTCTCCAAAATTAATCTTTAACCCTTTAAGTGGCAGAGAGGTATACAACGCATTGCTTGCACTCAAAGGGTTAATCAGTATGAGATATAATTCCCAAGGAAATTTTTCTCTTTTGCTGGATTCTAGAACCCGACACGCGTCCCACTGAAGCGTTCATGGGAAGGAGGCTTCCTGTGGGTGGAATGTAGGGTTCTGTAATCCTGCCATAAAGAATCATGTCCCACCTCAGTGCACTTGATTTTCAACAACTATTCACTCCACAAGGAATCAATTCATAATGACCATTGAGATTTTCTCTCCACATTAAAGGGATAGCAAGACTTAATAATATATATATATAGTAGGGCACTCGCACTGCTAAGCGGTGCGTAATTCAAAACTTACTGCAGATCGAACTTGAATTTTTTAAGTTCAGTATCAGAGTGGCCTGAAACGTTACAGTGGCGCTGTTGCTACATTATGGAGGTTCATGGTCAACTGACCAGAGCTTTCCATAGGATGGTGTCAAAACATCTCCACTGTAACATTTCCTGCCTCTGTGATACTGCAACTAAAGCTATTGAAATCTTTACCTGCGGATGTTGTAGTTGCAGATAATGTAACTGCTTTCAAAAAAAGCAATGGATACATATCTAGCACAGAACAATCGTGAGAATTATGACAGTTGGCTTCAATACAGATAAAGTGTTGATCCAGGGAAATATCTGACTGCCATTTGGAGTCAGGAAGGAAGTTTTTTTTATCCAATTGGGGCTAATTTGTAAATGGCTTCAGTGGGTTTTTTTGCCTTCCTTTGGATCAACAGGAGTGATTTGGCATTGACTGAACTTGATGGACGCATGTCTTTTTTCAGCCTCATCAACTACGTTACTATGTTACACAATGGATAACATAACATAATAGTTAGTGTTGAGCGAGCATGCTCGGCCGATGCTCGGATCGGCTCGAGCATCGCTCTGCTCGGCACATGGCGGTACTCGTACGAGTACCGCCATGTGCTCGCCCGCCATGTTCGGGTGGCAGGGATCTGTGCCGGAGGAGGCACAGATCTTGCAGACGCTCCGCTGGACCACCAGGGACTGGAGGTAGGGGGCATTGCGGAGATGAAGGGGGACATATGAAGGGGGACATTGCGGAGATGAAGGGGGACATATGAAGGGGGACATTGCGGAGATGAAGGGGGACATATGAAGGGGGACATTGCGGAGATGAAGGCGGACATATGAAGGGGGACATTGTGGAGATGAAGGCGGACATATGAAGGGGGACATTGCGGAGATGAAGGCGGACATATGAAGGGGGACATTGCGGAGATGAAGGGGGACATATGAAGGGGGACATTGCGGAGATGAAGGGGGACATATGAAGGGGGACATTGCGGAGATGAAGGGGGACATATGAAGGGGGACATTGCGGAGATGAAGGGGGACATATGAAGGGGGACATTGCGGAGATGAAGGCGGACATATGAAGGGGGACCTTGCGGAGATGAAGGCGGACATATGAAGGGGGACATTGCGGAGATGAAGGCGGACATATGAAGGGGGACATTGCGGAGATGAAGGGGGACATATGAAGGGGGACATTGCGGAGATGAAGGGGGACATATGAAGGGGGACATTGCGGAGATGAAGTAGGACATATGAAGGGGGGCATTGCGGAGATGAAGGGGGACATTACGGAGATGAAGGGGGACATTGCGGAGATGAAGGCGGACATATGAAGGGGGACATTGCGGAGATGAAGGGGGACATATGAAGGGGGACATTGCGGAGATGAAGGGGGACATATGAAGGGGGACATTGCGGAGATGAAGGCGGACATATGAAGGGGGACATTGCGGAGATGAAGTAGGACATATGAAGGGGGACATTGCGGAGATGAAGGCGGACATATGAAGGGGGACATTGCGGAGATGAAGGCGGACATATGAAGGGGGACATTGCGGAGATGAAGGGGGACATATGAAGGGGGACATTGCGGAGATGAAGGGGGACATTGCGGAGATGAGATGAAGGGGGACATTGCGGAGATGAAGGGGGGCATTGACCAGGCACCCTCCCCTCATCAGAGCAGGGGGTGCCTGGTGTAATGCTCGAGTCCTCCCATTTAATGCAATGGGGTTCGGGTGCTCGGCCGAGCACTTGAGCCTCAGGGGGTGCTCGGTCAGAGCACCCGAACACCCGAGCATCGGGGTGCTCGCTCAACACTAATAATAGTGATGTTGAAAGCTCTTTCATCTGAAGTGTAGTTGTCAGGAGGAGGTGTGGACATAAGAGAAACCTAGGGGCATCTGGGATGAAAATCCAGTCCTGATTTCACAAATCACTCAGTTAAATAATTAATGAAGCTGAAAGTTCTTTCAAATGAAATGCCATGATGTGATACTTCCATTGTATTCCCGAAATCCAACTATGTCTGAAATATGTTTCTTTTTTCAGTTTTTCCAAAGGTTCTGCTCAGGACGATGAAAAATCCTATTTTTATCCTGGTGATTTTGGCTCAAGCCAACATGTCTGCCATGGTGTGTGGATTGGCAACGTTCATGGCCAAATTCCTGGAGAGACAATTCTCTATCACTGCCTCCTTTGCTAATCTGTTAATAGGTAATCAATTCTACTCCAATGTAATGTAAGTTATGTTTTAGCTAAACACAGTGAGGTTGATACTATAAGAATAACTGGAAAAAGTTGGGCGCTAACAAACTACACCATGGAGACAAATAAACGGGTATTGTAAACCCCTCCATAGTTATCTCCTCTTTATCACACCTTAGTACATCTCTCCCTGTAGTCTATAACTATATCTCTCCCATAGAATAACATAGGAACTGGAGAGTTTATCTCACTGGAGAAGTTATCTCCTCTTTATCACACCTTAGTACATCTATCCCTGTAGTCTCTAACTATATATCTCCCATAGAATGACATAGGAACTGCAGAGTTCGTCACACTGGAGAAGTTATCTCCTCTTTATCACACCTTAGTACATCTCCCCTGTAGTCTATAACTAAAGATCTCCCATAGAATAACATAGGAACTGGAGAGTTTATCTCACTACAAAAGTTATCTCCTCTTTATCGCACCTTAGTACATCTCCCCTGTAGTCTATAACTAAAGATCTCCCATATAATACCATAGGAACTGGAGAATTTATCTCAGTGGGGAAGTTATCTCCTCTTTATCACACCTTAGTACATCTCCCCTGTAGTCTATAACTAAATATATCCTATAGAATAACATAGGGACTGGAGAGTTTATCTCACTGGAGAAGTTATCTCCTCTTTATCACACCTTAGTACACCTCCCCTGTAGTCTATAACTAAAGATCTCCCATAGAATAACATAGGAACTGGAGAGTTTATCTCACTGGAGAAGTTATCTCCTCTTTATCACACCTTAGTACACCTCCCCTGTAGTCTATAACTAAAGATCTCCCATAGAATAACATAGGAACTGGAGAGTTTATCTCACTGGAGAAGTTATCTCCTCTTTATCACACCTTAGTACACCTCCCCTGTAGTCTATAACTAAAGATCTCCCATAGAATAACATAGGAACTGGAGAGTTTATCTCACTGGAGAAGTTATCTCCTCTTTATCACACCTTAGTACACCTCCCCTGTAGTCTATAACTAAAGATCTCCCATAGAATAACATAGGAACTGGAGAGTTTATCTCACTGGAGAAGTTATCTCCTCTTTATCACACCTTAGTACATCTCCCCTGTAGTCTATAACTAAAGATCTCCTGTACAATAACATAAGAACTGGAGAGTTTATCTCACTGGAGAAGTTATCTCCTCTTTATCACACCTTAGTACATATCCCCCTGTAGTCTGTAACTAAAGATCTCCCATAGAATAACATAGGAACTGGAGAGTTTATCTCACTGGAGAAGTTATCTCCTCTTTATCACACCTTAGTACATCTCCCCTGTAGTCTATAACTAAAGATCTCCTGTACAATAACATAAGAACTGGAGAGTTTATCTCACTGGAGAAGTTATCTCCTCTTTATCACACCTTAGTACATATCCCCCTGTAGTCTATAACTAAATCTCTTCCATAGAATAACATAGGAACTGGAGAGTTTATCTCACTGGAGAAGTTATCTCCTCTTTATCACACCTTAGTACATCTCCCCTGTAGTCTATAACTAAAGATCTCCCATATAATAACATAGGAACTAGAGAGTTTATCTCACTGTAGAAGTCTATAACTAAAGCATTTGTGCATATGGTACAATACGTACTCGTGTACAGGTGAAGTATTGTTGTGTTTCCTTACACCTCTCACCTTGTATTCCTCAGGGACAGTGAATATTCCTGGTGCCATGGCTGGAATTGTGTTAGGTGGAATAATAATAAAGAAGTTCCGCTTGACTCCCAGACAGTGCGGAACCTTGTGCATCACTGGGCTGATTCTTTGTATTCTTGTCGCTTTTCCGCTGCTTTTCTTGGGTTGTTCAACTCAGAAATTTGCAAGTCCAAATCATGACCATCATGGGAGGTAATAATGTAACCCAAAAATAGTCCATTCATCCTTCCATCCATCCATCCATCCATCCATCCATCCATCCTTCCTTCCTTCCTTCTTTTGGTCCTTCCTTCTTTCCTTATCAAACCATTCCCAGCACGGAGTTACACAGACCCAAACACTCTTTACTGCTCCATCATTACTTGCTTCCTTCTACTGCACAATTCTACCATCCATTCACCCTTGCATCACTCCATCCTTCCTTTATCCATTCCATCCTCCCTTTCACTGCCCTGTTCTTCCTGTAATCTCTCCAGCCTCCCTTGCACCACTCCGTCCTTCCTTTATCCCTTCCATCCTCCCTTGCACTGCCCTGTTCTTCCTTTCATCTCTCCCACCTCCCTTGCAGTGCCTGTTTTTCCTTACATCTCTCCCACCTCCCTTGCACCACTCCGTCCTTCCTCTTCCATCCTCCCTTACACTGCCTTGTTCTTCCTTTCATCTCTCCCACCTCCCTTGCACCACTCTGTCCTTCTTTTGTCCCTTCCATCCTCCCTTCCACTGCTCTGTTCTTCCTTTATCCCTTACATCCTCCCTTGCACCACTCCGTCCTTCCTTTATCCCTTACATCCTCCCTTGCACCACTCTGTCTCTCCTTTGTCCCTTACATCATCCCTTGCACTGCCCTGTTTTTTCTTTCATCTCTCCCACCCTCCTTGCACCATTCCATCCTTCCTTTTATCTCTCCCACCTCCCTTGCACCACTCCGTCCTTCCTTTCATCTCTCCCACCTCCCTTGCACCACTCCGTCCTTCCTTTCATCTCTCCCATCTCCCTTGCACCACTGCGTCCTTCCTTTCATCTCTCCCACCTCCCTTGCACCACTGCGTCCTTCCTTTCATCTCTCCCATCTCCCTTGCACTGACCAATTCTTCTTTTCATCTGTTTCATCCACCCTTGCACAGTTCCATGTTTTCTCCCCCTGCCCACAGAGGCTGTGTCAGATCATTGCCAAGTATTGCATTCTGTGCCAGAACAAACTGATCACATCACATGGAAAAGTTCCCACAGTTGCTGCTCATACAGTCATCGGGGAACAAAGGCACATAGTGGGTGATTAGATATGGGGAAATAGGGTGGTGGGGGGCACACAGTGTATGTGGGTATTTGTTACTTGCCAAATGGGATGCAGCAGGAGAGACAGAGGGGAAGAAGTTGTGAACATGGGGGTATCAATGAGCACAAGGAGAAAGAAGTTGAGAGCATGGAGGGGGCAACAGGGAGCACAGGGGGGAAAAAGGTGGGAGAAGGGGAGTAGTTGTGAACAAAGAACTGGGAGCAAGGTGTATAGAACCTGGAAGCGGGGGGGGGGGGCTGCAATCAGGAGAAGGGAAAGCTAGGAGGGGGGGTAGCTGGAAGATGGTTTCAAGAAGCTGGGAGTAGGGGGATGCTGATGGGGGCAGGAATTTTTTTTGTTTTAAAGTATTTACCAGGAAGAATACATTGAGATTGTCTCTTGTTTTCAAGTATGTCCTGGACTCATTTTATCTGTCTTAGAAGGGTGACTATGCTGGGACTAGAACCTGAGACCTTGTGGCTTGAACAGATTCTACAGCTGGTGCACTAATCAACATTGCTATTTCATTGGCAATATTAGTTAGGGGCCAGACAGACACAAAAGTGTAAAGCGAAAAACACCTTTATTAAAATAACAAAAGCAAACAAAGCAAAATCATGATCCAGAAGCGTAAACCAAAAGAGAAGCCGGGGTCAGGAACCAAGACAGGTACTCAGCCAAGCCGGGGTCAGGAATACAGAGGTCAGTAATGTCAGGAACAAGCCAGGAGTCAGGAACCAGAAGGGACATCAGAGGAAGTCAGGTCATGCACAGGAAATCAGGAATGCAGTAGAACACTCTTGCAGCCAGAAGCAAACATAAGGGCAAAAGGAAGTGAGCCAAGCTGCTTTAAATACCCTGGGAGGGTTGGCTGATAACAGTCAGGTGAGCAGACACAGAGAGGTCAGCTGATTCAGTAAAGGGAAGGCAGCAGTAATGGATAGCAGAGCACTGGATTAGCTCAGACAGTAGAATCAAGCAGCAGAGTTAGAGCAGCTCAGCCAAACCTTGACAATTATGCAATCATATCATTGCTAGTAAATATATATGTCTCTTCTCTGACTTCTCTTTCTCTTCCTTTCTCTCTCTCTCTCTCTCTCTCTCTCTCCATCTCTTGTCTCGCTCCGCTTCTCCTCCTACCCCTCCTTCCCCTTTTCCCACCTCACAATCTCCACCATGCAAAGTTTTAAAAACCCTTTTAAATCAAAGGGAACTTGGGGGAACTATATTTGTAACCCTTATGGTGCAGCTGGTTCACTCCAGATTTAGTCAGTTTTTTAAGAATGAAGCTCTCAGCCTCTATGCTCCATATGTTGAAAAACAAATTAATTCTGGGACAAACCAACTGCACGATAGGTGAGGATTAAAAATTAAGATTAATTTAAATGGTGATTTTTAACCTCAAGAATTCTAGAGGGGTCGACATTGCATTGGTTTGCAATAAGTTGTAGACCTCTCTAGAATTTAAAGGGTTAAAGAAGCAGTAAACTTTTTTATGAAAACCTATATGATATAGAGCTTTTCCTCCTGTGTAAAATAAGGGCACTCCCATCGGTCAGTTGTTTTATTCAAATTGTCAAGAAGAGAAGGACAGAGTAATTACTTCCTGTGAGTTCTGACAGGATGTGACTCAGCAGTTTCTGTCCCATTCTGTGGAGAACTGTTTGCCAGTGACTCACTACTCCTAGAGAATGCAACAGTATAACTGATTGGAATCTTACCATTAAAGGGATAGTAATATTTAAGTATTACTAATCCCTATAGTAAAGTCCTATTAAAATAAATGTATTGCCGCAGTGTCATCTCTCAAACCTTTATGGTTTGAGAGATGATCGCTCTTAAAGTTGCCCTTCCCCTCCCCCTTCCCCGAAGTCAGAGTTGTAGCTGTCTGAAGGGAAATCTGGTCTTAGATCATCAGGCGGCTCTGCAGCAGAGCTGCAATCGAGTTAATTAAAAAAAAATTATTTCACTAAAATGGTCTTCTACATGTGTCTGCAAACCAAGCACAAACCAAGCACACGTAGAAGACCATTTCAGTGAAAGTTTTCTTTTTCATTAACGCGATCCGGCTGTGCTGGAGAGCCGCCTGAAAGTCGTACGACTTGCTTCCCTGCAGTCAGCTAGAACGCTGACAACGGGGAAGGGGGAGGGAGAGGGCAACTTTAGGAGCGATTATCTCTCAAACCATAAAGGTTTGAGAGATGACACTGGGGGCAATACATGTATTTTCAATAGGACTTTAATATAGGGATTAGTAATACTTAAGTATTACTATCCCTTTGAAAGGCATTTTAATGTGAAAAACAAACATGTAAATTGTATTAAATCTGACAATATGCATCTATCAGAAGTGGAAGTGCCATTGTTTTACTCTGCAGCAAAAGCCCTATGGCATGTGTGTTTTCATAAAAATGTTTACTACTCCTGTAAAACACCCTTTTAAATCAATGGAAATGTTTTACATTGTCACTTTTCCTCTATGATGAAGTTAGTTTGCTACAAAATTCCTCCACTTCCTTTCAACCTACTGCCCTACGTCTTTCTCTTTTTTAGTTCTGAAATATGGCAAAATGTCACTGACTGCAGCAGCAAATGCGGCTGTTCAGACACTGCCTTCAACCCAATCTGCGGCTCGGATGGGACGGAGTACATCTCGCCGTGTTATGCCGGCTGCGAGCAAGTGCATTTCGTAGGGAAAGAGAATGAAATAGCGGTGAGTTAATACCTTTGAAAATCAGCATGACAGAATCAACTTTAAAGGGATAGTAATACTTCGTTTTATCTTTATTTTATTTTGTAGGCATTAAAAAAACATGAAGAATGATATAAGTCTTATATCTCAAACTTTTATTGTTTAAGAGATATTCACAAGTAAAGTATCCCCCCCCCCCGTTCAGCCAGATCAGAAGGGAAGTGCCCAGGTAGACTGCAGAGAGGGACAATCTTCAATTAAGATAAGGGAAAAAGCTGAAAAGCTTGTCAAGGGGGGCAGGGCTTTCATTGTTCTCATAGGAAGAAGATTGTCCCCTGCTGTTATCTGTCTGGTCTTACAACCAGATTCACATCTGAGAAGAGATGACTTACACTAGGAAAAAGGGGAGGGAGGGGGAAACTTTGCTTGTGAATATCTCTTAAACCATAAAGATTTGAGAGATAAGACTTATATCGTTCTTCATGTTTTTTAATGCCTACAAAATAAAATAAAGATAAAATGAAGTATTACTATCCCTTTAACCGTTGAGAGGTCTCCAACAAATTGCAAAGCATTCAGGGGGTTAAAAGTCAGATTTAAATGAAGGGGAATTTTACGTGTTCCCTGTGGTGCTGTTGCTTGGCTTCAAAATGCACAGTCACACTTTCTGCCAACTTAAAAGTTATTATGTCAGTAAGGTTGTTATAATAGCTGGTTCACAAAGAGTGCCAAGTCAGCATCTGCTCACAGTCCAATCACAGAGAATATATCATAAAAATAACCAATTTACTGGATCAAATGTAGGAAATTTTCCAAACAAAAAATCAGCTTCCTTGGTAATTGACACAATCTTTAAAATATTTCAGAGCATATGCATGAAAGCAGTTGCTAAAATGTAGTATGAAATTGTCATTATTAGTGTTTAGCAACAAAGTTTAGGTATCAAAGCAGTTTTATTTTTTTAGCGTGATAAATAAGCACAGTTAGCAAACCGTCCTTTAGTCAGACAACAAACTGTGATAGCATTGGCTGTTGCTAATTTTTGTTCTTAAATAGTCCCTAAAATTTTGCAACATATTGATAAATATGCCTCTACCTGTCTCCAAACTTTTTTTTAATTTATTTTAAAATAAGCTTTATTGAAGACAAAAATAAGAACGTTCATGTTGTGCTACAATCTGATGGATGTGATTTAAGCCAAGACTCCCATTTTTGTAAAAAGGAGGTAAAGGTGTCAGTAGCTTTGGCATGGCATTGTTCCTTATGTAAATGAAAGTCGACTAATCTTATCCAATTTTCTAGAAAGGGGGTAGACTGAGTACCCCAATTAAGAGGTATGAGCGACTTGGCCACATTATGTAGGTACATTATACAATAACAATGCTTTGGTGATAAAAAGGTGTTATTATGTGAAGTATGAAAAAAAAAACATAAAAGCGGATAAGGGTTAGATCTGTTTTCATAGAAAGATTGATGTGGTCTATATTTTGTGTCCAGAAAGTAGAAATTTCTGGGCAAGTCCACCATATGTGAAACATAGAACCTGTGTCTAAGTTACAACGCAAGCATAAGGTAGAAGTTGAGGAGGAGAATCGAGATAGACGCTGTGGTATCATATACCACCTTGTGATAAGTTTGTAGTTCATTTCTTTAGTTTTAACGTCCCATGCAGATCTGTGAAGGGTGGAAACAAACCTAAACCATGTCACAGTATCGAGTTCCAAACCCAGTTCCCTTTCCCAATTTCTAAAAAAATAATATTTAGTTAGAGGGAAATAATTCGATAAGATCTTGTATGAGAAGGAAAGCGTACGAAGATTGGCTGGTGGATTTACTATCGTTTGTTCAAAGTCAGTTCTCTGATGGGAAATTGACTATGTGTCACAGAATGTATCCAATGTCTGATTTGAACATATGACCACCAAGGTAAACGCTGGTTGTTCAGATGAGAATTTAAGTCCTGTATGGAGAGATCACCAGAAGAGTTAGTGAGAGAGTGTATAGTGTCTAGAGAATGAAGCTGTAAATGAGAGAATATTGGATGTGTATCTCCTGCTTGGAAGTCCGGATTTTTCCACACCGAGAGTAAAGGGGAGGGAAAGGGAGCAATATTAGTATCTTTATTGATCAAGTTCCATTGGGAGAAAATATGCTGCAGGATAATGTGAGTGATTTTACAAAGGATACAATTAGGTTTGTTTCTGTTAGACCAACATATTTGTAGAGGGTTGTAACCTTTTAACATTTCAACTACTGTTCCTGTCCATCTACACACAGAAAAAGTGGAAACGTTGTATAGTTTTGCTAATGCCGAAGCTGTATAGTAGTGTCTTAGATCAGGTAACACAAGACCTCCTCTGTTTATGTTAGCTGTAAGTATGGAGTGTCGTAAACATGGAATTGTACGGTTCCAAATAAAGGAGGCTATAGCTACTTGAAGGGAGTGAATGATATCTAAGGGGATATCAATGGGAAGAGTATTGAAAAGATAGTTGATTTTAGAATTGTCATTTTGATAATATTCATTCTTCCAAATCAAGAGATAGGAAGAGAAGACCACGAAGAGAGATCTTGTTTTATAGAATTTATTAGAGGAGAAAAGTTAGTCCTAGGGAGAGAGGTTAAGCCTGAAGTCAAGTATATTCCTAAGTATTTTATTTTGTCAGAAGCCCATCTAAAACTATACTTACTGCTGAGTTTAGAGGATCTATTAGTTGACAGTGTGATATTTAGGACTTCAGATTTAGAGTAGTTAATAAGAGCTTGGGAAAGGAAACAGTATTCTTCTAAGGCAGATAATAATGGAGGTATAGAAGATTCTGGTCTTGTTATAAAGTACAAAACATTATCTGCAAAAGCAGCAACTTTATATGCTTCCCGTCCAATGTTGAGGCCTTGTATGCCTGGGGAATTCCTTATAAGAGTGAGCAAATATTATCGGAGATAGGGGACAACCTTGTCTAGTTCCATTAGATATCTTAAAGGAATCCGAAAGGATTCCATTTGCATAGACCTTGGCGGAAAGAGAAGTATATAGACTTAGAATTCCTGTGAACATTCGGTTACCAAGTCCTATATGATGAAGAATTTCTTTCATATAGCGCCAATCGACCCTATCAAACTGCTTTTTAGGCATCTGTAGAGAAGAGTATCATGGGAATGTTTTTAGAATGGGCTATATCTATAAGGGTGTAAGGGAAAATCTTTTGCTTCTGCAAGGCCTACAGATGCGCATTAGCTATGCTCCGCTCAAAATATAATATTTCTAGCTATGGTTTGTTCTAATAGTTATAGTTTGATAAGCACTAATTTAGTAAATGATATCAACTTGTAACATTTGAATTTGTGAACAACATGTCCAGAACAATTCTTTTTATAACTTGTTTTGTCTTATTGCGGTAAGGGGCATTCTGCCAATAATGAAGTAATTTGCAGGTGTAAACATGTCCGAAGCCTTTTAACTCTTAACTTCCCTGTCGTATTAAACCTGGCTTCTCTTTTAGGTACAAATCCTTTTTTTTTTTTTATAAACAATATTTTTATTACATTTTAAGTAATAACAATCACATAAACATAAACGCATTTTAAGAAATCATTTTTGTTACATAAGAACTATTTACCCAGGGAGACCAAATTTTATACCATTTATCATAAGAATCACACCCAATAGAACAAGAATATTCATTTATACAAATAGATTACATTTTCCCCAGAAATTCCTCTCCAGGAAATTATATCAGACTTCCACTGAAAAGCTAAATACAGTCTGACAATTAAACTAATAAAAAGTACGAGTTTGTCCTCATATTTGTTCAAAATCTCAATGTCCTTATTCAGTAAAGATTCCCATATAGTTAAAATCACTGTCTTATTAAACAGTCAAGATAATAACGTAAAGGTTATTTCCCAAATACCCTAAAACCGAGGACATACCCAACAGATGTGGTAAAAAGAGCCAACACCAGGGGAGGGCTGACAACTAGTTGCCTGGAGGGCAAATACAATCAACTGGCCCATTTCCACTATTGTTCCAGCTAACTGTCCCACTTTACCCCCTTTTGTACCACAGAGCTTACAATTTAAATGTTGCTACACTAGTGATACTATAGAGCTTACAATTGAAATGGAAGCTAGACTAGTGATACCATAATGCTTACAATTTAAATGGAGCTTCACTAGTTATACTATAGAGCTTACAGTTGAAATGGAAGCTAGACTAGTGATACTATAGAGCTTACAACTGAAATGGAAGCTAGACTAGTGATACCATAATGCTTATACACCTTGGCGGAAGGAGAAGTATATAGACTTAGAATTCCTGTGAACATTCGGTTACCAAGTTGTATATGATGAAGAGTTTCTTTCATATAGCGCCAATCGACCCTATCAAACTGCTTTTTCGGCATCTGTAGAGAGGAGTATCATGAGAATGTTTTTAGAACGGGCTATATCTATATATAATATAATACCATAGAGCTTACAAGGGGGAATTGGTTTTGCTCCTAATGTAGCTCCATTACAGTTATGAGCTCTGTGGTACCACTAGGGTAGCTCCATTTAGTTGTAAGCTCTGTGGTTTCTTTAGTGTAGCTTCATTTGGATTATAGCTCTGTGATATCACTAGTGTAGCTCCATTTACAGCAGCTAGAAGGATATTGATGAGGCAGTGGCCCACCAGCCCAGACCTGTGACCAGCCCAGGGGGCAATTGCCCCTCTGCCCTCCAGGCCAGACCTCCCCTGGCCAACACCCCCACAACATCTGAAACACAAGTCTATAGCATCATGATACATTTGAGAGAACTTGACAGGTACCAAAAATGTTTGCTGAAACATCTGAAATGTCTGTTCGTGCAAATTTAAATATATAAGATCCACTGGTCTCACCAATTCTATTTCGAGTCATCTCCTTCCATGCATCTTGACGTTTCAGTTTTGAATTATCTTCAATAAAAAGCTATAAAATTCTCAGTTACTGAGGTATGAGGCGAATGTTGAACTTGATGGACTTATGTCTTTATTCAGCCTAATTTACTATGTTGCTATGTTACTAAGTTACTATGATTTGTGTTTGGTCTACTGTTTTTGTTAGGCCAAATGTAATGACCTGTAATTTCTGGACGGATTTCTTTTTTTGTAAGATGTAATTGTACGAAAGATCTAAATACAATCCTTTATAAATAAATAAATTAAGAAAAAGAAAACATCTTAATTTCTAAAGTGCCATATACATATATATTTTAGAATCATCGGTTTTAGTCATCGTCTGAAATTTACGCCAACCTAAGATATCCCCTCTAAATATCATATTCTATAAACTTACAATGCCCTTAATAACCATGGAGCCAAAAATTTAGTAAAGTTGATACCTTTATTGGCTAACTAAACAGATTTTAAATGCTATCTTAATAACCATGGAGGAAAACATTTAGTAATGTTGATACCTTGATTGGCTAACTAAGCAGATTTAAAATGCTATCTTAATAACCATGTCCGTATAACCTCTATATCTATAAAATCTCAGTCAAACAAACTTTTATCATAGACGGGAAGCATCTCAGTTCTGGACTCAACAAGTCTCATTGGTCTGTTCTTCTTATCATATAAGATCAAAGAATTAAATGTACTATAAAGCAAAAGTTTAGGAGTCAACTTATATTGCTTAAGATATCCCCAAAAATAGTTTATCAAGGTGAAACCACCTTTAAAGGTCCTCTCTTGGTCACTTTGGTCCAAGAATAGGTTCAGGACTCAATGAAATCAAATGCACTTACTAGATAAACCTAGCCACCACTAAATATGGAAATCAATTAGGCACCAATAAACCACCATGATTTCTGCTCCTGTAGAGAGTGTCTTTCTGAATTCTTGGAAATGTACTGACCCAAATAAAACGAAACAACTTATTTTGCACATCGAGCAGGTGCAGTTTAGTTAAGTTTACAGGTAGGGCCTGAGAAACGATAAAGTGTTGGGCAAAATATTCATTTTAATAGCATTAACCTTCCCCGTAAATGAAAGCTCCAAGTGAGACCAAGCTTCCAAAAGCATGACTTCTGTATGATGGACTTTCTTTTCATAGTAAAGTAAGCAATGGCGTAACTATAGGGGTCGCACCTGCGACCAGGCCCGTCACTCCAGGGGCCCGGCTTCCCTCTGTGACCCCATCACCTGACACCCACTATTAAGTAATGCAGAGAGCTGGGGCTCTGCATTACAAGAGTGCCAGTCTGCCAGAGGGAGGTCAGTATTCCCTCCAGCAGACAGGCATTCTCGTAATGCAGAGCACTGAGAGATGACATCATCATGACATCATCTCCCAGCGCTCTGCATTACTGAAGAGGACCGCGTGGGAGAAGAGGTCTGTGCAGAAAGAGGCACAGACCTGTGCTCTGCCACTGGACCACCAGGGAGGTAGGAGGTTTAGGGGCAATGTGGAAGGGGCATTGTGGAGATGGGGGCATTGTGGAAGGGGCAATGTGGAGATTTAGGGGCATTGTGGAGATGGGGGCAATGTGGAGATGGGGACATTGTGGAAGGGGCAATGTGGAGATTGAGGGGCATTGTGGAAGGGGTGATGTGGAGATTGAGGGGCATTGTGAAAGGGGCAATGTGGAGATTGAGGGGCATTGTGGAAGGGGCAATGTGGAGATGGGGGGGGCAATGTGGAGATGGGGGGCAATGTGGAGGTGGCCAATGTG
This sequence comes from Rhinophrynus dorsalis, assembly GCA_037306005.1. NCBI lineage: Eukaryota > Metazoa > Chordata > Amphibia > Anura > Rhinophrynidae > Rhinophrynus > Rhinophrynus dorsalis. The sequence goes on along the minus strand of CM074719.1, from coordinate 620,903,959 downwards.
GTCGGGGGGCCCATGGCAATTCTTGCACCAGGGCCCCGTGGCTACTTGTTACGCCTCTTAAAGTAAGTGAGGGTTATTATTAAGCATGTTACAAGTGCAGTAGTGGTAGGGGATGTGAATAGTGTGGTTGTGGCCATAGGCCAGCTTGGTGCTCCTAACGTGCCTTCTCTAGGGAGACCTGAGAGAGAAATTTTATTGAAAACTAAAACAGTCATTTATACTTCTATTAATTGTCCTCTCAATTTGTCTGTTAGTGTCTACTCTACAGATAACAGATTTGCTTTCTTCACTACAGAATTATACAAGGTGCAGCTGCATTTCTCTTGGAAATTCAGCCACCCCTGGTTCCTGTGGAACTAGCTGCTTACACCTCTTGTTACCTTTTATGGTGCTGTCCTGCATTTCTGGAACCCTCGCCAGCATGTCCCAGACCCCATCCTTCATGCTTATTCTCAGGTGAGCGGATAAGCGGCACTTTTACAGTAATAGCACTTTCCATACGTAAGAAAGGATTAACCCTTTGAATGTCAGAGAAGTATCCAACGCCTTGCGTTGCAGTTAAACCTAATTATGGAGATATACATGAACCAGGACTTTTCTTATTGAGTTAAACAAGGGTATCATCAATGATGAGAGCTCCTTCTTTCAAAACGTATTGAAGTTGGCATTTTTCAGTTTGAGGTATATTGCAGTCAGGTGACGCTGTTGCTACATCCATCTATAGGAAGCTTGTCTCTGTAACACTCTGCTTTCTACAGGTGGTGATAGCAACAGTGCCACCTGGCTGCATAAAAATCTGGAACTCAAACTCTCAAAAAATAAACATGTGCTCTGTAATAACTTTTGAAAGACACATCTCCCTGACCCTTGTTTTACTCAATAGGAAAACGCTACCATGTGTATATTTTCACAACTGGGGTTTGTAAAAGGGATTCTACTCTATAACATAAATTATTTCATGTTCAACAGGGTCTTTTTAAGCCATTGCTGGACCTTTGGTAAAGGATTAAATGGTGGACCCCTTAACTGCCTGGATATCAGAGAAGTCTCTAATGTATAGCTTCACATCTCTTTAGTATCCAAAAGGTTAAATAATAAGCATCTGTTTTCCCCCTCCTGTTAAAAATGAATATTTTATCTTATTGAAGATCCACAATATTTTGAGCTTACTTTAAATTAATTTTTTTAGACTGGTGTGCTCAAACCTAGGTTCTTACAATGCCAAGTGCTTATCCCTGCATTGGCTTCAAACAATGATAAGTTTTCCAACGCATCTTCAAACAATGCTTTTCCATCAGACTGTATTAGGAGCCCCAGATCATAAGGGAGGTCGAGGGAACAGGTAATACAGGGCTAAGATAGTAACCATTGCTGGTGTCTCTCCAGTGCTGTTTGACAGGATCCCCAACTCCAAGCAGTAATACAATATCCAACCAAATTTAAGGCAGGGAAAATAATCTTCTTTGTAGTAAAAACATTCCATTTATAGAATAGTATTCAGTCATTTGGACAGCGGACAAACAGCCGATCTAACACGTTTCGCACTCTAGGTGCTTCTCACCTAGCGTGCTAAACACGTTAGATCGGCTGTTTTGACTGAATACTATTCTATATTTATAGAATAGTATTCAGACAGTCATGTGGACAGCAGACTATACAAAACAGCCGATCTAACGCATTTCGCGCACTAGGTGAGAAGCACCTAGAGTGCAAAACGCACTAGATCGGCTGTTTGTATAGTCCAGCATCTACATGTCTGTCTGAATACTATTCTATAAATGGACTGCTAAGCACTTGGCATGCGACACACGTTAAATCGGCTGTTTGTATAGTGTGGTGTCTACATGTCTGTCTGAATCCTATTCAATAAATGGACTGCTAAGCGCCTAGCGTACACAATGAAAACCACATGGGTAAAATGCCTTTTTTTTGGAGCTAACTTTATTTTAATATGATTTTTGTGAAATGAAAGAAACATAAAATCTAATAATAATGCCCATTCACATTTATTATGGCTAAAAAATCCTCATGGCCTACATGATTTTTGCCCTTGTGCTTTTATGCAAGACATAACATTGACAGTCATTTCTGCATATTATGTCCATGGGGGCGGACATGACAGCTGCTAAATGAACCACAGAACCTCACACTCTGTCCACCACGCATGGTAATTTTTACCTTTTAATGACCAGAGGGGTATTCAGTGTATAAGAATAAGTGCAAAGAATAATCAAAAACAAAAAACAGTAGATTGAAAATAACTGACTGCTGTTTAATGGACATCTACCCTGGTAAGCCCATCTGATAGAGTAACCCTTTGCATTCCAGGGGCAGCCCAATGCATCACATTTTAATGCGTTGGGCACCTCTCTGGCATGTAAAGTTAAGAGCCACTTATTCTTTTGACACACTTTCCCCTTAATATACTTGATGCTTCCTGTAAGAATGTTAGTAAGGGCCGCTGAAGTTCTATAGTAGGCCATGCTGCCCCTGTCTTTCCCAGAACCTTGGGGGAGATTCACTAAGCAGTGATAAAGAGGTGATAAAGTGGAGATGACTTCTCCAGTTTATTACATCTCCAATTCCTATGCTATTCTATAGAGGCTATTCAATAAGATTTCTTCAGTTTTGGAGGTATTAGTGCATAGGCTGTTTATAATAACAAAGGAACTGGAGAAGTGATATCACTGGAGAAGTTATCTCCACTTTATCACCTCGTTATCACCGCTTAGTGAGTCTCCACCCTGATCACCTTATTTTCTTCCCCCATCCATCCGTACAGCACCTGCTTGTAACCCACCACCACCACCACCTCTACCCTGACTTGCACTAGAATGAAGTACATGTTTCTTGTATTTTTAGGAGTGTTCAGCCTACAGACAAGTCCCTTGCGATAGGAATTCAATTCATGCTGCTAAGAATTCTTGGTAAGGTTTTGTTTTAATGTCCCATTATCAATTATTGCATACAGCTACTACTCAAATAAATTCTTAAAAAGCAGTAGTAAACATATATTCTAAATATACATGATTGCTGAGTAAAATAAAGGTACACCTTTCGTGTAAACTTTTTATGAAAAATTATGCAGTGTGAAGAACTTTTCAAGCTGAGTAAAACAACTTTCCTTCCATGCTGATAGCTGCTTCAATCAAACGTTAATGCAGAACAACCTTTCTCTGAGAGTTTGAGCTAAACTGTATTGGTGGGCATTCTTCTGTTATACGGAGAATAGGATTTTGATGCAACAAAATAGCCTACTGCCTTTTAGAGTCAGGAAGGGATGTTTTACCTACTTGATTGGAAATGGCTTCAATATACTTTTTTTTTTGCCTTCCTCTGGATCAACAGGGGTTATATGGCATGGGCTGAACTTGATGGACGTATGTCTTTTTTCAGCCTCATTAAATAAGTATGTTATTGTATACTATGTATATTACTAGTTGTATAAAATGTTAACCTTTGAGTGGCAGAGGGGTATGCAACGCATTGCTTTGCAATTCATTGCATACCCCTCTAGCACTCAAAGGGTTAAGAGGCCACTACCTCACTGCTCCACACGACGCAGTCTTGCGTTGGCTCACTCATGAGATTCAATCATGCTCAGTAGAGACTGCCCAAACGAGGGCAGTCTCTACTGCACATGACTGCATCGTGACAAACATCCTAGCAAATTATTATATAGGATGTATGTTACAAGGTGACTACAGACAGTAATAGCATAGCACAGTCGAGGCTCTTCCCCCTCACAATTGGGCATTTCTAACCTTTTGCCTACTATGCCTAATGGGAAGTTTGGCTCTGCATTGGTGATAAACGTTGGGGGAGATGCACTCATTTGTGATAAAGAGGTGATAAAAGCAGAAATGACTTCTCCAGTGATATCACGACTCCAGTTCCTATGTTATTCTATGAAGCCTATACAACAAGATTTCTACAGCTTTTGGAGATCTTAGTGCATATACTACAGAATAACATAGGAACTGGAGACGTGATATCACTGGAGAAGTCATCACCACTTTATCACCTCTTTATCACGCCTTAGTGGATAACCCCCTATGTCTTTATTTCTAGCATGGCTACCAGGTCCCGTCATGTTCGGCAGTATGATCGACAGCACGTGTCTTCTCTGGGGGAAGAAGTGTGACAAGAAAGCAGCCTGCTTGTATTATGACAATAATCTTCTTAGACACAGGTAACTTTTCTTATCTGAAAATCAAATTTCCTAAGTAAAATTCATTGTTGTATTTCAGCATGTCACAAAAACCAGACCAAAATGAGAGTAAAAAACAGTTTTGTAATATAAATTTCTAGAGCAATTCTGGAAGAAACTAAGTGTACTATATTGGACACATTAACGGTCCTAAAATTACCATTGATTTTAAAAGGATATAATAGCACTTTATACATAAAAATATATATTGAAGGGTAAAACAAGAGAACCCTTACTGCTGAAAGAGGTTTTATTCAAAAGTTATTGAAGCTCAAACTTTAATTTTCTAGGTGCAATATCTAAATGGCCTGAACTGTTACAGTGGCGCTGTTGCTACATCACCCTATGGATTTTTATGGTCAACTGAACAAAGCTGTCCATAGGATGGTGTAGCAACAGCACATCTGTAACATTTCAGGCCACTTTGATACTGCACCTAAAAAAAATTCAAGCTTGAGCTGCAATATCTTTTGAACAAAACACCTCTCAGCACTGTGAGTACCCTTGTTTTAGTCAGGAGGACAAACACTACTATATATATATATATATATATATATATATATATATATATGGTTTTTTTTCTTTTACATATTAAAGGAGCAGCAAACTTTTTTTCTGAAAAAAAATATATTGTAGGGATTTTCCTATTGAGTAAAATAAGGGTACTCCCACTGCAGAGAGATACATATTTCCAGAGTTATTACATTTTAAACCCATGTTTTTTTACATTAGCAGTGCCCTCTAGTGGTCAAATTCTAATTAGATTTCCTGTTAGATTCTAATGGAGAGGAAAGTCAGAAAAGTCAGAGACACACAGTTCTCCATAGAATGTGATAGAAACTGCTGAGTCACTTCCTGTCAGAACTATCAGGAAGTAAACAGTAAATTCACTTCCTGTCAGTTAGAACTATCAGGAAGTAAACACAGTAAAGTTACTTCCTGTCAGTTAGAAGTATCAGGAAGTAAACACAGTAAATTAATTTCCTCTCAGTTAGAACTATCAGGAAGTAAACACAGTAAATTCACTTCCTGACTATTTGAACTTCTATAAATTTTGAATAAAACATCTGAGAGTGATGGGAGTGACCTTGTTTTATTCAGCAGGAAAAGCTCTATAAAATATGTGTTTTAATTAAAAAAAGTTTACTGCTCCTTTAAGTATAACTTATGCCTTAATCCCTTGAACGCTAGAGAGGTCTCCAAAGCATTATAAAACCCCCATTTAAATTAGTGACAGGGGATTGGCTACATTTCCAAAAGACCTGAAGCTCAGGCTAAACTCATGGAATTTTAGTACAACATGAGACGTAAATGATCATTACTAATAGAGAGATTATCACTATTACATTACTACTGCACTATTAAAATGGACCTATCGCCCTATCAAACATTTACAATTAAAAAATAAAAGACTGCGAATCTAGAGCCCACACCCAGGGGTCGTGTCTAATAGCGTACTGTACAAGTAATTAGCATAAAGTGCCGTAATATGTCATGAAAACATAAAGGCTAATTTCTCAAATATTATTTATTTTACAGAAAAATTACCAGTAGAACAAATAGGCAGGATTTAAAGCGGAACTACCACCCCACAAAATATTTAGCTTAACTAAGTCCCCATCTAGCGACTAGCTGCTTAGTAGCGCTAGTCGCTAGAATTATTACCTTATTTAATAGATTTATGATCTCTTCCATGGCTGACAGTAGCACGGAGCGCGGACATCTTGCCATTGTGACGTCCACGCGCCTGCGCTGTCAGTCTCAACCAGAGCCGGTTCCTAGCAACACCTCCTAGACCCGGCTGGGACTGACAACACAGGCGCTAGGACAACACAATGGCAAGATGTCCGCTCTCCGTGCTACTGTCAGCCATGGAAGAAAGCATAAATCATTAAATAAGGTAATAATACTAGCGACTAGCGCTACTAAGCAGCTAGTCACCACATGGGGACTTAGTTAAGCTAAATATTTTGTGAGGTGGTAGTTCCGCTTTAATTCTCTGTAAAACCAAACTTGTTTTCGGGAGACAAGACTACATTAACCTTTCGAGTGACAGGAGGGATGTGGCTCTCAAAGGGTTAAGCATGCAATGTGGGTATTTAGGAATACCCTGCCCTCTAAGGCACAGCTGGTTTGATCCAAATTGCTTAATATTCTTTGTAGTACATCAGTGTCAGAATTTAGACCAAGAAATGAACTGAACAGAAGTCCAATTACACGAGAAAGCATGATTCACCTATCAGATGTATAGAAATGGAGCTTGGAATTAATGTTCGTACAAGGCACAAGGTTACTGAACCCCGGTGGAATTATTATGCATGTGCGGTTTCTGTGTAGTTGCATATATCATCCTGACACTTTAATACTAAGAATTGTGTTTTTTAATTTATTTCAAAACCTGAATTATGTTCAGTATCAGACTGTAATGACAATGTTTATTTGATTAACATCGTGATCACAGAAAGATCATTTTATCTGATAAATATCAGTTATTCAAACCAGAAGTGTAGCTCTGGGTTTAGTATAACAAATGACAAACACACATCCATACACACACACACACAAATATATACATGTACATACAGGTACACACACATCCATACACACACACAAACATCAATACACACACACACACACACAAACATCCACACTCACACACACATCCATGCACACACACACACACAAACATCCATACACACACACACACAAACATCCACACACACACACAAACATCCACACACACACATCCATACACACACACATCCATACACACACACACACACACACACACACACACACACACACACACACACATACACACACACACAGATCCATACACACACACACACATCCACACACACACACACACATCCATACACACACACATCCATACACACACACACACACACAGATCCATACACACACACACACATCCATACACATCCACACACACACATCTCCATATACACACACATCCATACACACACACACATCTTCATATACATACACACACACACACACATATACACACACACACACACATCTCCATACACACACACACACACACACATCCATACACACACACATCCATACACATATACACACACACAAACATCTCCATACACATACACACATGCACACACATCTCAATAAACATACACACACACATCTCCATACACACACATCCATACACACACATATCCATACACACACACATCTCCATACACATACACACACACATCCATACACACACACACAAACACATCTCCATATACACACACACACACATCCACATCCACACACACAAACACATCCACACAAACACATCTCCATACACACAAACACACATCTCAATACACAGACACACACATCCATACACACACACACACACATACATCCATGCACAGACACACACATCCATACACACACACATATCCATGCACACACATATTCTTACATACACACAAATACATACGTACACATAAACACACCCACACATCCATGCACACACATATATCCTAACATACACACATATTTATATATACATATGTACACACACACACACGTACTGGTCTTTTGGCTAATATGATGTGCAGGCAGTTTTGAATAGAATTGTAATATATACAAAATCCACTGAAGATTACGGATCCTATAAAAGGGAAATATTAGATTTTGCGCATAACACATACTGCCCCCTTTTGTTTGTATAATGCGTCTTTTCCTCCTTGCAGGTATATCGGGTTGCAGATGCTTTTTAAAATCTTAGCCTTGTTCTTTTTCATCGCGGTTTACTTAGTGTTACGACACAACGACAAGCAAAACACAATCAAAGTGGAAGCTGAGAAGAAACAAGAAACACACTCATTGAAAGAAAAGGAGCGAGATGAAATGGCCTGATGTCTGTTATCTAGCTAGTCTGGTGTGTAAGACCTCCAGATAGTCTACGTGATCAAGGACAAACGTCTCATAGCTTCCATTGCTTATATTACCTTGGTCAACAGTATATTACTGAATCTTTGGTTTTTGAAGTTTATTATGAACAAACACACTACAGGGCTTTTCCTGCTGAATAAAACAATGGCATTCCACTGCTCACAGATACTTTATTCAAGAGTTATTACAGCTCAAACTCACAAATTGATGAAGATTTTATTATAACATTCTATGGAGAACTGTAGCCAGATACACACCTGTCCCATATAATGCATCAGAATAACTGTGTCGAGCTGTAGGCAAACTTTCTAGACACCAGGTGGCACTGTTGATGTTAAAAAAACAATGGTTTAAACTGTAATGACTTTGATACCAAGCAAGTATCTCACAGCAGTGGGGGTAACCTTATTTCACTCAGAAATCCCTAACATGTGGGGTGTTTATTCATAATAAAGGTCTACTACTACTCTTCAGAATAAGCTATTGGTATATTCATTTTCAACGTTTAATCCCTTGAGTGCCAGAGAGGTACTCAACGCATTGCAAAGCATGGCGTACCCCTCTGGCACTCAAAGGGTTAACACATTGGACGACAGAGAGGTCTTCAACAGATTGCTTTGCAGTGCACTGAGATCCTTCTGTCTTCCTGTGGACTATTAACCCTTAAGTTTCTATCTTCGTTGCCAGCAATCTGGCATGTTTAAAAGGAACGTTGGCCCATATTTGTAAAAGAAAAACTGGATTTATTCTGGGGTAAACCAACTACAACATAGAGGACAAAATTTTTTAAAAAATCACTAAATTTCCATGCACTTGAATAGAAATTTTTAACCCCTTGAATGCTAGAGAGGTCTCCAATGCATTGCTTTGATTTCAAAGGGTTAAAAACCAAATCTAACAGGAATTGTATTTGTCACCCATGGTGCAACTGGATTACTCCAGAATAAATCCAATGTAATGGTAGAAATACGGGCCGTTGTTCTCTCTCTTCATGTGGAATGTTGTGGGTTATACAGTATTCCAGGACTGTACATACTAAATGAACTATTAACCACCACAGACTAGATTTATACAAATTAATGAATGGGTATTGTATGATCAGAATGGAATTAAGAAGACAGAGAGCCGTGGGCATGGCTGAGTTATGTAACATAAACAACACTCCGCTTATTTTTATAAAATTAATAGATTTTATTATTTTTGCTAACATTTTTGTATTGTTCAAGACAGCAAATTCATTTGTTGCTCAAAAAATGAATTTCCTTTCCAGATGCATAAGTAGAATTGTGTAGCTCATTTAGGGCCATATGTTCAAAGAAGTAGTGAAATAGATTTTGTCGTTTGTAACGACTTTTCAAAGTAAGTGTCATTGGGATCATTAATATTTTCCGAGAGTGTCGGTTGTGATCAGAAATATGTTGTGTGTCCTGACTGAAATTGTCGTATGTAAAGACAAAAAAATGTCTTAACTAACGATAAAAATGTCTTTAAAAATGTCTTAACTAACGACAAAAATGTCATAAAATAACTAACGAAAAAATGTCTTAACTAAAGACAAAAATTCTCACATTCAGAACACATTCCCTCCACTTTTTTCTTAAAGTTCAAATTTTGTCTTTTGAAAGACATTTTTTTGCCGTTAGTTACGACAAATTTTCTTTTCCTCTATACGACACTGGAGAATAGTTTAGCCACGTCCTTGCCCCGCCCCTTTGCCCGTCAGTTCTAGAGTTGTGTCGTACACAATGGACATTACTAGTTTTTTCTTGTATACTATACTAGCAACATGGGACGGCGTTGCCCGTCATGTTATGACCATTGGGCGCACGTGTGTGAAATGCAGACACACTGATAAACACAGACATATGCAGCATACAGGCAGACACATACCATACATCCCAAGTGTCCCTCTTTAGGAGGGACAGTCCCTCTTTAAGGGCCAAATCCCTCTGTCCCTCTTTCCCACCCTGTTGTCCCTCTTTTTAGGAGGTCAGACTGTGTGCAGGGCCGGCTCCACCTATAGGCGAGGTAGGCGCCGGCCTAGGGCACACAGGTACTGGGGGCGCGGGCATGCAGCGGAGAACAGCTGCGCCCACACACACCACGCCAGGAACCACAACACAGTCAGGTCTGTGTTGCTACAGCGCTCCCTCATCTGGTCGGATCTTTAGTAATGCAGAGCACGCTGGGAGTCATGATCTCCCGCCGCGCTCTGCATTACTGAAGAGAAGACTGAGCGGGAGATACAGGTATGTGATGGGGGGCAAGTTGGAGCTGAGGGGGCATAGGGGAGCTGAGGGGGCAAGTTGGAGCAGATGTGGGGCAAAGTGGAGATGATGGGGGCAAGTTGGAGCTGTTAGGGGAAAGCTGGAGCTGAGGGGGCATAGTGGAGCTGGTGGGGGCAAGTTGGAGATGATGGGGGCAAGTTGGAGCTGATGAGGGTCAAAGTGGAGCTGAGGGGGGGCAAGTTGGAGCTGAGGGGGGGCAAGTGGAGCTGAGGGGGGGCAAAGTGGAGCTGGTGGGGCAAGTTGGAGCGGATGGGGGGGCAAGTTGGAGCGGATGGGGGCAAGTTGGAGCAGATGGGGGCATAGTGGAGCTGATAGTGGAAAGTTGGAGCTGAGAGGGCATAGTGGAGCTGGTGGGGGCAAGTTGGAGCGGATGGGGGCAAGTTGAAGTGGATGGGGGGCAAAGTGGAGCTGATGGGGGTAAGTTGGAGAGGATGGGGGGCAAAGTGGAGCTGATGGGGGTAAGTTGGAGCTGAGGGGGCAAAGTGAAGCTGAGGGGGCAAAATGGAGCTGGTGGGGGCACGTTGGAGATGATGGGGGCAAGTTGGAGCTGATGAGGGTCAAAGTGGAGCTGAGGGGGGGCAAGTTGGAGCTGAGGGGGGGGCAAGTGGAGCTGAGGGGGGGCAAAGTGGAGCTGGTGGGGCAAGTTGGAGCGGATGGGGGCAAGTTGGAGCAGATGGGGGCATAGTGGAGCTGATAGTGGAAAGTTGGAGCTGAGAGGGCATAGTGGAGCTGGTGGGGGCAAGTTGGAGAGGATGGGGGCAAGTTGGAGTGGATGGGGGGCAAAGTGGAGCTGATGGGGGTAAGTTGGAGAGGATGGGGGGCAAAGTGAAGCTGAGGGGGCAAAATGGAGCTGGTGGGGGCACGTTGGAGCTGATGGGGGCAAGTTGGAGTTGATAGGGGCAAAGTGGAGCTGGTGGGCCAAAGTTAAGCTGATAAGGGGCAAGTTGGAGCTGGTGGGGGGCATCTCTTACAGGCATCTCCAGAACAGGGGCAGAGTGGCTCAGGGGGCAGAGAGAGGACAATCATGAAAAGAGGTTGGGTATAAGTAGGCAGGGTATAAAGGGGTGGGACACAAGGGGCGGAGCGAAATGGGCGGCAAAATTAGGTTTTGTCTAGGGTGGCAAAAATCCTTGCACCAGCCCTGACTGTGTGGTGTGTATTACTTTGCTCTACAGCAATAAAGCAATAAACTTCAGTATATGTGTTTATACATTAGTCTGTGCAAATAAAATACTTTGGTCTTGAACTAAATCATTTATTCAGTTACATAAATAGCCAGTAATTAGTGTTGAGCGAGCGTGCTCGGCCGATGCTCGGATCGGCTCGAGCATCGCTCTGCTCGGCACATGGCGGTACTCGTACGAGTACCGCCATGTGCTCGCCCGACATGTTCGGGTGAAGAGGATCTGTGCCGGAAGAGGCACAGATCCGAAGACGCTCCGCTGGACCACCAGGGAATGGAGGTACGGGGGCATTGCGGAGATGAAGGGGGCATTGCGGAGATGAAGGGGGACATTGTGGAAGAGGGGCATAGACTCTATGCCCCTCTTCCACAATGTCCCCCTTCATCTCCGCTATGCCCCTCTTCCACAATGTCCCCCTTCATCTCCGCTATGCCCCTCTTCCACAATGTCCCCCTTCATCTCCTATGCCATAGCGGAGATGAAGGGGGACATTGTGGAAGAGGGGCATAGCGGAGATGAAGGGGGACATTGTGGAAGAGGGGCATAGAGTCTATGCCCCTCTTCCACAATGTCCCCCTTCATCTCCGCTATGCCCCTCTTCCACAATGTCCCCCTTCATCTCCTCTATGGCATAGGAGATGAAGGGGGACATTGTGGAAGAGGGGCATAGCGGAGATGAAGGGGGACATTGACCAGGCACCCTCCGCTCATCAGAGCAGGGGGTGCCTGGTTTAATGCTCGAGTGCTCCCATTCATTTGAATGGGGCTCGGGTGCTCGGCCGAGCACTCGAGCATCAGGGGGTGCTCGGTCAGAGCACCCGAGCATCGGGGTGCTCGCTCATCCCTACCAGTAATAGGTCATGAAATAACCTAAAAATTCTTACTAATGCCCCGCCCACCAGCCACACCCCCAATAATATCACCTAAAACTAACGTGTCCCTCTTTGGCCCTGTGAAATGTTGGGAGGTATGCACATACACACAGTGAGCGGCAGAGACATGCAAAACACATGTACACACAGACACACTGGAGATGCACACATGGACACACATATGTAACAGAGATGTACACACACAGACACGCAACATATATGAGCAGAAACACATGTGCTCATGAGTTGTGTACCCCTCTGGCACTCAAAGGGTTAAGGTATAGAGAGGCATGTCAGAGTTAAATAGCAGTGGGAAGTGTGTTCATACCTGGGAACACTGACTTGTGAAGTCCCTAGAGGGGACTGATGTGGTGCTGATGTGGAGAGACAAATGGGGCAATCTGGGTTAAAAGTGGGTGGGGCTTAATCGCGAGTAGGGGGCGGGGCTTAACATAAATGTGGAAAAAGTGTTAGTAATAGGCTGGGGAAGGAGGAGAAGTGGGAGGGAAATGCAAGTTTACAGTGTGAGGGGTTTGAACACACTCCATGAGGGGTAAAACTTGATACAGAACCCTGTGGCAGTCAGTGGGTTAAGTGTGAATCTGATGGCTGTCTGTCCTGTGTCTTGCATGGCAAATGGTGACAGTGAAGAAGTAATTCAGCAATGAGGGCCTACCTTAACCCTTTGAGTGCCATTTTGTTCCCCTGGTGATGCAGCACCGTTCAGTGGCTTTACTACAGGTCCTGCTGAGGCCACTGGGAGTCAAGGTGAGTGACTGTGTGTCAGCCATCTTTCTTTCTGGCTTTGTGTGTGTGTATGGGTGTTTAGTGCTGTGTGAGTGGGGCATGAGTGTGTAATACCTGTGAACTTTTACTTGTGGAGTCCCTCATGTGGTGCTGATGTGGAGAGAGCAATGGGGCAATCTGGGGTAAAAGGGGGCGGGGCTTAATCGTGAGTAGGGGGCGGGGCTTAACATAAATATGGAAAAGTGTTAGTAATAGGCTGGGGAAGGAGGAGAAGTGGGAGAGAAATGCAAGTTTACAGTGTGAGGGGTTTGAACACACTCCCTGAGGGGTAAAACTTGATACACAACCCTGTGGCAGTCAGTGGGTTAAGTGTGAATCTGATGGCTGTCTGTCCTGTGTCTTGCATGGCAAATGATGACAGTGAAGAAATAATTGAGCAATGAGTACCTACCTTAACCCTTTGAGTGCAATTTTGTTCCTCTGGTGCTGCAGTACAGGTCCTGCTGAGGCCTCTGGGAGTCAGGGTGAGTGACTGTGTGTGTGTGTCAGCCATATGTATTTCTGGCTTTGTGTGTGTATGTGGTGCTGTGTGTGTGAGAGGGGGCATGTCTGTTTGGTGCTGTGTAAGTGGGGCTTGTGTGTGTGTGTGGTGCTGTGTGAGTGGGGCATGTGTGTGTGTTTGTGTGGTGCTGTGTGAGTGGGGCATGTGTGTGTGGTGGTCTGTGTGTGTGAGTGGGGCATGTGTGTGTGTTTGTGTGGTGCTGTATGAGTGAGGCATGTGTGTTTGTCTGTGGTGTAGGAGCAAGTGGCGGCCATATTGTTTTTTTCTGACTTTGATAGTGGTGGGCGGGCTGCATAGTGGGGGCGGGCCAACTGCCTGCATGATTGAATCACCCAATAGGAGTAGTAACTCCTGCTTTATGCCTCCCCTGGGTGTGTTTTGGCAGGCACAAAGTCTTCTTTTATATATATAAGATAGAAAATATGTCGTTCATGCATTCAATTACTTATTTTTGTCTTTCATACGATAATTTTTTTGTCATTATCCCTTTGAACATACGGCCCTAAGTCTTCAGAGTCCAGTTCTTCAGTTTACCTACAGTTCCAGGAGATATCTTACAGTAGATTGAGCACAGTAGCAAGTGGCTCAGTGGTGATAAACCTGGAAAGTATCACAAATTTTAGAAAAACACAACATTTCCTAAGTTACCTTTCAATATTCCTATAATATACCACATATGTACCTTTCTCAGATGACTAAGTATATATAGAAGTGAGAGTCCGGGCAAGTGGGTATAGTAAACTAGGAGGAAGAGCTTGTGTTGCATCATGAATGTATTTCTGAACATGTATCAAGAGCCACCCTTCTCCTGGCTTTTTTCCAAATCAATGTACTTCCTGTTTTGTGTCAACCCACTTCCTGTTTTGGTGCAATACAATGGCCTCATTGCATGGCCTGTATAAACACTGGCTAGAACGCCTTCATTACTGAACAAGTATTTATATTCTTTTATAAAACCATGACCATTTTGGGTTCTATATTTTATTGCCAAATATTAGTAATAACGAAAAGCAATTTAAAAAAAATGTGTCATATTCTCAACCTACAGTTCTAATGGACAAACACAGAATTTTCTCTAGTGCAAGAGTGGATTTATCAGTAAACAAGAGAGGGTAAGAGCTGCAGTAATGTGCTTCTTGTTAGGCATCAAGAGATGCGATACTGGGGGGGGGGGGGCTAGTAGGGTGACCACATTTCCATTCTGCCATTCAGGAGGGACACTGCAAAGAGAAGAGCGCACCACAGAGTTCTAAACACTAGAGGGGGAACTGTCCACTGAATGCTGTGACAGAAAGCGATGCTTGTGGCAGGCTACAAGAAAATGTATATCAATGCCAAGCCTTAGAGTAGCATTATGCTACAACACAAAATGCATTGCAGCTCCCGATTAATGTCAGGATCAAGGCTCAGTTCTCTAGTGTTTAGAGCTCTGTCTGGAGGCCATTTTGTTGTAGTCCAGCAGAGGCATCACCTTCTGTCACAGTAGGCAATGGACAGTTCTCCTTCTAGTGTTTAGATCTCTGTCTGGAAGCCATTTTCATGTAGCCCAGCAGAGACATCACTTCCTGTCACAGTAGGTGAAGGACAGTTAACTCTGTGCTCTGGAGTCTTCATTCCAGGACTTTGTATTGTCCCAGAAAGGGGAGGCCCGGGACAAGGGACACACATTTAAAATCCGTGACTGTCCCGGGCTAATCCGGGACACGTGGTCACCCTATGCAGGGCTGGAAAGGCCAGCGTAAAGCCTCCAAGGAGGCTCAGAGCTAGAAGGTCATGCTGCGATGAACCATTTTTCTGTAAATCAGGGGCTTTATGCACAAAGGAAATGTGGCGTGAAACAAGTGAACCACAGGGCAGAAATAAATGAAGTTATAAATGTAAAATATAAAAAAAAAATATATATATATATGTAATCTGTATATATGTGAAAATTCAGAAGGGCGGTTTACTATTTAGTAGCTAGTATAAGGAGGATTTCCTAACAGTATAAGAAAATATCTTCATGTCAGAAAGAAATATAATAATTTGCTAGGATGTTTGTCAGAAGCCGTCATGCACAGTAGACACTGCCTGAACGTACAGAATGCTGGGAGGTGTAGGAATGCTGGGAGTACGGAATGCTGGGAGGTGTAGGAATGCTGGGAGCACGGAATGCTGGGAGGTGTAGGAATGCTGGGAGTTCTGTGCTTGGAGCATTCTATGCTTTCGGGCAGTCTCTGCAGTGCATGACTGCGTCGGCGGCAGGACGCAGAGCAGGACCGGCCTCTTAACCCTTTGAGTGCCAGAGGGGTATGCAACGCATTGCAAAGCATATTACTCTGGCATTCAAAGGGATAACATCACCCAGACTTTGGCCTGTTTACACTAGTTTAATAATAATTTGTTAGGTTTCGAATTTACCGATCACGTTTAAAGGGCAAATATCATGTTCTGATAGATATAAATATAGATATAAATATGTGCGTGTGTATGGGAATGCACAACCCAAAATGTTGATCACACTCTCCAACTCATACACTGCAAACGCTCTGCGTGTTATATCTACACTTATATTTATACCGCTACTGTGAGCACAAAGCCTCTGAAAATACAATTGTGATAGGGGGCCCAAAAGTGTTTGCACCGAGACCCTGCAGAAGACTAGTTACACCTGAGGACCAGGGGGATCAGATCCACCAATAGCGCACAATTCAAGTAGATTTTAAGTTAAACTTTTTCTGACATTTAAATAACTCGATGAGGACAGAGGGTTGTGTCATGTACTGCATGTTATTCTGGTCCTTAAAGGGATAGTAATGTCTTAGATAAATAACAAGTAATATTGTAGAGAATTAGAAAAGAAATTGATCTGTGCAAGTCCTATCTCTCAAACCTTAATGGTTTTTCGAGATATAACATTTTAAAGTTCCCCCTCCCTCCCCTTTCACTGTAAGCTGCCAGCAGGAGATCCTGTTCCCAGGACCGGCAGGAGGCTCTTCAGCTGAGCCAAAATATCACAGTCTAAAAATAAATACTTCATTGGAACGGTCTACAAAGTGTGCTTGGTTTGCAAGCACACTTTGTAGCCTGTTCCAATGACGTATTTATTTTTCGATCTCGCTATTCCGGCTCTGCTGAAGAGCCTCCTCGAGTTGACTGACACGAATCTCCTTCTGTCAGCTTTACTGCTGACAGGAGTGAGGGGGGAACTTTAAAACATTATATCTCTCAAACCATAAAGGTTTGAGAGATAGGAGTTGCATCGATCAATTTATTTTTTGATTCTCTACATTATTACATTTTTTACTTTATCTAAGACATTATTATCCCTTTAAGGGTTAACTTTGTAAGACTACCTGTTTTTAATTTTTTAAATATTTTATTTTAAAATTCTGAAAAGTAGGTTTCTTATTGAGGTTTAGTCCATTTTTCTGTTTTCTTCCCCCATGAAAACTTTGAGTGCCAGAAAGGTATCCAATGAATTGCTTTGCAATGCATTTGATTCCTGTCTGGCACTCAAAGGGTTAATCACAGCCAAACCCCATTATTTTCCATGGGGGAGGGGGCGTGGTAATCTTAGCTCATACATTAGAATTGCAGCAGAAATGTACATTGTCCTACGTACAGAGCAAACAGGGAGTGATATGGGATACACCAAATGAACAACAGGGGGAGAAGTAAACATTTCCATTGATTTAAATGAGGCTTTTAATACCTTGAATCCTGGAAAGGAACGTTTATTATTTCCAACTAGTTGAAGAGGCCGTGTACACAGGCCACAGTGCCACCCAGCAACGTTCACGGTGCAGTCATGCACAGTAGATACTGTCCGCGCCGCGGCTGATACGGAACAGGACGCTCTGAATTCAGACCATAGTCCTCTCTGCCACGGTCTGAATTTGGAGCCCTGCTCCGTTATCAGCCGCGGCACGGGCAGTCTGTACTGAACATGACGGCTTCTGACAAACACACGCTTAGAGAATTATTATATAGGATGTTGTGGTGCAGTTAGTATGACGCATATTTCTCCAATTTGTATATATTATGCACGGACATGTCCCAAGCCTCCTGGCACCCTCTAAGGTCTGTGTGTGGCTGTGTTCAAGTGGAGTGATTTGAGACATAACATGGGTGGGGCTTGATTGGGGTGGGCGGGGTTGGGAGAAGGTGACTTGCAATTAAAATGGGAGGAGTGTGGTTGGAACTGGCAGTGAAGTGGGCGGAGTTACAAGATAACTCACTGAGCCCTGAGAATCAACCTCTGTCTAAAAATGGAGTCTCTGGGCCATATGTTCAAATAAGTAGAAGAAGTCGTTTGTAACGACTTTTCAAAGTGCAGTGTCATTGGGATCATTAATATTTTCAGAGAGTGTTGGTTGTGATTGGAAATATGTTGTTTGTCCTGACTGAAATTGTCGTATGGAAGAACAAAAAAATGTCTTAACTAAAGACAAAAATGTCTTAAAATAATGTCTTAAAAAATGTCTTTAAAAATATCTTAACTAACGAAAAAAATTCTCACATTCAGAACACATTACCTCTACTTTTTTCTTAACGTACAAATTTTGTCTTTTGAAAGACATTTTTTTGTCATTAGTTACGACAAATTTTCTTTTCCTCTGTACGACACTGGAGAATAGTTTAGCCACGCCCTAGCCACGCCCCTTTGCCCGGCAGTTCTGGAGTTGTGTTGTACACAACGAACATTACTAGTTTATTGTTGTATACTGTATAGAAAATATGTTGTTCATGCATTCAGTTACTTTTTTTTGTCTTTCATACGACAATTTGTTGTCGTTATCCCTTTGAACATACGGCCCTCTGAGTCCCATCTGTAGAGTTCCCAGTTATGGGGATGTACTAATATTTAATGTACTAATCGGATTCCACACTAAACTAGTGCATGGAACAGATTTCTTAGTCCCATGTCTGCATAACACCAATTTCTTAAGTTGCTTATGCCCAAATTTCTCAATGTAACATTGTCTGAACACAGGGTGTGTCTTGTTGTATGTTTGTGTTACATAAGGTACAGAGTAATGTTGGGTAACTTCACCCCGTTTTCCTGTGCATGCTATAAGTTAAGCATTCAGGGGTGCATGCATTGAACAGCAGAGTAGTTTGTGTGACGTATGTACTAAAGAGATCATACTCTCCCTAGTCTAGTATATCTGGTTCCTCAATATGCATAGGGACAGGGCCGGATTTACATCTCAGGAGCCTGTAGGCACAGAAATCAGAAGCGCCCCCCCATTGGCCATCTCCACTGGACACCTCCTCAATGCTCCTAATCTCCACATTGCCCTCCATCATCTCCATATTGTCCTCACATTGCCCCCCATCAGCTCCAACTTGCCCTCCATTAGCTCCATATTGCCCTCACATTGCCCCCATTATCTCCATATTACCCTCACATTGCTGTCCCCTACAGTGTCCATTTCCTACCTCCTTGGTGGTCCAGCGGCAGGAGAGGTTGGTGCCTCCTTCAGCACAGACCTGTAGCTGCTGGAGCTCCCGCGTGGTCTTCTTTTCAGTAATGCAGAGCGCTGGGAGATGATGTCATTTCCCAGCGCTCTGTATTATTAAAGATCCAACGAGGGAGCTCAGCAGCTACAGGTCTGTGCCTAGGAACGCACAGACCTGTCCTCACCATGATGTTGCGGCACCAGGCGGGGGAGGCAACAAAAGATGATCCAAATGACAGACGCCCCTCTGTGGGGTGCGCCTGTAGGCAGATGCGTACTCTGCCTAATTACAAATCCGGCCCTGCATAGGGAGTCAATGCGGAAAATTACCTGTACTGGCAAATCCGTAAATTCAACCAGTTAATCTTTTGCAATCTACGGGAAGGTAAGATATTAGCTACCTATAGCAATTGCCCCCTTTATTAATTAAAGGGCATATAACCTATGTGGCACTCAAAGGGTTAATTAATAAAGGGGGCAATTGTCACCCCCATGCTAGGGAGGTGTCATGAGAGGACATGATACCCCTCTTGAGGTCTGAAGTAGTTTTGTAATAAAAATGACATATATAATTTAAAAAAATAAAATCATTGTTACACATAAATTAAGTATTTAATTACAGTTACACACAAGTTACATCTATAATAAAAAACAAACACCTTTTTTTATACATATACAGGTTGCCTATTAACCCTCTGAGTACCAGACGGGTAGCAAACACATTACAATACCTCTCTGGTACTCATAGGGTTAATCTTGCAATACAATATACGAGGGCATGTCGAATATAATAGGAGAAGAGAAATGTGGGATAAAAATGGTGAAAGAAAGTCATGGGAGCACTGTAGTCGACTTTTCAAGGGGAATGTGGGGTTAAAATGTCAGATGTACAATATTTGTCGGATTAATATGGTGAAATAAAGCACTGTAAGTCGATTTTGGAAGGGGAAGGGTTAATTGTCAACTATGAACAATATTTGTCGGATTAATGTGGTGTAGGAAATCACTTCAAGTCGACTTTGGAAGGGGAAGGGTTAATTGTCTACTATGATCAATATTTGTCGGATTAACGTGGTGGAAGAAAGCACTGTAAGTCAGCTTTTAAAAGGTAGGGGTTAATATGTCGAGGGGGGCACTCTGTCGGATTTTGTTATGTGGGGAACACATCTAACACTGAACTTGATCTTTGTATTGTCAAATATACGCCTGTTTCCTTGGACTTTGACATTTTGCGTGTTTTTTGTAGGCGGTAGTCAGAAAAAAGCAGACAGCGCCAGTTTTGTTACTACTCTGAAAAGAGCTGTCTACACCAGTTTTATTTTACCGTGGTTCTGCAGTAGAATACTGACGTTACACATGTCTGCAAAATTCACGCTACTTGTTTTTCTTGTAGCGCGGGTAATGGAATCGAGCCCTAGGAGTGGTGTCCTACCCAGAGTGCAGTCTCTTTTAGCCCAATAGTGCCTTTCACAGAGAGGAAATATTCTAAATAATATCATATTGGTCCTGCCATAACAGCAGTCCAACCATGAAATGCCAGATAATTCCTCTCTGAACAAGAGAAGCAGCCAACCCCACACGTACGTTTCAGCCTTGTTGGGCCTCATCAGTAAGGTGCAGCTGATCTCTCTAGGCACTGTGAGCAAGGAGTCCATAGCTGGATTCTCCTATTACTCTTGGGTTGACTAATTCCAAGGATAATTTACATATGTAAAATAGGTGTCAGACACGCTCCCTTCACTCCACTCCAGCCGTTGCAGTGCAGCAGTTGGAGATATTGCACCTAAAAAATGGAGCTGCAATAAGTTTTGAATAAATCACCTCTGTGAAGTGCGAGAACACTTGTTTTACTCAGGAGGATAAACTCCACAATATCTATGTAGTTTTACATATTAAATGTTACTATCCCTTTAAGCAGTGTAGACAAGTCCCAAGGGGAGTGAAGACCGCCTCTAGTGTTATAACCACGCCCCCAATCCCAAGAGGTGGGCGTGGCCAGCACAATCCCACTACACACCACCAGTAACCTGGGAAGATGCATTATCACCTTAAGGACGGCCGTCACCTAAGGACCACCGAACGGTGTGCAGCAACATGGGGAGCCCTGAATTCCATAACGGTCCTGGCATGTTATGGGTCCTTAATGCAAATCTACCCATGACGTGCCAGGACCACCAAGGGTCGTTAAGGGGTTAAGGTGACTAGAAAGTTGAGATCGGCTCTCCAGTGGGATAAATTCACCAATTCCTGTGTTATACCATGGAGACTGCACATTTCACAGCAATGCATTAGAGGTTATTCTAGTATGTAAAGGGTTAACCGTTTGAGTGCCAGAGGGGTACGGAATGCATTGCTTTGCTTTGCAGTGCATTCCGTACTCCTCTGGCACTCAAAGGGTTAAAAGATCCATTTATGTCAACGGGCATTCCTTCCCTGTTGTGCATTTGTTTACTCTGAATTTAACCAATTTTTTATGCATAGAGGGCTTGAAAGAGTTAATACTGTAATTTAGGTTGTTTATTAACCCTTTGAGTGCCAGAGGGATGCTCAACGCATTGCTTTGCAATGTGTTGCGTGCCCCTCTGGCACTCAAAGGGTTAACCAATTAATTTGTACCTCTGAACTGTTCAATGTATATATGAATGCGTGTGTGTATGTGCAAAGATAGATATAGTCAACCTTTTTTTTTTTCTAAACTCAATGGGTTATAGAATTTTTTGTTTTATTAACCCCTTGGTTGCTAAAGCCCTTTGCAGTGCATTAGCGATGCCTCTAGCACTCAAGGGGTTAAAGCAAATATTTGTAGCTGGCACCTTATTGTATGTACCAAATATGAAAATCTTAATTGTAATCTACCTTTAAAGCATATATTTGCACATTTAGTAACCCGTTAGATGCCAGAGAAATGCGTGGAGATGTGTCTCTAGCATTTAAGGCAAGGGTAGATAATTGTTGGATTACAAGTTGTTGGGGCCTACAACTCCCATCATCTCCAGCTAGCCACTGGCTGTTCGGGGATGATGGGCGTTGTAAGTTGGTGGTCCAACCATTAACTATCCATGATCTATTTTTTTCTACTGTTCTACCTCTTTTCTTGTGTAGATCTGGAGAAACCACATTATTGAGAAGTATATGGGGGTGTTATGCACTAAGATGTGATAAAGAGGTGATAAAGTGGAGATAATTTCTCCAGTGATATCACTTCTCCAATTCCTATGTTATTCTATGGAGCCTATTCACTAAGATCTCCAAATCTGGAAACATCATAGTGCATGGGCTCTACAGAATAACACAGGCCTTGGAGAGTTTAGAACACCTCTTTATCACCCCTTAATGCTTCTCCCCCACTAATCTTCAGCCAGGTCATGTGAGGTCAGTGACCCTGTACCATTTGTCAATGACCCAGTAACTTTTGTTGGTGAACCCATATCTTATATCAGTGACTCTCTACATTTTTGGGCACTTTGTCCACAAAGAATACCTTGGTGGTACCTTGCACTTTGGTTTAATGATTTGTCTCAAGTGTTGCAAATGGGAAAATGACTGTGCTTGGCAGAATAACAATGATATATTTTTACACTGTACATAAACAATGGATCAATTTGCTTTCTTCAAAATGGCTTCATTTGTGGCCACAACTTTGAGAACAGTGCGGATCATGTGCAGAGAAAAGTGGAAAAAAAATCTGTGGCAAGCGATTTGCACTATAAGGAACAAATAAAAAGTCTAATTGATTTAAAAGGGGATTTTAATTTAACCCCTTGCATGCTAGAGAGCTGTGCAGTACACACTGAAGTGCTGTAGATCTCTCTAGCATTTCCGGGGATAAAAATTTCCATTTGACTCAACGGTCATTTTAAGAAGGATTCAAAATGGTACAGGCTCCAAAATTGCATCAGTGATTGTAGTTTTAACCCTTTAAAGGAACAATAAACTTTTTAAAATGAAAACCTATGCATTATAGAACTTTTGTTGCTGACTAAAACAAGGGCATCCTGCCGCTGTCAGTTGTTTTGTTCAAATGTTACAACAGTTCAAATTGTCAGGAAGTGAATTACAGTGTAATTACTTCCTGACAGATCAAACTGACAGGAAGTGACTCAGCAGTTTCTGTCAAATAGAAAACTATTTGCCAGTAACTCTCCTCACCTAGAGAATGCACGTAATCAGTAGAGGATAATTTTAATGTAAAAACCAAAAGGACACTACTGTAATAACTCTGTAAATATGCATCTCTCAACAGTCGGAGTACCTTTATTTTACTCAACAAGAAAAGCTGTACAGTATATATTTTTTCATCATCAATATTAAGTGTTCCTTTAAGTGCCTATAGGGTGTGCGACACATTGTGGAATAATGCGTTCTACACCTTTTTGGCATCCAGAGGGTTAATGAAGACTGAACAATATAAAGCAAAAAAAGGAAGGAAAAATTGGAAACATTTCAGTGTATATAATATCCTCTTCAGTCTTTTTTCTTTTTTAACAGCAAATTCATAGGTAACAACAAGTCTGAACTTCTCCCAGGATATACAGTATATACATTGATTTTGTGCCAGATTATCGTTGACTGTTAATGCGCAGAGCTATGCTTTATTTTTACTGGCAAAAAAAGAATTTTGTAGAGTGAGCATTTGACAAATGTGTTTTTAATGTAAATAAAGATGTACAATATTACAGTTCGTCCAAATGTTACGTTATTCACCGTAGCCTCAAGGAGATTTCAGAAGTTGCTGACAAAATTCAGGGTGCTTTTCCACACGCCCGTGCTGAAACAATTCCAGCGCAAAACAACTGTGCAGTAGGGGACAAATAAAAATCCATATTTATCCAAATATGTTGTAGGGTTTATCCCCCTGAGTAAAACAAGAGTACTCCCACTGCTGAAAGGTGTTTCATTCAAAAGTTATTAATTTTCAAATTTGAATTTTTTAGGTGCAATATCACATTGCCTGAAATTGTACAGTGGCGCTGGTCCCGGGACCATAAATCTCCATAGGATGGTGTAGCAACAGCGCCACTGTACAATTTCAGGCCACTGTGATATTGCACCTAAAAAATTCATCTTTGAAAATGAATAACTTTTGAATGAAACACCTTTCAGAAGTGGGAGCACTCTTGTTTTACTCAGGGGGATAAACCCTACAACATATTTTTTTTTACATTTTAAGTATTACTATCCCTTTAAATGGTGGCAATTAACCCTTTCTAGCATTCAAGGGCTTAATTGCCCCCATTTAAATCAAAGGTAATTGTCACCACCCTGACCCCATTTTTGTGCAGTTGCTTTAATCTAATATGTTCTGCTGCGTGCAAGATACAGCTGATGTGACTTAAAGGGATAGTAACACATAAAATGTAAAAAAAAAATGTAGGGTTTATCCCCCTGAATAAAACAAGGACACTTCCACTGCTGAAAGGTGTTTTATTCCAGAGTTATTACAGCCGAAACTTGAAATTTTTTAGGTTCAGTATCACAGTGGCCTGTAGTTGTACAGTGGCGCTGTTGCTGCACCATCCTATAGAAGTTTATGGTCAACTGATCAGAGCTGTCCATAGAATGGTGCAGGAACAGTGCCACTATACAATTTCAGGCCACTGTGATACTGCACCTAAAAAAAAATCAGGTTTGAGCTGCAATAACTTTGGAATAAAACACCTTTCAGCAGTAGGAATACCCTTGTTTGATTAAGGGGGATAAACACTACAACATATTTTTCATTACATTTTACGTATTACTATCCCTTTAAATGTAGAGTTTTGAAATAAGAGTGAAGACATTCTGGAACAAACTAACAGCGCTACACATGGAACAATTAAAGCGGAACTACCACCCCTTGTAAACTTTGCCCCAAATAATTACCCATCTGGAGACTAGCTGCTTAATAGTGCAAATCGCCAGAATTATTACCACGTTATTGAGAATTATATACTGCTCCCAGAACTGACAGCTAGGAAACAGCGCAGACATATTTCCATAGTGACGTCTGTGCGCCTGCTCTGTCAGTCCCTTTCAGTACCATGTGGCTCCTAGAACGCCTCCTAGAGCAGACTGGGACTGACACAGACGTCACTATGCGAAGATGTCTGCGCTGTTTCCTGGCTGTTAGTCCCGGCTGTTAGGTAATAATTCTGGTGACTAGTGCTACTGAGCAGCTAGTCACCAGATGGGTAATTATTTGGGGCAAAGTTTACAAGGGGTGGTAGTTCCGCTTTAAAAATTGTCATTTATTCATATGAGGATTTTAAACACCTTGAACAGCAGAAAGGCCTCCAGCACATCGGTTTCTAGGATTTAGAGCAGGCATGTCAAACTCAAGTATAGTTGAAGAATGTCTCAAACTCAAGGATTCTCCCTAGGCCATAACAATGACTGCTGGTGTCTGCACTATTATTTTGTTGGGGAGGTCTGGAGATACTCTGCTGCGGCTGTTAGATAATGTGGTCAGTGTACAGTTTACATCTATAAAAGGGGATTTGACATTTGTACTTCAGCTGGAAACTACAAGTTCCATCATGCCCCACCAGACCAGAGTTGGAAAGTCAAAGCAAATATGTTTGGTTAGCAGTGGCGTAACTATAGGGCTCTCAGGGGTCGCACCTGTGACCCGGCCCATCACTCCAGGGGCCCGTCCGTCCCCTGCGACCCCTCCACCTGGTGCCCGCAATCTCTCTCCGGAGCTCTAGTAATGCAGAGCACTGGGAGATGACATCATCATAACATCATCTCCCAGCGCTCTGCATTACTAAGAGGACCGCGCTGGAGCTCCAGGGAGGTAGGAGATGGGGATATTGTGAAGATTGAGGGACATTGTGGAGGGGATCAGTGTGGTCGAGGGGGGCCAATGTGGTGGTGGTGGGGGGGGCCGTGGCACTTCGTGCACCAGGGCCCGGAGGCTTCTAGTTACGCCTCGGTTGGGTAGTCAGAATTTTGGAGAAGATTTTCATTGCTAGATGAAATTCCTTCACTGATATTCTGAATATTAAAGGGATAGTAATGGCTGATTTTAACAACATTTAATCATACCTGGGAACTCTCTGGATGTGCCCCAAAGACTCCAGTCTTGATACTGCTTTACCGGTTCTCTGGGGCAGAGGGTGACTCTCCCGATGTGGGGAGATTCTATTGAAACTCAGCCCACTTCTGCTATTTCCCCAGACTACTTTTACTGTCAGTGTCAACCTGTTAAACCCCGCCCCAACTCACATATGCCCCGCCCCTGTTTGACGTGATTTGCGTAATTTTTCTCACCTCCCTACCGCACCAGAGGACTCCGCTCCTGGGACACAGCCTTTCACAGTTCCCAGGTATGCATTTAATATTGCAGATATTGAAAAAATACATTAATTGATGTAAATCCGGTCTCTGAAACATGTATAGTTTGAGAGATACCTGTATAACATAATACATTTCCCCCCACTCTCCCCTTTCACAGACTTCAGCTGTATAGCTGACATCATGAGATCCTGGTCCCGGGACCAGTCAGCGGCTCTTCAGCAGAGCCAAAATAGCGCTATGTAAAAAGAAATATTTAATTGGAACCATCTACAAAGTATGCTTGCAAACCAGACACACTTTGTAGACAGTTCCAATTAAGTATTTATTTTTAGATAGCGCTATTTCGGCTCTGCTGAAGAGCCGCTGGCTGGTCGCACAACCAGAATCTCATGCTGTCAGCTGGTGTGCTGACGTCTGTGAAAGGGGCAGGAGGGAGGACTTTAGTAGCGTATATATTTCAAACTATACATGTTGGAGAGACCAGATTTACATCAGTTAATTTATTTTTTTTTTAATAGCTACAATATAAAATTAAGTTAGAATCAGCCATTACTATTCCTTTATGTTCCCACCTAGTTATAATACTTACCTTGATGTCAGAGGTCCAGGGGTGTCCTTGATGCCGGGGTCCTCCGGTTTCTTCTATCAAAAACAGATGAAAGTTAAAGGGATAGTAATGTCAAATACTTACAAACGTGAATCTTGTAAGCATTAAAAAATGAAATTAAATGCCCCCAGTGCCATCTCTCAAACCTTTATGGTTTGAAAGATAATCGCAGTTAAAGTTCTCCCTCCCTACCCTTTCACTGACGTCGGCTTTCTACTGACAGTAGGAGAATATGGGACCGGTGGAGGCTCTTCAACAGAGCTGAGATAGAGACATTGAAAAAGAAATCCTGGGGGCATTTATTTTCATTTTTTAATGCCTACAAGATTCATGTTATTAAATATTTGACATTAGTAACCCTTTAAAAAAATTAAAAATAAAGATACAACTACTCTAAAACCCCATTGTCCCTGCCCCTTTCTATACACATTAACCCCCCCCCCCCCAATTAATCCTGTTCAGGCCACTGCCTGAGCCAGAATGAGAAAAAAATTAACGACGATTGGCTTTTAGATGGCCATCACAGTTCAAATTATTTCTGACAAACCAATGGGCTGGTTTTATGGGGGTTACACAGGGCACTGAACATGTCCTGCTTTAACCTTACCTCCCAGTCAATCAGTATTTATCTGGAGAGGTCATAGATGTACATAACATCACACCTCCAGCTAGCCAATCAGCGATGATTAGGGTGACCACGGGTCCCGGAACGTCCGGGACTGTCCCTTATTTCAGGGCTATGTCCCGCGTCCCGGGTCCCCTTCAACCGGGACAATGAAGTGTCCCGGAATGAAGGCAAGCCGCCCTGGATGTCAGCCTGCAAGCGGTGTGTCACATCATGGACGCCGCTCGCGGCGTCCATGATGTGACACACCGCTTGCAGGCTGACATCCAGGGCGGCAATGCAGCTTACCTGGAGGCAAGCGCTCTAGTAATACAGAGAGCTGGGAGATGACATCACTCCCAGCGCTCTGCATTACTGGCCATACCGCGCGGGAGCTTCAGCTCTGTGCCGGAGGAGGCACAGAGCACATTCTACGCCGCTAGACCACCAGGGACTTAAGGTATGACGGGGCAACTAGGGTGACCACGTCCCGGAATGGCAGAAGGGAAATGTGGTCACCCTAGCGATGATGTTACGTGTATCTGTCACCCCTCCAGCTAGATACTGATTGGCTGGAAGGGGAGGTTAGTGCAAGGCACAATCCATGTCCTGTGTAATCCCACAGGTATATATATATATATACTAGTACTGAAGGCCTGTGTACACAGGTCAAATTGGCAGCCAGCAGCCCTGGCTACTGCCTCAGCTGCTGCGCCGCTCCAGATCAGGAAAGCCTCTGACTGCAAGCCAGCGCGTGACTGCATTACCATCATTTCAAATCATTAACCCCTTGTGTGCCAGAGAGGCATCCAACACATTGCGTTGTAATGTGCTTTCTACTTCTCTGACAGTCAAGGGGTTAAGAAGCAATTAACCCATTAAACTTGGCCATTTCCCTATTTAAAAAGCTGAAACTTTAATTCACAGAATAACCTTGTTTTAATTTACTATTTTAGTCCCTATCTATTCCACTGGTAGGCTATGTCATGTGTATATCACACTTTCCATAACATAGTTTGTACTTACAATGAAGCTGAATGATGGGAGAGGAATCTACTAAGGCATCACTTATAAATTGGCTGTATCAACTCAACTCCTCACCCCAGCTTGGGAAGTCAAGGTACAGTGACCTCTTATTTCAAACTCTAGGAAGGAGTAACACCTCTCTTAAAGGATAGGTACAGCAATGTGCTTTCATTTTATAGTATAAGCACACACCTCCCAAGTGTCCCTCATTAGGAGGGACTGTCCCTCTTTGAGACCCAAATCCCTATGTCCCTCTTTCCTGCCCCAATGTTCTTCTTTTTTAGGAGATCAGACTGTGCTGTGTGTATATTAGTGTATCACCCTGGTGTCCTTGTGTTTAGGAGATCAGACTGTGTGGTGTGTATATTAGTGTATCACCCTGGTGTCCCTGTGTTTAGGAGATCAGACTGTGTGGTGTGCATATAAGTGTATCACCCTGGTGTCACTGTATTTAGGAGATCAGACTGTGTGGTGTGTATATAAGTGTATCACCCTGGTGTCCCTGTGTTTAGGAGATCAGACTGTGTGGTGTGCATATAAGTGTATCACCCTGGTGTCACTGTGTTTAGGAGATCAGACTGTGTGGTGTGTATATAAGTGTATCACCCTGGTGTCATTGTGTTTAGGAGATCAGACTGTGTGGTGTGTATAGAAGTGTATCACCCTGGTGTCCCTGTGTTTAGGAGATCAGATTGTGTGGTGTGTATATAAGTGTATCACCCTGGTGTCCCTGTGTTTAGGAGATCAGACTGTGTGGTATGTATATAAGTGTATCACCCTGGTGTCCCTGTGTTTAGGAGATCAGACTGTGTGGTGTGTATATAAGTGTATCACACTGGTGTTCCTGTGTTTAGGAGATCAGACTGTGTGGTGTGTATATAAGTGTATCACCCCGGAGATCAGACTGTGTGGTGTGTATATAAGTGTATCACCCTGGTGTCACTGTGTTTAGGAGATCAGACTGTGTGGTGTGTATAGAAGTGTATCACTCTGGTGTCCCTGTGTTTAGGAGATTAGACTGTGTGGTGTGTATATAAGTGTATCACCCTGATGTCCCTGTGTTTAGGAGATCAGACTGTGTGGTGTGTATATAAGTGTATCACCCTGGTGTCCCTGTGTTTAGGAGATCAGACTGTGTGGTGTGTGAATAGAAGTGTATCACCCTGGTGTTCCTGTGTTTAGGAGATCAGACTGTGTGGTATGTATATAAGTGTATCACTCTGGTGTCCCTGTGTTTAGGAGATCAGACTGTGTGGTGTGTATATAAGTGTATCACCCTGGTGTCCCTGTGTTTAGGAGATCAGACTGTTTGGTGTGTATATAAGTGTATCACCCTGGTGTCCCTGTGTTTAGGAGATCAGAGTGTGTGGTGTGTGTATAGAAGTATATCACCCTGGTGTCCCTGTGTTTAGGAGATCAGAGTGTGTGGTGTGTGAATAGAAGTATATCACCCTGGTGTCCCTGTGTTTAGGAGATCAGACTGTGTGGTGGGTATAAAAGTGTATCACATTGCTCCACAGCAATAAAACTCACACTAATGTCTTATAAATTTTAGTATATGTGATTATAAGTTAGTCTGTGTAAATAAAATAACTTGTTTTTGCACTAAATTACTTATTTAGTTACACAAAAAGGTCATAAAAGGTCACAAAATAACCTATAAATGTGCAGTAATGTCCCGACCCACCAGCCAAACCCCCAGCAACACCACTAAAACAAAAGTGTTCCTTTTTGGCCATTTGATGGGAGATTTGTGCATATGACTGCATTCCTAGTAATTTAATGAGAGAACATAGGGTTTCTTTGTTTATTTGAAATCAAATTAAGAGTTTGAATCAATACTCGGTGAATGATACCATATGTTGTTAGAGAGATCCATTGAGAAATGTTGTTGTGGAAGGTATGTAAAGTGGGGGGACAAGTCTAAGAAAAGAAACTAAAACACTGCTCCTTTAAGAGAACTAACATGAAAAATTCAGAGTAGTAAAACTTTTATTTTCTCAATAAAAACAATAAATATCTTCTAGGATATAAAACAGAATGAGATAATATGGGACATGTGAGTTTTGCACGTTACACACGCGTACTTAGGAGGCTATGAGTAATAATGCATAACATGTGAGACGCGTATGGAGAATCGGTGTCCCAAAGATCTTTATTGGTTTTAATGAGAAAATAAATGTGAAATGTTATTATTTTGCAGAAATCCATCTGTTACTTGAAATGGAAAATGCCTCTTAGTTAGGAAATGTAATATGAGAGTTCAACTATCCTGAAATCGACTAGTAAATTTGATTTCCAGCACACCAAGGGGAAATAATTTTATTCTTAATGACCGTTACATTTCACAACTAGTAGTGAATCCCAACTGAAAATGAGGCCGTGCTGGACCTAGTGTTCTTAAATGATTAAGAAATGGTATAAAACATACAGGTAATAGAGCATGTCTTCTGAATGGGGTAATAGCATAAGTAAAGACACTGACACCAAAGTTGGGTTAAACTCAGGCCACAGCGTTATTAAAATTTTACATTGAACAACCCTTAAATAACTTTTTCCTTTAAAGGGGAACTACCACCCCGCAATAACTTAAGCTTGATTGATTCTTCATCTGGCTCAAAAGGGACTGACAGCGCAGGCGCACGGACGTCACTGTGATGAGATGTCCGTGCTTCCTGCTCCTGTGAGCGTCCCTAAAATGCCGAAATCTTCAGGACCGGGTAATATTTCTGGCGACTAGCGCTACTAAGCAGCTAGTCGCCAGATGAAGAATCAATCAAGCTTAAGTTATTGCGGGGTGGTAGTTCCCCTTTAAGCCCTTGCCAATTCCCACCATGGTAGGTACACAACTTACCTACCCTTTTTCCTGAGCCTTCAGCTCACTTCCATTATATG
Source organism: Rhinophrynus dorsalis (assembly GCA_037306005.1). NCBI lineage: Eukaryota > Metazoa > Chordata > Amphibia > Anura > Rhinophrynidae > Rhinophrynus > Rhinophrynus dorsalis. Next base: position 620,872,309 of record CM074719.1, on the reverse strand, counting down.
TTACCACTTACCGCACCCCATTAGCTGGTCCTCAGCTCAAAGGGGCCGGTGATTAAACCTGCAACCCCAGTCCGGGTGTCCTTGTCCCAAGGCCGCTGGCCTCCTTATCACACAATTACTGCCCATTCTACCAGTGGCAAGGACCCAAAGCGCCCAGAAAGCTGTGACGAAATTTTTCAAAACAGAAAAACCCCACTGACACCAAAAGTCCCCTAAACCGGAGAACAAAAGCAAAACCTCAAGGGAGGGTGGGTGGGACGCTGATCCTAAAGGTAAAGGGAAGCTACCCACAATGCCCCAAACCTATATACCCCCTCTCTGCTTCCCCCTTAATTTCCTGTCCCCTCCTCCACTTCCCCCCCTCAGACATGCCACCCTATCTGAGCTGCAGGGTGTTCTTTTAGGCAGCAGTGACAATAATATGTTATCCTTTGAAATTTGTTGCAAGAAACGTGAAATCTGTTTCAGCTAACACATTCAACTTAAATAGGCTAATTGTACAAAGTGAAATGCAGTATTAGAGGACATCCACTTCTGGCATAACCTTCAAAGAAAATAAAGTAAAACTAAGATATAAATATACACATCTGTATATACCATTGGGGAATAAATTCAAGAGGAGAAAATTAAAATCAATGTCACCTAATAAAGAGTTTCACAGGGAAATGAAGAATAACAAACAGGCTTTTATGAAGAACTAGCTGAGTGGGACGGTGTGACGGGGTGTTCAGGGTTTACTGATTGGTAGGCCGAGGGTTAAGCGATTTATGCAGCCAGACAAAAAGATAATAAATTGCATTTATTAGAGGGATCACGGCACACAAACATAGGACAACAATTACAGGCAAACAAACAGGGGTAAAACATAAAAACTAAACACTTCTGCTGTTCTCTTCTTAGTTGCATAACTTGCCAGGGGTTACAAATAATACTCACAGTCCATTTTAGCTTAATGTTGGAGCTTATTCATAGTCCCACTAAAGGCAAGAGTAGGCATCCTGCCCACTACACATGCTGCAGGATTCCATGAAGGTTCCTTGTATCTTTTAGTCCTGGCAGAGGAGTTGGGGAAGACATCCTAAGATCCTTGTGGTGGGAACATCAGGGTACTCTCTCTGTGTCTGAAGCCGCCTTCACTTACAGCCCACAACTGAAAAGGGGACCTGGCCCTACAGTGCCCGCTCACTCTAACTCTTCCGGTGAGGGCACTCACCAGTCCCTTAGAAAGCACCTGGACCAGTCCAACTCCAGGCTGGCCCCAGGCCTCCCCCATTCTGGAGAGGGGCAGTCTTCTGCTCCTACATTCTGCAACTCTCTCTCTGTCTCTATTATCTCTCTCCCAGGTTTTCTCTACCCCACCCCCTACAGGATGTGATGTCACAGGTACCATCTACCAGGTCTGTTCTGCTTGGCCTGATGTGAGGGGGGGAGATGCACACATTCCACACACAGATTTGCCCTACCCCCCCTCTATCTGACCAACCCTGGCTATCTCATAGCTATACTGGTTTAGCTAGACTGGATGGCACATCCTACACACTAACCAACCCATTCACTGCTGGTAACTGGACAACCCTCTCTAATGCATGCACACACAGGGGACATTAAGGTTTCAAGAATGGAAACACATTAAGACAATGGCAGTCACTGAAAACAGACACATTTCTTTCTCTGGGTGACAACCATTCCATCACAGACGGCATTGCTCATTTTTTGTTTGTTTTTATTTGCAGTTAAAGAGGAACTATTATCAACCTTATATTGAGACACAAATCCTAATTGTAATAGTGATATGTATACACATACTTGTACAGGCAGCGGGGAACAGTGCAGACATCTTGGAGAGACGGCATCTCTGAGTCTGCGTTGTCCGTCCCCTTCTCCTCTACGACTGGGGAGTTGAATGACTGGTCACCTTAAAGGAGCAGTAAACATTTTTTATGAAAAAATAAATATTGTAGGGATTTTACTATTGAGTAAAATAAGGGTACTCTCAGTGCCGAGAGATTTATATTTCCAGAGTTATTGCAGTTTAAACCCATGTTTTTTTACACTAGCAGTGCCCTCTAGTGGTCAAATTCTAATTAGATTTCCTGTTAGATTCTAATGGAGAGGAAAGTCACAAAGAGACATACAGTTCTCCATAGAATGTGATAGAAACTGCCTGTCACTTCCTGTCAGAACTTCCAGAAAGTAAACACAGTAAATTCACTTCCTATCAGTTAGAACTATCAGGAAGTAAACATAGTAAATTCACTTCCTGTCAGAGCTATCAGGAAGTAAACACAGTAAATTCACTTCCTGTCAGTTAGAACTATCAGGAAGTAAACACAGTAAATGCACTTCCTATCAGTTAGAACTATCAGGAAGTAATCACACAGTAAAGTTATTTCCTGTCATTTAGAAATATCAGGAAGTAAACATAGTAAATTCACTTCCTGGTTATTTAAACTGCTATAAATTTTGAATAAAACATCTGACAGCGATGGGAGTGACCTGTTTTATTTTTTCTATATTATTTATTTTTCATATTCTCGCGCTTGGAGCGCTTGAATACTTCGTCTGTGAATTTGACAATATAAAAGTGTATGGTGTCACTGTTTGTAGGACGGTCCCCCTCAGCGCTGCACTCTGTTTTCTGGTGACAATATACAAGTGTATGGTGTCACTGTTTGTAGGACAGTTCCCTCAGTGCTGCACTGTGTTTTGTGGCCACAAAATCCAAGTGTATTGTGTGACCAGTTGTAGGAGGGTAGGAGCCCTGGTGCTGCTGCTGTGTCCTGCTCAAGCTTAAAACAATACCGTTTCAGGGCAGTAAGAATGAAGATATGAGTGGGTGCTGGGCATAGGAGAGGTTCGGGTGAGGCCAGTGAGTGTGAGTGTGTGTCGGCCATATTTTTTTTTTTATTCAGACAGAAGTTGAGGGAGGGGAGTATGGATAAGACTTGAATAACTCCTCCTTACTGCCCCCTCTGTGTGTGTATGTGTGCCAGGGACACAGACGTCTTCATATATATCTTTGCAAATATGCAACCAGGCTAGCTAAAATTCCAAATGAGGAAGAATTGCAAACAAAAGCATGAATAATCTGAAACATATATAATGTATATAACTGGCAAACAAATATTGGTATAAATAAGACATTTTAATTAATTATTGATAAGGCAATGTCTGACACCATAAACAATCAACAATGGCAGGCTTTAGGCAAACAGGGATAATCACAACATTTCTTCCATCGTGTACATGGGACAAAGACCAAAAGAGACTGGAAAAGGGTAAGGTGAATTGAGCACATGTATCTTAGGAGCTTAGTTCAGTAATAGCAAATCTATTATATTTAACATTTATTGAGTAACTTTTATCAAGGATAGCACCATTTGAACAGAGAAAAGCATATGTAATAACATGTATTCAAAAAGGGAGCAAGATCTAAACCTGGAAATTCTAGACCTCTAAGTCTGACTCCCATAGTGTAGAAAATACTAGTAGGATAACAAACCAATAGCATACAGATATATGTGACAACCAACAACATTAGTAAACATCAGCATGGTTTTATGAACATTATCCCAGCAAACTAATTGACTTGCATTCTATGAAAAGGTAAGAGGTAACCTGGATAAGGGTATTGCTTTTGATTTAATATATTTGTATTTTGGAAAAGCCTTTGATGCTGTTCCTAACAACAGGTTATTGCATACATTATAAGGGTTTGGCTTGGGAGCAAATATCTATGCATGGATAGAATGCTGGTAAAGTTATAGAATGCAAATAGATGCAAATTTTACTTTTTTAAAGCTGGTTTAAATTGAGTGGATAGCCTGATGGTCCAGTCATTTTTATTTATTATAGAGCTTGATGTTCACAGGGATTTGGACAAACTGAGTGAAGTGGCAGATGACGTTTAAAAGGCTATACGTTTGGTTTGCAAAAACAAACATGCTACATACACATTAAATGGGAACTGCTTAGGAGAATACATGTTAGAGAAGGAATCGTGAGTATTATATACCATAGACTTCACAACAGAGAGCAGCGTCACTCAACAATTTCGAGAGCCAATAAGTTACCATCATTATAAAAAAAAAGTGGTATATATACGCACAGGAGGGTATTTTTGAATCTACTTCAGACACTGACAAAAAGTGCTGGATTTGTTTCTATCTCACAACAGTGTAGAGAATTCTGACAGTTGGTTTCAATGCAGACAGAATGTTGTTCCAGGAAGATATCCGAAAGCCTTTGGGAGTTGAGATGGAATTTTGTTTTACATTCTTTAAATGTTTGTGGGTAGCGAGGGAAGCAGAGCAGCGGCATTTTTTGTGTGTGTGTGACAGGGGAAAACAAGGGTATGCATTATACATAGGCACTCTTGTTTTCCCCGAAAATCTTGGGTATAATGTACACGTGCATATTATACACGGGTGCGCATTATACTTGAGATTTTACTGTAATCAAGTGGAAGGAAGTTATTGTGGCATGCTCAATCTTATGAGAAGCTAATGAAATCAACAAGGGACAAGAGAGACAGAAAGTCCTGTTCACATAAAAATGTATATTTTGTGGGTCCCACTATTGAGTAACGTGAGTAAACTGTGGGTGACAAGGTTTCTTTTCCTCTCTATAAATGATTGGGAGGGACTGAGCATATCGTAGAGGGAATAGTATGAAAACTCTGAAACCAAAGGTGGCGTAAAATGCACTTGATACCCAAGTATGTGTCTGTGAGTATACATCCATAGCGTAATAGTTGAGTGGTTTGGTACACTATATTATTTTGTTTTATTCCTACATGATTGGTCACCTACTTGGAGGTTAGAGTGAGGAGATAAAATAAGACGAGGAGGTGGAGTATTTCAGAGAGAGTCTGACATGAGTCACATAAGGCTTTCTGTAAGGATAAACCTATATGACATAAATTTAATAGAAGTGCACTATTGTGTTTGGGTTTTTTTTACATTTATGTATCCTGATTAACCACCCGGGATAGTGAGAGGGCATAGTTGGGTTGGAACAAAGGGATAATTGGGTCAAAAGGTTCAGAGGAGGATACTGCTGAAAGGATGCATCAGAACGATGAAAGTCTTATGACATGACAAGACCAAGGACTAAATAAGGTCTAGGGTCTTTACAGACAGATAATGGGCAGACTAGATGGACCGAATGGTTCTTATCTGCCATCAGATTGTGTGTTTCTATGAGTGGCATTATGGTTGTAGTCTAAAGATATATCTATATAGTAATATCCTATTTCATTTTTTGTCTATTTTTTTTTCAGACACAAGTGGACCAGGGTTAAAAGGAAGATATTAAACAAAGTTGAGTCTCCAAAGAAAAGTATATATTTGTTATTCAATGGGTGATTTTGAAAATTTTGTAGAATGTACGCCTTTAAGATTTTCCTGAACAAAAAGTTGTACACAATTAGTGTGTGACTTGTAGAAAGTCTTTAAATCAGTCTGGCTCACCCCTATAGCTGATTTGTGCTATTCCCATTCTATCAAGGGCCACCTACACCAAGTAAAAGGTTTATTCTTTAACCCCTTAACGACCCTTGACGGTCATAGTATGTCAAGGGTCGATCTGACTGAATGACCCATGACGGACTATGACCGTCATGGATTTCCGGGCTCCCCCCACGGCTGCACTCCATTCGGGGAGTCCGGAACCGGAAGGAGCAATAAAAAAATGCTCCGTGGTCCTTAAGTGACCACAACGCGCCGATCGGCCGGTCGTTAAGGGGTTAAATATGATTAAGTATTATATATTTTCTATAGACAATAATGCAGCATGTTCACCTTTTAGGGACTTTTAACAAAATTAAATTTTGATTTTTAAAATAGCTAGTTTGAGCAGTAATACCTTTTAAAGGAATCACTTCCCAGCAGTTGGAGAAGTTAAGCTTTTCTCAACAGAAAAACTCAGTTTTTTCATTATTAGGTTTACAGTCTCTCTAAATAATTCATTTGAACTGAATTTCTCATTTTTCACTATAACTTTCTAAGAAAGACACCCTGACCAGTAACCTATGTGCAGCTATATATAGCTGGGACAGTGTGACTTTTTCCTTGTCTTGGTTATCCTTGCCCTAATTCCTTCTCTCATATGCCCATGTTGGCCTCTTTTCTAACCTTACCATCATCACTGTACATGTATGCCTTCAACCTTCTTATGTCTGGAATGCCATTGGGTGACTTAGACTTACAAACATTAAACATTTGTCTTCATGGCTCCAAGGAATTCTTTGAAGGGGAACATTACCTTGAATTAGTTTTCACTAAGTATGAGAGGTTGTGCAAAGCACTGTGAAGCAGATCATTGCATACACTTCTGGTACTGAAAGGGTTAAGTTATTTAGTAGATATAATTGCTTGAGAATTCGTCCTTCATACACCAGTCAGTCAGTGAGAAATATATCTATTTGTTGTGACAGAGGTATGATGGACTCGTATCTAGGTAAGTCCTTCTGTTACACTCAGTAATTATATAGATACACCTGACTGCTGTATGAAGGACTTCTACCTAGGTAAGTCCTTCTGTTACACTCAGTAATTATATAGATACACCTGACTGCTGTGTGATGGACTCCTACCGAGGTAAGTGCTTCTGTTACACACAGTAATTATATAGATACACCTGACTGCTGTGTGATGGACTCCTACCTAGGTAAGTGCTTCTGTTACACACAGTAATTATATAGATACACCTGACTGCTGTATTATGGACTCCTACCTAGGTAAGTGCTTCTGTTACACACAGTAATTATATAGATACACCTGACTGCTGTGTGATGGACTCCTACCTTGGTAAGTGCTTCTGTTACACACAGTAATGATATAGATACGCTTGACTGCTGTATGATGGACTCGTATCTAGATTAGTCCTTCTGTTACACTCAGTAATTATATAGATACACCTGACTGCTGTGTGATGGACTCCTACCTAGGTAAGTGCTTCTGTTACACACATTAATTATATAGATACACCTGACTGCTGTGTGATGGACTCCTACCTAGGTAAGTGCTTCTGTTACATACGGTAATTATATAGATACACCTGACTGCTGTGTGGTGGACTCCTACCTAGGTAAGTGCTTCTGTTACACACGGTAATTATATAGATACACCTGACTGCTGTGTGATGGACTCCTACCTAGGTAAGTGCTTCTGTTACACACGGTAATTATATAGATACAACTGACTGCTGTGTGATGGACTCCTACCTAGGTAAGTGCTTCTGTTACACACGGTAATTATATAGATACACCTGACTGCTGTATGGTGGACTCCTACCTAGGTAAGTCCTTCTGTTACACACGGTAATTATATAGATACACCTGACTGCTGTATGGTGGAATCCTACCTAGGTAAGTGCTTCTGTTACACACGGTAATTATATAGATACAACTGACTGCTGTATGGTGGAATCCTACCTAGGTAAGTGCTTCTGTTACACACGATAATTATATAGATACACCTGACTGCTGTATGGTGGACTCCTACCTAGGTAAGTGCTTCTGTTACACACGGTAATTATATAGATACACCTGACTGCTGTACGATGGACTCCTACCTAGGTAAGTGCTTCTGTTACACACAGTAATTATATAGATACACCTGACTGCTGTGTGATGGACTCCTACCTAGGTACTGGCACTCAAAGGGTTAAAAACAGTCTCTCCCTCTGCATGCTTCTTTTAGAGCCAGCTGGCAAATCCCAATAACATCTCGCTAAAACCACCAGTCACACAGATTAGGAGAACGTTCCATGTAACCTTGAATTTTTGCTCTTTTAATTAAATGTTTATTGAACATAATGCAGATGTTTGAAATATTCGACTCATCCCCCCCCAGTTGTTCACATCACATCTGCTCCTGGGAGACATGACATTTATGTCACGGGCATGTTGGATAAATTAGTTTGTGTAATGTTGAAATATGACCCTTCCACCCCCACATACACAGACACATGAGGTTTATGAAACTGTTCAGATCCTATGAGATTTGTTTAACTGTTGACCCAAGTTATTGCCGCTCTGGTTGTTTCTCGTTAAATAGGCTGCAAACTGAACATTAAGAATCGCTTTATAATAATACATTCCATAACAGTTTCTTGAAAGGTTGGAACCCAGTAGCAGCTACTTCTAAGAAATTCAGGGACAACCACTCACACCCTGTGGTTGAGCCCCAGGGGTTTTGTGGACACCAGTAACCAGTTGAGAATGTTCGAGGAACAACACAGAAGAGCAGAGGCAGAGATGAAGTCAAATGGTCCAAGGTCAAGCGCAGACAGCTTGGGTTCAGTAGCTTTAAGACAGATCAGTAGGTCAGGTCAATAGAAAGCAAGAGAAGTCTAAGGAAATGAGCAGAGTCAAAATGAGGAAATCAGGAACAAGGAACACTGCCAATAAGTAAGGAAGGAGCAAAGCCAACCAAACACTGCTTGATATTGATAGTAGCCTTGGATCTTTACAGAAGAATAAAGACAGATAACAATCCTGTGGTGCTTCATACAAACTGCCTAAATGTGAACCATATGTATAGCATATATTATACTAACTATTATTTACTTGTTTTAAAAATGAAGGTTTTGTCATAGTTTGGCCAAAATATGTTCAAGCTCATTTGTCACTCCAAGGCACCCCTCTTTAAGTAAGTCCTGTCTATTAGATATTGCCATCTCATATGGCTTATAAAAATGGTTTATATTAAAAGAGAAATCTATCGAGTGCCATTATGGCTGAACTGGCCTGCTTTCAAATAGGGATCACCTGCAGTGAGAATAGGAGAATTGCAGGCACCAAGGCTCCTGTGCAGGTCCATTACATTCTCACACTGGGTCACAGCAATTGTTTGCTTTGCATAAGAGAGACCTCACCTCGTTCAACTCTTGGACTCTGGACACCATCATAACATATGCAAAGAGCTAGTCAGAAACGCTCAACTAGGAATGAGCCTGCCCTCAAACTGATGAGGCTCTATAGGTTAAGTATCCTACCCAGTGTGCAATCTCTTTTAGCTCACTAGTGCCTTTCACAGAGAGGAATTATCCTAAAGCACATCATACTGATCCTACCAAAAGGCAGTCCAACCACAAAGTGCCAGGCAATTCCCCTCTGAACAAGAGAAGCAGCCAACCCCAGACGTACGTTTCAGCCTTGTTAGGCCTCATCAGTGATGTGTAGCTGATCTCTCTAGGCACTGTGAGCAAGGGGTCCACGTCTGGAGTACCCTGTTACTCGTAGGGTGACTAGTCCAAAGGATAATTTGCATATGCAAAGAGCTAGTCAGAGACACTCAACTAGGAACAAGCCTGCCCTCAAAGTGATGAGGCTCTATAGGATAAGTATCCTACCCTGGGTGCAATCTTTTTTAGCTCACTAGTGCCTTTCACAGAGAGGAAATGTCCTAAAGCACATCATACTGATCCTACCAAAAGGCAGTTCAGCCACGAAGTGCCAGGCAATTCCTCTCTGAACAAGAGAAGCAGCCAACCCCAGACGTATGTTTCGGCCTTGTTGGGTCTCGTCAGTGAGGTGCAGCTGATCTCTCTAGGCACCATCATAACATATTCACATTTGTGCCTTTCCTAAACGAGTCATAATCTTTCCACTCTTTTCCATATTTGGAGTATAAATGTAATTATTCCATTTAGTAGCTCCAAGTCATAATATATTCAAAAATACAGAAACTAAATTTCAGTCAAATCAAAAATAAGCATTTTAATTTGTGTTAAGACGTCCAGCCATTATCACCTACCTGAGTACTTCTTGTTCATGGAAGATATTAGATCGACAGCAGCTGTAATGTTGAAGGTGATCATTTATTCTGGATGCTCTGTTCATAATGTGTATCACTATCATATTTTGTGTCAATCAATGGTATCTGTGTAATGTAATGATTTGGAGACATCTTTAACATCCAAGGGTCATAAAACACATGTCAAAAAACCCTTTTGTGTGAGAGATTCTAACTTTCTCTACTCCTCCAAGTAATTCTTTGAAGACCTCTTCAGTATATAAGGCATGGGTAATCGATTTTGTACCAGCTAATGCCTGGTTGGAAATCATTGAACTTCCAGTCTGCAATAGATGGAAATGTGATAACTGACTTCACTGAAATCAATATTCGTTATATAATTTCCTAAGACGTTTATAAATATATGTTAGGAAAGGGTGATCTTTTCTCTTAGAATTGTCAACAAAATATTATGTAAAAAAAATGTTGCTTACGATTGTTTTAGTCAAAAGTAATTTAAGCAGAAACTGTCTTGAAGTGGTGAAGCTGTTCTAAGGAGAACTCAGTGGCTCATCTCACCCATATGATCCAGTAGATAAAATGGACATCCTGTGGAACTGTTGATGATTCTAGCAAAACAAAAGTTTGAGCTATGAAGCTTTGGAACAAAACAAATTCCAGCAGTAAGAGTATCTGTGTTTTACTCAGCAGAAAATCAACTACAAAATATACTTATTAGCAATAAAAGTTTACTGACTATTATTTTATGAGCACCAAATTTCTTTACAGCCCTTTAGAAACTATATTTGCTTCCAAAAAAATATAGGATTTTGAAGTTCCACCTAGGATCAGAGGCTATTTCATGGTCAGTCAGTTCAAAAACATTGAAGGTGAACACAAAAATCAATACGAGACCCAGCAAGCACAAGGCTTTGAGGGAAATAACAAATGAAAGGCATGAAATGAATCACGTTGAGAGAAGGATCCATAGGGAAATGGATTAAAGGAGTGAAAAGTTAATAGCTAAAATCAATCTCCTAAATCATTCAGTGGCTTCTCTGGACTCTTTTTATGGTAGTTTTGAGATCGCACAAAATGAACTTGGATTTTTTTCATAGGAACAAGCAATCTACTGGCAAATTTAATTAAGACTTTTCAAAACAGGAAAATGAGAGCCGTGAATACAGAAATGTTATGAAAAAGCTAATTACACACCACCTTATAATGGAGGGAGCAGGTATATAATTACAAAATGCAATTAATGAGAGCAATTCACAAAAGAAAATAAGAACAAATCTGGGACTAACTACACCAGAGGAATTGAATGAAAATGATGTATGAATTAATCCATTGTGTGCCAGAGAGGTATCCAATCCATTTAGTTGCTCTCTGGAACTTAACGGGTTAAAGGAACACTAATACTTCTTAATACTAAACCCTATTTTTCATTAACAAAAAATAAAACAAACCTGTGCTGCTCCATAATATGATACAGGTTGTGAACCCTGTGATAGGCATTTATCATACCAGGGTGCTAAATATTACTAATTGTCATGGACTCAAGAATGAGAACTGGACCAGTACTGAAGATAACAATCTTTATTAAGATACACAACGTACAGAACAACGGTAACAGCAAGAACACCATGCAATGTAGATGAAGTCAGGAATGATAGTGCTGCTGTAGTGGTAAGGACTGAGTCCCAGAAGGCAAGAGGAGAGAAACCACCTCAAGTCCTTACCTGAGGATCACTACAGGTCCGCACCTGAACAGACAAGATCCTGAGTAGGGACTGTGCTACAGGTTCGCACCTGTATAGACAACGTACCAGGGTAGGCAACTGCGCTACAGGTCCGCACCTGTACAGACAATGTTCCCAAGGAGGCCAACTGTGCTACAGGTCCGCACCTGAATGACGCAGTATAAGAACAGAAACGAGAGGAAGTCCACCAGAGCCACCAAGGGCACCCAATAAGTTATCCGCTGGAGCGTTGGTATGCTGGGTGCACAGTGGATAACCCCAGGCAACGCCAAGGTGGGTAGTCAGACAAGCCGGAATGGAACAGAGCGAAACGTAACCCAGAGTCGCAACTCTGCACCAGATTGGTTATCAGACTAGCCGGACAGAGCCACAGGATAGTGCCAGATGGGATGGTCATACGCATCTGGTCATACACGGGGAGATTAGTCTGCCAGAGCCGCAGGTTTGCACCAGATTGGATGTCAGACAAGCCAAGGGTCATACACGGGACAGATAGACAGTGCCACAGGTAAACACCAGATCGGGTACTCAGACAAGCATAAGGTCATACATGGGATGGTTAGTCAGCCAGAGACACTGGTTTGCATCAGATTGGATGCTAGACAAGCCAAGGGTCATACACGGAGCGGGTAGTCAGAAAGAGCCACAGGTCAACACCAGAATGGATAGTCAGACAAAACCAGGTAATACACAGGGCAACAGAAGCACAACTGCACTGGAACACCAAGAAAGGGCAACTGAAGTGGTGTCCAGGCAGTTTATATACAAATTGCTCCACCCCAAGAGGTGGAGCAATAATTGTGATGTCCCTTTAAGAACCGGGTCACAACGTCATCAGGGAATCCCTGTGACGCGCACCCAATTTCCTATGTGGCTGGAGCCACCAGGGGGGGCAGTAAGGAGACCGGTCCCCTGGAAGAACACCAGAGCACATTGGCACTCCTGACAGGCGTGACAAGCCGCGAGGAATAGAAGCCGGCCGCCCACAGGTTCTGGCGGTCGGCTGAGAGGTAAGCAACCGCTTACACTAATAGAAAATAATTAGGGTTTTGGTTGCATAGTTTGGACAAATATGTTAAACCCTCTCACCTTGTCAAGGTACCCCATTTAGAGCGAGTCCTACTCCTAACCTATACATGCCATCATTAAAAATAGTTGCATATAAAATATTCTTCTAATAAAATTGTTTTGAGGAAAGGCATAAGCAAGCCTGCGTAAAAAAAACAAAAACTAAAATAAAACATTGAAAATGATCCAGGAGCTAAAAGGACCAGTATAACTCCAGTCCCCTTTATAGGCCTAACCCAACCCCACCACTGTGAGATATATAGATTGTTTTTTGCATAAACCATCATTAAAGGCAACCTGTTTCTCCAGATTTCTTCTTTAATTGGTTCCAAATACCATGTCCATGGAGGCCTCTGCTGTACAACTCCTAGAAGCCAAACTTCCTCCCACTTAAGGTTTCCGGAGAAGACCAGTAGGAGGAGGAGCTGAGTCCAGGAGTCTTCATGGACATGATATCCTGAAAAAGATCCAATCATTCCCAGTGGATATTAGGATTTTCAACCTAGTTTTCTAGTTATGTGAGGGTTTAATATTAGGAGGTGATAGTGTTTCTTTACACTGATTGTTGCTACACCCTGGCGTTTGCTGATTTTGCAGTTCCTGTACCTTTATTATGCTGCATTTAACCTGATTGTGTCCAGGACCCGATTTACATCCCAGGAGCCCCTAGGCAAGGCACTGTAAGTGCCCTTAGCTCCACCCATGTCACGCCCCCACTCCTTACATGGACCCACCCCCAGACTCATCCACTATTTCGTGGCACAGAAAATACCCTTGTCTATAATAAGCAAGAACAAAAAAAGCTTTAAAGAACTGGGGCAGGGACACAAATTGCTCTGGCCAGCACAGCTGAGGCACTACCCTTAAAATTTGGTGTTCTAGGCATTTGCCTACTCTGTCTTTTGGGAAATCTGGCCTTGTTTGTACCATTGGTTCCCTGCTGCCTTCATCAATGAGCAAATGCAACCATCACGATGCAGGTTCAGCTCAACCAGTCTTGGCTATTTAATCTTGAGGTTGACACCATTAACCAGGGTTTGTAGCCAAAACAAGTTTACACTTTGGCATCTCTCCCAATCTACACACCCCAACCTCGCTCTCTAAAAGCGTTCAGCAGTAGCCAGGGCCAGCGCCACCTATAGGCGAGGTAGGCACCGGCCTAGGGTGCACATTCTCTGGGGGCAGATAGGGGACCCTCCCTGCTCACCACTTACTGCCCAAATTAAAAAAAGTATGTTTCGGTGCCCTCCCTCGGCTGGCTATTTTTTTAATGTAGCACAGCGATACCCGTTTCTCTCTCCCCCTCCGCTCCTTCAGTCCTGGTCCAGGATTGAAGGAGCGGAGAGGGAGAGAGAAAAAGGCATCGCTGTGCTGCATTAAAAAAATAGCCAACCAAGGGAGAGCACCGAAACGTAGTCACTGGGAGAGAGAGAGACGTGCAGCGGGAAGAGTAAGTGGAAGGGGGGTCAAGAGGGGATAAAGAGTCAGACGGGGGAAGAAAATGTCAAAGGGGGGAATGACAGTCAAGAGGGGATCAAGAGTCAGACGGGGAGAGAGAGAGTCAAAGGGGGGATCAGCAGTCAAAAGGGGGATCAAGAGTCAGACAGGGGAGAGAGAGAGAGTCAAAGGGGGGATCAGCAGTCAAAAGGGGGATCAAGAGTCAGATGGGGGAGAGAGAGAGTCAAAGGGGGGATCAGCAGTCAAGTGGGAGATCAAGAGTCAGACGGGAGAGAGAGAGTCAAAGGGGGGATCAACAGTCAAGAGGGGGAGAGAGTCACATATAGAGAACATACACTCTGTCACACTGATACACATATAGAGAATCACACACACATACTTATTAGTGTTGAGCGAGCGTGCTCGGCCGATGCTCGGATCGGCTCGAGCATCGCTCTGCTCGGCACATGGCGGTACTCGTCGAGTACCGCCATGTGCTCGCCCGCCATGTTCGGGTGGCGGGGATCTGTGCCGGAAGAGGCACAGATCTGAAGACGCTCCGCTGGACCACCAGGGACTGGAGGTACGGGGGCATTGCGGAGATGAAGGGGGCATTGCGGAGATGAAGGGGGACATTGTGGAAGAGGGGCATAGACTCTATGCCCCTCTTCCACAATGTCCCCCTTCATCTCCGCTATGCCCCTCTTCCACAATGTCCCCCTTCATCTCCTCTATGCCCCTGTTCCACAATGTCCCCCTTCATCTCCGCTATGCCCCTCTTCCACAATGTCCCCCTTCATCTCCTCTATGGCATAGAGGAGATGAAGAGGGACATTGTGGAAGAGGGGCATAGCGGAGATGAAGGGGGACATTGTGGAAGAGGGGCATAGCGGAGATGAAGGGGGACATTGTGGAAGAGGGGCATAGCGGAGATGAAGGGGGCATAGCGGAGATGAAGGGGGACATTGCGGAGATGAAGGGGGCATTCGGAGATGAAGGGGGCATAGCGGAGATGAAGGGGGGCATTGACCAGGCACCCTCCCCTCATCAGAGCAGGGGGTGCCTGGTGTAATGCTCGTGTCGCCCCATTAATTTCAATGGGGCTCGGGTGCTCGGCCGAGCACTCGAGCCTCAGGGGGTGCTCGGTCAGAGCACCCGAGCATCCGAGCATCGGGGTGCTCGCTCAACACTAATACTTATACTTACAGAGACTCACACACACTGACATACAGGGAACACATACTGACACATACATACACATACAGAGAACACACACACATATAGGGAACACACAAACACACTGACACTTAAACACATACAGGGCGGGGCATAAAGGGGTAGGACACAAGGGGCGGAGCCAAAGGGCGGCAAAATTAGGTTTTGCCTAGGGTGGCAAAAATCCTTGCACCAGCCCTGGCAGTAGCATTGGGTTCTGTCAATCAACGTGTGGCTTCCCAGAAGATCAGCATCACTACCAACAAGTAGTTGCCTAGACATACCTCTCTGTCTTGCATCTTGTCAAGTTAAAGTGACAGGAACTTTTGAGTGCTTTTGCTTCCATATCACTCTTTCCATATTGATATTTCTCTCTCTCTTTCTCTCTTGCTCTCAAGAACAAACTGACATGTGGGAAAGTAATGACCCCATTTTAAACTTTAGCATGGCAGGAAAACATGAAGGCACCTTAATATAATTGATTTCAATGCTATAAAAAAAAGCTGAAAAAAGAGGGAAAAATTACTCTTTTTCCAGGAATTCCCAGAAAAGGGGAAGTTCTGTCTTTCACACATTTCTCTTTTAACCCCTTCAGTGCCAGAGGCTCGGGCCATTTTCTGAACCCTGCAGGCCAGACACTTTTTCAACATTTTTGCTATCCTTCCGTTTAGGCTTGATTTCCTCTGGGGATTTTTAGTTAAATATGGAAAACTATATATTGTTTTTTTCAGAATGAATTGAGCTTTCTCGTGATACCTTACATGAAGAGAATTTTACATCGTGCAAAAAGCTATGATGTCATAATGACAAAAAAAAGTGAAAATTTACTATTTTTGCTAAAATCACATACTATGTATCAAAAACATTTACCTTGATTGAAAAAGTTTCAATTATTTGAAAGAGCCCAGAGTCCCCCGAGTAAAAAAATACCAAATTTGTATAGTTTTACCTAAGTCCAAGGCTAGCGTAGAGCCCTAATCACCAGCAGCGCAAAATGACATTTTCAACTTTATAAACTAAAATGCACATTCTAGGGTTTTTGTGGTAAAACTACCCTAAAACAGTGGAATAACTATATAAAACTATATATTTCTGAAAAGTAGACAACCTGCCGCATCTAATGAGGGGTAACTTGCCTTCTTGCCCCAAGCCTGTGGTACCCAAATGCTTCCAGAAGGTGGCACTATAGGAAAAAAATGGCATTTTCTTACATTTCTGCCCCTTCAACTGTACTGAAATCTGTGAAAACCATGGAATTTACAACTGTATTCATTAGCTAGTGCTCTTGGGAGAAAAATTACACCCCATTGGTTTGGGTTAACCTACCACAGGGGATGCTAGAAGTGCAAAAAGACACCTACAACCTCTAAATTTTCTAACATTTTCTCAAACATTACTTGTCTATACATAAATGGTTATAACAACTAGAGAATTAAAGAAAGGCTACACAAACCATACCATTTTGGAAAGAAGACAACTTGCCGCATCTAATGAGGGGTAAATTGCCTTCTTACCCCAAGCCTGTTGTGCCCAAATGCTTCCAGAAGGTGGCACTATAGGAAAAAAATGGCATTTTCTTACATTTCTGCAACTTCAACAGTACTGAAATCTGGGAAAACCATGGAATTTACAACTATATTGATTAGCTAGTGCTCTTGGGAGAAAAATGACACCCCATTGGTATGGGTTCACCTACCACAGGGGATGCTAGAAGTGCAAAAAGACACCTACTACAACCTCTAAATTTTCTAACATTTTTTCAAACATTACTTGTCTATACAAAAATGGTTATAACAACTAGAGAAGTAAAGAGAGACTACACAAACCATACCATTTTGGAAAGAAGACAACCTGCCGCATCTAATGAGGGGTGAATTGCCTTCTTACCCCAAGCCTGTTGTGCCCAAATGCTTCCAGAAGGTGGCACTATAGGAAAAAAATGGCATTTTCTTACATTTCTGCCCCTTCATCTGTATGGAAATCTGTGAAAACCATGGAATTTCCAACTGTATTCATTAGCTAGTGCTCTTAGGAGAAAAATGACACCTCATTGGTATGAGTTCCCCTACCTTAGTGGGCGCTACAAGTACCAAACTACACCTATTGCAACCACTCATTTTTCTAACATTTTCTCAAACATTACTTGTCTGTAGAAAAAAGGTTATAACAACTAGAGAAGTGAAGAAAGGCTACACAAACCATACCATTTTGGAAAGAAGACAACCTGCCGCATCTAATGAGGGGTGAATTGCCTTCTTACCCCAAGCCTGTTGTGCCCAAATGCTTCCAGAAGGTGGCACTATAGGAAAAAAATGGCATTTTCTTACATTTCTGCCCCTTCATCTGTATGGAAATCTGTGAAAACCATGGAATTTCCAACTGTATTCATTAGCTAGTGCTCTTAGGAGAAAAATGACACCCCATTGGAATGAATCGACATACCTTAGGGGTGCCAGAAAAGCATAACTACAACTACCTGTTTGCTTCTTCGAAAATGGCTGCTTGTACTAAAATGTTCATAACTGTTAGAGACATGACGGAAAGGTATAAAAGGTATACCATTTTGGAAAGTAGACATTCTCCCGCATCAAATGAGGGGTCACTTGCCTTTCTACCCCTGGGCTGAAGTGCACAATTATTTCCAAAAAGTGGCGCTATGGGAATAAATACATGTTTTTTTTACATTTCCACCACTTCAAAGATACTAAAATCTTTGAAAACCATAACATTTCCTGCTGTATTCAGTACCTGCTACCAACATGAGAAAAATGGTAGCCCATTTGTGTGGCTTAACATACAATATGTGGGTGCTAGGAACACGTACGTAAACCTGACACTTTTGTTTTTGAAATTATCTGCTTGCACTAAAATGGTTATAACCATAATAGATATGCAGGAAAGGTAGAAAACAATGCCATTTTGGAAAGAAAACAACCTGCCGCATCTAATGAGGGGTCACTTGCCTTCATACCCAAAGGCTGGCATGCACAAATGCTTCCAGGAGGTGGCGCTAATGAAAAAAAAGGCATTTTCTTACATTTCTGCCCCTTCAAATGTATGGAGCTCTGTGAAAACCATGGAATTTTCAACTGCATTCGTTAGCTAAAGCTCTTAGGAGTCAAACGACACCCCATTGGTATGAGCTGAACTATCTTAGGGAGTGCTAGAAGTAGAAAACTACACCTACTACGAACTGATGTTTCTAACATTTTCTCAAACCTGACTTGCCTCTATGAAAATGGCTATAACACCTTCATAAGTGAAGAAAAGGTAGATAAACTATACCATTTTGGAAAGAAGACAACATGCCGCATCTAATGAGGGGTCACTTGCCTTTTTACCCCTAAGTTAGTTGGCACAACTATTTCCAGAATGTGGTGCTACAGGAAAACAAACAAACATTTCTTTTACACTTCAGTCACTTCAAACATACTAAAATGGTTCAATGGCGTGGGATTTCCTAGGAGGACTTCTTGCCAGCCTAAGAAAAATGGTACTCAACTGCTGTGGGTTGACATACCAATTTGAGTGACAGGAGCGTAGCTACCAGTGAAATAGGAATGGGAAAGCAAACAGTGTATGTGTGATTTTATGGCTAACAGATGAAAGAAGCTAGGGCGTCAGCCAGTGTACGCGCGGACCTGTGACTACCAGTGTAACAGTGTGGGAGGGTGAGGGATTAGGTAGTGTGTGTGGGTATGAGCAGAGGAGCAAGGATGGTGGAGATGGTGGGGCAGTGTCTGAGAGTGTGTATGGGAGATCTGTGACTACCAGTGTGCACTGTATGTCCCCCTCATACAAAGTTTGATTCCCAGCCTGAATCTAGTGCATACTGGTACTTTGAGTCTACCAATAGGCAGTGGAAACAGGCTAGGGGTCAGGCTGGGGAATGGGACTGCCAGTTGGCTGTGGAACCAGGCAGGGGAATACGGTACGTGTGTGTGTGTGTGGGGGAAACGGAGGCATTTTTTGTGCATGCCACAAGGGTGCCCAATGCACTGCAAAGCAATGCGTTAGACCCTCTGTTGCACACAAAGAGTTTTTTTTTTTTAATTATTATTTTGTATTCATACCTCGTTGGGGAGGCGGTGTCAGGAACATTCCTGATGTCCCCCATCCAGGTCTAAAAACAGAATAATAAAAAAAAAAAGTGTGTGTGTGTTACAGGGGGTCCAACGTATTGCAAAGCACTGCGTTGGACCCCCCCTGTGGCACGTGCATTTTTTGGGGCTTTTCCCCCAATATTTTTGTGTAGACCTCGTTGGGGGCATCAGAACCCATACAATGAGGTCTAAATAAAAAATAAAAGGGGAAAAAAAAATAATCCTTTGGGTGCCACAGGGGTGTCCAGTGGATTGCAAAGCAATGCATTGGGCCCCTGTAGCACACAAAGGGTTAATTTTTTTATTGATACTTTGTATTCAGATGGCCACCAAACAAGCTCTGATCACAAAGTAATGATAAAAAGTCCTGTGTGTGTGCCACAGGAAGGGGGTCTGCATTGAACCCCTATCCCAGTGGCAGACACAGGGTTAAATTTTTTTTAATTTATTTATTTTTTTTATTATATACCTCATTGAGGGGCATCAGGACCCCCTGATCCCTCCCCAATCAGGTCTTAGTAAAAAAAAATATATATGTCCACAAACGGAGTGACCCTGTGAGTGCCACAAGGGTCTCCAGCGCATTGCAAAGCAATGCATTGGATCCTTGTGGCACTCAGAGGGTTAATTTTTTTTCTATCATTACTTGGTAATCAGAGCTTGTTGGGGGGCCATCAGGACCAATCCTGATGACCCCCCCAACAATCTCTGATAACAAAGTAATGATAAAAGCCCTTTGTGTGCCGCAGAAGGGGGGCTGCATTGCCCCCCCTCCGTGGCACACACAGGGTTAATTTTTTTTTCTTTACTTTTTTTTTATTATGGACCTCATTGGTGGGTATCAGGACCCCTCTGATTCCCCCCAATGAGGTCTTAAAAAAAAAAAAAAAAAAGGAATCAAAATAAATGTCCCTGTGAGTGCCAAAGGGGTCTCCAGTGCATTGCAAAGCAATGCATTGGACCCTTGTGGCACTCAGAGGGTTAATTTTTTTTTTTATCATTACTTTGTAATCAGAGCTTGTTGGGGGGCCATCAGGAGCAATCCTGATGGCCCCCCAACAATCTCTGGTAACAAAATAATGATAAAAGCCCTGTGTGTACCCCAGGAGGGGGGGGGGTGCATTGGACCCCCACCTGTGGCACACACAGGGTTGATTTTTTTTTTTTTTTTTTTCCAATTATAGACCTCATTGAGGGGCATCAGGATCCCCCCTGATCCCCCCAATGAGGTCTTTAAAAAAAAAAAAAATCCCCCCCAAAGAATTGACCCTGTGAGTGCAACAGGGGTCTCCAGCACATTGCAAAGCAATGTGCTGGGACCCTGTGGCACTCACAGGGTTACTTTAATTGTATTTATTTTTTTTTTATTTTTTTTTTTATACTTTTCAGACCTCGTGGGGGACATCAGGACCCCTCCTGGTGTCCCCCCAGTCATTGATCTCCCAGCCGATAGGCTGGGAGATCAATGATGCGACCGCAGGAGAGCAAGAGCTCTCCTGCCCTTCTCTCCTACCACCGGTAAGAGTGAACAGGATCCGGGAAACTTCCCTAACGTCATCGGTGACCATGTCACTTCCCCCGGTCCCGCCCACTCCTACCCGGAAGTTCGGGTAGGAGAGAGGGGGAAGGAGAAACTGTGTTTCTCCTTTGTCTTTATTGATCTCCCAGCCCGATCGGCTGGGAGATCAATAACTGGGGAGGCATGAGGAGTGATCCTCATGCCTCCCCATGAGTGCCAGGGTTTTTTTTTTTTAATGCGGCCACTGCATGCCGGTTATACCGGCTCATGCAGTGACCGCATTTCACTCTTACGCCGTACGAGCGTGTCACAGCAGGTACAGCTGTGTCCACTCGTACGGCGTAAGTAGCTGGTAGTGTTGAGCGAGCACCCGGATGCTCGGGTGCTCTGACCGAGCACCCCCTGAGGCTCGAGTGCTCGGCCGAGCACCCGAGCCCCATTGGAATGAATGGGGCGACACCAGGCACCCCCTGCTCTGATGAGGGGAGGGTGCCTGGTCAATGCCCCCTTCATCTCCGCTATGCCCCCTTCATCTCCGAATGCCCCCTTCAGCTCCGCAATGTCCCCCTTCAGCTCCGCTATGCCCGTCTTCCACAATGTGCCCCTTCATCTCCGCTATGCCCCTCTTCCACAATGTGCCCCTTCATCTCCGCTATGCCCCTCTTCCACAATGTCCCCCTTCATCTCCGCAATGCCCCCTTCATCTCCGCAATGCCCCCGTACCTCCAGTCCCTGGTGGTCCAGCGGAGCGTCTTGTGATCTGTGCCTCTTCCGGCACAGATCCCCGCCACCCGAACATGGCGGGAGAGCACATGGCGGTACTCGACGAGTACCGCCATGTGCCGAGCAGAGCGATGCTCGAGCCGATCCGAGCATCGACCGAGCACGCTCGCTCATCACTAGTAGCTGGCACTCTAGGGGTTAAGGCAAAAGATTCCAACCATCCCTATCCATTGGGTGCTTAAATTAACAGTAGAAAAGGGTAGGCATAGTAATCTTAGATGTTCTTATCTGTATTTTATATCTGTATCCCATCGACTTGAAATACAAAAACACACAAAAGGGGTTCTGTGTATCAATAATGAAGATAATAGTGTTTTAAAGGGATAGTAATGTGTCATAATAAAAGCAGCTCTAATTAATATTCATAGTATTTGGACTTTGGAGAGTTTTATTTCAATTCTGTCACAGTTGTAGTTCAAGAGTAATTCAATGATAAAGCATCCCCCTCCCACCCCTTTTACTGATGTAACACTGCTCAGCCAGATCAGAAGGGAGGTGCCCAATAGATTGCAGAGAGGGACAATCTTCAATTAAGATAAGGGAAAAACCTGAAAAACTTGTCAAGGGAGGCAGGGCTTTCATTGTTCTCATAGGAAGAAGATTGTCCCCTTCTGTTATCTGTCTGGTCTATGGACTGGATTCCACATCTGAGAAGAGATGGCTTACACTAGGTAAAAGGGGCGGGAGGGGAAACTTTGCTTGTGAATATCTCTCAAACCATAAAGGTTTGAGAGATAAGACTTATATTGTTCTTCATGTTTTTTTTAATGCCTACAAAATAAAATAAAGATAAAACGAAGTATTACTATCCCTTTAATAAACCAGTTTTATATTTAACAGTTGGAGAGATGCCTACTTTGATCGTTGAGCCAGTATGCAAGAGACTGATCGGGAGTGAGTCAGGAGATTCCCCTACACGCGCTATGTCTGGTTCTTTGGTTTTGAGACTGACCATCTTTTATATGGGAACATTTTTTCATCCATTAAAGAATCTTACTATATTCATAATTCATACAGTTCAATATCCCCACATGCCATCTTTGTTGCAGTTCTATAAATGTGAGCGCAATTAAAAAAAGGTTTTGACTAGCACATACCGCTTCATGTTCACCTCCTCATTAGTTTGTAATCAACTTGAAATGGACATGGCTCTGCAATATTTATAAGAACTGCAGCAAGGAGTAAGAAATTATTTCCTATTCCTTATTACATTATAGGGAATACGCGTATACTCACAATTTATTACCATAACAAATCCACATCAAACACAAAGTAAACAAATAAGTTTTGAAATGATTCATTATCGACTCCTTGCCTATCTACGCAGAAGAAGTAATACTGTGACACCAAATGAAACAGATCTAAATTCTAAAACATTGCTGCAAATTCCAGATAACCCATAAACTATACGCTAAGTTGTCAGGGGTACTAAATAAAAGTCATATTTCTCCAACAATGTTCCCTGGTAAAGACAGGAATTTCTATGAATGTGATGGTATCTCATTACGCTTTATGTACTAGTACATTGCACAGGGAATCTGACAACCGGCAATATATCAGCGTAGAAAGTATTCTGATCTGATTTATCGTATTAAGAAAGTTCAACACACGTGATTAGAATTCCTAAGGCTGCCAAATGGCTCAGTGGCCAAACACTTGATATTTTAACCCTTTGATTGGCAGAGAAGTATCCAACACATTACATGGACACTGCCAGCTTAGCAAGGTTTTGTCCACCCTGCTGGTCCTTATAAAACAAGGTCAAGGAACCGGTAAATTGCAGTATGGAATTTTCAGGGTATGCCTAATATCTTATATGTAATTTGCTAAGGACATAATAAAGGAGAAAATATATTAACTCTTTAATGACCATCCAACAAGGTGCACTGACGGCCGTTAAGGACCGCAGGTCTTTTTTTTGGTTTGCTATAATGGAAACCTGGGTCTCTAAGCAGTGCGCAGCAACGTAACGACCCGGGAATTCCATGACGTACCAGGGCCATCAGCGGCCCTTAAGTGCCAAAACTGGCATGGTGGTCCTGGAACGTCAAGGATCGTTAAGGGGTTAATATATAGTTATTATTAGGTCTCACAATCAGAATGACAAAAACGAGTGGATTGTGCTTAAAAATTTCCATAAATACACGTTTGAAATTCAACAGTTACATTTTTCCCCAAATGTTTGTAGAAAATAGGGGCACCTTAAGTGTGCATGGCACACCAAAATGCCGTGACACCCTGGTTGAGAACCACTGTTACACACTTACATTTTCTTAGGAAAAAAATAGGTGACATAACTTTTCCTTCTGACTGTGATCATAAGGAAAACCCCTTGAAGGAAGAGGGCAGGTTTTTCCTTATGGTAACAGTAAGAAGATTGTCCCTTGCTGTGATCTGTCCGGTCAAGAGACCAGATTCCACATCTGAGGGGAAGAGGCTTACACTAGGTAAAAGGGGCAGGAGGGGGATACTTTATCATTCAATTACTCTGGAACTACACATCTTTAGAGAATGATAATAATGCTCTACATGGCCCAAAAACTATAAAGAATAATCAGAGCTGTATTTATTTTGAAACATTGCTATTCCTTTAAACCAATATGAGTTTTAGGATTTTTTACTTGTTCATTATGGTGAAGTTAGCTTGGCCCACAATGCTCTTCTTTCATATAGCGCATATGACTGAGGATGGGCAAAGATTTACAATTATAGACGAAAAATGGCATTTTCCACCTAGAGGGGAATTTCCCAGTCTTTTCACCTAGCTCACTTCATTGAAATCAATGGAAAGACTGAGTTACTCTCCACCACACACATCACAGTTTTTTCTTCCTTTCCTGCAAGCATATAAAAGCCGTCAGGCTCTCACAGCAGCCATTTTGTGTACAGCCATATAAAAGGCTGTCAGGTTCTCACAGCAGCCATTTTGTGTACAGCCATATAAAAGGCTGTCAGGCTCTCACAGCAGCCATTCTGTGTACAGCCATATAAAAGGCTGTCACGCTCTCACAGCAGCCATTTTGCGTACAGCCATATAAAAGGCTGTCAGGCTCTCACAGCAGCCATTTTGCGTACAACCATATAAAAGGCTGTCAGGCTCTCACAGCAGCCATTTTGTGTACAGCCATATAAAAGGCTGTCAGGCTCTCACAGCAGCCATTTTGCGTACAGCCATATAAAAGGCTGTCAGACTCTCCCAGCATGCCATTCTGTGTTTGTGAGAGGAGAAAGCAACACATTTTTGAGCTAGAGAAGATAGGCAAATAAAGTGGAATTGAGCTTAGCTTAGGAAGTGTTTTAGGTAGGACATTTTTAATTTGTATTAGGGGAGTCTGAGGGCACTCCAGGGGAGAAGAAGGGAGAAAGGAGGTTGACTCCAAATACCTCAAAATTTGGGGTGACTGACTGCAAGACACAAGGAGCCATGATCCAAGCTTCAGCTATGGTCCAACTATCACGGTGCCCGTGATTGCTGCTAATCAGTGTCTATCACCTGCAGGGGGCTCCCATTGGCTGCCAGTCATCAGCCCACCTCACATTGCCTTTTTAAACTCAGTCTGGGCACCCTCTGGTTGCCCTTTTGTGGTGTCTCTGACAGCATCTTATCCGTCCTGTCTGCTGTGCTGATTGGGCCTGTTCCTGAGTTTCTGAGTCCTGAGTTCCTGAGTCCTGAGTTCCAGAGTTCCTGAGTTCCTGAGTCGACCTGTTCCTGTGTTCCTGCCTGCTTGTCGTTCCAGTCCGGTTCCGGTTGTTCTCCGTGGTTGTTGATGTTCCGGTTGCCAGTCGGCTCAGCGGTGCTCGACCCGGTTGATCCTCTGCCTGGTTCCAGTGGTTCCCTGTCTTCAGTCGCTGAGGCGACATTGCTCTCCTTTCGCTCCAGCGATATTATTGCTGTTGGTTCCAGCGTGCGGACGCTGGTTTACTCCATTTAGCCTTGTTGCTCATTACTAATGTTGGTTCCAGCGTGTGAACGCTAGTTTACTCCATTAAGCCTTGCGGCTCATTACTGTTGTTGGTTCCAGCGTGCGGACGCTGGTTTACTCCATTAAGCCTTGTGGCTCATTACTGCTGTTGGTTCCAGCGTGCGGACGCTGGTTTACTCCATTAAGCCTTGTGGCTCGTTACTACTGTTGGTTCCAGCGTGCGGACGCTGGTTTACTCCATTTAGCCTTGCGGCTCATTACGGTTGTTGGTCCCAGCATGCGGACACTGGTTTACTCCATTAAGCTTTGCGGCTCACATTACTGTCAGTTGGTCCCAGCGTGCGGACGCTGGTTTACTCCCTGACTGCAGTCAGGTACTTGGAGGTTCCGAGTTGCTGTCCAGTCCTAACAGCAGTTAGTCCTGTAGTTTCTGGCATGAGACTTCTGCTTGAGTGAGACTGCTTGACCAAGTCGCTATTATATCCATCCTACTGTCATTGTCACCTGACAGTCATTAGGTCTCAGTAGTGTCTCCTCTCTTGGGCTGCCCTGCCCAGTATTGGTAAGGCAAGTAGAACCTATTCACGTTGCCATCCTTAGGTTGCCTTACCCGGTATTGGCAGGGCCGGTAGAGCCTACTCCTTATGTTCCCTCAGGCTGCCTTGCCCGGTATTGGTAAGGCCGGTAGAACCGGTACGTCACCATCTTACGGTTGCCTTACCCGGTATTGGCAAGGCCGGTAGAGCCTGCTTCTGGTATTCTGTCTGAGTCGCCTGGGTTGCCTTGCCCGGTATTATTGGCAAGGATGGTAGAACCTATATCTATGATCATTTGCTTCTATGTATTGTTTGTATGTGTATGAAAACCCTATGGGATTGCCTTAACTTTTCAATAAAGTTATGTTTTTACCTAAACCTTACGTCTGAGAGTCTTAACAAACCGTGACACCAAGTTCCTTGCTGGTCTTGCTGTTATTATGTCTGTGCTTGGGGACGTCTGATGAAAGCAGTTGTCGATTTTTTTTTTTGTTACAATTTTTTTTTTGGACAGTGATAAGAAAGGATGGACAACTTAAAAAAAAAAAATTAAAAAGTAAAAAAATAAAATTACTAGATGACAGACAGTAGTTGAATAATGTCCAGCAAACATACAAGGGGTAGGGGGAGGGAGAAAGGAGGTATTTCAAAAG
Organism: Rhinophrynus dorsalis; assembly: GCA_037306005.1. Classification (NCBI taxonomy): domain Eukaryota; kingdom Metazoa; phylum Chordata; class Amphibia; order Anura; family Rhinophrynidae; genus Rhinophrynus; species Rhinophrynus dorsalis. The sequence goes on along the minus strand of CM074719.1, from coordinate 620,845,569 downwards.
TGGTATTTCAAAAACTGACTTCAGCCATGGTTGCTGTGGTTTGTGCTATAATACATGATGATCCCCCTCCTCCCGAGGTGGATGCAGTTTTGTAAAGGTCCCACCAAACATTCCACTAACACCACCAGCGCCAGCAATATAAAAACACATGTAAGAAGGACAATGATGATGACAATGAGTCGCATACTAATGTTGATGATGTCATAATGGAGGACGGTATAGCAGTGAACCGACTGCTGCATCTAACAGTGAGACCAACAAGCACCAAAACACCTGTCCACAAAGTAGTAGTGAACTTTGTGAAAGTAAAAGTAAAAAGAAATTTTTTATATTCCTCTAAAAGCATAGAGGAATATAAGAGTAGTGTGTATGAAGCGGCAGGCGATGCTGAGGATGGCCTAATGATGACTGATGATGATGATGATGATGTAGATCTATAATACTTCCCTCCACCATCCTCCTCTTGTCCAGATACAGATGAAGTTGTGAGTGAGAGAGATGATAATGTGGCCATAGCAATAGCTGAAAGGCAAATGCTGAATCTTCCACCACTGAAAAAGGAACACTGTGCCTGTCTGTAAACTGTTTGAAATCACACAAAAAGAGCAACACTGCTCCTTCCGAAGTGTATAAAAGAATCTCCTTTTATTATAAACACAGTAAAATCTTGTCTCCAAAAAGTACTAAGGTGAACAAACAGAACACACGTGCATACCTAACGCGTTTCAGACCCGCAGGTCCTTATTCATAGGTATGAATAAGGACCTGTGGGTCTGAAACGCGTTAGGATGATGCTTTTCTGTGGATCTGTGAGCGCTCCCATCCTGTTATCTTCAAGCCTGTTGAAACCTGCGAGGTCGACGAGAGCTGCCCCGGATCCGCAAGGCCAAAAGGCCGGGTGAGTGACTGCAAAAGTTATTGCATGATAGCAGCAACCTGTTTTATTATATTTTGTTATAAAAGTGACAATTACACCAAAAACTGTGGCTCGTTGAGTGTGATGTGCTATTAACTCTTTGAGTGCAAGAGAATCTGGATACCTCTCTGTCACTCAAAGAGTTAAAAAATGGAGTAGATATGGAGCAAACCAATTGCACTATTGGGGGACAACAAAATATTCTCGTTGATTGTCTTTTAACCCTTTGAATGTTAGAGACGTCTCCAATGCTTGCACTGGAGATGTTGCTAGCATTCAAAATGCTAAAAGCCCCATTTAAAGGGGAACTACCACCAGACACAATCTTTAGCTGCACTAAGTACCCATCTGGCGACTACCTGCTTAGTAGCACTAGTCACCAGAATAATTACCTTATTTAATAGATTTTTCCTCTCTTCCATGAGTGACAGGCAGGACGGAGCGCGGCCATCTTGCCATTGTGACGTCCGTGCACCTGCACTGTCAGTCCCATCCGTGTCTAGGAGGTGTTGCTAGGAGCCATTTGGCTCCAGCTGGGACTGACAGCGCAGGCGCGTGGACGTCACAATGGCAAGATGTCCGCGCTCCGTCCTTCCTGCCAGCCGGGGAAGAGAGCAGAAATCTATTAAATAAGGTAATTATTCTGGTGACTAGCGCTACTAAGCAGGTAGTCGCCAGATGGGGACTTAGTGAAGCTAAAGGTTGTGTCAGGTGGTAATTCCGCTTTAAATTAATGTGAACTTCGGAAAGTTTAACTGTCCCCCATGGTGCAGTTGGTTTGCCCCAGAATGATGTCAGATCTTTATAGTACATATGCATTAATGGGTTCCTGTCTCACAGAACTTACAATCTAACACAAGTTGCCTGAACCATTGCTGGACACCCATCTGAAATGTATGTGGCTCACCTGAGTGATGGGTAGTCACCTCCTTGCATCTCTTCTATCACAGGGTTAATAGACAAGTCCACTCCCACTACTGTTAAAGGATTAGTAATGTTTCATAATAAAAGCAGCTCTAATTAATCATCATAGTATTTGGACTTTGGAGAGTGTTATTTCAATACTGTCAGAGTTATAGTTCAAGAGTAATTCAATGACAAAGTATCCCCCTCCCGCCCCTTTTACTGATGTAACACTGCTCAGCCAGATCAGAAGGGAGGTGCCCAGGTAGACTGCAGAGAGGGAAAATTTTCAATTAAGATAAGGGCAAGCTGAAAACCTTGTCAAGGGGGGGCAGGGCTTTCATTGTTCTCATAGGAAGAAGATTGTCCCCTGCTGTTATCTGTCTGGTCTATGGACTGGATTCCACATCTGAGAAGAGATGGCTTACACTAGGTAAAATGGGCGGGAGGGGAACTTTGCTTGTGAATATCTCTCAAACCATAAAGGTTTGAGAGATAAGACATATCATTCTTCATGTTTTTTTAATGCCTACAAAATAAAATAAAGAAAAAACAAAGTATTACTATCCCTTTAATAGACAGATCTGCAAACAGTGTGCTCAGTTGGAACTCTGCATTGTGTGTGTAAACACCCCTTGAGCTGGGCTGTCACTACAAGATAGCCACGATCAGCTGCAATTTCCACCCTCCTCTTTGATTTATGCTTCGTATCTCTTTCACTGATTAGATAGTATTTTATTTTATAGGAGACTAATAGAGTAGAAATGATCCCTTTATCTACTTCAAAGAGACTTTACTAGAGCCTAGAGAATGAATTATGATCATACTGATAAGTAGTAGAATTTGCATGATAAAATAATGTGCATGAGTGTTAAAGGGGTAGTAACACTAAATAGTATTGTAGGGTTTATTCTCCTGAGAAAAACAATTCCACTCCCACTGCTGAGAGGTATTTCATTGAAAAGTTATTGCAGCTCAAACGTTAATTTTTTTGCGGTGCAATATCTCAATGGCCTGAATTTCCAGGTGGCGCTGTTGTTACACTATCCTATGAAAGTTTATGGTCAACTGACCAGAGCTCTCCATAGGATGGTGCAGCAACAGCGCCACTTTACAATTTCAGGCCACTGAGAAACTGCAAATAAAAATGTCAACTTTGAGCTGCAAGAGCTTTTTAACCCTTTGAGTGCCAGAGGGGTACGCAACAAATTGCAAAGCAATGCGTTGCGTACCCCTCTGGCACTCAAATGGTTAATAGAACATCTCTCAGCAGTGAGAGAAGACGTGTTAGGAGGATAATCCCTGCAATATATATTTTTCTATATATTAAGCATTGCTATCCCTTTAAGGTATTGGGAATTCAGCCATCATTCTTATTTTTCCTGAAGAACAGACCAAGATGTCATGAAAGCTTGCATCTTAGAGTCTCTCAGTCTTCCAATAAAAGTATCATTGTTACTCTACTAGTCTCCTGTATTTTCTATGGATAACACAGTAACATGATTCACCCCTATTACTTTACTCCTCTCTCCTGCTGGTATAAGTCAGCGTCTGGAGCAGGGGACTACTGTGCAAACCTCTCTAGTGACTCCTGGTGCATGCTGGGAGGTGGGTCTCCTTAGTTATCCTAATGCCAGTTTCAAGCTTGCTCTGAGGTCACACTCACAGATTACAGCTAATCAATTTAATGTTGAGATTAGTACCCACCACTTTTGTATTCAGAAAGGCTGCTACCTTATCCCAGTCCATTTACATCCAATGCAGCACTATCACTTCTGAGTCTCCCTATTACGATTGCTATGGCAATGGGAGTTCTGGGAAAATCTGGAATGGCGGCCCCCATACAGCACCCGTAAGATTCGATTTTATGCCTCAGAAAACCAGCAGGATATTTTTATAGACAGTATCATGAAGTACAGGGTATTTAGGTGTACATAATCCCATTTTAGCTGTTAATGTTAGTTTAAAGGGATAGTAATGTCATAAAAATAGTATTAACTATATGGTAGATACAATTAAAAGAGAATACTTGCACTGATTCGTATCTCTCAGACCGTTATGGTTTGAGAGATATAGGAAAATAAAGCTCTCCACTCCCTCCCCTTTCTGCTTGATGAGCTGTAAAGCTGTCAGAAGCCGATTTTGGTTCCTGGATCAGACGGTGGCTCTTAAGCAGCGCCAACATAGAGATAACTAAAAATAAATACTTCATTGGAACGGTCTACAACGTGTGCCTGGTTTGCAAGTACACATTATAGACCATTCTAATGAAGTATTTATCTTTAGATATCGCTATATCAGCGCTGCTGAAGAGCCACATCTGGTCGCGTGACCAGAATCTGCTTCTGACAGCGTCACAGCTCATCAAGCAGAAAGGGGAGGAAGTGGAAAACTTTATTTTCCTATATCTCTCAAACCATAGAGGTTTGAGAGATACAAGTAAGTGCAAGTACTCTCTTTTAATTGTACCTACCATATAGTTAATACTTTTTTTCTGACATTACTATCCCTTTAAAAGGGAAATTATAGCGTTTTTCTAAGTCTGCAATGAAAATGGATCCTATCAGCCATTCGTGGGGGCAGAAAACTGACTCAGCTGGAATGCAACATGAAATTATTCAGATCTCAGCCACAGGCTCTTGGACTGCTCTCGCAGCCTCAATAATCCTGCTGCGTTAGGTTTCCAAGCCTGATATATAGGGTCGTTTGGTAGCCAGCCCTGGTTATCAAGAGCTATAAACCTACTATATCCTGGAATGAGCACATGTAGGCTAATTAAAGTGACTGAGACACTAATTTGTCCTCCTGTGCTCCAGCTGGGACAGCCTGAAAGCATGCACCATTGGTAGCTCTTAGGACCAGGTCTGACTACCCCCAGTTAACCCTTTGAGTGCCAGAGGGGTACGGAATGCATTGCTTTGCAATGCATTCCGCGCCTCTCTTGCACTCAAAGGGTTAAAAGGTTAGTAATGTCCTAGATTGCTAAAAAGTAATATTGTAGATAAATTAAAAAGAAATCTATCTGTGCAAGTCCTATCTCTCAAACCTTTTATGTTTTGAGAGATAGAAGGTTTTAAAGTTCTCCCTTCCCTCCCCTTTTCCCTGACGTCACCTGTAAGCTGACGTCAGGAGATCCTGGTCTGGAGCCCGGCAGGCGGCTCTTCAGCAGAGCAGATATGACGAAATCAAAAAAGAAATACTTCATTGGAATGGTCTACTGTAACGGATCCTACCCATTACTTGAGCCCTTGTCTGGACCTCAGACTATTTTATCCAAAGACTAAGGACCTTTTGCCCTATTTGGACTTAGCTGTGGGCTCTGGCGTACGAACTGGCCACCCATTCCCTATGATAAAGGACTTATGTTTTATCTACTGTCGAAAGGTCCATGTTTAATATATGTCAAAACATTTAATGTTTAATGTACGAAGTATGTTCGAGGGATACACCTTCACCAAATATGAGTCAGTGGTTCCTGGTTTGGTGTTCGAGGCATTGATGCCGCATCGAGCGTGGGAAACCGGAGGCAGTGAGTCAACGCCAGATTGGCTGATGAACGACTCATTGCGTGCATTGATTGGCCAGGGTTGAAGCCACATATTCAAACTAGTGCGTACGTGCTTCAACCCCTGGCCTTGTCCCCTGAATGTGTATTCCCGCCTATCAAGTCTTTGTTTAGACTTAAAGGGATAGTAATACTTCGTTTTAACTTTATTTTATTTTGTAGGCAATAAAAAACATGAAGAACGATATAAGTCTTATATCTCAAACCTTTATGGTTTGAGAGATATTCACAAGCAAAGTTTCCCTCCCCACCCCTTTTACCTAGTGTAAGCCATCTCTTCTCAGATGTGGAATCCAGTCCATAGACCAGATAGATAACAGCAGGGGACAATCTTCTTCCTATGAGAACAATGAAAGCCCTGCCCCCCTTGACAAGATTTTCAGGTTTTTCCCTTATCTTAATTGAAGATTGTCCCTCTCTGCAGTCTACCTGGGCACCTCCCTTCTGATCTGGCTGAGCAGTGTTACATCAGTAAAAGGGGCAGGAGGGGGATACTTTAGCATTGAATTACTCTTGTACTACAACTCTGACAGAACTGAAATAACACTCTCCAAAGTCCAAATACTATGATGATTAATTAGAGTTGTTTTTATTTTGAAACATTACTATCCATTTAAACAAACCTGTTGTATTACAAATGCAATAAATCTTGAGTATTATGTTTGTTAGGCCATCTGCCATTGGCCCTTTGCCTCCATCTGCCATTGGCCCTTTGTCCACTGTGTGACATGCCTATTGTATCTGATTGGCTCTTGGGCCAAGTCAGTATTAGAATAATTGGCCCCTCCCGTCCCCATTGTGGCATTGTGTTGTAATGTATAAAGATGTGCTGTTCATCAATAAAGTGAGTTATGTTTTGGAGTGAACCAGAGTCCTGGAGTCTTGTGTGTTCCTATGGTATTAAAGTGGCCACTCTGCCGCCCATCTGAGCCCAGGTTCCTGCATCGTTCGTCCGTCTGCTCCCAGTATCCTGCTAACCATCTTCAGATCCTGTCAGGCGGCACCTTAGACTCTGCCTTGCCTCTTCCAAGTTCCAGTAGAACCTTCGATTCGAGCACCGGAGGGCCCGAACGGCTTGGCAACCGCTACCCTTTGTTCCTGCAACATTTTTCCTGTTCCTCGTAGCCTGGGAGTAGAGGCTCCACTCTCTACTGCCCGGTGTTCCGGTTCTACGGCATTTGACTGTTCGAGATCCCGTCGACCCCTCTTCCATCCGCATCGTTCGAGGTGGAGTCGGCTACTCCGGGGTTCGATGCCACTTTGAGTCGACCACTGGGACGTTGATCTGCTCAACCAGTGCATCAGATGGCGCCAGTCCGACGTCGAGAAGCAGAGACCCGGGAAGGACGCCGGAAGGCGACGAGGTCCCTTCTTAGCTTCCGTTACATCTCCAAAGTGTGCTTGGAAACCAGGCACACTTCGCAGACCCTTCCAATTAAGTATTTATTTTTAGATTTCGGTATCTTGGCTCTGCTGAAGAGCCGCCTCAAGTCGGCCGGCTCAAATCTCCTGCAGTCAGCTTTACAGCAGACAGCAGAGAAAGGGGAACATTAAAATGTTCTATCTCTCAAACCATAAAGGTTTCTACTTAATGTATCTACAATGTTACTTTTTAGCAATCTAGGACATTAATAACCCTTTAACTCTCTTCCTGGGAGAACACTGGGAGTCTATTTTCAGGGCCCTGTCCCTCTCCCTCATTGGGACCCAGAACGCAGCTACGGATTCATCAGGAGGTCTTCCCCATGGAGGGTGGATCCGCTCATGGACACTGTGAAGAGTACGTGAAGTCATTTCTGTATTGTGCTACAGTCCTTTCTAGCAAAGGCTTAAAAGTCTAATTTAATGTAATGAGGATGTTGGAAATGTGTACTTACTCTCTGCGGTGCAGTTTTTATCTCTGTTTCCTCTAGAACTGCTAAATGTCATTTTAAAATATCAGTCTGTGTATCGTAATGAGAGCAACAGGGGTGAAGCAACTTCTCTGTAATAGGCAATATCTTTTCTAATTTACAGATCGTGCTGTGGCAGCTGCTCTCAGTGTGGAGTCTGATTGCTAAGGACTTAGACACAAGAAACAGTTACAAACAATTGTCCAGTGACTACCCTTGCCGTATATTAAAGGGACAGGAAACCATGATTAACCCTTTAATGGCCGGTGATGTGCCAGGACGTCACCATTTTTTCCCTTAAGGACCGGTGACTGGCGCGTTACATATTTTGTGCTTACAGCGCTCCTGTACACCAGCTCTCACACTCTGAATGAAGCACATCCCTGTATTGAGAGTATCTGTGTTTAATTCAATAGGAAAAGCCCTCAATAGGTTTAATAATTAGGGTTTACTGTTCCTTTAACACGAAGTGCATCATTCAGAATCAATGACATTTGGTAATGGTTATGAACTTTATATAAAGTTGGTAGCCCTTTCATTTAACCTTTTGAGTGCCAGACATTGAACAACACATTGCTTCTTAAAGGGATAGTAATACTTCATTTTATCTTTATTTTATTTTGTAGGCATTACAAATAACATGAAGAATGATATAAGTCTTATCTCTCAAACCTTTATGGTTTGAGAGATATTCACAAGCAAAGTTTTCCCTCCCGTCCCTTTTACCTAGTGTAAGCCATCTCTTCTCAGATGTGGAATCCAGTCCATAGACCAGACAGATAACAGAAGGGGACAATCTTCTTCCTATGAGAACAATGAAAGTCCTGCCCAACTCTGACAGAATTGATATAACACTCTCCAAAGTCCAAATACTATGATGATTAATTAGAGCTGCTTTTATTATGAAACATTACTATCCCTTTAATGTGTTGTTCATGATCTCTGGCACTCATGGGGTTAAACTGAGCATCTTAAGCTCTTGAATGCTAGACAGGTCACCAGTCAGTTGCTCTGCAAAACCCTGGTGACCTCACTAGAATTCAAGAGGTTAGGGACCTAAAAGTAAGTAGCACTGTAGATAATGTTAACCCCTTAGAGTCCGGTGACGTACCCGGATCGTCACGCTGGTCCAGCACTTAAGGACCAGTGACGGTCCTGGTACGTCACGTACTATTACTAGTAATAGTAATACCGGGGACTGAATTTGATCGCTCCAAGACCGGAGCGATCTCTTTGAGTACCGGGGACTGAATTTGATCGCTTCAAGACCGGAGCGATCTCTTTGAGTCCCTCAGTTCGGCGTGCCGCCCCACGTGATCAGTCACGTGGGGCGGCACGCCGAAATTCTCTATCTGGTCCTTAAAGGACCACTCACCCCGCGACCGCTGGTCGTTAAGGGGTTAATGTCTGAGGTATAAAATAAAGACATTGGGGCAAGGGGACAACATTTACAACTGGACAGAAAACTGTGTGTTGCTGTAAAAAGCAAATTCTCCAATACAGTTAACACATTAAAGGGATAGTAATGTTTCACAATAAAAGCAGCTCCAATGAATCTTCACAATATTTGTGCCATGGACACTGTTATTTCAATACTGTCAGAGTTGTAGCTCAAGAGGAATTGAATGATAAAGTATCCCCCCTCCTGCCCCTTTTACCTAGTGTAACACTGCTCACCTCAGATGTGGAATCTGGTCTCTTGACCGGACAGGTCACAGAAAGGGACAATCTTCTTACTGTGATCAGAAGGAAAACCCTGCCCCCCTTGACAGGTTTTCCCTTATGATCAGTGAAGATTGTCCCTCTCTGTGATCCATCCGGACAGTCTTGCTGCTCTGAGGTGAGCAGTGTTACATCAGTAAAAGGGACGGGAGGGGGATACTTTATCATTCAATTACTCTTGAACTACAACTCTGACAGTATTGAAATAACACTCTCCGTGGCCCAAATACTATGATGATTAATTGGGGCTACTTTTATTGTGAAACATTACTATCCCTTTAAGTACAAAATGCTCCCAAGCAAAACTGACCCAATTGCGTGTGCCTCTCTGAAAATCAGCTTTCCTTTATAAATGTTTTCACCGCTTGCAAGAGAAAATTCCAATTATTTCCTCACACACGGTTTATGGTTCAATATGACTTGCTTTATTGCCTCGGTGCAATGCAACTTCTCAGCGGTTGATGACATGAATAGAACTCGTCCTATCTGACTTGATTGCTGTGTTCCTGCTTTTCATTCCAAAGGACAAGGTCGTGCATACAGCTATGGTAATTTTAAGGTAAAACAACTCCGTTTCCATGTCATATTTCTTATATATATGACTAGCAACATGGGACGGCGTTGCCCGTCATGTTATGACCATTGGGCGCACGTGTGTGAAATGCAGACACACTGATAAACACAGACATATGCAGCATACAGGCAGACACATACCATACATCCCAAGTGTCCCTCTTTAGGAGGGACAGTCCCTCTTTGAGGGCCAAATCCCTCTGTCCCTCTTTCCCACCCTGTTGTCCCTCTTTTTAGGAGGTCAGACTGTGTGCAGGGCCGGCTCCACCTATAGGCGAGGTAGGCGCCGGCCTAGGGCACACAGGTACTGGGGGCGCGGGCATGCAGCGGAGAACAGCTGCGCCCACACACACCACGCCAGGAACCACAACACAGTCAGGTCTGTGTTGCTACAGCGCTCCCTCATCTGGTCGGATCTTTAGTAATGCAGAGCACGCTGGGAGTCATGATCTCCCGCCGCGCTCTGCATTACTGAAGAGAAGACTGAGCGGGAGATACAGGTATGTGATGGGGGGCAAGTTGGAGCTGAGGGGGCATAGTGGAGCTGAGGGGGCAAGTTGGAGCAGATGTGGGGCAAAGTGGAGATGATGGGGGCAAGTTGGAGCTGTTAGGGGAAAGCTGGAGCTGAGGGGGCATAGTGGAGCTGGTGGGGGCAAGTTGGAGATGATGGGGGCAAGTTGGAGCTGATGAGGGTCAAAGTGGAGCTGAGGGGGGGCAAGTTGGAGCTGAGGGGGGGCAAGTGGAGCTGAGGGGGGGCAAAGTGGAGCTGGTGGGGCAAGTTGGAGCGGATGGGGGGGCAAGTTGGAGCGGATGGGGGCAAGTTGGAGCAGATGGGGGCATAGTGGAGCTGATAGTGGAAAGTTGGAGCTGAGAGGGCATAGTGGAGCTGGTGGGGGCAAGTTGGAGCAGATGGGGGCAAGTTGAAGTGGATGAGGGGCAAAGTGGAGCTGATGGGGGTAAGTTGGAGAGGATGGGGGGCAAAGTGGAGCTGATGGGGGTAAGTTGGAGCTGATGGGGGCAAAGTGAAGCTGAGGGGGCAAAATGGAGCTGGTGGGGGCACGTTGGAGATGATGGGGGCAAGTTGGAGCTGATGAGGGTCAAAGTGGAGCTGAGGGGGGGCAAGTTGGAGCTGAGGGGGGGGCAAGTGGAGCTGAGGGGGGGCAAAGTGGAGCTGGTGGGGCAAGTTGGAGCGGATGGGGGCAAGTTGGAGCAGATGGGGGCATAGTGGAGCTGATAGTGGAAAGTTGGAGCTGAGAGGGCATAGTGGAGCTGGTGGGGGCAAGTTGGAGAGGATGGGGGCAAGTTGGAGTGGATGGGGGGCAAAGTGGAGCTGATGGGGGTAAGTTGGAGAGGATGGGGGGCAAAGTGAAGCTGAGGGGGCAAAATGGAGCTGATGGGGGCACGTTGGAGCTGATGGGGGCAAGTTGGAGTTGATAGGGGCAAAGTGGAGCTGGTGGGCCAAAGTGAAGCTGATAAGGGGCAAGTTGGAGCTGGTGGGGGGCATCTCTTACAGGCATCTCCAGAACAGGGGCAGAGTGGCTCAGGGGGCAGAGAGAGGACAATCATGAAAAGAGGTTGGGTATAAGTAGGCAGGGTATAAAGGGGTGGGACACAAGGGGCGGAGCGAAATGGGCGGCAAAATTAGGTTTTGCCTAGGGTGGCAAAAATCCTTGCACCAGCCCTGACTGTGTGGTGTGTATTACTTTGCTCTACAGCAATAAAGCAATAAACTTCAGTATATGTGTTTATACATTAGTCTGTGCAAATAAAATACTTTGGTCTTGAACTAAATCATTTATTCAGTTACATAAATAGCCAGTAATAGGTCATAAAATAACCTAAAAATTCTTACTAATGCCCCGCCCACCAGCCACACCCCCAATAATATCACCTAAAACTAACGTGTCCCTCTTTGGCCCTGTGAAATGTTGGGAGGTATGCACATACACACAGTGAGCGGCAGAGACATGCAAAACACATGTACACACAGACACACTGGAGATGCACACATGGACACACATATGTAACAGAGATGTACACACACAGACACGCAACATATATGAGCAGAAACACATGTGCTCATGAGTTGTGTACCCCTCTGGCACTCAAAGGGTTAAGGTATAGAGAGGCATGTCAGAGTTAAATAGCAGTGGGAAGTGTGTTCATACCTGGGAACACTGACTTGTGAAGTCCCTAGAGGGGACTGATGTGGTGCTGATGTGGAGAGACAAATGGGGCAATCTGGGTTAAAAGTGGGTGGGGCTTAATCGCGAGTAGGGGCGGGGCTTAACATAAATGTGGAAAAAGTGTTAGTAATAGGCTGGGGAAGGAGGAGAAGTGGGAGGGAAATGCAAGTTTACAGTGTGAGGGGTTTGAACACACTCCATGAGGGGTAAAACTTGATACAGAACCCTGTGGCAGTCAGTGGGTTAAGTGTGAATCTGATGGCTGTCTGTCCTGTGTCTTGCATGGCAAATGGTGACAGTGAAGAAGTAATTCAGCAATGAGGGCCTACCTTAACCCTTTGAGTGCCATTTTGTTCCCCTGGTGATGCAGCACCATTCAGTGGCTTTACTACAGGTCCTGCTGAGGCCACTGGGAGTCAAGGTGAGTGACTGTGTGTCAGCCATCTTTCTTTCTGGCTTTGTGTGTGTGTATGGGTGTTTAGTGCTGTGTGAGTGGGGCATGAGTGTGTAATACCTGTGAACTTTTACTTGTGGAGTCCCTCATGTGGTGCTGATGTGGAGAGAGCAATGGGGCAATCTGGGGTAAAAGGGGGCGGGGCTTAATCGCGAGTAGGGGGCGGGGCTTAACATAAATATGGAAAAGTGTTAGTAATAGGCTGGGGAAGGAGGAGAAGTGGGAGAGAAATGCAAGTTTACAGTGTGAGGGGTTTAAACACACTCCCTGAGGGGTAAAACTTGATACACAACCCTGTGGCAGTCAGTGGGTTAAGTGTGAATCTGATGGCTGTCTGTCCTGTGTCTTGCATGGCAAATGATGACAGTGAAGAAATAATTGAGCAATGAGGACCTACCTTAACCCTTTGAGTGCAATTTTGTTCCTCTGGTGCTGCAGTACAGGTCCTGCTGAGGCCTCTGGGAGTCAGGGTGAGTGACTGTGTGTGTGTGTCAGCCATATGTATTTCTGGCTTTGTGTGTGTATGTGGTGCTGTGTGTTTGAGTGGGGGCATGTCTGTTTGGTGCTGTGTAAGTGGGGCTTGTGTGTGTGTGTGGTGCTGTGTGAGTGGGGCATGTGTGTGTGTTTGTGTGGTGCTGTGTGAGTGGGGCATGTGTGTGTGGTGGTCTGTGTGTGTGAGTGGGGCATGTGTGTGTGTTTGTGTGGTGCTGTATGAGTGAGGCATGTGTGTTTGTCTGTGGTGTAGGAGCAAGTGGCGGCCATATTGTTTTTTTCTGACTTTGATAGTGGTGGGCGGGCTGCATAGTGGGGGAGGGCCAACTCCCTGCATGATTGAATCACCCAATAGGAATAGTAACTCATGCTTTATGCCTCCCCTGGGTGTGTTTTGGCAGGCACAAAGTCTTCTTTTATATATATACTAGCAATGTGGGACGGCGTTGCCCGTCATGTTATGACCGTTGGGCGCACGTGTGTGAAATGCAGACACACTGATAAACACAGACATATACAACACACAGGCAGACACATACCATACATCCCAAGTGTCCCTCTTTAGGAGGGACATTCCCTCTTTGAGGGCCAAATCCCTCTGTCCCTCTTTCCCACCCTGTTGTCCCTCTTTTTAGGAGGTCAGACTGTGTGCAGGGCAGCTCCACCTATAGGCGAGGTAGGGGCCGGCCTAGGGCGCACACGTACTGGGGGCGCGGGCATGCAGCGGAGAAGAGCTGCGCCCGCACACACCACGCCGGGAACCACAACACAATGAGGTCTGTGTTGCTACAGCGCTCCGTCATTGGGTCGGATCTTTAGTAATGCAGAGCGCGCTGGGAGTCATGATCTCCCGCCTTGCTCTGCATTACTGAAGAGAAGACTGCGCGGGAGCTACAGGTATGTGATGGGGGGCAAGTTGGAGCTGAGGAGGCATAGTGGAGCTGAGGGGGCAAGTTGAAGCGGATGTGGGGCAAAGTGGAGATGATGGGGGAAAGTTGGAGCTGTTAGGGGAAAGCTGGAGCTGAGGGGGCATAGTGGAGCTGCCGGGGGCAAGTTGGAGCTGGTGGGGGCAAGTTGGAGCTGATGGGGGCAAAGTGGAGCGGATGAGGGTCAAAGTGGAGCTGAGGGGGGGCAAGTTGGAGCTGGGGGGGGCAAAGTGGAGCGGATGGGGGGCAAGTTGGAGCGGATGGGGGCATAGTGGAGCTGGTGGGGGCAAGTTGGAGCTGGTGGGGGCAAGTTGGAGCGGATGGGGGGCAAGTTGGAGCGGATGGGGGGCAAAGTGGAGCTGATGGGGGTAAGTTGGAGAGGATGGGGGTCAAAGTGGAGCTGATGGGGGCAAAGTGGAGCTGAGGGGCCAAAGTGGAGCTGGTGGGGGCACGTTAGAGCAGATGGGGGGCAAAGTGGAGCTGGTGGGGGCACGTTGGAGCGGATGGGGGGGCAAAGTAGAGCTGATGGGGGCAAGTTGGAGTGGATGGGGGGCAAAGTGGAGCTGATGGTGGCAAGTTGGAGCTGATGGTGGCAAAGTGGAGCTGGTGGGCCAAAGTGAAGCTGATAAGGGGCAAGTTGGAGCTGGTAGGGGGCATCTCTTACAGGCATCTCCAGACCAGGGGCAGATTGGGCCAGGGGGCAGAGAGAGGACAATCATGAAAAGAGGTGGGGTATAAGTAGGCAGGGTATAAAGGGGTGGGACACAAGGGGCTGAGCGAAATGGGCGGCAAAATTAGGTTTTGCCTAGGGTGGCAAAAATCCTTGCACCAGCCCTGACTGTGTGGCATGTTTTACTTTGCTCTCCAGCAATAAAGCAATAAACTTCAGTATATGTGTTTATACATTAGTCTGTGCAAATAAAATACTTTGGTCTTGCACTAAATCATTTATTCAGTTACATAAATAGCCAGTAATAGGTCATGAAATAACCTAAACATTCTTACTAATGCCCCGCCCACCAGCCACGCCCCAACAATATCACCTAAAACTACAGTGTCCCTCTTTGGCCATGTGAAATGTTGGGAGGTATGCACATACACACAGTGAGCGGCAGAAACATGCAAAAGACACGCACACACACAGACTCACTGGAGATGCACACATATGTAACAGATGTACACACACAGACACACTGGAGATGCACACATGGACACATATATGTAACAGAGATGGACACAAACACACATGCAACATATATGAGCAGAAACACATGCACTCATGAGTTGTGTACCCCTCTGGCAGTCAAAGGGTTAAGATATACAGAGGCATGTCAGAGTTAAATAGCAGTGGGAAGTGTGTTCATACCTGGGAACTTTGACTTGTGGAGTCCCTAGAGGGGACTAATGTGGTGCTGATGTGGAGAGACAAATGGGGCAATCTGGGTTAAAAGGGGGCGGGGCTTAATCGCGAGTGGGGGCGGGGCTTAACATAAATGTGGAAAAGTGCTAGTAATAGGCTGGGGAAGGAGGAGAAGTGGGAGGGAAATGCAAGTTTACAGTGTGAGGGGTTTGAACACACTCCCTGAGGGGTAAAGCTTGATACACAACCCTGTGGCAGTCAGTGAGTTAAGTGTGAATCTGATGGCTGTCTGTCCTGTGTCTTGCATGGCAAATGATGACAGTGAAGAAATAATTGAGCAATGAGGGCCTACCTTAACCCTTTGAGTGCCATTTTGTTCTTCTGGTGCTGCACTACAGGTCCTGCTGAGGCCACTGGGAGTCAGGGTGAGTGAGTGTGTGTGTGTGTGTCAGCCATATTTATTTCTGGCTTTGTGTGTGTATGTGGTGCTGTGTGTGTGAGTGGGGCATGTGTGTTTGGTGCTGTGTGAGTGGGGCATTGTGTGTGGTGGTCTGTGTGTGTGAGGCATGTGTGTGAGTTTGGTGCTGTATGAGTGAGGCATGTGTGTGAGTTTGGTGCTGTATGAGTGAGGCATGTGTGTTTGTCTGTGGTGTAGGAGCAAGTGGCGGCCATGTTGTTTTTTTCTGACTTTGATAGTGGTGGGCGGGCTGCATAGTGGGGGCGGGCCAACTCCCTGCATGATTGAATCACCCAATAGGAATAGTAACTCCTGCTTTATGCCTCCCCTGGGTGTGTTTTGGCAGGCACAAAGTCTTCTTTTATATATATAGAAGATCTAGCGACGGAGTCTGTGAAAAATATATATATATATATATCCCAGAACGGTTAAACATTAGACGCTATAAAAATGCAGCACTGAGTCTCTGTTTTATATTTGTACGTAAATATTTCTATAACTTTGCAGCACTTATAGAACAGCTAACATGTCTTAACCCACTGGTATGCAATACGTTGCTCTGCACTCAAAGGGTTAATATTAACACAGGGTCCAGAAAATCCAGTCCGTGGAACAGGACCACGTC
Source organism: Rhinophrynus dorsalis (assembly GCA_037306005.1). Classification (NCBI taxonomy): domain Eukaryota; kingdom Metazoa; phylum Chordata; class Amphibia; order Anura; family Rhinophrynidae; genus Rhinophrynus; species Rhinophrynus dorsalis. The sequence goes on along the minus strand of CM074719.1, from coordinate 620,829,498 downwards.
CTCAAAGTCTGCTCACTGCACACTGTAATCTTAGTTGACCAGAGGAAAGGACAATGTATTGCTCCTCTGGTCCATAACCCCTTAAAGTGATAGTAATGTTTCATAATAAAAGCAGCTCTAATTAATCATCACAGTATTTGGACTTTGGAGAGTGTTATTTCAGTTCTGTCAGAGTTGTAGTACAAGAGTAATTCAATGACAAAGTATCCCCCTCCCGCCCCTTTTACTGATGTAACACTGCTCAGCCAGATCAGAAGGGAGGTGCCCAGGTAGACTGCAGAGAGGGACAATCTTCAATTAAGATAAGGGAAAAACCTGAAAAACTTGTCAAGGGGGGCAGGGCTTTCATTGTTCTCATAGGAAGAAGATTGTCCCTTGCTGTTATCTGTCTGGTCTATGGACTGGATTCCACATCTGAGAAGAGATGGCTTACACTAGGTAAAAGGGGCGGGAGGGGAAACTTTGTTTGTGAATATCTCTCAAACCATAAAGGTTTGAGAGATAAGACTTATATCGTTCTTCATATTTTTTTAATTCCTACAAAATAAAAAAAAAATAAAACGAAGTATTACTATCCCTTTAAGGACCCGTGACGGTCCTGGCACATTATGGGTTGGCGAGCCATAAGCACTAGGGTTACCACATTTCCAATGTGCCATTCAGGGACACTGCAGAGACAAGAGCAGCAGAGTACTTGTCCTCGGCTCTAGTGCACCATGTGGAAGAGGTCATGATACATCACCGGACATGACTACACAGCTTGCTCTTTCTCCGGCGCACCACAGAGTTTAAACGGTAGAGAGAGAACTGCCCTTTGACTGCTGTGACAGAAAGCGATGATTGTTGTGGCCTACAAGAACATGGACATCAAAAACCTTAGACTAACCTTACACTACAACAAAATTACACTGCAGCTACTGTTAATGTCAGGATGAAGGCCTAGTTGTCTGTCTAGTAGTGTTGAGCGAGCATGCTCGGCCGATGCTCGGATCGGCTCAAGCATCGCTCGGATCGGCACATGGCGGTACTCGTACGAGTACCGCATGTGCTCGCCCGCCATGTTCGGGTCTCCTCCCCGCACGTTTTGCGGCTGCTGCGCAGCCAATAAACGTGCAGGGAGGCTCTGACATCGGTGTAATGCCAGCAGCCATGTTGGCTGCTGGCATTACACTGATTGGCTGGCCAGAACCCGTGATCGGGTGCTGTATAGCACCTGACCAGCGAGTTCGGCTCAGTCTTAGCCAGGGAGAGCTGAGGATAGGAAGGGAAAGGCAGTGTAGGGAGGAAAACAAGCAAAATTGTGAAAAAAAAGAACCAAAAGTCCTTTTTAGGACTACTGTGTGTGGGGGCAGCAGGTTATTTTGTGTGGGGGGGAAAAAAAAAAAAAAAAAAAAAAATATATTCTGTTTAGTGTGCAAAGTTGCAGATTAGAGCACATTCTGTTTAGTGTGCACAGTTGCAGATTAGAGCACATTCTGTTTAGTGTGCAAAGTTGCAGATTAGCAGCACATTCTGTTTAGTGTGCAAAGTTGCAGATTAGCAGCACATTCTGTTTAGTGTGCAAAGTGTAAAAAATAAACGTCACATATTCCGTTCACTGTGCCTAGCCGCAGATTAGCAGCACATTCTGTTTAGTGTGCAAAGTTGCAGATTAGAGCACATTCTGTTAAGTCTTCAAACTAAAATATCAAAGTCACATATTCCATTCAGTGTGCTTCGCCGCAGTTTAGCAGCATATTCTGTGTACTCTGCACAGTTGCAGAATAGGAAGAAATACTGTTAAGTCTTCAAACTAAAATATCAAAGTCACATATTCCATTCAGTGTGCTTCGCCGCAGTTTAGCAGCATATTCTGTGTACTCTGCACAGTTGCAGAATAGGAAGAAATACTGTTAAGTCTTCAAACTAAAATATCAAAGTCACATATTCCATTCAGTGTGCGTCACCGCAGTTTAGCAGCACATTCTGTGTACTCTGCACAGTTGCAGAATAGGAAGAAATACTGTTAAGTCTTCAAACTAAAATATCAAAGTCACATATTCCATTCAGTGTGCTTCGCCGCAGTGTAGCAGCACATTCTGTGTACTGTGCAGAGTTGCAGAATAGGAAGAAATACTGTTAAGTCTTCAAATTAAAATATCAAAGTCACATATTCCATTCAGTGTGCTTCGCCGCAGTGTAGCAGCACATTCTGTGTACTGTGCAGAGTTGCAGAATAGGAAGAAATACTGTTAAGTCTTCAAACTAAAATATCAAAGTCACATATTCCATTCAGTGTGCTTCGCCGCAGTGTAGCAGCACATTCTGTGTACTGTGCAGACTTGCAGAATAGGAAGAAATACTGTTAAGTCTTCAAACTAAAATATCAAAGTCACATATTCCATTCAGTGTGCTTCGCCGCAGTGTAGCAGCACATTCTGTGTACTGTGCAGAGTTGCAGAATAGGAAGAAATACTGTTAAGTCTTCAAACTAAAATATCAAAGTCACATATTCCATTCAGTGTGCTTCGTCGCAGTGTAGCAGCACATTCTGTGTACTGTGCAGAGTTGCAGAATAGGAAGAAATACTGTTAAGTCTTCAAACTAAAATATCAAAGTCACATATTCCATTCAGTGTGCTTCGCCGCAGTGTAGCAGCACATTCTGTGTACTGTGCAGACTTGCAGAATAGGAAGAAATACTGTTAAGTCTTCAAACTAAAATATCAAAGTCACATATTCCATTCAGTGTGCTTCGCCGCAGTGTAGCAGCACATTCTGTGTACTGTGCAGAGTTGCAGAATAGGAAGAAATACTGTTAAGTCTTCAAACTAAAATATCAAAGTCACATATTCCATTCAGTGTGCTTCGCCGCAGTGTAGCAGCACATTCTGTGTACTGTGCAGAGTTGCAGAATAGGAAGAAATACTGTTAAGTCTTCAAACTAAAATATCAAAGTCACATATTCCATTCAGTGTGTGTCAACGCAGTTTAGCAGCCTATTCTGTGTACTCTGCACAGTTGCAGACTAGGAAGAAATACTGTTAAATTTTCAAACTCAAATATTAAAGTCACATATTCCATTCAGTGTGTGTCACCGCCGTTTAGCAGACTATTCTGTGTACTCTGCACCGTTGCAGACTAGGAAGAAATACTGTTAAGTTTTCAAACTCAAATATTAAAGTCACATATTCCATTCAGTGTGTGTCACCGCCGTTTAGCAGCCTATTCTGTGTACTCTGCACCGTTGCAGACTAGGAAGAAATACTGTTAAGTTTTCAAACTCAAATATTAAAGTCACATATTCCATTCAGTGTGTGTCACCGCCGTTTAGCAGCCTATTCTGTGTACTCTGCACAGTTGCAGACTAGGAAGAAATACTGTTAAGTTTTCAAACTCAAATATTAAAATCACATATTCCATTCAGTGTGTGTCACCGCCGTTTAGCAGCCTATTCTGTGTACTCTGCACAGTTGCAGACTAGGAAGAAATACTGTTAAGTTTTCAAACTCAAATATTAAAGTCACATATTCCATTCAGTGTGTGTCACCGCCGTTTAGCTGCCTATTCTGTGTACTCTGCACCGTTGCAGACTAGGAAGAAATACTGTTAAGTTTTCAAACTCAAATATTAAAGTCACATATTCCATTCAGTGTGTGTCACCGCCGTTTAGCAGCCTATTCTGTGTACTCTGCACAGTTGCAGACTAGGAAGAAATACTGTTAAGTTTTCAAACTCAAATATTAAAGTCACATATTCCATTCAGTGTGTGTCACCGCCGTTTAGCAGCCTATTCTGTGTACTCTGCACCGTTGCAGACTAGGAAGAAATACTGTTAAGTTTTCAAACTCAAATATTAAAGTCACATATTCCATTCAGTGTGTGTCACCGCCGTTTAGCAGCCTATTCTGTGTACTCTGCACCGTTGCAGACTAGGAAGAAATACTGTTCAGTTTTCAAACTCAAATATTAAAGTCACATATTCCATTCAGTGTGTGTCACCGCCGTTTAGCAGCCTATTCTGTGTACTCTGCACAGTTGCAGACTAGGAAGAAATACTGTTAAGTTTTCAAACTCAAATATTAAAGTCACATATTCCGTGTAAGATGAAGAAGGCGGGTAAAAAGGGACGGGGAAGTGGACGTGATCCTGATAGTTCAGGGCGCGGGTCAGGACGCGGAGAAACTGTGCCTGGTGCCAAAGCACAAGAAAGAAAGACATCCACCATACCTAGCTTCATGTGTAATTTTACAGGGCGTCGCAGGACATCACTCTCGAGGTCCGACCACTGCGAACAGGTGGTCGGTTGCATGTCAGCTGATACTGCTTCCAGTCGGTTAAGCACCACCCTGTCTTCCACCAAGTCCACTCTCAGTAGCCAAGAGTCTGGTCAACATAATCCTCACTCTGATCATCCTTCCTCCCACCATACACGGTCTGGTCAACGAAGTGATCCCACACTGGGATATAGTGAGGAGCTCGTCTCATCACCAATCCTTCATTTGACCCTCTCTCCAAGCACGCTTGCAGAGGAACATGACATCTTGTGCCCTGATTCACAACCTCTAGAGGCTACCCAATCACAAGAAGATGACAGATGTGAACGGCATTTAAGGTCAAAGGAAGTAGTGGATGATGATGATGATGATGAGACACAGTTGCCATTAAATCAACCACTATTTCCGTCTCAAGACCTTGTTGAGGAGAATGTTATACAGTTGTCAATGACTGAGTATGTGGTGGGATCAAGACTTGAGGAGGATGATCAGAGTGAGGAAGTGGAGGAGGACTTGGTGGACGATGAGGTGACTGACCCCACCTGGGAAGGTGTAGAGCCGAGCGATGACAGCAGTCCTGAGGGTGAGCCATCTGCAGCACCGCAACAGGCTGGAAGAGGCAGTGGTGTGGCTACAGAAAGAAGGCGGACCGCACCAAACCGGCCCGCAAATGTTCCACGGAGCACCCCCTTGCGTAAATCTACCTTGCCAAAGGGTAGGTGTTCCGCGGTATGGCGTTTTTTTAAGGAAAGTGCGGACGACAAAAGAATTGTAGTTTGCAACCTGTGCCACACCAGAATGAGCCGAGGCATGAACACTAGAAACCTCACCACCACCAGCATGATCCGACACATGGCATCCAAGCACCGTAGTAAGTGGGAGGAACGCCTGGATCGCCCATCTGTGTCTGCAGGCCACACCACTGCCTCCTCTTCCCCTGTTTTCGGTGCCGGCCAATCGCCTGTCAAAGGCGCAGGCCCGCATACCTCCCGCCCTGCACCTGTACCATCTGAAGCACCATCAGCGACCACATCCACTTCCCTGTCCCAGCGCAGCGTCCAAATGTCGTTACCCCAGGCATTTGAGCGCAAGAGAAAGTACCCAGCCACCCACCCACAGGCCATAGCACTAACCTCACACCTTTCCAAATTACTGGCCATCGAAATGCTGCCATTTAGGCTTGTGGACACTGAGTCCTTCCACAGCCTGATGGCAGCAGCTGTCCCTCGGTACGCGGTCCCCAGCCGCCACTACTTTTCCCGGTGTGCCATCCCCGCATTACACCACCATGTGTCCCGTAACATCACCCGTGCCCTGACCAACGCAGTTACTGGGAAGGTCCACTTAACGACTGACACATGGACAAGTGCTTGTGGCCAGGGACGCTACATTTCCCTGACGGCACACTGGGTGAATGTCGTGGAGGCTGGGAGCGACTCGGACCCTGGGATGGCACGGGTGCTACCCACGCCGAGGATTGCGGGCCCTACCTCCATCAGGGTTTCCGCCAGCACCTACGTTATTGGCTCCTCCTCCTCCGTTTCCACCTCCGAATTCTCTACACGCAGCGCCACTCCCCCATCAGCCAGTAGCTGGAAGCAGTGTAGCACTGCAGTGGGGAAGCGTCAACAGGCCGTGCTGAAGCTGATCTGCCTTGGGGACAAACAGCACACGGCCTCAGAACTGTTGCAGGGGATTAGTCACCAGACCGAGCAGTGGCTCTCGCCACTCAACCTGCAACCAGGCATGGTTGTGTGTGATAATGGGCGTAACTTGGTGGCGGCTTTGGAGCTCGGCAAGCTCACACACGTACCATGCCTAGCGCATGTATTTAATTTAGTGGTGCAGCGATTTCTAAAAACCTACCCCAATGTGCATGATCTCTTGACCAAGGTGCGCCGCGTGTGTGCACATTTCCGTAAGTCATCTACAGCTTCGGCCGGCCTGTTTAAGCTGCAGCAGCGCTTACAATTGCCAGCTCACCGGCTGCTGTGTGACGTGAGCACGCGCTGGAACTCCACCTTCCACATGTTGGCCCGGCTTTGTGAGCAGCAGAGGGCAGTAGTGGAGTACCAGCTGTTACACGGTCGTCGCCTCTCCGTTCAACTTCCTCTAATCAGAAGTGAGGAGTGGGAATGGATGTCAGACCTCTGTGAGGTTTTACGCAATTTTGAGGAATCGACACAGATGGTGAGCGGCGATAACGCTATTATCAGTGTCACCATCCCACTTCTGTGTCTACTGAAACGCTCGCTGCTCACAATTAAAACCGACGCTTTGCATGTGGAAGAGGTGGAAATGGGGGAGGAAGAGCTTACACAAGGTGATAGCCAGAGCACCCTCACTTCATCTTCTCAGCGACAATTGGAGGAGGCGGAGGAGGAGGAGGAGGAGGAGGAGGAGGAAGACACGGTTGCCTCCGCTACAGAGGGTAGCCATGGAACTTTAGTTCCATCTCTTCAGCGTGGGTGGGCAGAAGAGGAGGAAGAGGATGAGGATATTGAGAGTCATCCTCCTGGTGAGGACAGCGAAATCTTGACTGTTGGTACTCTGGCACACATGGCTGACTTTATGTTAGGCTGCCTTTCCCGTGACCCACGCGTTATACGCATTTTAAACAACACGGATTACTGGGTGTTCACCCTTCTGGACCCCCGCTACAAAGAGAATTTCTCATCTCTCATTCCTCCGGTGGAGAGGACAAGCAAAATGGTGCAATACCAGAAGGTTCTTGTTGAAAAATTGCTCCAAAATTTTCCATCTGACAACGCTGGCGGCAGAGTACGTGCTACCTTGGCCAACCGAGAAGGGGAGAAAAGGGGAGCACACAGCAGTTCCGACAAAGGCAGGGCAACACTCTCCAAGGCGTGGGACACCTTCATGACACCCCGCCAGCACCCTCACCCTGATGCGCAGCCTAGTGTCACAAGGAGGGAAAAGTTTTGGAAGATGGTGAAGGAGTACGTAGCAGACCGTGTCAGCGTCCTCAATGATCCCTCTGTGCCTTACAACTACTGGGTGTCCAAGCTGGACACGTGGTATGAACTGGCACTCTACGCCTTGGAGGTGCTGGCCTGCCCTGCCGCCAGCGTTCTGTCTGAGCGGGTATTTAGTGCTGCTGGTGGCATCATAACAGATAAGCGTATCCGCCTTTCCACCGACAATGCTGATAGGTTGACACTTATAAAAATGAACAAGGCCTGGATTTCCCCTGACTTCTCCACTCCACTGGAGGAAAGCCCCGGGGGAACATAAACTCACTTTATATATGTTATTTACAATGATGGGAATACTCTGTATTCCCATTCACCCCTTCCACCCAAAAAACGGGTATATGGTTGACTCTTAATCTTCTCATCCTCCTCCTCCTCTTCCATATGCCCTGGGATATAATTTTTATATAGGGCCAGCTCACCAGCGGGCCCTGTGATATAATTTTTATATAGGGCCAGCTCACCAGCGGGCCCTGTGATATAATTTTTATATAGGGCCAGCTCACCAGCGGGCCCTGTTTGACAATTTTTATATAGGTCAGCTCACCAGCGGGCCTTCTCATATAATGTTTTATTGGGTCAGCTCTCTAGCGGGCCCTCTCATATAATGTTTTATAGCGTCAGCTCACTAGCGGGCCTTCGCATATAATGTTTAGGATGGTCAGCTCTGCAGCAGACCCTCACCCATAATGTTTTAGATGGTCAGCTCAGCGCACGTTTCCATCTTAATCATGGCCTCAGTTCTGAAAATCAAGGAAATTTTTGGGAGAATTTGCCTCTGCGCACGTTTCCCTCTTAATCATGGCCTCAGTTCTGAAAATCAAGGAAATTTTTGGGAGAATTTGCCTCTGCGCACGTTTCCCTCTTAATCATGGCCTCAGTTCTGAAAATCAAGGAAATTTTTGGGAGAATTTGCCTCTGCGCACGTTTCCCTCTTAATCATGGCCTCACTTCAGAAAATCAAGGAAATTTTTGGGATAATTTGCAGATGATATACAAGTAAATATACAGCAAATATTGTTTGGTAACAATTTTTCGCCTAAAGTCGTTTTTATTTTCCTTTTTGTGTGTTTTATGGTCAGTCTGTAAAAATGGCGTACTACGGGCGAAAGATCGTTCCCAGCAGCGATGTTGGAGTCCAAGATGCATCCAGACATCCTCCCTATGCTGTCCCTGAACCATTTCTGTGGTGTTTCCATCCTTTTCTGCCCTTTTCCTATGGACCAGGCACCCTCCCCTCATCAGAGCAGGGGGTGCCTGGTGTAATGCTCGAGTCCTCCCATTGACTTCAATGGGGCTCGGGTGCTCGGCCGAGCACTCGAGCCTCAGGGGGTGCTCGGTCAGAGCACCCGAACACCCGAGCATTGGGGTGCTCGCTCATCACTACTGTCTAGTATTTAGAGTTCTGTCTGGAGGCCATTTTCTTGTAGTCCAGCAAAGGCAATCATTCCTGCCACAGTAGACAATGGACAGTTCTGCTTCTAGTATCTAGAACTCTGTGTTCTGTAGTCGTCATCCTGGGACTTTGAATTGTCCCTGAAGAGCACTACCTGGGACAAGGGACATACATTCAAAATCAGGGACTGTCCTGGGAAATCATGTGGTCATCCTATTAAGGACCCATGACATGCCAGGGCTCCCCGAGCAGATGCACACTGTTTGGGAAGCCATGAAAAGGTCCATGGTTCTTAAATGCCGGCCACGCACATAAGGGGTTAAAGTGGACCTGTTAACTTTAATTTTTTTTGGCCTTTATAAAACTTCCGTTTAGAACTTCTGTGCATCATGTTAGCGAAAAGGTCCAGTACACGCAGAGTTTAGAAAAGATTCAACCTAGGCCTGTGTGTTCATCTTGTAACGAATTTAAAATGAACCACAAATGACTTGTTTCATGAGATTCGGATAAAGACAACATACTAACGGAATGGTGTGTAAACTAACAGAATAAGGAAGGACAATCTATGTTTTCATGCAATTCAGTTTGTTCGTTCATTCTTCATTACATGTAGGGATGGGTGAAAATGTTTGCCTCAAACTGAAATCGGCAAAAAATGGCACTTTCAGCTTGGCGAAAAATTTCCAGCGAAAAGCTTTTTTTATATATATTTTTTTTGTGATTAACTGTGATAAGATATTGTGGACAACTTAAAAAATAAATAAATAAGTAAATAAATAAATGAAATAAAAAAAAAATAATTAAACAAATAAATGTATTAGACAGCTGACTGGGAGCCTGATGTGAGCTCTGTGACTGAGGCAGACTTGATAGACAGAAGACGACAGAAGACGACTTTGGAGTCTTGAGGAAGGCCCAGTTGGGGCCGAAATGTCGACTGAAAAAATCATTAATCTTTTTTTGACAAATCCTGTTTGTTGTGTGCTCTTCCCCATGTTATTGAATTTTTTAATAATTCACGCTTATATATATATACTAGCAACATGGGACGGCGTTGCCCGTCATGTTATGACCGTTGGGCGCACGTGTGTGAAATGCAGACACACTGATAAACACAGACATATACAACACACAGGCAGACACATACCATACATCCCAAGTGTCCCTCTTTAGGAGGGACAGTCCCTCTTTGAGGGCCAAATCCCTCTGTCCCTCTTTCCCACCCTGTTGTCCCTCTTTTTAGGAGGTCAGACTGTGTGCAGGGCCGGCTCCACCTATAGGCGAGGTAGGCGCCGGCCTAGGGCGCACACGTACTGGGGACGCGGGCATGCAGCGGAGAACAGCTGCGCCTACACACACCACGCCAGGAACCACAACACAGTCAGGTCTGTGTTGCTACAGCGCTCCCTCATCTGGTCGGATCTTTAGTAATGCAGAGCGCACTGGGAGTCATGATCTCCCGCCGTGCTCTGCATTACTGAAGAGAAGACTGCGCGGGAGATACAGGTATGTGATGGGGGGCATAGTGGAGCTGAGGGGGCAAGTTGGAGCAGATGTGGGGCAAAGTGGAGATGATGGGGGCAAGTTGGAGCTGTTAGGGGAAAGCTGGAGCTGAGGGGGCATAGTGGAGCTGGTGGGGGCAAGTTGGAGATGATGGGGGCAAGTTGGAGCTGATGAGGGTCAAAGTGGAGCTGAGGGGGGGCAAGTTGGAGCTGAGGGGGGGCAAGTGGAGCTGAGGGGGGGCAAAGTGGAGCTGGTGGGGCAAGTTGGAGCGGATGGGGGGCAAGTTGGAGCGGATGGGGGCATAGTGGAACTGATAGTGGAAAGTTGGAGCTGAGAGGGCATAGTGGAGCTGGTGGGGGCAAGTTGGAGCGGATGGGGGCAAGTTGGAGTGGATGGGGGGCAAAGTGGAGCTGATGGGGGTAAGTTGGAGAGGATGGGGGCAAGTTGGAGTTGATAGGGGCAAAGTGGAGCTGGTGGGCCAAAGTGAAGCTGATAAGGGGCAAGTTGGAGCTGGTGGGGGGCATCTCTTACAGGCATCTCCAGAACAGGGGCAGAGTGGCTCAGGGGGCAGAGAGAGGACAATCATGAAAAGAGGTTGGGTATAAGTAGGCAGGGTATAAAGGGGTGGGACACAAGGGGCGGAGCGAAATGGGCGGCAAAATTAGGTTTTGCCTAGGGTGGCAAAAATCCTTGCACCAGCCCTGACTGTGTGGTGTGTATTACTTTGCTCTACAGCAATAAAGCAATAAACTTCAGTATATGTGTTTATACATTAGTCTGTGCAAATAAAATACTTTGGTCTTGAACTAAATCATTTATTCAGTTACATAAATAGCCAGTAATAGGTCATGAAATAACCTAAAAATTCTTACTAATGCCCCGCCCACCAGCCACACCCCCAATAATATCACCTAAAACTAACGTGTCCCTCTTTGGCCCTGTGAAATGTTGGGAGGTATGCACATACACACAGTGAGCGGCAGAGACATGCAAAACACATGTACACACAGACACACTGGAGATGCACACATGGACACACATATGTAACAGAGATGTACACACACAGACACGCAACATATATGAGCAGAAACACATGTGCTCAAGAGTTGTGCACCCCTCTGGCACTCAAAGGGTTAAGGTATAGAGAGGCATGTCAGAGTTAAATAGCAGTGGGAAGTGTGTTCATACCTGGGAACACTGACTTGTGAAGTCCCTAGAGGGGACTGATGTGGTGCTGATGTGGAGAGACAAATGGGGCAATCTGGGTTAAAAGTGGGTGGGGCTTAATTGCGAGTAGGGGGCGGGGCTTAACATAAATGTGAAAAAGTGTTAGTAATAGGCTGGGGAAGGAGGAGAAGTGGGAGGGGAATGCAAGTTTACAGTGTGAGGGGTTTGAACACACTCCATGAGGCGTAAAACTTGATACAGAACCCTGTGGCAGTCAGTGGGTTAAGTGTGAATCTGATGGCTGTCTGTCCTGTGTCTTGCATGGCAAATGATGACAGTGAAGAAGTAATTCAGAAATGAGGGCCTACCTTAACCCTTTGAGTGCCATTTTGTTCCCCTGGTGATGCAGCACCGTTCAGTGGCTTTACTACAGGTCCTGCTGAGGCCACTGGGAGTCAAGGTGAGTGACTGTGTGTCAGCCATCTTTCTTTCTGGCTTTGTGTGTGTGTATGGGTGTTTGGTGCTGTGTGAGTGGGGCATGAGTGTGTAATACCTGTGAACTTTTACTTGTGGAGTCCCTCATGTGGTGCTGATGTGGAGAGAGCAATGGGGCAATCTGGGTTAAAAGGGGGCGGGGCTTAATCGCGAGTAGGGGGCGGGGCTTAACATAAATATGGAAAAGTGTTAGTAATAGGCTGGGGAAGGAGGAGAAGTGGGAGAGAAATGCAAGTTTACAGTGTGAGGGGTTTGAACACACTCCCTGAGGGGTAAAACTTGATACACAACCCTGTGGCAGTCAGTGGGTTAAGTGTGAATCTGATGGCTGTCTGTCCTGTGTCTTGCATGGCAAATGATGACAGTGAAGAAATAATTGAGCAATGAGGACCTACCTTAACCCTTTGAGTGCAATTTTGTTCCTCTGGTGCTGCAGTACAGGTCCTGCTGAGGCCTCTGGGAGTCAGGGTGAGTGACTGTGTGTGTGTGTCAGCCATATGTATTTCTGGCTTTGTGGGTGTATGTGGTGCTGTGTGTGTGAGTGGGGGCATGTGTGTTTGGTGCTGTGTAAGTGGGGCGTGTGTGTGTGTGTGGTGCTGTGTGAGTGGGGCATGTGTGTGTGTTTGTGTGGTGCTGTGTGAGTGGGGCATGTGTGTGTGGTGGTCTGTGTGTGTGAGTGGGGCATGTGTGTGTTTGTGTGGTGCTGTGTGAGTGGGGCATGTGTGTTTGTCTGTGGTGTAGGAGCAAGTGGCGGCCATATTGTTTTTTTCTGACTTTGATAGTGGTGGGCGGGCTACATAGTGGGGGCGGGCCAACTCCCTGCATGATTGAATCACCCAATAGGAGTAGTAACTCCTGCTTTATGCCTCCCCTGGGTGTGTTTTGGCAGGCACAAAGTCTTCTTTTATATATATAGATATATATATATATATATATATACATGAAACACATTGAGAGATTGTGGAGTAAATCAACTGGACCACAAAGGAATAAAAAAACCCAAATGCTCATTGATTAAATTAGACTTTTTTTTTTGAATGCAAGAAAGGTTGGAGGTCTTGGTAAGATATGAGAGGTTAAAAGCCTTATTCAAAGTGGAACTGTTTACCTTAACCCTTTGAGTGCCAGAGGGGTGCTCAACGCGTTGCAAAGCAATGTGTTGTGTTCTCCTCTGGCACTCAAAGGGTTAAAACAACTTAGGCAATTTTAAACCGTCTTATAAAATTAAACAAAAAGAATGTCCGCGCGTTAAATCCTGATCTTAAGAAATAAATAACCCGAGACTTACTATAGGTAATAAACCGTGTGTTTTAGTTACTTGTCTCTGTCCAAAATCATGATAAGCTTAACTGGATACCTACAAACAACCAAATCTAGATTTAAAATTCCTGAAGAAAGATGTTCAAAATAACATCTTTCTTCAGGGATTTTTAATCTTGATAGTATTTGTAGGTGTGTTAGAGTAGGACTTACCATAAAGTGAGATACCTTGGTGTGGTAGGTAAGCTTACACATGGATTGGCCAAGTTGTGGGACGAAATTCTCACTTATTTTACTTAGATTTACTAAGGATTATTATATATGCCCATTACAGGGCACACATTATTCACAGCATAGAGAGGAGCGCAGATTTGGTTGTTTGTAGGTATCCAGTAAGCTTATTTGTTAAGATTAGGATTTAATGCGCTTAAATTCTTTTTGTTTAATTTTACAAGATGGTTTAAAATTGCCTAAGTTGTTTTAACCCTTTGAGTGCCAGAGGAGAACACAACACATTGCTTTGCAATGCGTTGCACACCCCTCTGGCACTCAAAGAGTTAAGGTAAACAGTTCCACCTTGAATAAGGCTTTTAACCTCTCAGATCTTACCAAGACCTCCAACCTTTCTTGCATTCAAGGAGTTTAAAAGGCTAATTTAAGTCAATGAGCATTCAATTCATTAACATGGGGAAGAGCACACAACAAACAGGGCACACATTATTCACAGCATATAGAAGAGCGCAGATTTGGTTGTTTGTATGTGTTTTCACTTTTGGCTTTAGGCCCAATGTCAGGGGGACTGGCGAAACCTCTCATTTCTTGCTGCTATCTATATCTTTTATCTTTATATTTATATGTTATTTATATTTATTATATGGATATTTCATGATGAGTTAGCGCTGCGAGCTTTCTTCTCTTTGACTTGATGCCTCTCTGTCACTCAAAGGGTTAAATCCATGAAAATGCTGATTTGCTCCTTATGGTACAGTTGGTTGGCTCCAGAACTGACCCACTTATCTTAGTTTCTCAGCCTTACCGATCTGTAGTGTTACATTGAGGAGAAGACTTTCAGAAGTCCAACAAGAGGTCTTCAGTTCTAAGTACTTTTTAATGAAAGCTGTTGACATTATATTAATGAGGTGGAGGACTTGGTAAGTCTGACCTTCTAAATTTATAACTTTACTTATATTCTTTCATTTATCACATTATCTGTCCATTTTCATCCAGTATTTTCAAGGTCCGGTCAAGACAGATGAACATAAATCAGGCCAATCGTGACATCTACGGACAGGATGACAAATTATTGAGCAGATTATATGAAATTCCTATTAGGAGCTAATGTTCTCCAAGTTATAATATTGTTGATGGTTTTGTGCTCATAAAGCTGGAATTACATTTAATATTAGTGGCAGTTGACAAGTTAAGGAATGATTAAGTTAACGTAGCATATGTATAATTAAAGCCCAAAGGTCAGGATTCAGAATTAAATTGGTCGTTTCACTGCTTACTGTTGGAAAATCTATTACAATTAAAAAAAAAAGTATATATATATTTTTTAATAAAAGGAGATAGATCTTCTGGGAACTCATTTTGTAAAAGAACAATGATGGGATGAAATGAATCCGCCAGCATTTTTCTGTGCTAAGACATAGGGCTAAAAATCATACAGTTGCACTTTGGAGTATATTGAAGAGCGTATGATCTATTCAGTGTATGCACACTCCATTATCATTAACACTTTCATTGCCAGAGGAGTGAGCAACACACTGCTTAGCTCACACCTTTATTACTTAAAGGGTTAGGACTTTAAAGGGATAGTAATACTTTATGATTACTATCCCCCATATTGTACATATTTGTAAAATAATGTAATAGCCCCCAGGGACATCTCTCAGACCTTTATGGTTTGAGAGAGAGCTGAAAGCAAAGTTCCACCCCCTCCCTCCTTCCCCGTCCCCGAAGTCAGCTTTGTGCTGACTGCAGGGATATCCTTTCTGCCTTTCATCATGCGGCTCTGCAGCAGAGCCGAGATTGCGTTAGTGACAAAGAATTATTTCACAGAAACGGTCTTCTACATGTGCTTGCAAACCAAGCACAAACCAAGCACATGTAGAAGACCGTTTCAGTGAAATAATTCTTTGTCACTAACGGGATCTCGGCTCTGCTGCAGACGTCCCCTGCAGTCAGTACAACGCTGACTTCAGGGAAGAGGGAGGGAGGGGGAACTTTGCCTTCGGTTATCTCTCAAACCTTTATGGAACCTGGGGGTTATTAAATTATTTTATAAATACCTACAATATGGGGGATAGTAATAATAAAGTATTACTGTCCCTTTAAGTAACAAGCTCATAAATCTCCTCTATAGCATGCATAGGAAAGGGATAAATTTACTCACCAATATTTCAATTTCATCTTTGTCACTTCAAGGGAACAGAATGGGTATTGTCTTTACCCTCCAGCTCGGTAAGGCCAATTAATGCATAATTAGCTGCTCCCTGGCAATTCCCTCTGTAATCCTATTGTCCAAGCTGTATACACAGAGACTGAAGATCCACTCTGCAATGTTTTATAAAAGTAGCGACAGAAGACCATGTAGCAGCTCAGCAAATCTCCTCTGAGGAAGCCACCGCTCTTTTCTCCCAGAAAGTGGTCTTGTTGAATGAGCCCTAATCTTCATTGGGGGCTGAAGTCCTGTTTCCTTATAGGCAAGTCCAATAAACTCTTTCATCCACCTAGATAATGAAGCTTTGGATGCGGATGATCTTTTAAATGTACCAAAAAAACCCAGAATCTTTAGTTTGGTCCAAGTATGCAGAAATACTAGTTCCAGATAGTGAAAGGTGTTTCTATTTCACCCTTTAGATTAGGGCAAAATGAAGGCAATATAGTATCCTATATTGAAAGTCAGAGAAGGTTGGTGTGTAAAGATACCGTATGAGTTTTTGTAAAGACTCTGGATTGAAAAATGGAGGTTCCCTAGGGCAAACACGAGGAACTTCCTGTAACAGAGCCAAAATGTGGTGGTACCCATCCTGCAAATCCACAGTTATCAGGTAGGCATATGGTGGGATCAACTTACTTACTGAGGCCCTGGTTTCCATCCTGAATCAAGCTGGTCTGATGAATTTGTTCAGATACTTGAGATCCAGAATAGTCCTTTCTTAGATAGTTTTGACATGTTAAAAGACTAGCAAAAGGATGAAACCATGCAATAACCAAATGGATTGTCCATGTATGAATTAGAAGTACATTTATTTTGCTTCAAAAGAAGGCTCAAGTTGAAAGAACATTTTAAAGAGTTGTTGTCATCTACAATGATTCAGTTGCTACAGTAAATTAATTTCAGTTTAGTTTTTTCCAAGCATTGATACATTTTCATGATTTCTACAATAGGATTATCAGGGCTCAAAATTTCCACTCGCCACTAGCCAATGGCGAGTGAAAATTTAGCCCTGGCGAGTAGAAATTCAGCCCTGGTGGGTATGTTATGTCTTGCAGTGGCGAGTAACTTTTCAGGTCTGGCTAGTAGCAAAGGACTTAAAATTATAAGCCCTGGGATTATAATAAAAGATCAAACTGCTGAAATATTTGTTCTAATCATACGTTTGTAAAGTGAGCATCTCTTAAATCTCATGGCTCTGAAACAAGAAATAATTTGGAACCTGCTTATACACTATGCTATCGTAAACTATATTATTATTTAAGTTTGTGAAAAATCTACAGTCTGTTTTTTTTATCATTGGATTATTTGTCTTCTAGGTATGTGAAAAAGCTACAGTGAACCAAAAAGAAATATAAAATAGAAGATACTGCCACTGGGGGAATGTGATATATCAGTTATGGACACAGAGTGGAGGCCTAGCAGCCCAAAGAAAATATGGATTCCCTTTACCCCAATACCAAATCCAATGGAAAACTGCACATGGGAAACTAACTTATATATCTGCAACTCATTAATTAGTATATTGTATGTACCTTGTATACAATACAATATTGCTGTATGGTTGATGCCTATCTAGTTAAGTCCCTCTGTTACACACAGTAATTATATAGATATGCCTGACTGCTGTGTTATGGACTCCTACCTAGGTAAGTGCTTCTGTTACACACAGTAATTATATAGATACGCCTGACTGCTGTGTTATGGACTCCTACCTAGATAAGTGCTTCTGTTACACACAGTAATTATATAGATACGCCTGACTGCTGTGTGATGGACTCCTACCTAGGTAAGTGCTTCTGTTACACACAGTAATTATATAGATACGCCTGACTGCTGTGTGATGGACTCCTACCTAGGTAAGTGCTTCTGTTACACACAGTAATCATATAGATACACCTGACTGCTGTATGATGGACTCCTACCTAGGTAAGCATTTCTGTCACACACAGTAATTATATAGATACACTAGCAATGTGGGACGGCGTTGCCCGTCATATTATTTACACAGAGAGACATTGTGTGAAACAGAAATATGCAGTGTTACAGACACGCACTTAAAGAGATAGAGCGTGTCACACACTGTGAAACGCATACATACGGAGACACACACACATAGGCATATGATGTCACATGTGTAGACAGTGTGTGATAGACGCAGTGGGTATGTAGATATGCTGATAAGATTTGTAAAAAATGTTTTAATTGCAGCTCTTCAGCTTGATGAATAAGGCCCTGTATCCTTACAGTTGAAGTGAGTGTACTGTGTTACTTGATGAATAAGGCCCTGTATCCTTACAGTTGAAGTGAGTGTGCTGTGTTCCTTGATGAATAAGACCCTGTATCCTTACAGTTGAAGTGAGTGTGCCGCGTTACTTGGTGAATAAGGCCCTGTATCCTTACAGTTGAAGTGAGTGTGCTGCGTTACATGATGAAAAAGGCCCTGTATCCTTACAGTTGTAGTGAGTGTGCTGCGTTACATGATGAATAAGGCCCTGTATCCTTACAGTTGAAGTCAGTGTGCTGTGTTACTTGATGAATAAGGCCCTGTATCCTTACAGTTGAAGTCAGTGTGCTGTGTTACTTGATGAATAGGGCCCTGTATCCTTACAGTTGAAGTCAGTGTGCTGTGTTACTTGATGAATAAGGCCCTGTATCATTACAGTTAAAGTCAGTGTGCTGTGTTACTTGATGAATAAGGCCCTCTATCCTTACAGTTAAAGTCAGTGTGCTGTGTTACTTGATGAATAAGGCCCTGCATCCTTACAGTTGAAGTTAGTGTGCTGTGTTACTTGACGAATAAGGCCCTGCATCCTTACAGTTGAAATGAGTGTGCTGTGTTACTTGATGAATAAGGCCCTGCATCCTTACAGTTGAAGTGAGTGTGCTGTGTTACTTGATGAATAAGGCCCTGCATCCTTATAGTTGAAGTGAGTGTGCTGTGTTACTTGATGAATAAGGCCCTGTATCCTTACAGTTGAAATGAGTGTGCTGTGTTACTTGATGAATAAGGCCCTGCATCCTTACAGTTGAAGTGAATGTGCTATGTTACTTGATGAAGAAGACCCTGTATCCTTACAGTTGAAGTCAGTGTGCTGTGTTACTTGTAGAAGGTCAGAGTGAGAAGATGTTTGTGAGTAAAGGAATAATTTAGATTACAGCAGTGGATACTGCAGTACATTTGAAGAAATAGGTTGGCAGACAGAGGGTTAAGTGACAGATGCAGTGATAGATAATGTAATAGTGATGTGGGAGTAAAATGGCGAGATTGGGACTATGGAAGATTGGCAAGGGGATAGGTGAGTGGGGGTGACAAGGGAGGAGGAGATGAGAGATTGAGGAGAGGAGGGACAGTGAAGTGTTACAGTAAAGTAATGGGTGAGTGGGAGAAATTACTATACATAGACAGTTAAGTAGACATGAAATACAGGGCTGTAGGGTTATTGCATTATACAGACCTAGTGTAGCAGTTGGTTGGAGTGAAGCACTTTAACTCTGAGTGTGAGAGAGGTGTAATGAGCTGTGTAATGAGTTGTATAGTCCTCTGGCAGTGAAAGGAATATGTGACACATGTTGGGCGCTCCTTGCATTAGTGGGCCGTGGTGGTCGGCTGGGACAGAACCAGATTATATGTCCATGGGCCGTAGGCAAGGGATCAATACAGGGACCCCTAACAGCTAATAAGCTTCAAAACAGGAAGGCTCATATACTAAGGAAAGTGGTGGAATTTTGTGGAAAAGTAACAGCAGCACAGGGAACAATACCCATTTATTTAAATGGGCATTTTAACGTCTTCAATGCTAGAGAGGTCAGCAAAGCATTGTATTTGTTCTGTATGGTACAGATGAATTGTTCCTCTTTGTGTTAGTACATCAGCCTCAGAGATCACAGTGTGCAGTCAGCTGCTGCAAAAGCCAAAAGTATAAATGGGTTTAGATTAATGGGATAAGAGTATAATTGTATGGGCCTTATGTATCAAGATAAAGGGTACAACTCCAAAAAAACTGACACCATAGGGTTGAATTGACTAATCAGGAAAATCGTGTTGACATAAATGGGGCTTTAACCCCTTGAATGCTACAATGGTCCCCAACGAGTTGCTTTGGCAATGTGTTTGCATTGTCTGTAGCGTTCATGGAATTAATAGTCTCATTGAAATCAATGGACATTTTCAAAGAAATCAGTTTAACCCTGTGGGCCACTTGTGAGGAAAGAGTGGGCTACACAATACCCAAATGTGGAAGCTTTCCAAACAGATAGTAACCCTTTGAGTGACAGAGGTACGCAGAACAATGTGCTGCATATCATCTCTGGCACACCAAGGGTTAATGGGCTTAACCCTCTGAGTGCCAGAGAGGTATCCAAGGCATTGCAACAGCACTCAAAGGGTTAAATTGAAACAAAGTGAGTCCATCAGCCCCAGTTCTTAGCATGGAAACTGAAGATCTGTGTGTTCTAACCTATTCCCCAGCTGACTGTGAGTGTCCCAGTGTGTCTTTGAAAGAAGTGATCAATGTGTGGCTCCCCAGCAAAATGGGAGCTGCTGGTTGGTGGGTTATAGTATTGTGCCATGAGTTGTTTACTGTAGGAGTTGTAAGTCGAGAGAAGTGATGTAGCAGTAGGTGAGTTGTGGAGGAGAGGGCTAACCCTCTGACTGCCAGAGAGGTACGCAACGCATTGCAATGTATGCGTACCCCTCTGACACTCAAAGGGTTAAGGTAGGCTGATCAGATCTCACCTTTAACCGGGGACACATAGGAAATAGCCATTTTGCAGTACTTCACTGAAATAAAAGCAGTCCTGCAGTATGTATTTTTCCTATGCGTCCCCAGTTAAAGGTGAGGTCTGGTCAGCCTAGGTTAAGACTGATGTTGGGGGGCAGGCTAACTGTTCCTTACAGCCGCCCCTGGGTGTGTGTGGCAGGGGACGCAGGTTTTCTCTCTTATATATATACACTACCAATGTGGGACGGTGTTGGGCGTACGTGTGTGATATGTAGACATACTGATAAACACAGACATATGCAACACACAGGCAGACACATACACACAGTGAGCGTCAGAGACATGCAAAAGACATGCGCACACACACCGGAGATGCACACAAATATGTAACAGAGATGTACACACACACACACACACACACACACGCAACATATATGCGCAGAAACACATGCGTGCATGAGTTGTGCATCCCTCTGGCACTCAAATGGTTAATGTATAGAGAGGCATGTCAGAGTTAAATAGCAGTGGGAAGTGTATTCATACCTGGGAACTTTGACTTGTGTAGTCCCTGGAAGGGAGTCATGTGGTGCTGATATGGAGAGACAAATGGGGCAATCTGGGTTAAAAGTGGGCGGGGCTTAATCATGAGTAGGGGCGGGGCTTAACATAAATGTTGAAAAGTGTTAGTAATAGGCTGGGGAAGGAGGAGAAGTGGGTGGGAAATGCAAGTTTACAGTGTGAGGAGTTTGAACACACTCCCCGAGGGGTAAAACGTGATACACAACCCTGTGGCAGTCAGTGGGTTAAGTGTGTACCTGATGGCTGTTTGTCCTGTGTCTTGCATGGCAAATTATGACAGTGAAGAACTAATTCAGCAATGAGGGCCTACCTTAACCCTCTGAGTGCCATTTTGTTCCCCTGGTGATGGAGCACCATTCAGTGGCTGTACTACAGGTCCTGCTGAGGCCATTGGGAGTCAGGGTGAGTGACTGTGTGTCAGCCATCTTTCTTTCTGGCTTTGCGTGTGTGTATGGGTGTTTGGTGCTGTGTGAATGGGGCATGTGTGAGTAATACCTGGGAACTTTTACTTGTGGAGTCCGTCATGTGCTGCTGATGTGGAGAGAGCAATGGGGCAATTTGGGTTAAAAGGGGGTGTGGCTTAATCACTAGTAGGGGTGGGGCTTAACATAAATGTGGAAAAGTGTTAGTAATAGGCTGGGGAAGGAGGAGAAGTGGGAGGGAAATGCAAGTTTACAGTGTGAGGGGTCTGAACACACTCCCTGAGGGCTAAAACTTGATACACAACCCTGTGGCAGTCAGTGGGTTAAGTGTGAATCTGATGGCTGTCTGTCCTGTGTCTTGCATGGCAAATGATGACAGTGAAGAAATAATTGAGCAATGAGGACCTACATTAACCCTTTGAGTGCCATTTTGTTCCTCAGTGGCTGTAGTACAGGTCCTGCTGAGGCCACTGGGAGTCAGGGTGAGTGACTGTGTGTGGTGCTGTGTGTGTGTGTGTGTGTGTGTGAGTGGGGCATTTATGTGTGTGACTGGGGCATGTGTGTGTGGTGCTGTGTGAGTGGGGCATGTGTGTGAGTTTGGTGCTGTGTGAGTGGGGCATGTGTGTGTTTGTCTGTGGTGTAGGAGCAAGTGGCGGCCATATTGTTTTTTTCTGACTTTGATAGTGGTGGGCGGGCTGCATAGTGGGGGCGGGCCAAATCACGCCCCCATTGAATCACCCAATGGGAACAGTAACCCCTCCTTATTGCCACCCCTGGGTGTGTGTGTCTCCTGAGGAGACATAAATTATGCAATGAGCCTTTCTCTTTTATATATATAGATCTGACTGCTGTATGATGGACTTCTACCTATGTAAGTGCTTCTGTTACACACAGTAATTACATAAATGCGCCTTACTGCTGTATGATGGACTCCTACCTAGGTAAGTGCTTCTATTACACACAGTAATTACATAGATGCGCCTGCCTCCTGTGTGATGGATGCCTACCTAGGTAAGTGCTTCTGTCACACACAGTGATTATATAGATGCACCTGCCTGCTGTGTGATGGACTCCTACCTAGGTAAGTGCTTCTGTCACACTCAGTGATTATATAGGTACACCTGCCTGCTGTGTGATGGACTCCTACCTAGGTAAGTGCTTCCATCAAACACAGTGATTATGTAGGTACACCTGCCTGCTGTGTGATGGACTCCTACCTAGGTAAGTGCTTCTGTCAAACACAGTAATTATATAGATACACCTGCCTGCTGTACGATGGACTCCTACCTAGGTAAGTGCTTCTGTCACACACAGTGATTATATAGATGTACCTGACTGCTGTACGATGGACTCCTACCTTGGTAAGTGCTTCTGTCACACAAAGTGATTATATAGATACACCTGACTGCTGTACGATGGACTCCTACCTAGGTAAGTCCTTCTGTCACACACAGTAATTATATAGATACACCTGACTGCTGTATGATGGACTCCTACCTAGGTAAGTGCTTCTGTCACACATAGTGATTATGTAGGTACACCTGCCTGCTGTACGATGGACTCCTACCTAGGTAAGTGCTTCTGTCACACACAGTGATTATATAGATACACCTGCCTGCTGTACGATGGACTCCTACCTAGGTAAGTGCTTCTGTCACACACAGTGATTATATAGATGTACCTGACTGCTGTACGATGGACTCCTACCTAGGTAAGTGCTTCTGTCACACACAGTGATTATATAGATACACCTGCCTGCTGTACGATGGACTCCTACCTAGGTAAGTGCTTCTGTCAGTCACAGTGATTATATAGATGTACCTGACTGCTGTATGATGGACTTCTACCCAGGTAAGTGCTTCTGTCACACAAAGTGATTATATAGATGTACCTGACTGCTGTACGATGGACTCCTACCTAGGTAAGTCCTTCTGTCACACACAGTAATTATATAGATACACCTGACTGCTCTGTGATGGACTCCTATCTAGGTAAGTGCTTCTGTTACACACAGTAATTATATAGATACACCTGACTGCTGTGTGATGGACTCCTACCTAGGTAAGTGATTCTGTCACACACAGTAATTATATAGATACACCTGACCGCTGTATGATGGACTCCTACCTAGGTAAGTGCTTCTGTTACACACAGTAATTATATAGATACACCTGACCGCTGTATGATGGACTCCTACCTAGGTAAGTGCTTCTGTTTCACACAGTAATTATATAGATACACCTGACTGCTGTATGATGGACTCCTATCTAGGTAAGTGATTCTGTCACACACAGTAATTATATAGATACACCTGACCGCTGTATGATGGACTCCTACCTAGGTAAGAGCTTCTGTTACACACAGTAATTATACAGATACACCTGACTGCTGTATGATGGACTCCTACCTAGGTAAGTGCTTCTGTTTCACACAGTAATTATATAGATACACCTGACTGCTGTGTGATGGACGCACTGGACTCCTTCCTAGGTAAGTGCTTCTGTTACACACAATGATTATATAGATACACCTGACTGCTGTGTGATGGACTCCTACCTAGGTAAGTACTTCTGTTACACACAGTAATTATATAGATACACATGACTGCTGTACGATGGACTCCTACCTAGGTAAGTGCTTCTGTTACACACAGTAATTATATAGATACACCTGACTGCTGTATGACGGACTCCTACCTAGGTAAGTGCTTCTGTTACACACAGTAATTATATAGATACACCTGACCGCTGTATGATGGACTCCTACCTAGGTAAGTGCTTCTGTCACACACAGTAATTATATAGATACACCTGACTGCTGTATGATGGACTTCTACCTAGGTAAGTGCTTCTGTTACACACAGTAATTATATAGATATACACCTGACTGCTGTGTGATGGACTCCTACCTAGGTAAGAGCTTCTGTTACACACAGTAATTATATAGATACACCTGACTGCTGTATGATGGACTCCTACCTAGGTAAGTGCTTCTGTTTCACACAGTAATTATATAAATACACCTGACTGCTGTATGATGGACTCCTACCTAGGTAAGTGCTTCTGTTACACACAATGATTATATAGATACACCTAGGTAGGTCTTTCTGTTAAACAAATTCAGTCTCTTCTTCTGAAGTAACAGCAATCTAAAATAGCTTTTCCATTGTTTGCTCTTTCTCATTTTGATCTGAATAGATTGTCAGTGAGGGATGTGCGCTGTGCAGTAAAGTTGTCTTTATGAAATATGCTTTGCACATGCTGAGATCTGCACCTTTCAGTACTGAGACAAAGGAGCTGAGAGTCACAGGTAATTTCACTCAGTAATTCAAGTTACAGGGAAAGCACAATTCATTTTCAATAGAACAACTCTTCTTATCAAGGCTGTGCATGGCGCTCCCTGTAGAAAGAATTGCCAGTAATTGTTTCAACTCATCAAATAAACGTTCTGAGTTTATTGGGGGTTTTCTGTTTATTGTAGAACATTACGTTAAGCAGCCGGTGTATATTTGGAAATCGTCTTTGTTGCTTATTTATATAGTGTTACAGAAGCATCATGATACGTCTAATTAATAGGTTAGTAATGAAACTCAGCAATGGGCTTTGGGTTGAAAAAAAATGTTTGCAATTTTTTCATTTTAACCCCTTGCATGGTGAATATGGTTGCAAGCATTTATTTGGCATCCAGGGGGTTAACCATTTGAATGGCAGAGGGGTATCCAACACATTGCTTTATTTTTGGTTCATTTAAGGGATAGTAATACTTAGTTTTAACTTTATTTTATTTTGTAGGCATTAAAAAAACATGAAGAACGATATAAGTCTTATCTCTCAAACCTTTATGGTTTAAGAGATATTCACAAACAAAGTATCCCCCCCCCGTTCAACCAGATCAGAAGGGAGGTGCCCAGGTCGACTGCAGAGAGGGACAATCTTCAATTAAGATAAGGGAAAAACCTGAAAAACTTGTCAAGGGGGGCAGGGCTTTCATTGTTCTCATAGGAAGAAGATTGCCCCCTGCTGTTATCTGTCTGGTCTATGGACTGGATTCCACATCTGAGAAGAGATGGCTTACACTAGGTAAAAGGGGCGGGAGGGGAAACTTTACTTGTGAATATCTCATAAACCATAAAGGTCTGAGAGATAAGACTTATATCATTCTTCATGTTTTTTTAATGCCTACAAAATAAAATAAAGTTAAAACGAAGTATTACTATCCCTTTAACCATTAAAAGCCTCTGTGTAGAGGTTGTCAGCTGTTGGATCTCCAGCTGTTGAGGACTACAATTTCTATCATCTCCCATCTTCCTCCAAATTGATCCCCTAAAGTAGTTTCAAATTCCTTTATGAAAGAAGCTGAAACAATTCCAGGACAATGTGAACTGATCCTGAATTAATCATGAGACAGAGAGAGAGAAGTATCAGGGACATTTTTTGGACAGTGCTGAGAGTGCAGTGGTGATGGGCTCCATGCAGCAAGGATCACCTTTCCATTAACAGTGTCGTTCTATAGGTGCAGTGGATTACTAATTTCATAGCCCGTATCTCCTCTCTTCTTGCTTTGCTCATGAATCATTCATGGCCTGCTCTGAAAATGGAGGTCCCCGTACACCTTCAGTGGGTACATGCTTAGAGCAGCAGCAGCAGGTCGGGGCAGTCACAGTGGAATTCCTACCTACGTGATACCATATGGGTCATATATTGTAAGCTCTGTGGTGTAAGGTATATTATAGATTGTGAGCTCTGTAGTGCCATGTTGGCTACCGTCATGGCCCCTCAGAACTTGCACTTCACAGGACGTCATCTACAGTGGTAATTTTTTTATATTGGAAGCTGTGTGGTGTCATGTGGGTCATAAATTGTACATTACAAGCTCTATGGTGCCATATAGGCGACTCTCATACACCAATGAGCTTGTATTTCACAGAAAATGACCCACAGTGGGTAAATCCTCTCGGACTGTAATCTCTTTGATGTCATGTGTAGGGATGGGTGAAAAGTAAAAACATTGTGTGCAGGAATTTTTGCAAAAATTCCCAGCCATAGAAAATACATAAAATTTCTGCCTTTTCACCAATGTGAATTTCCCATGATAACCTTGCCACTTTTCGCCCATGTTTTCCATGACTGCAACATTCCTCACAGTAATATTTCTTCTTATGAGGCCTTAAGTAGAGAAATAATTAGCTGAAATTAAAAGTTGTGAGTCCTACAGGAACATATGCCTTGAAAAAATTTAGTGCCTTTGTCCTTTGCCCACAACAATAACCTCTTGCTTGTGTAACATTGGTACAACCATTCTTGAAAAAGAACTGTTGCTTGGGATATTCCAGAAGGGTGCAACACATCAGTTCTTTAAAGCCTCTGTTTTCAACAAAAGAAAAGGGCCACATGTCAACTGCCAGCATTTTGGCAAGTTTACTATTTCCCAACCATTCGTTTGGATTTTTTTGTGCAGCTTTTGACTTCTGTCTAAAAATTTAGTAAGTGTGGAATGGCAGTAGAACTGCTTAATTTTTTTTTTTTTTTTTTTACAGCATGACTTGTGGAGGTGGTGGGGGTGGTGTCGGTAGATGTGGGGACTCTACGACTCTTTTTATCTCCAAAAACATTAAATGTCATCTGCCACTCCGTTTATCTAAATCCTTCTGCAGAGAAAAACATCCAGCTCTGTATGTATTTCTTTACATAGCTTAATGTCATCGGCAAACATTGAGATGCTGCTTTCAATTCCCATTTCAAGATCATTGATAAACAAAGTAAAAAGCATTGGGCCCAGGACTGAACCCTGTGACATCCCCACTTATAACTTTAGACAACTTGAAAAGGTTCCATTTACAACAACTGTCTGCCATCTATCATTTAACCAGTTCTCAATCCATGTACAGATATCACCTCCCAAACCTAAGCCTTTTAATTTGTGCAGTAACCTGTTATGAGGCCATGTATCATGGGTAAAGTTTACAACATCAAACAGTACATTAATTGTGTAACACAATATGCTGTATATCTTATTACTTGGGGTACACAATATGTGGGAAAAACCACTCATAGTCTTAGAGAGCGCATTTGTGAACATATCAGTAACATTAAATGTAGAGACTTGGGAAAAGGAGTGGCGTCACACTTTTGTACTGTACATGATTCTGACTTGGAGAGTTTTTCGGTACGGGGTACTGAAAGAGTTAAACTGTCTGCGCATATTGCGTATAAATGTATCTCTTGTGTACAAATAAGTAGATATGTATTGTACTACTTTAGACTTGTCATTTTGTATTTTTCAATATTTGTGAATGTTACATCTATTGACATTTATTGTAATATACATTTTTTGGGACCTCTATCAAATTGTGTTTTTGTATTTTTGATTTTAAAAATGAAAGAAGTGTATATACCTATTTTATGTACGTTTATTTGTAGAGGAAATAAGGAAATTATCAGCATTGTTTCATTCTCCATGCAATCTGTTTTGGATGAATAATGATTGACAAAGTGCATGTTGACTCAAGATGACAGCCTGAGTATATAGTGTTAACTGCTATGTCATTCATTATGCTATTCACAAAGTCAACTGACCACTCACGTTGATTGGTCTATTTGAATTTGTAGCGGTCAGTTTCATCTTCATAGACTCATTAGATTACGATTGCTAGTTGACTCTATGATTAAGCACAGTTAGTGCGAAATGTGTGAGACTGTTCCATCTCAGTGTTCCCTATGTTTTCCCAAATAAAGAAGTGATTTTATGAGAGATTTTTGAGTGCAGATGATATATCTATTTTTTATTTTTGATTTTAAAAATGAAAGAAGTGTATATACCTATTTTATGTACGTTTCTTTGTAGAGGAAATAAGAAAATTATCAGCATTGTTTCATTCTCCATGCTATCCATTTTGGATGAATAATGATTGACAAAGTGCATGTTGACTCAAGATGACAGCCTGAGAATATAGTGTTAACTGCAATGTCATTCGTTATGCTATTCACAAAGTCAATGGACCACTCACGTTGATTGGTCTATTTGAATTTGTAGCGGTCAGTTTCCTCTACATAGACTCATTAGATTACAATTGCTAGTTGAGTCTATGATAAAGCACAGTTAGTGCGAAATGCGTGAGACTGTTCCATCTCAGTGTTCCCTATTAGTGTTGAGCGAGCACCCCCGGAGGCTCGAGTGCTCGGCCGAGCACCCGAGCCCCATTGAATTCAATGGGAGGACTCGAGCATTACACCAGGCACCCCCTGCTCTGATGAGGGGAGGGTGCCTGGTCAATGCCCCCCTTCATCTCCACAATGCCCCTCTTCCACAATGTCCCCCTTCCACAATGTCCCCCTTCCACAATGTCCCCCTTCATCTCCACAATGTCCCCCTTCCATCTCCACATGTCCCCTACCTCCAGTCCCTGGTGGTCCAGCGGAGCGTCTGTAAGATCTGTGCCTCCTTCGGCACAGATCCCTGCCAACCGAACATGGCGGGCGAGCACATGGCGGTACTCGTACGAGTACCGCCATGTGCCGAGCAGAGCGATGCTCGAGCCGATCCGAGCATCGGCCGAGCATGCTCGCTCAACACTATTCCCTATGTTTTCCCAAATAAAGAAGTGATTTTAGGAGAGATTTTTGAGTGCAGATAATAAATCTATTTTTGTATTTTTGATTTTAAAAATGACAGAAGTGTATATACCTCTTTTATGTAAGTTTCTTTGTAGAGGAAATAAGAAAATTATCAGCATTGTTTCATTCTCCATGCTATCTGTTTTGGATGAATAATGATTGACAAAGTACATGTTGACTCAAGATGACAGCCTGAGAATATAGTATTAACTGCTATGTCATTCATTATACTATTCACAAAGTCAACCGACCACTCACATTGATTGGTCTCTGAATTTGTAGCGGTCAGTTTCCTCTACATAGTAGATTACGATTGCTAGTTGAGCCTATGATTAAGCACAGTTAGTGCAAAATGCGTAAGACTGTTCCATCTCAGTGTTACCAATGTTTTCCCAAATAAAGAAGTGATTTTATGAGAGATTTTTGACTGCAGATGATACATCTATTTTGAAGTTTCTCTGATGATTCCAGCCTGTCTAATCATTTGAAAATCTACATTGGTGAGTGAGATTTTTGCATGAGATTAGTGCCACTTTTCTCTCTTTGTCGATGCTGTATTTTAGTGCTACAGCCAGGAGCGCTGCTCTGAGATGTGACACATAATCACTATTTTTGTTCTTCATCTCTGCCGTTATTACAATAGGTAGATGCCCTATGTCAGGATTGTGCTGCTCTAGTTTGGGCCTGAAACGTTGGCATGCTCAGTGTCCAGCGGTAGTGTCTATGCCTCTGTATCCTGGCTTTAACCATTTGAGTGGCAACATCAAGATTTTATATGCATTCAGCATCCCTCAGTCTGAACTGATGATCACAGCAAGAAAATATATTTTTTCTAGACTAGATAATTGTATCAAGGGAAAACAAAGCTTTTTATGCCCTGTAAGGCACTAGGCCACATAACATTAACATAAACTTGCGGTAGGATTACTCTCTCTACACCCACAGAGTACCCCATGATCTACTTCGTGTTGAGCGAGCACCCCGATGCTCGGGTGTTCGGGTGCTCTGACCGAGCACCCCCGGAGGCTCGAGTGCTCGGCCGAGCACCCGAACCCCATTGAATTAAATGGGAGGACTCGAGCATTACACCAGGCACCCCCTGCTCTGATGAGGGGAGGGTGCCTGGTCAATGCCCCCCTTCATCTCCACAATGCCCCTCTTCCACAATGTCCCCCTTCCACAATGTCCCCCTTCATCTCCACAATGTCCCCCTTCATCTCCGCAATGCCCCCTTCATCTCCGCAATGCCCCCTTCATCTCCGCAATGTCCCCCTTCCACAATGTCCCCCTTCATCTCTGCAATGCCCCCTTCATCTCCGCAATGCCCCCCTTCCACAATGTCCCCCTTCCACAATGTCCCCCTTCATCTCCGCAATGTCCCCCTTCATCTCCGCAATGCCCCCTTCATCTCCGCAATGCCCCCCTTCCACAATGTCCCCCTTCCACAATGTCCCCCTTCATCTCCACAATGTCCCCCTTCATCTCTGCAATGCCCCCTTCATCTCCGCAATGCCCCCCTTCCACAATGTCCCCCTTCCACAATGTCCCCCTTCCACAATGTCCCCCTTCATCTCTGCAATGCCCCCTTCATCTCCGCAATGCCCCCTTCATCTCCGCAATGTCCCCCTTCATCTCCGCAATGCCCCCTTCATCTCCGCAATGTCCCCCTTCATCTCTGCAATGTCCCCCTTCATCTCCACAATGTCCCCCTTCATCTCGGCAATGCCCCCTTCATCTCTGCAATGTCCCCCTTCATCTCCACAATGTCCCCCTTCATCTCTGCAATGCCCCCTTCATCTCCGCAATGCCCCCCTTCCACAATGTCCCCCTTCCACAATGTCCCCCTTCATCTCCGCTATGCCCCCTTCATCTCCACAATGTCCCCCTTCATCTCCGCAATGCCCCCTTCATCTCCACAATGTCCCCCTTCATCTCCGCAATGCCCCCTTCATCTCCGCAATGCCCCCTACCTCCAGTCCCTGGTGGTCCAGCGGAGCGTCTTCAGATCTGTGCCTCCTTCGGCACAGATCCCCGCCACCCGAACATGCCGGGCGAGCACATGGCGGTACTCGTACGAGTACCGCCATGTGCCGAGCAGAGCGATGCTCGAGCTGATCCGAGCATCGGCCGAGCATGCTCGCTCAACACTAGTTATTCATACAGGCCTCTGGTGCCACTTCAACACACACGTACAGCACCAGTTCCCCTCTGGCACTCAAAGGTTGAAATCCTGATCTGTTGGTGGACCTTGACGACTGAACTTGGACAGCCCTGCACTGTATTACTGTCCCCTCTTTCATAGTTACTAACAGAAAGCTCCCTTTTGGATTCAGAGAGATTCTTTTTAGGGACGTAAAATTATAAAAAACAGAAAAAAGTGAATATAGAAAAACAAAGTATAGGTAATGTCACTTATGTACATATTATGGACTTGCAGACTTTGTAACATCAAAAAAGAAGTTGACTATCACTTTATCCTATTAACCCCTTAATGACCGGCCGATCGGCGCAGCACTGTCAGTTAAGGACCACGGAGCATTTTTTGTTTGTTTGTTTCTTCCGGTTCCGGACTCCCCGAACGGCGTGCAGCTGCGGGGGGAGCCCTGGAATTCCATGACGGTCATAGTACGTCATGGGTCGTTCAGTCAGATCGACCCATGACGTTCTATGACCGTCAAGGGTCGTTAAGGGGTTAAGGATCAGGGATCCTAGGGGAGGATTGTGGTTAAGTATCACATAGAGGACGTTCGGCGCTCTGGCACACGTAATTACTTGTCCCAGAGCGCCAAACGTTGTTCTGCTCCAGTCTTGCTGTGGTCACTTTCAGACCCCGCTACTGCTTACAGTGCTCCCTCAGGAGAGATGTAACCACAAAATATGTGATGTGCCCCAGGACCCCCACTGGTCCTTTAACCCCTTAAGGACCCTTGATGTACCAGGACCATCACGGTCCTTGAAATACTCAAGGACCGACACGGTCATAATACGTCACATACTTTTTACTTACAGCGCTCTACCGGGAGCGCTGTAAGTAAAAATAGGGCCTGAAATTGACCGCTCCAAGATCGGAGTGATCTCTATCAGGCCGCATAATGACGCGCCGATACATGCGACAGGTCACGTGTACCGGCGCGTCCAAGTGCGCCTATGCGGTCATCATGGGACGGAAATGTCCCATGACCGCCTGTCCTTAAGGGGTTAAGGAAGGAAACCAGTGCCAGTCCTGACATGTCACCAGTCCTTAAGGGTTAAACTTGCAAAAATTCTCACAGCAGAGAGAGTGCATTTGTCTCCTCTTCAGGAAAAGCACTGTAACATATGTTTTTCATTTTAAAACAATTGACTGCCCGTTAACAGAGAGAAATAATTTTTGGCTGTATGTAATTGCATGGTTCTTCTATTTTCAGAGACATTAAGAGTGCAATTGTTTTGGCTCCAGCTCCCCTGAGCTGCAAGACATAATGGTTAAATCAGAGTTTGAATATAACTGTGTAATTGCCTTAAGATTGGGTAATTAGCTTTGCAGAATGAGCTGCAAGGTTGTTTCATAGCATGTTTGTTCTCATTAAAATGTAAATGCACCAGTGGATGGAGAGATACAGTTCACACAAAAAGCTTTTCAGAATTTGAAATGAGGGCTTGGAAACATTACTGGATGTCTATTAGTATGATGGATCGAGTGACAGTTGGGTTTTGTGTAAGATACTAGAATACCGAATCTCTTGAATATTTTGAATTGAACACGAGAATAAAAAATATTGCTTTGCATACACAGAGGGGACGCATGCAGTTGAGTAGGTTTATCTCTTCTTCTTATAGAGAAATAGAAAATAATGAAAACCTTGTTTCGCAGGCTGCTAAAGACGCCATCACATGGCCACAAGGGTATCCAAAAAAACACAACACAGGAGAGATTCACTAAGTGACGATAAAGAGCTGATATAGTGGAGGTGACTTCTCCAGTGATATCACTTCTCCAGTTCCTATGATCTCCAAGAAATCTTAGTGCACTGGCAAGAATAACATAGGAACTGATAAGTGATATCACCGGAGAAGTCATCTCCACTTTATCACCTCTTAGTGAATCTCCCCCATGGAGGCTTATGTACTAAGAAATCTACAGTGAGTGTAGAACAATCCAAACATTCCATAGGCGACACAAGGCTGACAATTTGCATGAGATGAGACAAAAAGATTGGGGAAGATGTACACTGGTGATTTGTTGATGAGCTAAAATTGCATATGAAAGTACATCACTAGCTCATCCCTTGCAATGGCACCTCTGAACATTCTTCTGCAGCAGGTGAACTCATCCAGGATCAGCGCTGATGCTCATCACTTCTGGAAAGTACTGCATTATTCTTATTATTGTGTGACCAGTTAGTACAGGAATCCTGTTGTCATTGATTATTTGCCTGGGGCACTGATATGTCCTTGGAGTTCTCAAGTCTCATCCAAACCTGCATGTGGGCATCACTGTGTGCCTGAGGACCGGTACATGTGGAGTTATCCAGGAGTTCCAGCGCTTCAGTGACTCGCTGCCGACGGAGCAAAGTGGTAGCAGGGACACGATCCGAAGGCTAGGGGCCTCTTACATGCTACAAGCCCAAGATGGGCAAAATGTCAGTGCAATGATTTACTTTATTGTTTTTAACATATGATTATTAAAATACTACACTTAGATTGGATTTTATTTCTTCTTTTTGTGTTTTGTCTTGCTTTGCGCTTTGACATATTGCAGATTCCATAGGGGACAGTCAAAATTCTCCACAATCCCGATGAATCCCATGAATAATAGAATGGTCTTTTAACACAATTCTTTTAATGCACTGGATACTTTCTAACATTCAAGGAGTCAATAGTCCAGAAGAAACTTTAGGAAGATTTATTTTTCGCATATGGTTTGTACCAGAATACAGGGTCAATAAAGTAACCTTTTAACCTTTCAAACCACTGTCAGTGCCCTCAGATCTATACATGTAGGAGGATGCACTAAAAGTCAGTCTTAAAGGGATAGTAAGGTTTCATAATAAAAGCAGCTCTAATTACTCATCATAGTATTTGAGACTTGGAGAGTGTTATTTCAATTCTGTCAGAGTTGTAGTTCAAGAGTAATTCAATGACAAAATATCCCCCTCCTGCCCCTTTTACCTAGTGTAACACTGCTCAGCCAGATCAGAAGGGAGGTGCCCAGGTAGATTGCAGAGAGGGACAATCTTCAATTAAGATAAGGGGAAAAACCTGAAAACTTGTCAAGGGGGGCAGGACTTTCATTGTTCTCATAGGAAGAAGATTGTCCCCTGCTGTTATCTGTCTGGTCTATGGACTGCATTCCACATCTGAGAAGAGATGGCTTACACTAGGTAAAAGGGGCAGGAGGGGAAACTTTGCTTGTGAATATCTCTCAAACCATAAAGGTTTGAGAAATAAGACTTATATCATTCTTCATGTTTTTTTTTAATGCCTACAAAGTAAAGATTCTGTGAAATTCATATTTTAATAAAATCACTTGTTTATTGTAGACAACATATGAGACACTATCAGACAATAAGCATCTATGAAAAAAAGGGCAAAAAGCAGCATCTAAAAGCGAAGCATCTTATTTTAATCTCCACATGCAATATCTTAAAAGCACTTACAGAATCCCCAGTGGTACAGGCAAAACAATTCCCTCTAATCAAGGTCTCCCAATTCACCCCGATGTTGATCAAACACCACGCTCTCTCACAGCATGCATCACCTCCGTGCTGGCAAACGTCCTCCACTGATGACGATCCAACTTCAGCCGCTCTGTCCACTCTCCTCTTCCGATAACAACTCCGTCACCAGGCACTTCTTATGTTGTATTCGCTTAGCCGCGACACTCGAATGACAGCTCCACCAGCAGGAGCCTCACTGGAGCGCTGGAGCTTTGAATAGAAAACAGGGAACTATTGATTGGCACACACTGGGATATATTAGCACACCCTACGCGTATCGCGGACACTACTATCTGCTTCCTCAGGGGTTACAGAGGAGAACATTTGATCTAAATAAATATATACTTGTTACGCCTCCTCCATATTCAAACCCTATTAAACTCCTCCCTATATTAATAAAACATACCACTATACCTCTGTTAATTCTAAATAGAATCTCTCTCTCTCTACTACATAACCATAGTCCTTTCTTTAATATTATATATTAAATGAACATTTTAAAATATTAGAATTATTACACATCCCAATTTACTAAAATACTTCTATTTCTTAGAGGAGGTATATACCTCAATATAAAAAAACAAAACAAAAAAAAAAAATAAAAAAAAAATTTCCATACTCAAATAAAAGCTGCTAACTCCATCTCTATATTTAACCCTTTAGGGTACATAGTTCTAAGTTGGTGGATCCAAAATGTTTCCCTTTTTCTCAGTTTCAACGCTCTATCCCCACCTCTCCTATCCATCTCAATCTGCTCGATAGTCATAACTGTCAGTGACTCTAATTTACATTCTTTGTTTTCATTAAAGTGTCTAGGTACAGTGTTTATCTGAAAGGTTGTTTATGATTCACTGAATCTGACCCTGAATCTGCGAGTGGTCCTGCCGACATACTGTGCCCCACATTGGCACGTGAGCAGGTACACCACAAAATCAGAGTCACAATTCAGGAACTGACGCATAGAGTACACCTTCCCCGTACTATTGGACAAAAAGGTATCTTTTGTCTTTTTTTCCAGGGAATGGGTTGTGTGCACAAGTTTTCTATTCAAAGCTCCCGCGCTCCAGTGAGGCTCCTGCTGGTGGAGCTGTCATTCGAGTGTCGCGGCTAAGAGAATACAACATAAGAAGTGCCTGGTGACAGAGTTGTTATCGGAAGAGGAGAGTGGACAGAGCGGCTGAAGTTGGATCGTCATCAGTGGAGGACGTTTGCCAGCACGGAGGTGATGCATGCTGTGAGAGAGCGTGGTGTTTGATCAACATCGGGGTGAATTGGGAGACCTTGATTAGAGGGAATTGTTTTGCCTGTACCACTGGGGATTCTGTAAGTGCTTTTAAGATATTGCATGTGGAGATTAAAATAAGATGCTTCGCTTTTAGATGGTGCTTTTTGCCCTTTTTTTCATAGATGCTTATGCTTTGTGCTGTATGGTGGAAGACTATACTTAAAAGGATAGTAATACTTCGTTTTAACTTTATTTTATTTTGTAGGCATTCAAAAAACATGAAGAATGATATAAGTCTTATCTCTCAAACCTTTATGGTTTATGAGATATTCACAAGCAAAGTTTCCCCTCCCGCCCCTTTTACCTAGTGTAAGCCATCTCTTCTCAGATGTGGAATGCAGTCCATAGACCAGACAGATAACAGCAGGGGACAATCTTCTTCCTATGAGAACAATGAAAGCCCTGCCCCCCTTGACAAGTTTTTCAGGTTTTTCCCTTATCCTAATTGAAGATTGTCCCTCTCTGCAGTCTACCTGGGCACCTCCATTCTGATCTGGCTGAGCAGTGTTACATCAGTAAAAGGGGAGGGAAGGGGATACTTTGTCATTGAATTACTCTTGAACTACAACTCTGACAGAATTGAAATAACACTCTCCAAAGTCCAAATACTATGATGATTAATTAGAGCTGCTTTTATTATGAAACATTACTATCCCTTTAAGTAGGGAAAGTGGTTCAGTCCTTTTCATACATGGGTCAACCCAAATATATGGGTAATTCGTCTCTCACTGGCAGAAATGAGGCAATGCTGTACTGAGTGCACTGTTAGGCAGGTTAGTGGAGAGCAGCCCTGCTCAGACATGGGTTAGTCCGCCTACAGGGGTTCATTCTTCTTTCAATAACAAGGAAGATGGCCAGTCTTGCTCCGACTGTGGATGACTGTGAGCAATTCTGCTGTAGCAGAGCGAAGTGACTGGCAATCTTTCATTTGCGAGGGTTGAGGGTTTGCAGTTCTTATCCCCTCCTTTTATCCGTACCAGAGTGGGGTGACCGAGACTGGGAGCAGTTAACCCTTTCAGCGCCAGAGGGGTACACAACGTGTTGCAAAGCAATGCGTTGTGTACCCCTCTGACACTGAAAGGGTTAATACCTCAATATTATATTGTAGGGGAAGAGGAGAATGAAGAGCTACGTAGCTTTGAATATATATATATATATATTGATTCTGAAGAAGGTGACAGCTGATTAGGTGTTCACCAACACTTGTAATAAGTAATGTAAGTGATTTATTTAGGCTAGACAAGTAGCAATAGCAATAACCATTGCACTGATGTGGGAATGAAAATTCCCCATTGACGTGCCTCTGAATTTTCACCCCTGGTGCTGTGCAATGTGAGGGAGCATCACCAGACAGCGGCTCCCTACACTGCTTGACACTTCTGTGGCCGATATTCTGATGTCTCGACACTTAAGCCTGCGACATCTAAATATCTCTCTTTTCAAACATTCAACATTTTTATTGTGCCTTTTTGTAGGTCGCCCAGTAGATGGCGACAGTTCAGTAGTAAACCGGCTGCAGGGATATCAGCTGTATCAGGGAGAGCTGAAGCGCAACTGCAAACCCAATTAGTGCCAGAGGAGTATGTTGTGTTTTGATTGGCAGAACAATGCATTATACACTTGAAAGGGCTGCAGACACATTAGAACTTAGTTGCCTTAATAATTAACCTTTTTCATGCCAGAGATTATGGGTCAGTTGACTAAAGAAACACATGGCAGCTGTTTGGAAAAATATGGGCATCATGGCATAAACATCATCTGTAAGTCCCAGATGATATTATGTCCCCAACGTCAGAAAACATTGAAAATGCACAAGCAGTTTCAGCCGCCCAGGTGCGTGAAGCTTTCAGTCACTATGGTGAAAACTAGTGATGAGCGAGCACCCCAATGCTCGGATGTTCGGGTGCTCTGACCGAGCACCCCCTGAGGCTCGAGTGCTCGGCCGAGCATTCGAGCCCCATTGAAGTCAATGGGAGGACTCAAGCATTACACCAGGCACCCCCTGCTCTGATGAGGGGAGGGTGCCTGGTCCATAGGAAAAGGGCAGAAAAAGATGGAAACACTACAGAAATGGTTCAGGGACAGCATAGGGAGGATGTCTGGATGCACCTTGGACTCCAACATCGCTGCTGGGAACGATCTTTCGCCCGTAGTACGCCATTTTTACAGACTGACCATAAAACACACAAAAAGGAAAATAAAAACGACTTTAGGCGAAAAATTGTTACCAAACAATATTTGCTGTATATTTACTTGTATATCATCTGCAAATTCTCCCAAAAATTTCCTTGATTTTCAGAACTGAGGCCATGATTAAGAGGGAAACGTGCGCAGAGGCAAATTATCCCAAAAATTTCCTTGATTTTCAGAACTGAGGCCATGATTAAGAGGGAAACGTGCGCAGAGGCAAATTCTCCCAAAAATTTCCTTGATTTTCAGAACTGAGGCCATGATTAAGAGGGAAACGTGCGCAGAGGCAAATTCTCCCAAAAATTTCCTTGATTTTCAGAACTGAGGCCATGATTAAGATGGAAACGTGCGCTGAGCTGACCATCTAAAACATTATG
Organism: Rhinophrynus dorsalis; assembly: GCA_037306005.1. Lineage (NCBI taxonomy): Eukaryota > Metazoa > Chordata > Amphibia > Anura > Rhinophrynidae > Rhinophrynus > Rhinophrynus dorsalis. The sequence continues at coordinate 620,791,100 of CM074719.1, read as the reverse complement.
GGTGAGGGTCTGCTGCAGAGCTGACCATCCTAAACATTATATGCGAAGGCCCGCTAGTGAGCTGACGCTATAAAACATTATATGAGAGGGCCCGCTAGAGAGCTGACCCAATAAAACATTATATGAGAAGGCCCGCTGGTGAGCTGACCTATATAAAAATTGTCAAACAGGGCCCGCTGGTGAGCTGGCCCTATATAAAAATTATATCACAGGGCCCGCTGGTGAGCTGGCCCTATATAAAAATTATATCCCAGGGCACGCTGGTGAGCTGGCCCTATATAAAAATTATATCCCAGGGCATATGGAAGAGGAGGAGGAGGATGAGAAGATTAAGAGTCAACCATATACCCGTTTTTTGGGTGGAAGGGGTGAATGGGAATACAGAGTATTCCCATCATTGTAAATAACATATATAAAGTCACTTTATGTTCCCCCGGGGCTTTCCTCCAGTGGAGTGGAGAAGTCAGGGGAAATCCAGGCCTTGTTCATTTTTATAAGTGTCAACCTATCAGCATTGTCGGTGGAAAGGCGGATACGCTTATCTGTTATGATGCCACCAGCAGCACTAAATACCCGCTCAGACAGAACGCTGGCGGCAGGGCAGGCCAGCACCTCCAAGGCGTAGAGTGCCAGTTCATACCACGTGTCCAGCTTGGACACCCAGTAGTTGTAAGGCACAGAGGGATCATTGAGGACGCTGACACGGTCTGCTACGTACTCCTTCACCATCTTCCAAAACTTTTCCCTCCTTGTGACACTAGGCTGCGCATCAGGGTGAGGGTGCTGGCGGGGTGTCATGAAGGTGTCCCACGCCTTGGAGAGTGTTGCCCTGCCTTTCTCGGAACTGCTGTGTGCTCCCCTTTTCTCCCCTTCTCGGTTGGCCAAGGTAGCACGTACTCTGCCGCCAGCGTTGTCAGATGGAAAATTTTGGACCAATTTTTCAACAAGAACCTTCTGGTATTGCAACATTTTGCTTGTCCTCTCCACCGGAGGAATGAGAGATGAGAAATTCTCTTTGTAGCGGGGGTCCAGAAGGGTGAACACCCAGTAATCCGTGTTGTCTAAAATGCGTACAACGCGTGGGTCACGGGAAAGGCAGCCTAACATAAAGTCAGCCATGTGTGCCAGAGTACCAACAGTCAAGATTTCGCTGTCCTCACCAGGAGGATGACTCTCAATCTCCTCATCCTCTTCCTCCTCTTCTGCCCACCCACGCTGAAGAGATGGAACTAAAGTTCCATGGCTACCCTCTGTAGCGGAGGCAACCGTGTCTTCCTCCTCCTCCTCCTCCTCCTCCTCCGCCTCCTCCAATTGTCGCTGAGAAGACGAAGTGAGGGTGCTCTGGCTATCACCTTGTGTAAGCTCTTCCTCCCCCATTTCCACCTCTTCCACATGCAAAGCGTCGGTTTTAATTGTGAGCAGCGAGCGTTTCAGTAGACACAGAAGTGGGATGGTTACACTGATAATAGCGTTATCGCCGCTCACCATCTGTGTCGATTCCTCAAAATTGCGTAAAACCTCACAGAGGTCTGACATCCATTCCCACTCCTCACTTCTGATTACAGGAAGTTGAACGGAGAGGCGACGACCGTGTAACAGCTGGTACTCCACTACTGCCCTCTGCTGCTCACAAAGCCGGGCCAACATGTGGAAGGTGGAGTTCCAGCGCGTGCTCACGTCACACAGCAGCCGGTGAGCTGGCAATTGTAAGCGCTGCTGCAGCTTCAACAGGCCGGCTGAAGCTGTTGATGACTTACGGAAATGTGCACACACGCGGCGCACCTTGGTCAAGAGATCATGCACATTGGGGTAGGTTTTTAGAAATCGCTGCACCACTAAATTAAATACATGCGCTAGGCATGGTACGTGTGTGAGCTTGCCGAGCTCCAAAGCCGCCACCAAGTTACGCCCATTATCACACACAACCATGCCTGGTTGCAGGTTGAGTGGCGAGAGCCACTGCTCGGTCTGGTGACTAATCCCCTGCAACAGCTCTGAGGCCGTGTGCTGTTTGTCCCCAAGGCAGATCAGCTTCAGCACGGCCTGTTGACGCTTCCCCACTGCAGTGCTACACTGCTTCCAGCTACTGGCTGATGGGGGAGTGGCGGTGTGTGTAGAGAATTCGGAGGTGGAAACGGAGGAGGAGGAGCCAATAACGTAGGTGCTGGTGGAAACCCTGATGGAGGTAGGGCCCGCAATCCTCGGCGTGGGTAGCACCCGTGCCATCCCAGGGTCCGAGTCGCTCCCAGCCTCCACGACATTCACCCAGTGTGCCGTCAGGGAAATGTAGCGTCCCTGGCCACAAGCACTTGTCCATGTGTCAGTCGTTAAGTGGACCTTCCCAGTAACTGCGTTGGTCAGGGCACGGGTGATGTTACGGGACACATGGTGGTGTAATGCGGGGATGGCACACCGGGAAAAGTAGTGGCGGCTGGGGACCGCGTACCGAGGGACAGCTGCTGCCATCAGGCTGTGGAAGGACTCAGTGTCCACAAGCCTAAATGGCAGCATTTCGATGGCCAGTAATTTTGAAAGGTGTGAGGTTAGTGCTATGGCCTGTGGGTGGGTGGCTGGGTACTTTCTCTTGCGCTCAAATGCCTGGGGTAACGACATTTGGACGCTGTGCTGGGACAGGGAAGTGGATGTGGTCGCTGATGGTGCTTCAGATGCTACAGGTGCAGGGCGGGAGGTATGCGGGCCTGCGCCTTCGACAGGCGATTGGCCGGCACCGAAAACAGGGGAAGAGGAGGCAGTGGTGTGGCCTGCAGACACAGATGGGCGATCCAGGCGTTCCTCCCACTTACTACGGTGCTTGGATGCCATGTGTCGGATCATGCTGGTGGTGGTGAGGTTTCTAGTGTTCATGCCTCGGCTCATTCTGGTGTGGCACAGGTTGCAAACTACAATTCTTTTGTTGTCCGCACTTTCCTTAAAAAAACGCCATACCGCGGAACACCTACCCCTTGGCAAGGTAGATTTACGCAAGGGGGTGCTCCGTGGAACATTTGCGGGCCGGTTTGGTGCGGTCCGCCTTCTTTCTGTAGCCACACCACTGCCTCTTCCAGCCTGTTGCGGTGCTGCAGATGGCTCACCCTCAGGACTGCTGTCATCGCTCGGCTCTACACCTTCCCAGGTGGGGTCAGTCACCTCATCGTCCACCAAGTCCTCCTCCACTTCCTCACTCTGATCATCCTCCTCAAGTCTTGATCCCACCACATACTCAGTCATTGACAACTGTATAACATTCTCCTCAACAAGGTCTTGAGACGGAAATAGTGGTTGATTTAATGGCAACTGTGTCTCATCATCATCATCATCATCATCCACTACTTCCTTTGACCTTAAATGCCGTTCACATCTGTCATCTTCTTGAGATTGGGTAGCCTCTAGAGGTTGTGAATCAGGGCACAAGATGTCATGTTCCTCTGCAAGCGTGCTTGGAGAGAGGGTCAAATGAAGGATTGGTGATGAGACGAGCTCCTCACTATATCCCAGTGTGGGATCACTTCTTTGACCAGACCGTGTATGGTGGGAGGAAGGATGATCAGAGTGAGGATTATGTTGACCAGACTCTTGGCTACTGAGAGTGGACTTGGTGGAAGACAGGGTGGTGCTTAACCGACTGGAAGCAGTATCAGCTGTCATCCAACCGACCACCTGTTCGCAGTGGTCGGACCTCGAGAGTGATGTCCTGCGACGCCCTGTAAAATTACACATGAAGCTAGGTATGGTGGATGTCTTTCTTTCTTGTGCTCTGGCACCAGGCACAGTTTCTCCGCGTCCTGACCCGCGCCCTGAACTTTCAGGATCACGTCCACTTCCCCGTCCCTTTTTACCCGCCTTCTTCATCTTACACAGAATATGTGACTTTAATATTTGAGTTTGAAAACTTAACAGTATTTCTTATTATTCTGCAACTGTACAGAGTACACAGAATAGGCTGCTAAACTGCGGTGAAACACACTGAATGGAATATGTGACTTTAATATTTGAGTTTGAAAACTTAACAGTATTTCTTATTATTCTGCAACTGTACAGAGTACACAGAATAGGCTGTTAAACGGCGGTGAAACACACTGAATGGAATATGTGACTTTAATATTTGAGTTTGAAAACTTAACAGTATTTCTTATTATTCTGCAACTGTACAGAGTACACAGAATAGGCTGTTAAACGGCGGTGAAACACACTGAATGGAATATGTGACTTTAATATTTGAGTTTGAAAACTTAACAGTATTTCTTATTATTCTGCAACTGTACAGAGTACACAGAATAGGCTGTTAAACGGCGGTGAAACACACTGAATGGAATATGTGACTTTAATATTTGAGTTTGAAAACTTAACAGTATTTCTTATTATTCTGCAACTGTACAGAGTACACAGAATAGGCTGTTAAACGGCGGTGAAACACACTGAATGGAATATGTGACTTTAATATTTGAGTTTGAAAACTTAACAGTATTTCTTATTATTCTGCAACTGTACAGAGTACACAGAATAGGCTGCTAAACGGCGGTGAAACACACTGAATGGAATATGTGACTTTGATATTTTAGTTTGAAGACTTAACAGTATTTCTTCCTATTCTGCAACTCTGCACAGTACACAGAATAGGCTGCTAAACTGCGGCGAAGCACACTGAATGGAATATGTGACTTTGATATTTTAGTTTGAAGACTTAACAGTATTTCTTCCTATTCTGCAACTCTGCACAGTACACAGAATAGGCTGCTAAACTGCGGCGAAGCACACTGAATGGAATATGTGACTTTGATATTTTAGTTTGAAGACTTAACAGTATTTCTTCCTATTCTGCAACTCTGCACAGTACACAGAATGTGCTGCTAAACTGCGGCGAAGCACACTGAATGGAATATGTGACTTTGATATTTTAGTTTGAAGACTTAACAGTATTTCTTCCTTTTCTGCAACTCTGCACAGTACTCAGAATGTGCTGCTAAACTGCGGCGACGCACACTGAATGGAATACGTGACTTTGATATTTTAGTTTGAAGACTTAACAGAATGTGCTCTAATCTGCAACTTTGCACACTAAACAGAATGTGCTCTAATCTGCAACTTTGCACACTAAACAGAATGTGCTCTAATCTGCAACTTTGCACACTAAACAGAATGTGCTCTAATCTGCAACTTTTCACACTAAACAGAATATATGAATTTTTTTTTTTTTTTGTTTTTTTCCCCCCACACCAAATAACCTGCTGCCCCCACACACAGTAGTCCTAAAAAGGACTTTTGGTTCTTTTTTTTCACAATTTTTGTTTTTTTCCTCCCTACACTGCCTTTCCCTTCCTATCCTCAGCTCTCCCTGGCTCAGACTGAGCCGAACTCGATGGTCAGGTGCTATACAGCACCTGACCACGGGTTCTGGCCAGCCAATCAGTGTAATGCCAGCAGCCAACATGGCTGCTGGCATTACACCGATGTCAGAGCCTCCCTGCACGTTTATTGGCTGCGCAGCAGCCGCAAAACGTGCGGGGAGGAGACCCGAACATGGCGGGCGAGCACATGCGGTACTCGTACGAGTACCGCCATGTGCCGAGCAGAGCGATGCTCGAGCCGATCCGAGCATCGGCCGAGCATGCTCGCTCAACACTAGTGAAAACACATATCATTTTGTAACCTGGTCTGCAAATAGTTTTGCGGGAGCCAGGTAGAAACAGGGGAGGGCTGGCAACTTGTGGCCTGGGGGGCAAATACAATCTACTGGCCCATTTCTTCAGTCGCTCCAGCCCATTCCCTTTAGTTACTTTTACTATTGGTATTAATGCTGTTAAGTAAGGTAAACGAGACCACATTGCTTACAGTTGAAATGTGGCTACTTTAGTGATACCATAGAGCTTACAATTTAAGTACAGCAACAATATTGATACCATAGAGCTTACAAGGGAATTGGGTTATGCTGTTAGTGTAGCGTTATTTGGATTGTAGCTCTGTGGTATAATTTATGTATTTCTATTTCAATTGTAAGCTCTGTGGTATCACTAGTGTAGCTCCATTTACAGCAGCAATTGGGAGACTGAGTGAGGCAGTGGCCCACTGGCCCAGACATGTGACCAGCCCAGGGGGCAATTGCCTCTCTGCCCCCCAGGCCAGCCCTCCCCTGGGTAGAAACATGTTCAATGGAACACCCAATGATGAGTTTTGCTGTATTGCTTCTGTGTGTGCGTGTGTGTGTTGTGTGTGTGTGTGGGTGAAGGCACGTGTGTGTTTGTAGGTGTATGTGTGTGTTATAATAATAATAATAATAATTTGTGATTTTTATAGCGCTTTTCTCCCTGTGAGACTCAAAGCGCTTTACAATTCTATAAACAGACATAAAATTTAAGGGTTCCTTAAGGTCACATGAGCTGACTGAATGCCTGATAAAAGAGATGGGTCTTTAGCTTTTTTTTAAAAGTCTGTACTGATGGTGCCTCTCTGATTGCGGACGGTAAAGAGTTCCAGAATGTGGGGGCAGCGTGGCTGAATGCCCGGGAACCTGAGGTTGTCTTTATTCTGGGTACTGACAGGAGGGATCAGTTGGCTGACTGCAGTGAGCGGGATTGAATATAGGGTGTCAGGAGCTCTTTCAGGTACTGTGGGCCTTGATTATTTAAGGCTTTTAAGGTCAGCAGGCCAATTTTAAAATATGTTCGCCATTTAATTGGAAGCCAATGCAGGGAGTGGAGAACAGGTGTTATGTAACATGAGTGAATTTGATTGGTCAGTAGTCTGGCTGCTGCATTTTGTACTGTCTGTAGGCGATGGAGTTCTTTTTCTGGGAAGCCCAAGTAAAGTGCATTACAGTGATCTAGACGAGAGGACACAAATGCATGGACTAATGTTGGCATATCATCTGGTGGAATTAAGTGTTGTATCCTGGCTATGTTTCTCAGATGAAAGAAGGCAGATTTTATTACAGAAGAGATCTGCTGTTTAAATGACAGTCCAGAGTCAATCATCACTCCGAGACTTCCTACCTCTGTTGAACTAATGAGTTCAGAGCACTCCAAGTTCCAGGCCAGTTGGGTGATCCTGAGATATTCTTGTTGCCCGGGGTTCCCTCACCAACAGTAACTCTGTTTTTTCGGGGTTCACTTTAAGTCAACTAGCATTCATCCACTCTATGAGGTCTGCTAAGCAACTGTTGATGAGGCATGTGTTGGCTGGTGTTTGTAGGTGTGTGTGTGTATAGCTGGTGTGTGTGTGTAAATGTGTAGGTGTGTGGGTAAAGGCATGTGTGCGAGTGTTTGTAGGTGTGTATGTGTGTTGGCTGGTGTGTTTGTGTGTGTGTGTTGGCTTGTGTGTGTAGGTGTGTGTGTGCATGCAGGTGTGGGTAGGTGTATGTGTTTGTGTGTAGGTGTGTGTGCTTGCAAGTGTGTGTGTGTGTGTGTGTGTGTGTGTGTATGTGTAGGGCTCAATACTATGATCTCTGGTAATGGGAAAACAAACATCAGACAAGGAACATACTTGTGTTCCACAGTATCCTGTAACTGCACTGGTACATGAAACAACGAGAGCTGGTGGCCAAAACCCATGTTGCAGCCAAACGTTGCAGTTTTTTCCCACATCAAAGGAAACATCAAAGGAAAATAGCCAACTCTAGCTGTTCAGTGTCCAATGGGAATGAGCTAAAAACACAGTCACCCTCCCCTCCCAAACACTAACCCTACACTATCCACAACAACATCAATAAAGTGAAATAATACTAGCCCTAAAACTATCCTATCACCCCTACCCCATAAGTGTAACACTTACCTGTCATCCACTGTCAGCCTTCTTCTGTTATTTTCCGTCTTCCATCTTCCTCTTATCGTCATCCTTCCTCTTCTTATTGTCATATTATCTTCTGTCTTCTTTTTTATCCAATATGACTAGAATTAAAAAAAAGTACAAATTATTGTTGCCCCCCCAAAAAAAAAAAATAGTCCATTTAAAACTCCATGATGGCCCCACAATATAGTCCAGTTAAAAGTCCACAATTGCTCCCAATATAGTCCAGGTAGAAGTCCACAATGCCCCCCCCCAATATAGTCCAGGTAAAGGTGCACAATGGTCCCCCAAAATATTCCAAGTATAATTGCAAGATGGCCCGCAAAATAGTCCAATTAGAATTGCAAGATGAAAGGAAACCACAGCAAGAAATCCCCCTCATTTACCTCTAGGGCCTTTGCCCAAGACATACTGAGGGAAATTTGAACAGAGACTGGCTTTTATATGGCCAGTCTTTGTTCGAGATGTTTCCCATGCTTCAATTGGCTGGGATTTGGGGTTATGCACCTCCATGCCAATCAGCTGCAAGCAGGGGAATGACAAAACCAGCTCAAAGCTGAGTGGCTTGGAGGTGTGCAACCCCACATCCCAGTCAATGGTAGTGTAGAAACCATTTTGAACAGAGCCAGTCTCTGCTAAAGTTTCCCTCAGTATGGCTCAAGCAATGGCCCTAGAGGCAACTGAAGGGGAGGTTTCTTGCTGCTCCATCTTGCATTTCTAACTGGGCTATTTTGGGGGACCATCTTGCAATTATACCTGGAACATTTTGGTAGGCCATTGTACACTTTCACCAGGACTATATTGGGGGGCCATTGTGGACTTCTACCTGGACTATATTGGGGGGGCCATTGTGGACTTCTACCTGGACTATATTGGGGGAGCCATTGTGGACTTCTACCTGGACTATATTGATGGGCCATTGTGAACTTTTAACTTGACTATATTGGGAGCTATCGTGGAGTTTTAAACAGACTATTTTGGGGTTGCATCTATGATTTGTACAGATTATTTTTTATTTTTTTTTAATGCTTATTCTGAGAACATTTATGCAAACTTGAGAATTGATAATATTAGTTGGTTGATATTTGATAATAACAAATAAAGCAGTAAGACTAAGCAAAGGAAATGTTAAAAAAGGCTATTCAAATAGGCGTATATGCAAAAGAGTTGAATAATTAAAAAAAAATAGCTTTATTGAGAGATAAACATGACAGATTAATACAGATACATATGCAAAGCTCAACATATCTTTGTCATAATGCACGTTGAGGCACAAAGTGCCCAAAGCACCACATATACCTGGTAAAAGGAACAACATGTAGCATATATCAGAACAGTGTAACAATACCATACTGAATTGCATCAGGATTGGATCTGCTCATTAGAGTTGTCCAATGGACAATGCCAGAAGTGCAGAGATCACAATCTTTAAAAATAATTTCTTCATTGGAATGGTCTACAAAGTGAGCTTGCAAGCCAGGCACACTATGTAGACAGTTCCAATGAAGTAGTTCTTTTTAAAGATCGTGAACTCGGCACTGCTGAAGAGCTGTCTGCTGATCTGTGGACTGGATTCCAAATCTGTCCACTAGATGGCAGACTTGGCTGAAACAGCCAGGAAAACGGAACTTTACTTTATTTTACTTGTGAATATCTCCCAAACCATGAAGGTTTGGGAGATAAGACGTATAATTTTTAATGTTTTTTTAAGGGCTACAATATAAAATAAAATTATTTTCAAGTATTACTATCCCTTTAAATGATGGAATTCCTCGTCCAAAGATGTGGTTATGGCAGATACAATGGCAGAGAAGATTAGATACATTTCTTTCAAGAGGGAACATACAGAGTTATACTGTTTAATAGTAGGCAAATCAGGAAGGCCTGATAAAGACTAACTTATTTGGCAGCAGGAAAGCTATATAATTCTCATTTCTCTGGGTTATCAGGCAAAGGTTGAACTTGATGGACTTTTTTCAACCTAATTTATTATGTTACTATGCAGCACACATATGACACAGGGTCACAAAACTGGCCTCTTATCGAGCCTTAGTGCATTTTACACCAAGGGACATTTTAAGTGTTTTCAACCCTTCCTATTGCGTTGTACTCCCCACTGGAAATCTTAGGGTTAAACACCTATCTCTTGGTCGTTTTTTCACTTTAAGTCAGTTAAATGTATCACCCAGCTAATTCAAAATATCAATCCCAAAAATGTAAAAACCTTTGTTATAGACTGTGGCAGCAATGGACATGGGATGAAATCTCTTTTATACAGGATAATTATAATAATTTTAGCACAATGATAAATTATTTTAAGATGTCTGTTAAGCTGTAGATAAGGAATGCACAAATTTAAGTTGAGTGGCAGTAAATGAGAGTTGATATCCCTGCAGCCTCCTATAATTTAATTATATCCTGAAATTGGGGATATTGGATTCAGAGTCATTGAGAGGGTAGTTTTTATTGATTCTATTATTAACATTGAAGACCGGCTGCACATAATCACATTATATCAATTAGCGGTGGGTCCTCGGTCTAGCTTGTGTTCAGATAATTCAGTTGCATACCCAGGGTAGAGCATCTTACTGTTGTGATTCAGTGCATTAGGTTGTTTGTGAGTCCGCTCTAAAAGATTCTCAATTTAATTTTGAAATCCAATCATCTATCCTCATTTGTATGTTGCCGGAACACAATTATTGGTGACTGTCAAGAGGAATCATTATTGTCTAGCTGACTGCTGTATGATTTGTATTGTTAATCTCATACAGAAGCCTCATGTGTTCGCTCTGCAAGATCTCAAGTTAAAGTGATATTGACCTTTAACTCATTGCAAAACCACTTATTGAAATTCAAGGGTTCTCAGTCTTGTAATGACCAGATGGATGTGCCGCTCATTGGTTCACAATGCTTTGCATAAGCCTCTGATACTTCAAGGTTTAACCCATTGAGTGCCAGAGGGGCAAAGCATTGTTACAATGCATTACATATGCCTCTGGCACACGCAAGGTTAAACGGCCCCTATAACCTGCAAAAAAATATTTTGAAAGAGCTTTCAATACTACCTAATTGTTGTATTAGCTGTTTTTTTTTTCATTTTGAAAACTCGTTTCTGAGTTATTTCAATTTGTAGATTAAGCTAATTCAGGCATACTATACAGACGTTCCCTGTCTTAGTCTTACATTACCTTCCTCACTAGCTGAAACGTAAATATTTTAGTGCTAGGGAAGGAGGGCAGTACATTTCTGAGCAGTGTCAGTGAGTGGGGGAGGTAATGTAGGGATAAGACAGGAAGTCAGTGCTAGGGGAGATGGGCAATGCATTGCTGAGCAGTGTCAGTGAGTGAGGAGGTAATGTAGGGATATGACAGGAACTCAGTGCTTGAGGTGGTGGCCAATACAATTCTGAGCAGTGTCAATGACTGTGGGAGGTAATGTGGGGCTGAGACAGGAAATCAGTACTAGGGGAGGTGGGTAATGCATTACTGAGCAGTGTCAGTGAGTTGGGGAGGTAATGTAGGGATAAGACAGGAAGTCAGTGCTAGGGGAGGTGGGCAATGCATTGCTGAGCAATGTCAGTGAGTTGGGGAGGTAATGTAGGGATAAGACAGGAAGTCAGTGCTGGGGAGGTGGGTAATGCATTGCTGATCAGTGTCAGTGAGTGGAGGATGTAATGTAAGGATAAGACACAAAGTCAGTGCTAGGTAAGGTAGGCAGTACATTTCTGAGTAGTGTCAGGGTGTGGGGGAGGTAATGTAGTGATAAGACAGGAAGTCAGTACTAGGGGAGGTGGGTAATGCATTGCTGAGCAGTGTCAGTGAGTGGGGGAGGTAATGTAGGGATAAGACAGGAAGTCAGTACTAGGGGAGGTGGGTAATACATTGCTGAGCAGTGTCAGTGAGTTGGGAGGTAATGTAGGGATAAGACAGGAAGTCAGTGCTGGGAAGGTGGACAATGCATTGCTGAGTAGTGTCAGTGAGTGGAGGAGGTAATGTAGGGATAAGACAAGAAGTCAGTGCTGGGGAGGTGGGTAATGCATTGCTGTGCAGTGTCAGTGAGTTGGGAGGTAATGTAGGGATAAGACAGGAAGTCAGTGCTAGGGGAGGTAGGTAATGCATTATTGAGCAGTGTCAGTGAGTGGTGGAGGTAATGTAGGGATAAGACAGGAAGTCAGTGCTAGGGGAGGTGGGTAATGCATTGCTGAGCAGTGTCAGTGAGTGGGGAGGTAATGTAGGGATATGACAGGAAGTCAGTGCTAGGGGAGGTGGACAATGCATTGCTGAGCAGTGTCAGTGAGTGGTGGAGGTAATGTAGAGATATTGTAGTGACCTGGACTAATCCAGTCAGCATCTGGAAGTCTGTCACTATATGTTTGGTCACTTACATACCTTATGATCTTTCATATATGTATTCTCTTACCTAGTCTTTTGTGTATTCCCTGAGCACATGTGAAGGTATAGGCCCTAAGCCTAATGTGGTAGTATCACATTCTCCATTTTATTTCCATGTGTATGTGTATTGTCTAGCATAGCACCATCTTTTGGTCAGAAAGCTAATTACTTGTTTCATTCACACTAATGTTAACATTTTCCCTGTGTATTACTGTACATCTCATCATCATCCACATGGTTAAGCTGTGGGAGTGAGTCTAATGAATCATGTGACCTCCTAGAGCCACTCAAGCCCCCTTGATTGCTCTGGAGGAGGAATCCCAGGAGCAGCCCTCTGGATAGAGGGTCTGTAACCCTGTAGTTTTGAGGAGACACACTTCGGTGTGTGAAGAGAGCAGACACACTTCAGTGTCAGTCCAGTCAGTCAGTCACAGGCCTTATCCTTTACTAAGGAAGCCTAAAGCAAGTATTCAGCATATCTTCCAGCCTGTTTATCACCTGTTCACCCAAGTTAGCAGGGATTATATACGTGCCTTCTCTCTACAGTCTGTGGGACAATACTATTATATAAAATAGCCCATAGCAAGCTGTCTTGGAAATTGAGGGTCATCCCGCCAGCAGCGCCAAAGTTTTCTACGCATTCTCTACAAGCACGTACCCTGTCTAATAGGGACTCCAGTCATGGGACGCAGGTATTCAAGTCAAGCAAGTGCATTTATTACTACTCAGTTATTCAAGGCCTCTGTAAAACTCCATTCACCTGCTTCAGAAGACCACTCACCACCAGCTTCATCATTTACCACTACTGTGATCTGGATTTCCTGTGTCCTGCCAATAAAGAGCAACGGTTACCCCCGAGACTGGGCGTCTGGAGTACTCATTGCTACAGGTACCTACGTGGGGGCGGGTAATCGGGACACACACATATGTGGATGCCACCTGGGATTGGGCCCATTACCTCCCTCGGCCACAGTGAACTGCCAACCACGTGACACCTTAAAGGGCCAGCAACACCTAACAACCCCAGGCCACCACATAAGTTTGGCGTCCACGAACAGGATGAATCTATGTGCCGTATAAAGAGACTTTCCTTGTATTGCTGTGGAACTACAAGTCCCATAAAGTCATTAATAGTACTTCTGATAAAGTGAGGGTGCTGTCCCCTTGAATGAGGGACTATCGCTTTGAATCTGTGTGGTGTGAATTGCAAGCATCTTCTATTGTGGACTGCAAGAGTTACCTACACTTGTGTGGAGCAAAGGATTGTGCTGCTGTGTTAGTGTGTGATCATCTACTGCCATTGTACATTATGCTGCTACCAGAAGAGCATACAAGAGGTTAACTGTGTCCCTCCAACTTCTGGGCACTGTAGCTCCGCCCACCTGCAGTGTGTTCAGCTCCTCCTCTCTTCATCTCTGCAAAGTGGAACGATTCTGTATTGTCCTTGTGCTAGAGGGGAAGGATTTCTTAGCTGCACCTGATAGAGTTGCTAGGCACTGCCATCTTGCACAGAGTACCAGACCCTCAGCACTATCACCACTGCTGCATTGCTCATCTCTCCTGTTCTCCTATCATTCAGTGTGCTGCCCCAGTTATTTTCTTCAGCCTGTTTGTGTCTGCATTTCCTACTCATTGCTGCAGTGAGCACAGCATCTGTCATCCCAGCTATACAGATAAGTGCAGCTCTTCATTTTCACCAGTGTTACATAAAGGAAAGAAAGTTGTATATTCAGAGACTGTGTTTTTTGCATAAATAATTTTTCTTAAAGCAACAGCAGCCATATTTTTCTTAAAGAGACAGTACACTCATTTTTGTGAAAAATGTCTACCTCTTCTCAAAGTGACCAGGCTGGCACTAGCAGTTCTGCATCATCATCTGCCAGTGTCCCTGCACCTCCAGTTACAGCTGCTGCACCAGTTCCAGCCCCTGTTATAGCAACAGGAATGCCTTTCTTCATAGGAACCTCTAATCTCCCAAGTTACCGAGGGGATCCTCATACCCTTGGTGCATTTAAAGAAAAGATATTGCGTACCCTTGAACTTGTGTCACTTTCTCCCAATCAGCAGGTTCAGCTTCTCCTAGGTCAACTTGATGGTCCGGCTGCAGAGGAAGTCCGTTCCTGGCCATCTACAGAAAAGACCAGCGTTGACCAGATTCTCACTCGTCTCAGGAAAGAATTTGAAGTCCAATCACCAACTGAGGTTCGTCTTAAATTTTATGACAGACGTCAGAGACCTGGGGAAAACCTGAGAGAATATGCCTTAGCTCTGCAGTCTGCATACCGATCTTTGTGCCAAGTAGACACCCTCGACCCTGTTGCTGCTGAGAGCATGATCACTGATAGATTTATAGAAGGTGTTGATTCCAGACTAATACAGAGCCAACTCCGCATGCTAGCAGCTCAGAACCCAAACATGTCCTTTCTAGACTTTAAAACTTTGGCCCTGCGTGTAGTGGGAACTGACTCACCTTGTTATACTTCTGCCACTTATTCTCCAGACCTGGCTGGTGGAATTTCTACTGCATCCCCACTGCCTCCTGTTCTGCCTATGCAGGCTACTCAGACTGTCCAATCTACCCCTGTTACTACCCCTACTACTACTGATGTACTTGCCCAGGTTGTTGACTCTCTGTGTCAAGCTTTAAAAGAGTTAAAGGGTCAGCCCTCATCCCGTGAGTCATCTTTATCCAGGACATTGTCTCCAGAACCCCGTTCTAACCGACCAAGACCTGATAGGCCCCCTCCTGAAAGGTCTCCACGACATGAACCTCCTTATTGTACTTACTGTGAACGTCCTGGGCATTACAAATACCAATGCTACCAGTTAAACGGGCCACTCCCGAGGCCAAGGGCCGCCCCTCGGGTAGTGAATCCAAGGGCCCAGAGGGACAATCGCAATGGATTTCCAAGTTCATCTCGAAGTGCCCGTACATAACTATTTGTATTGATGGTGTACCATTAGAAGCGTTAGTGGACACTGGTTCACAAGTCACCACCATTGAGCGACAAGCCTTTGAAAAGTATTGGGACTCTGACATACTTAATCCTGTGGGTAAAGCCAAGTTACGTTTAATAGCAAGTAATGGTCAACCTATTTCCCAGCTAGGCTACTGGGAACCCACCATCCGTATTGGTGATCGTCAGTTACCAGGTCAAGGTGTAATTGTTACTGAGGCTCAGGGAGAGACAACAGCAGTAGTGCTAGGCATGAATGTTATCCGCCATGTATTTACTGAATTGCTAGCTGCCTTGCATGCCTCTCTCCCTTCTGCTTCTTCCCATTACAGACAAGCTGTTCAGCGGACCATTAAAGTGCTCTGTGCCCAGCAGAAGTTCTCAAACCATAAAGGTGAAATTTGCCGAGTCCGTATCCAGGATGTAAGACCAGTTACCTTAAGTCCGAACAGCGAAACACTAGTCTGGTGTCGAGCTCGTCCAGGTATAGATAATTCAGATTATGAAGCTTTTCTTGATCCCATCCAGATTGAAGGACAGCCACTGGTAAAAGCTGCCAGAAGTATTGTCACCGTCTCAAACGGTAGAGTACCAGTACGACTAGTCAACCTGAGTGATGCACCTGTAGACTTGTACAAATTCAATTCAGTTGCTCAACTGTACCACCTGGATCCAGAAGACATCCTGGATGAAGAGACGCTTGCTCACCAAAAGTCAGTTAAAGCCACTCCCAAAGGTAACCACAAACCAACTACCTTCTGGTACAATGAACTCAATGTTGGAGATGCCAACACACCTATTGAAGACATAAATGGTGTCGTTAAAGTTGCTAAGCGACACAGTGAAGCTTTCAGCAAGCACGCTCTAGACTTTGGGAAGACTAATTTGATCCAACACAAGATCAACACAGGTGATCATCCTCCTATCAAGGAAAGACACCGTCCCATACCTCCTGCAAACTACCAGCAAGTAAAGAAGCTGATTAAGGAGATGAAAGACACCAAAGTCATTCAAGAAAGCCAAAGTCCTTGGGCTGCACCCATCGTCTTAGTGAAGAAGAAGGATGGTAACATCAGATTCTGCGTTGACTACAGAAAACTGAACAATGTCACCCACAAAGATGCCTATCCTCTTCCAAGGATTGAAGAATCCATCACTGCTCTTGGCTCAGCTGCATACTTCTCAACTCTCGACCTAACCAGCGGTTACTGGCAAGTACCCATGGCTCCTGAAGATAGAGAGAAGACAGCTTTCACTACTCCAATGGGACTCTACGAGTTCAATGGCATGCCGTTCGGGTTGTGCAACGCCCCCGCAACATTCCAGAGACTAATGGAAAGATGTCTTGGCCACATTAATTTCCAGAGCGTCCTGTTGTATCTTGACGATGTCATTGTGTACTCTCGTACATATGAAGATCACTTAAACCATCTTGCAGAAGTGTTCCAAGTGCTCATTGAGCATGGTCTGAAGATCAAGCCATCAAAATGTTACCTTCTGAAGCCAAGGGTCAGTTACTTGGGTCATGTCGTCAGTGCTGAAGGAATCCAGCCTGATCCGGAAAAGATTTCTGCCGTGAAAAATTGGGACACCCCAAGAACTGTGAAGGAAGTCAGAAGTTTCCTAGGATTTGCAGGCTACTACCGCCGTTTTATACCTAACTTTGCCAAGGTAGCAGAACCACTGACAGAACTTCTACGTGGTTGTCCTAGAGAAAACTATAACAGAAGATTTCCAATTGATTGGTCTGAGAGACAAGAGACTGCATTCCAGAAATTGAAAGACCTGTTGACTTCTCCTCCAATTCTAGCGTATCCTGACTACAGCCATCCTTTCCGTCTCTACACGGATGCCAGCTATCAAGGCTTAGGAGCTGTATTGTCACAAGTCCAAGACAGCAAAGAGAGAGTCATCGCTTATGCCAGCCGAAGTTTGAGAGGTGCCGAGAAGAACGATAACAATTACAGTTCGTTCAAGTTAGAGCTGCTAGCTCTTGTGTGGGCCGTTACCGAGAAGTTCAAAGATTACCTCGCAGCCACACCATTCACCGTTTACACGGACAACAATCCTCTCGCTCACCTTAATACTGCACGGCTAGGTGCACTTGAACAGAGATGGGCTTCCAGATTGGCAAATTACTGCTTTGACATCAAGTACCGCAGCGGTAAAACCAACATCAATGCAGATGTATTATCCCGTTTGCCCATAGGAGAAGAACCTCCTGATGAAGAAGACATGTGGGAAGATGTTGAGATGCCTCCCTTCTATCAAAGGTTTGCTACGCAGAATGTCATCGCTGCTACACAGACTGATAAAGGTCCTCAACAGAAACCTGACCCAATTCAAGATCCACCTAGATGGCAAACTCTCCAGAACGAATCTCGAGTTTTAGGTGAGATCTATGATTTCTTAACTTCTGGAAGAACACCTGTCAGACTCAGAAGACAGTATCCAGATACTGAACTCAAACGCCTATGGAGACAGCGGAGAAGGCTCTTCATTCAAAAAGGCCTCATCATACGTAATACCTTGGATCCTGTTTCAGGAGAGAGAATACACCAAATTCTCATTCCCAGAAGAGATGCAAAAATTGTGCTTGACGCTTACCATGACCAATCAGGACATTTTGGCGTACATAAAACTGAAGCTACCATACGCCAGCGCTTCTACTGGATCGGAATGCGAGCAGATATTGAAAATTGGTGCAGCGAATGCCCAGCTTGCAACCTGACTAAAGCCGGAAAGAAAGAGGCTAGAGCGCCATTGCATCCAATCAACTCTCACAGACCAAATGAGCTAGTTGCTCTGGATCATGTGAAATTGGCACCTACTCGTTCAGGATATACCTATGCTCTCACAATGGTGGACCACTACTCTAAGTGGGTCGTAGTCGTTCCAGTGAAGGATATTACTGCTCGTACTACAGCTGCTGTATTTTATCGTGAGTACGTGAGACATTATGGTTGTCCTGAAGCAGTCCTAACAGATCGTGGACCTGCCTTTGAGTCACAACTCTTCCAAGAGCTCTGCCAATTCCATGAGTGTAAGAAGCTACGTACAACAGCTTACCATCCACAAGGGAATGGACTTTGTGAGAAGATAAATCAAGTGTTTATTAACATGCTGAGAACGGCATCAGTAACCAAACAGGCAGAATGGCCACAACTACTGGATGAACTAGTGGAGATTTACAACAACACCACTCATTGTTCGACAGGCTACTCGCCATACTATCTTATGTTTGGTCGCCAAGGTCAGCTGCCTAAGGATCGAGCTTTAGGAATTCAAGTTCCTGATGTGATTAATCCCTTGCCAAAGACCGACTGGGTTTCTGAACATCAACGTCGCATCCATGAAGCTAGAGAGGTAGTTGATCACAGAATGAACGAAGCTCATCGTAGGCAAGAAGAGTGTTATAACCAGAGAGCCAATGCCACACCACTGCATGTGGGAGATAAAGTATGGTTACGTAAATACCACCGCTCTGACAAACTCGATTCACTCTGGGAACAAGAACCCTACACTGTTACAGGTATCCCATACCCTGATTCAGATGTCTATGAGGTCAAGAAGCCCGGAATGGCTCCTCAAACGGTTCACAGGAATCGCATGAAACTCTGTACTAAGGAAGACCTTATGGTTATGTCTTCTCCTTCACAACCAGTCATGCCAGTCTACACACCAGCTCCTGTAACTGAGACACCACCAAGACAGTCCTCTGTGGAAGAATCAATTCAGAACTCTCCATTCATAATTCCAGGCTGTTATCAATGGGTACCAGTTCCTGTTCAAGTTCCTGTACAAGTTCCAGCTCAAGTTCCTGCTTCAATTGCTACTCCTGTACCAGCATCAGAAGAACTACCTCATTACCACGTTCCGGATTCTGAAGAAACTCAAGTGCTGAGGCGTTCAGAGCGAAGTACCAAAGGAACCCCACCTGCCCGTTACAGGGATTAAAGAACTATATCCTTTCCATGTGTATATACTGCTTTGCCTGTATACATATATGTCTGACTTTATTTAGTTAGCTAGTTAGCCAGTTTGCAACAGTTTAAGCCTCTAGTACCTGGTAACTACCATGCACATTGTTCCTGGTTTACTTGCATATTTATACAGCCTATGGACTACTAAGGACTGTTCTTTTACTCAAAAGTGCCTTTTCCCAGAACCTTTCCATGGACAATGCCTTATTGCCGAAAGAGACTCTACCTAAATTGCACAGTATCTACTGTTCATATTGTTTTGCACATTTTCATTGTTATTTTCATGTGTTATTGCATTGCTCTTTATGGTATATTTTCCATGTCATTTCACTTTTTCATTGTCATTGTATTTCAGGTGCTACCCCACATATACATGTGCATTTCTAAGTTTCCTCCTCATATAGACGCCGAGGACGGCTTATTTTTAGTGAGGGTGTTTGTAGTGACCTGGACTAATCCAGTCAGCATCTGGAAGTCTGTCACTATATGTTTGGTCACTTACATACCTTATGATCTTTCATATATGTATTCTCTTACCTAGTCTTTTGTGTATTCCCTGAGCACATGTGTAGGTATAGGCCCTAAGCCTAATGTGGTAGTATCACATTCTCCATTTTATTTCCATGTGTATGTGTATTGTCTAGCATAGCACCATCTTTTGGTCAGAAAGCTAATTACTTGTTTCATTCACACTAATGTTAACATTTTCCCTGTGTATTACTGTACATCTCATCATCATCCACATGGTTAAGCTGTGGGAGTGAGTCTAATGAATCATGTGACCTCCTAGAGCCACTCAAGCCCCCTTGATTGCTCTGGAGGAGGAATCCCAGGAGCAGCCCTCTGGATAGAGGGTCTGTAACCCTGTAGTTTTGAGGAGACACACTTCGGTGTGTGAAGAGAGCAGACACACTTCAGTGTCAGTCCAGTCAGTCAGTCACAGGCCTTATCCTTTACTAAGGAAGCCTAAAGCAAGTATTCAGCATATCTTCCAGCCTGTTTATCACCTGTTCACCCAAGTTAGCAGGGATTATATACGTGCCTTCTCTCTACAGTCTGTGGGACAATACTATTATATAAAATAGCCCATAGCAAGCTGTCTTGGAAATTGAGGGTCATCCCGCCAGCAGCGCCAAAGTTTTCTACGCATTCTCTACAAGCACGTACCCTGTCTAATAGGGACTCCAGTCATGGGACGCAGGTATTCAAGTCAAGCAAGTGCATTTATTACTACTCAGTTATTCAAGGCCTCTGTAAAACTCCATTCACCTGCTTCAGAAGACCACTCACCACCAGCTTCATCATTTACCACTACTGTGATCTGGATTTCCTGTGTCCTGCCAATAAAGAGCAACGGTTACCCCCGAGACTGGGCGTCTGGAGTACTCATTGCTACAGGTACCTACGTGGGGGCGGGTAATCGGGACACACACATATGTGGATGCCACCTGGGATTGGGCCCATTACCTCCCTCGGCCATAGTGAACTGCCAACCACGTGACACCTTAAAGGGCCAGCAACACCTAACAACCCCAGGCCACCACAATATGACAGGAAGTCAGTGCTTGAGGTGGTGGCCAATACAATTCGGAGCAGTGTCAATGAGTGTGGGAGGTAATGTGGGGGTAAGACAGGAAATCAGTACTAGGGGAGGTGGGTAATGCATTACTGAGCAGTGTCAGTGGGTATGGGAGCTGATGTAGGGATAAGACAGGAAGTCATTGCTTGGAGAGGTGGACAATGCATTGCTGAGCAGTGTCAGTGAGTGAGGGAGATAATGTAGATATAAGATAGGATGTCAGTGCTGGAGAGGTGGGTAATGCATTGCTGAGCAGTGTCAGTGAGTGGAGGATGTAATGTAAGGATAAGACACAAAGTCAGTGCTAGGTAAGGTAGGAAGTACATTTATGAGTAGTGTCAGTGAGTGGGGGAGGTAATGTAGGGATAAGACAGGAAGTCAGTACTAGGGGAGGTGGGTAATACATTGCTGAGCAGTGTCAGTGAGATGGGAGGTAATGTAGGGATAAGACAGGACGTCAGTGCTGGGAAGGTGGACAATGCATTGCTGAGCAGTGTCAGTGAGTGATGGAGGTAATGTAGGGATAAGACAGGAAGTCAGTGCTGGGGAGGTGGGTAATGCATTGCTGAGAGGGTCAGTGAGTGGGAGAGATAATGTAGTGACAAGACAGGAAGTCAGTGCTAGGGGTAGTGTGTGTGTGTGTTTTAAGCATTTGTTTTATTAAGAAAACTATTATTAAACATATATACATTAGACCTCAAGTGGGGTGTCATGACCCCTCATGACACCTCCCTACCATAAGGCCAAATATTGCCCTTTAATAACGTTAAGCGCAAATAAGCTATGTGCAACATAACGTATATGCGCTTTTATGGTTTATGAAACCCTCAGACCTCAAAGGGGGGCACCAGGACCTCTCCTGATAGCCCTCCTACCATGGATCATCTATCCAAAATGATAGATGATCCATGGGGCGACCCCAAAGGCATTTACTGCCTTCTTGATGCTGCTGGCTTTACAGCCGACTGCAGCATCAAGATCAGGATGAATGAATGGAGGTGAAGGGAGCGCTGCTGTCCTATCCTTAAATCAGTCACCCGGGTCAAACCAGGTGACTGATTAAGTGATCAGAGTGCAGGGCTGCTTCCACAATTGTATCTTTCGTTAGATCTCATTAATTTTTAATGCCCTACCTCCTGTGACCCATTGCTATTAGTACTTTTGCTCCACTCTCCTTCAAACGGAGAGTGGAGCACAAGTAGTAATAGCAATGGGACACAGGAGGTAGGACATTATAAATGAATGAGATCTAAGTAAAGAACCAATAGAGGAAACAGTCCTGCGCTCTGACAGCAGCGCTCCCTTCACATCCTTTCATTCATATCCCGGTGGGGGCATCAAGAAGGCTGGGGACATTGGAGGGGAGAGAGGCATCGGGGGAAGCGGAGGTGAAATGTTAGTATCTGCCTGGAATGCCAGCCGTGTCTGCCTAATTTGCATAAACAGACAAATAAAGCTTAAAATCTCATAAAGCATCGTTTCAAAATCACAGAAATTGCTATATGATGTTAGTTCCATCTTAAAGTGTTAGTAATGTCCCAGAAAAAAAAATTATCATTTTGTAGTGCTTAAAAAGTTCAACTATATGCAAAAAACCCTATCTCTCAAACCGCTATGGTTTGAGAGATATTCCCTCTCCTTTCCCTGACGTTAGCTCTGTGCTGACCGCAGGGGAATCCTATCCGGGGACCAACTGGCAGCTCTGCGGCAGAGCCACAATAGCGTTATTTAAAAAGAATGACTTCATTGGAAAGGTCTACAATGTGTGCCTGGTTTGCAAGCACACTTTGTAGACCATTCCAATGAAGTAGTTTGTTTTAAATAATGCGATTGCGGCTCTGCTGAAGAGCCTCTTCATGTCAGCTGACACGGATCTCCTGCTGTCAGTTTTACAATATCAAACTTTCAAAGCGAATATCTCTCAAACCATAGTGGTTTGAGAGATAGGGTTTTTTGCATTTATTTGAAGTTTTTAAGTTCTGCAAAATGATAAATATTTTTTCTGTGACATTACTAACACTTTAAACCTTTCAATGCAAAGGGGTGCGCAACACATTGCAAAACAATGTCACTCAAAGGGTTAATGTAAGAATAGCAATACGTCCCTGTTCTAACACAAAGCACAAGGAGGGATTTTTTTTTAACATAAGTGTATTAATAACGGATCTTCACCATGTGTCAGGTAAGGACATCCTGTAGTCTACGTTACTAAATATTAATCATTCTTAATATCAATGCATTTCACGCTGTCATATACTTGGGACGTTTTTCATCACATTCTAAATTTAGAAACCTAATGACTTTAGCGTTCTACAACGAAACCACACGCCTTTAGATAAAATCCCACAATGCAATCAGAAGGAGATTGTTCCATACCTATATCAGACATTTTCATTTTATCATGGACACAAGGCATTTGTAGAACAGATGGAAAAATACAAGTGACTCTCCAGCTGTTGTATTAATGTTTTTGTTATTCTCAGGTTGAAGATTTGGAGTAGCTGTTGGATGGAGATGCAAAAGTTGTCTATCCCTGTTTTAGATCAAGGCGTGGACTTTTGGAATTCTTTGCCTCAGGATGCTGTGCTTGTAGATATCGTTGTTGATATAAAAAATAAATTGATATCTATCTAGCTCAAAACAATACTGAGCATTATGGCAGCTGGTTTTATAACAGATAGAATGTTGATCCAGGGAAGTATCTGACTGCCATTTGGTGTCAGGAAGGGATTTTTTTTTTACACACTTGAGGCTAAATTGTAAGTTTTTTTTTTGCCTTCCTCTGGATCAACATGGGTGATTTGGCATGGGATGAACTTGATGGACTCTTTTTTTTCAGCCTCATCAACTATAATAGTGGGAAACCTGCTTCCCACCAGTGTTTGTTAGACTACAAGTCCCATGATGATATTGATGACGATGGTGAGAGCTGTAGTCCAACAGCAGCTGGGGATGCAGCCATCCCCATTGCGGATATTTCTGTTTGATCAAGGTCATGGGAGAGGTGGGCAAAGTGTGGCTCTCCATCGTAGCTGGACTATAACTCATATTGTTTTGAGATCGACACGAGCAGTAATCCAACATCACTGGAGGTTGCCCCTTCTAGCTAATGATGATGGCAAATCACACTTCAGAAATGGCTGGAGAGCCACATGTTGTCCATTCTGTCTAAAGATAACAAGAGTCCATTCAGCTGGAGAACCATTTGTTATCCATTCTGGTTGAGGATGACGTTAGTCATAGTTCAAAAACTGCTGGAGAGCCATTGTTTGCCTGCTCTAGCTATGGCTAATGGGAGTGAGTTCAGCAACAATTGGAGAGCCCCATATTGTTTAATTGTGCAAAGAATGATAAAATCATAGTTCAGAAAGATTTACTAAGCCACAGGTTTTACATTCTGGCAATGAATGAAGGGAGCCATAGTTCAACAACAACTGGAGAGCCACAGGCTGTTCATTCTAGCTAAGAATGACAGAAGTCGTAGTTCTGTGAAAACTGGAGAGCCATATGTTGACCAAAAGGTTGTAGCACAACAACAGCTGGCTGCCAACAGGTGTCCTTCACCTTTGTTGAATTAAGGTCATATAGCATGTGTGATAACTATGCCTATGTGCACAGTGAGACACCCAGCACAAATGTCGCCATCTATTGGTTGAACACTGTATTATCCTGTCCTTTGAACTACCCTCTATTGGTTGAACACTGCATAGCAGCATTGCACTGCCATCTATTGGTTGAACATTGTTATGGAAGCCCAGGCATTTTCCTGCGAACTGCTATGTATTAGTTGGTGTCATACATAACAGCATTGCTGTGAGCCCAATGCGAGTGGCCAATAGCCAGGCAGTATGCAAATATGTTGCTGTAACTCCAGTTTGTAATAATATATTATTCTATTGTGTTTGTGATATGTTCTATTTTCTGTGTGTTATGGTATTTTGTTTAGATTCATGTAGTGTCACCCAAAGGTAAATGTAGGCTGTAAAAGGCCTGGTATTGAAGTTCAATAAACTTGAATGTGTGTTTTCTATCCCTGAAGCAGATGATTAGGCTCTGTTATTGGAGGTGAGGATTGACAACACCAGGCCCGTGTAGCCAAAAGTGCTTTGTTAAAGGTGGTGTTGTTATACCAAGGCAGAGGGGTTAGTACCTTCCTGGAGGAGGTGTTGACACAGAGGGGCTATACCTGTGCCCAGCAGCAAGGTAGAGGTGTTAGTTCCTGCCTGATGGAGACTTCAGAGCAGAAGGGATGCTACGTGCTCTGCAGTGACCTGTTCCAGCGGGTAGCAGTGCGAGTCCCTATGCAGGTCATTGCACTAAGCTGGCTGGCTGCACCTGTAGGTCTTCCAATCCGGTTGACCGCCTCTCCTCTGAGTGGTGCAACTAGATTCAGTGGCAAATGGCTCCTACCTGTCTGGTGGTCCCCTGAGGCCAGTCCAGTGTAAATTACCTGGTATGTACACCATAATCTACAGACGTGGGTACCAAGGCTTCACAGTATGTTTTTAAAAAAAATGGACAATCTGTGGCTTTCCAGCTGATTCTTTGTTTCAGAACTGCAGGACCCCGGACTCCTACCACTAAAGTTTTTCTTCCTTAAAGGGATAGTAGTACTTCGTTTTAACTTTATTTTATTTTGTAGGCATTAAAAAAACATGAAGAATGATATAAGTCTTATCTCTCAGACCTTTATGGTTTGAGAGATATTCACAAGCAAAGTTTCCCCCTCCGCCCTTTTTACCTAGTGTAAGCCATCTCTTCTCAGATGTGGAATGCAGTCCATAGACCAGACAGATAACAGAAGGGGACAATCTTCTTTCTATGAGAACAATGAAAGACCTTCCCCCCTTGACAAGTTTTTCAGGTTTTTCCCTTATCTTAATTGAAGATTGTCCCTCTCTGCAGTCTACCTGGGCACCTCCCTTCTGATCTGGCTGAAGGGGGGGGGATTCTTTGCTTGTGAATATCTCTTAAACCATAAAGGTTTGAGAGATAAGACTTATATCATTCTTCATGTTTTTTAATGCCTACAAAATAAAATAAAGATAAAACGAAGTATTACTATCCCTTTAATAACAATAGTAACAATGATAAATGGGATTCTGAAGTCTGGACACCGAGAGTGAAGTCCACTATCATGGCTGTGAGACTGTGTACTAAATAAAGATTAATTTGGGGGAGCCAGTCCATGCAGAATGAAATAATTGTGGTCATTAGGATTTTCATCCCAAAGTAAGATAGCAGTAAGTTTATTAGTAAATATATTTTTGTACCCTATGTGCATCAGAGGGGATGTGCAACACATTATTATTTAAAATTTAAGAATGTGATTAACCTAAACAAATTGTCTTTATAGAGATTAGAATCTTATTATCCCACCTCCCTCCCTTTTACTTGATGTTAGCCCCTTCACATGTGAAGGAGCCGACACACATGACTGATTAGCAGACCTGGGGATGCCATGGCAACTCTACTCCGAGATCATATGAGAGAGACATTTCTTTATGTCTGAATGCTTTCAACAAGTCCTGGGTATGGCCTGAACTGTAGTTACTGTTGTTGAAAGCTCGTAAACAAAGGAAAAATCTGTCACACGGATGTCATGGCAATTCCCTTTCCAAAGCTTGTTTGATTGTATCAGTGTCTTCACAGGATAAGATGGTAGTGCTGTTGAGAGTGCTTTTGAGAATGGAACCGAGATCAGTCACATTCTTAAATGTCAAATAATAGATTGAAATTAACCCCTTAACGTCCATTGTCATGCCAGGACTATCACGGCTGTCTGCAACTTAAGGACCAGTGATGGTCCTGGCACGTCATGGAATTTGGACTCCCCATGGGGCTGGATGCCATTTGGGGATCCCTGAATCGGATAACAAAAAAAAAAATGCTCCGTGGTCCTTAAGTGCAGGCCGTGCGTGCATACTCTGGTCCTTATGGGGTTAAAGTGAGAGTAATGGACGCATCTCCAATTAATCTTCATAGTATTTGGGCCATGGAGAGTGTTATTTCAGTACTGTCAGAGTTGTAGTACAAGAGTAATTGAATGATAAAGTATCCCCTCCCGCCCCTTTTACTGATGTAACACTGCTCATCTCAGAGCAGCAAGATTTTCCAGATGGATCGCAGAGAGGGACAATCTTCAGTGATCATAAGGAAAAACCTGTCAAGGTGGGCAGGGTTTTCCTTATGATCACAGTAAGAAGATTGTCCCTTGCTGTGACCTGTCCGGTCAAGAGACCAGATTCCACATCTGAGGGGAGGTGGCTTACACTAGGTAAAAGGGGTGGGAGGTGGATACTTTATTATTCAATTACTCTTGTACTACAACTCTGACAGTATTGATATAACACTCTCCATAGGCCAAACACTATGAAGATTAATTGGAGCTGCTGTTTTTGTGAAACATTACTATCCCTTTAAGTTTAATGTATCCATCACTCTTTTAATTTGGGAATGCCTGTAGTATCCAAACTTTTAAAATAAAACACAACACCTGTTCTTTGATACAACAGTTGTGGGTAGGTTTCTGTTAAGTTTTTTTTTTGTGTGTATTTTAATTAGATCTGTGTAAATGCTTTTAGAGGGGATTTGTTTGTCTATCATAAGTCCTGTAACACCAAGTGAATCGGTGACTCAGTTACCTGTCACAGGGATGAAAAGATGTTTCATTCTCAGCATTACAGATCTAAGTCAAGAGTTTGAATGTCAAACAAATTGAGTCCGTGGTATTAGTCTTGCTTCAGGAAAGCGTGTAATCAATTGTAGC
Source organism: Rhinophrynus dorsalis (assembly GCA_037306005.1). NCBI lineage: Eukaryota > Metazoa > Chordata > Amphibia > Anura > Rhinophrynidae > Rhinophrynus > Rhinophrynus dorsalis. Next base: position 620,763,642 of record CM074719.1, on the reverse strand, counting down.
TGGCGGCTTTAGGAAGAAGGAGATTGACTGCATTCAAAGATGATTTGAAGTATGAAACATTGCATAATGTTCATATTAACCATTTGGGTGTTTGAGATGTTTTTATAGTATCCAAAGGGTTAAAAAAAAACCACCAATTCTTCCCTGATTCCTTAACTCTGGAACGTACAGAGGGGCCCTTCATGCTATCCATGGTATGCAAAGATCAATACACTTGTATCCATAGATAAATCTCACGCACTCACGACTAGCTGTATGCCGGCCTTCCACCAAAAATGGGACACGTGGCTCCAGTATTGGTCCAGCAATCCTTAGACTCTCTTGCCGGACCTCTCCCTGATTACCTCTGAAGTCCCTACTAGACATCCTCAGTTAATTCGTTTTAGAACTCTCCTTTTCCCCAACCCGTCTCTCTCTCACAGTGTTGATGAAGTACCTAACGAGCATCGTGTTTGACTTCTCTTCAGAAATATTCCATACAGGTGTGCTACGGACTGACGGCAGGTTCCCCCTGATATATATATGTATATTAGCAGTGTGGGACGGCATTGCCCTTCATTTTATTTTAAGCAATGCTTAACCCTTTGAATGGCAGAGAGATAGGTAACACTTTGCAATGCATTGTGTACTGTAGCACTGAAAGGGTGCAGTCTGTGTCCTCTTGCATTTTGTGTGTGTCTGTGATCTCTTACAGTGTCTGTCCTCCTGCGTGTGTGTGATTTCCTGCAGTGTCTGTCCTCCTGCGTGTGTGTGATTTCCTGCAGTGTCTGTCCTCCTGCGTGTGTGATTTCCTGCAGTGTCTGTCCTCCTGCGTGTGTGTGATTTCCTGCAGTGTCTGTCCTCCTGCGTGTGTGTGTGATTTCCTGCAGTGTCTGTCCTCCTGCGTGTGTGTGTATGATTTCCTGCATTGTCTGCCCTCCTGTGTGTGTGTGATTTCCTGCAGTGTCTGCCCTCCTGTGTGTGTTCCTTTGCAGCGTCTTGTCGCACTTTTTGTGATGTCTTGAAGTCTGTCCCCGTTTGTGTGATGTTTTGCAGTGTGTGCCTTGTTGTGTGTGATCTCTTGTAGTATCTTTCCCATTGTGTTATGTGATCTCTTGAAGTCTTTCCTGATTTGTGTGCGATGTATTGCAGTGTTTTTCTTGGTGTGTGTAATGTGTTTTTAATGATATTTCCATCCCTTGGGTGTGCGATTAACAGGTGTTTTTGCTCAATAGTATGCCTACTCATTGATAGACTATATGCAAGTAATTTTTACCTATGGAGCACAGTGTGCAATGCACAGCCTTGTGGTAGTTGTCGGACTACGGCTTCTCAAAGCGGCAGGTGCTGAGGCTGATGGTTATTGTAGGGGAAAAAAAAAGGGATGTTTGCAATTTGGCTGCCTCTCTTTTAGGCTCAATGTGTAATTGCTAGATGAGTGCAGGGCGTGTGGGCAGTATTCACTATGTGGTAGCCAGGATAGGGGTGTTGTTATCAGAACTGTTAACCATACCTGGGAAATTTATATTTAGTCTCCCCGGGGGGAGTCCTGTTGTGCAGCTGCAGGGAGAAGAATGACGCTGGGCTTAAAAGCCAATGTCAAAGTGGTAAAAATAGGCTGTGGAAGGAAAAGCACTGATTCTGAGGCAGTCGCAGCAACAAGAGCAGCATCATCTGCTGCCACAGACTGTGAAGGGGAATGTGTAGGGTTGCCACCTTTTCTTAAAAAAAATACCGGCCATGGCATTCCCTCCATAGACTTAACATTGGACACAAGCCAATTTTTTACCGGCCTGCCGGTAAAATACCGGCTGGGTGGCAACACTAGGAATGTGGTGGACAAGAAGAAAGAGGCCATTCTTCTCAGCCTGTTCCACTTTTTCCCTCCCCCTTAAGTCATGGGTGTGGGACTAATGTTCTCTTGGGGCAGGGAGAGGGCAGTCATGACCAACGACACTGTAAACAATTTGTAACAAGTCAGTGAGAAAAGGAAAGGAGGGAACACACCTTGGCACAAGCGCCCTTATAGCTCACATGAAACACAGACACCATGACATCTATGTCAAACATGTTAAAGCCAAACACCCACCACAGAAATCAAACACCACTGTTGCTGTACCCCCTGACTCTCCAGAAAGGCAAAAGAGGTGAGGTGGAGATCAAAGAGGAGGAAGAATAGAGAAACCCAGAGAGACACTAGAAGTTCCATTACGAGTGAAACAACTAACTCTCCATCACCTTCTTCCTCTAGTGTAACTAAATCTTCTGCCAATTCATCTTGTTCATCATCATTACCTCCCTGCCAAATGATAGCCACTCTGTTAATGTTAGGATGTGTTTTTGAAGACTCTCAGACTTAAGGTTTGGTAAAATAACTTAACTTTATTAAAATTTAAAGGCAGTCCCCGTAGGGTAAACATACATAACAATACAACAGTAATAGAACATACAATAGGTTCTACCGGCCTTGCCTAAATACTGGGCAAGGCAACCCCCACGGAATGCTGAATGTAGGCTCTATCAGCCCTGCCAATACCGGGTAAGGCAACCTTAAAGATGGTGAATTGCAAAGTTCTACCGGCCTTACCAATACCAGGCAGGGCAGCCCATAGGAGTACTGGAGTAGGCTCTACCGGCCCTGCCAATACCGGGTGAGGCAACCTACAGGATGGTATCGTCAAGGTTCTACCGGCCTCACCAATACCGGGCAGGGCAGCCTGAGCAAGTAGACCAGCTGTCAGGTGACTAAGACAGCATAGAGCATAAGTATAGAGGTCTTACTCAGCAGGAGTCTATTGCCAGGGATACTCAGACAACTGCAAGGAAGTGGACAGCGACTGACCACAGTACTGGATGTTCAGGAGCAAACCAACATCCGCACGTTGGGACTAATGGTAATAGCGCCACCAGGTTTAATGGAGCAAACCAGCGTCCGCACGCTGGAACCAACAATGTATATCGCAACCAGGTTTAGTGGAGTAAACCAGCGTCCGCACGCTGGGACCAACAACGTATATCGCAACCAGGTTTAGTGGAGCAAACCAGCGTCCGCACGCTGGAGCAATAATGTATCTCGCAACCAGTTTAGTGGAGTAAACCAGCGTCCGCACGCTGGGACCAACAATGTATATTGCAACCAGGTTTAGTGGAGCAAACCAGCGTCCGCACGCTGGGACCAACAATGTATATCGCAACCAGGTTTAGTGGAGTAAACCAGCGTCCGCACGCTGGGACCAACAATGTATATCTCAACCAGGTTTAGTGGAGTAAACCAGCGTCCGCACGCTGGGACCAACAATGTATATCGCAACCAGGTTTAGTGGAGTAAACCAGCATCCGCACGCTGGGACCAACAATGTATATCACAACCAGGTTTAGTGGAGTAAACCAGCGTTCGCACGCTGGAACGAACAAAGTATGATCAGCAGCAAGAAGAACAATGTCGCCAGAGCAACGGCTGGAGCAGGAGATTCAGGAACTCAGTAAGATTAACCCGCGAGGTGCTGGAACACAGGAACACTGGAACTCTGGAACACAGGAACACTAGCATACAGGAACACTGGAACACTGGAACACAGGATCAGCAAGTACAGCAGGAACAGGCCCAGAAGCCTGACAAGCAGGTCAGGCAGAGTGAAGTCAGAAACACCACGAAAGGGCAACCTGGAAGTGCTCAGCCTGGGTTTAAAAAGGCTGTGTGAGGAGTGCTAATCACAGACAGCCAATCATGATACTCAGCAAGTGACTGACACTGAACAGCACCAATCACGGGCACCGTGATAATGTGGCAGTTCGTGTCCACCCATTGCACACTGTGTGGTGACTGACCACACATGCCAGTGTGGTGGAGAAGAATCGATATCAAGTCATCAAGCGGCATATGAGGAGATTCCATCCTGCAGAATATGCTAAGATGGAGGCAGGGAGGGTTCATCATTTCTATTAAACTGTCAGCAAGTTGTCATGTGTCCTTAGCGGGGTCTGGACAAGTGGTACAGTGACAGCAGCAGTACTTGAGTTCTGGTGTCATGGTGTTTGGAACATTTGTAGCAAACGACTGCACCGCTTCCAAGGAACCAATGTAGGCAGAATATCGTATAAAACAATTGTATCTTTATTCCAGCAGTAGAAAAATATATATATAAAACCAAAGATATTCTTGGACATACAAAAGATCCTGTCTCACGTCCTAGGCTAGTGCAGGCCTATATAGTCCACGCGTTTCGCGCTACCTGCGCTTATTCATGACTATCAAGTCATGTTGATAACCAGTAACTTTTAAATACACCTTGACCAATCAGAACAAGTATCCAATTAGTATCCAATTAGTAATCAAAGGCTACTTTGTTTACATTGTCAGCCTGTTACACTCAATATATACAAACGATCTCCAAACTAGGCTGACATAAGACAAGTACCAAATTAAATAGGATTTGGCATTCCTCTAGTCCGCTCAATCCACAAAATCATCTCAGCCGAATATACATAGACATATCACAATAAATCTTAAAGACTGCAATGAATCTTAACAGCATGAGTGCCGGATCGACACGAAGCACACCACACGACTGTCTATGTATATTCGGCTGAGATGATTTTGTGGATTGAGCGGACTAGAGGAATGCCAAATCCTATTTAATTTGGTACTTGTCTTATGTCAGCCTTGTTTGGAGATCGTTTGTATATATTGAGTGTAACAGGCTGACAATGTAAACAAAGTAGCCTTTGATTACTAATTGGATACTAATTGGATACTTGTTCTGATTGGTCAAGGTGTATTTAAAAGTTACTGGTTATCAACATGACTTGATAGTCATGAATAAGCGCAGGTAGCGCGAAACGCGTGGACTATATAGGCCTGCACTAGCCTAGGACGTGAGACAGGATCTTTTGTATGTCCAAGAATATCTTTGGTTTTATATATATATTTTTCTACTGCTGGAATAAAGATACAATTGTTTTATACGATATTCTGCCTACATTGGTTCCTTGGAAGCGGTGCAGTCGTTTGCTACAAATGTTTCACTTCGAAGGGTGATAGGAGAACACCCAGACTGGCACGCTTCAAGTAAGAACAAAGGCATTCAGCCCGCCATCCAGAATTCATTCCCTGCACAGATCCTTTGAAGCACCAATATTTGAGCTTTGTGGTCATGGTGTTTGGATACAGTTGTGCCTCCAGATATTATTTACCACCCACACAGTGCATACTGCAGTTGCTTATGAGAGGCACATTTCCTGCTCCCAAGGGAAAAATGTCTATTCTAATAACAACACACCCATTGGCCAACTTCTTCTTTTTCTCCACATGTATTGGGTGCTACTTATTCTGCTGCTACTGCCTCAGGCACATCAATGGAGCTAGACGTGGCAAGTGGAACCTTCATCATCCATCACCCATGTTACTACTATTGTTGAACCCATTCCGTTTCAGCTGCCTAATCATCCTGCTGCTTAAACAACCTATCAGCAGCAGCAAGAACAGCAGTTGCAAATTCCACAATTATGGACTCAGGACTCAGAAGGATATTTGACAATTGCCAGTGGCCACTGGCCAACATGGCCTGCTGGCACTAGGCCAGTAGGGCATTTTTTTTCCTCAGGCTTGTGCTTTAAAAAAAAAAAAAAAAACAAGCTAAGTCCTAAGTCCTACAAATCAATGTTTCCTTAGGGCTTGTGCCGAACAAGCTTGTGCCTCTAATAAGTCTAAGTCCTACAAATCAATGTTTCCTCAAGGTTTGGGCCTCTAATAAGTCTAATTGTTACAAATCAATGTTTCCTCAGGGATTGGGCCTCTAACAACAAATCTGACAAATCCTCTACAAAATACTCTATCAAGTCAAGTATCAGTCCAGCCCAGTGACAGATTATGTCAGGGGGTTCCTGTCTCTATCACTTTACAAACAAATTTCTTATTTTATTTTTTATTAACTGTTCCCACAATACCAGTCAAGAACCCCCATAAACACATTTCCTGTTCAACTGATTATTTCCCCTGACTCCACCCACCAACACATACAGCCTCCTCGGATCCTTTTTATACCATGTCTTATGGGGGGTTTTAATTGTATTTAGGATTTATTATTTTTTTAACTGCCCCCCAATCCAAGTAAACAACCCCCCCAAAAAAAATTCCCTGTTCAACTAATTCTTTCTCCACACCCCACCAACACAGGCACCTCATGCCCCTTTTATACTATGCCTGTGGGATATAAAATAATATTTGTTATGTGTTGTGTATAAATTCAATGTTCCCGTTGATTTCAATGGAATGAGCTAGGTGAATAATGCGGGAAAAAAACACTTTTCGTGGGAATTATTTGACAAGTGGGAGTGTCATTATTCGCTGATTTCAGTTTGAGGCGAAAATGTTTGCCCATCCCTAGTTGGGAACACGCAGTAACACATTAAGGGGGATTTCCCAATACACTTATGTGCTAAAAAAGGGCCTGGATCTTAAAGGGACAGTAATGTCCCATAAAAAATGCTTATAGTTTTGTAGAGGTTAAAAAATTTAACTATGTGCCACAAATCCTATCTCTCAAACCGCTATGGCTTGAGAGATATTCACATTCAAAGTTCCTCACTCCCTCCCCTTCTCCTGACATCAGCGCTGTGCGGGGACCAGCCGACGGCTCTGTAGCAGAGCCGAAACTGCATTATTTCAAAATAATTAATTCATTGGAAAGGTCTACAACGTGTGCCTGGTTTGTAAGCACGCTTTGTAGACCATTCAAATGAAATAATTCTTTTTAAATAACGGGATTTCGGCTCTGCTGAAGAGCCTCCTCGAGTAGGCCAACTTGAATCTCCTGCTGCCAACTTTACAGCTAACGTCAATAAAAGGGGAGGGAGAGGGAACTTTGAATGCAAATATCTCTCAAACCATAGAGGTTTGAGAGATACGATTTGTGGCATATAGTTTAAGTTCTTAACCTCTACAAAACTATAAGCATTTTTAATGGGACATTACTGTCCCTTTAATCCTTAGTGCTATGTCAGGCTAACTCTAATTTGCTTAATGTTAAAGGGATAGTAATGTTTCACAATAAAAGCAGCTCCAATTAATCAGCATAGTATTTGGGTCATGGAGAGTTTTATTTCAGTTCTGTCAGAGTTGTAGTTCAAGAGTAATTGAATGATAATGTATCCCCCTCCCACCCCTTTTACTGATGTAAAAGAATTCCATGATGTGCCAGGACCATCACCGGTCTTTAACGCACAAACAAAGATGACGGTCCTGGCATGTCATCAGACGTAAAGGGGTTAAACATGTTGAAAATTGTCCACTGTGTGAATCCAAAATGTTAGTCCCTAAATGGACTTTTATCGGTGATACAGACTGAGATGTTACCGATCAGGGCTTCCGACCTCATTTTATACAACATTCATACTTGGCACCAAACTAAGGGCGAAATGTTCCGAAAGTGGTGGTACATGAAATTGTCTGTAATCAGAATAAAAAAAGTTCTTACGCCACGATCCGTCAATTCTCAGACATTTTTCCGTCATTTTTTGCATCCAATCCCGCCATCTCCGATAAAAGGGAAAAAGCCATCTTAACAGTGGGAGTGGTTTAATCTATCGTCAGAGTGTAATATGTTTGCAGGAAAAAAATATTTGTTTCAACGTCACGCTGAGAAAATAAAAATGATCTAAACTTGGAGATGACGAACTAAAGTCCTGTTAGCAAGAGTGAGAAGCAATTAGACCTTTCAAAGACAAAAAAGGTCTTTGTTTCTTTGAAAATCTTCGTTTCAAAGACAAAATCAAAGACAATTTTAACATCAGAATTTTTAAAGGCAATGTTCATCAAGATCTTCTTACGTGACGAATTTACTTCTGAAAATATTGTCCTTCTTTTACCACCAACTCATGATCCGACAACTTTTTCATTATGATGACTTTTTGAACATCTCGCCCTACGTACATAGTAACATAATTGATGAGACTGAAAAAAAGACATGCTGTAAGCGGTTGCTTACCTTAGCCTGCCGCCAGACTCAGTAGGCGGCCGGTCTCTGCGCCCTTGCGGGTTTCCGCGTCTGTTGGGAGGACCAGTGCGCCCTGGTATTCTTCCAGGTGACCGGCCTCCTTGCTGCTCCCCCTAGTGGCTCCAGCCTCATCTGTGCTCAGGCGCATGTCATAGGGATTCCCTGGTGACATCATGACCCAGCTTCTTAAAGGGACATTACATTTAGTGCTCCACCTCTTGGGGGTGGAGCAATTAGTTTATAATCTGTCTGGACACCACTTCAGTTGCCCTTTCGTGGTGTTCCAGTGCAGTTGTGTTTAGTTTGCTCTGTGTATTACCTGGTTTGTCTGACTACCCGATCTGCTATTGACCTGTGGTTCTGTCTGACTAACCACTCTGAGTATGACCCTTGTCTTGTCTGACATCCAATCTGGTGCAAACCTGCGGCTCTGGCTGACTATCCGCTCCGTGTATGACCCTTGGCATGTCTGACATCCAATCTGGTGCAAACCTGCAGCTCTGACAGATTAATCTCTCTGTGTATGACCAGGCCTGTCTGACCATGCCATCTGGTGCTGTCCTGTGGCTCTGTCTGGCTTGTCTCGATTTTGCCTCCTTCCTGTGGACATCCATCTGGCGCAGACCTGGGGTCCAGGTACTCTCTCTTCTATACCGACTGCAGGCGTGAGTCCGGTATTAGATTCCAGTGGTCCTGACTGCAGGCGTGAGTCAGCGATCAACCCCTATATAGTTGACGGCAGGCTTGCACCAGCTTTCCTCCCAACTAGACTGACAGCAGGCATGTGTCAGTGTTTTCCATTGTTCCTGGTCAGAGTCTCCTGTTTAGTTCCAGTCCGTGTTCCAGAAGAAGACCTCCTGTGGCGGATCCGACTCCAGTTGCAGTTCCAGTTGCAGATTATCCATGGAGGTTCCTGTTCCTGCTCCATCTGTAGTTTCTGTAGAGACTTCCAGGGACTCCAGCCTAGTCTCAGCAGTTTGGTCCAGTCTAAGTGGCCTATTATTCCTGACAGTAGTGCAAGCTTGTCTGCCGACCTGCTGCCTGTTCTTACTGTCTCAGTGTTTGCCTTGTTCCGTGCCTTAATAAAGGTGACTTTCTATATACGTTCTGACTCCTGAGTACTCTGGGTATCCGTGACACATGCGTCCATCAAGTCCAGCCCATGCCAAACACACCTCTATTGATCCAGAGGAAGGCAAAAAACCCTCTGGAGCAACTTCCAATTTAGCCCCAAGTGGGTAAAAAAATTCCTTCCTGACTCCAAACGGTGGTCAGATAGTTCCCCGGATCAACATACTATCTGCATAGAAGCCTTAAGACTCACCTGTTCATTATGGCAAACTAGACGGATGCGATCACTTCCCTTGTGTTAACATGCTTTGTTTTAGCATGTTGCTAAGTGGATGAATGTGTGGATGGTTATAAAATATCTGCAGTATGTTTGTGTTGCTAGGAGTCTGGTTGACAAGATGAGTCACAGATTGGCTCCAAGTATAGTAAAAATGGAACAGTATGCCTTGTTTGGTAATATCCCAATCTATATCACTGATGAAAGTCCCACTAGGGACCAAAATGAGCGACACAAGGTTTAATAAATGTCTTATCTCCCTGCTGAGGTTTCTTCTCATAATAAAGAACGTGTCAGAAAAATTGTGTCGAAAGCCCATATGTATGAAAGCAAACTGAGTTATTCTGGAGTTATTCTTGAGCAGAGATTTTTAACCCCTTATCCCTCTGAGTGCCAGAGGGGTATGCAACTCATTGCTTTGCAATGCGTTGCGTACCCCTCTGGCACTCAAAGGGTTAAATGCCAAACAATGTATTGGAGACCTTGCTAACGAGTCGTTAAAAGACCAGTTTAATTGAACAGGAATTTTTATTTGACCTTTATCCCCTTAAGGACCGACGCTTGCACGAATGCACGGCCGGATTTTTTTTTTTTTTTTTTAACTTCCGGTTCAGGGTTTCCAGAGCGGCATGCAGCTGTGCCGGGAGCCCTGAACTCCATGACATGCCAGGACTGTCACTGGTCCTTAAGTGCCGGACTGCCGTGACGGTCCTGGCACGTCAGTGGTCGCGAAGGGGTTAAGGTTTACGCCAGAATAACTCAGTTTGCTTTCATAAATATAAGTGTGACATAAAGATATGTATAAAAGTTTCACTAAGTACTAACATCAGGTGACTTTGTTATAAAACGAGTAGAAAAGGTATTTAACCCTTTAACGACCTCCTGATCCGGCACGTGGGAGGCCATTAAGGATCACAGAGCTTTTTTGGGTTTTTCTTTGTGCAAATTAAATTCTGGGATGGCATCGCAGCATGCAGCCTCACTGCCATCCCAGAAATCCATGACCTTCCAGGATCTTAAATGCCACAACTGGCACGATGGCGCTGACAGGTCGTGGGTACTTAAGGGGTTAAGAAATTCACCTACAAAAACAGGCATTTTTAGTTATTAAATCTTAATGCCAGGTATTATTATTATTATTATTATTCTTTATTTATATAGCGCCAACTAATTCCACAGCGCTGTACAATAGGGAATAGACATACAGAGATATTAAATAGTACAAATCAAATGTGTAGAACAGAAGGATCAGAGCCCCCTGCTGGTGAGAGCTTACAGTCTAGAGGAAGGTACAACCTGTTCTTAACCCCTTAACGACCCTTGACGGTCATAGTACGTCAAGGGTCGATTTGACTTAACAACCGATAACGTACTATGGTCTGTGGTCGTTACGTCGCGTCCGCGTACGGATTCCCCAGTCGTTAAGGGGTTAATAGAAGTAAATAATGACAGAATATACGCTATGCACACAAATATAATTCTCATCAGCAGATTTTCTCAGATAGATCCATATGTATAAACTTTACGTCTTCATAAATAAGACCCATTGTTTTTTTTTAGTGAAAATTCTTAAAATACCCTGAAAACATTTATATAACCTCCCCAATATTATAGATTTATAGAGCCGCAGACGGTCCCAAAACCGGATTCCAAATCTGAAGACTTGAGCAGTGATGTCACTCCAGGGGAAACTTTACTTGCTAATATTTCCCAAACCATAAAGGTTTAGGAGATAAGACATATCATTTTTAATATTTTTTTAATGGCTAAAATATAAAATAAAATTATTTTCAAGCAATACTATCCCTTTAGGAATTGTCACTAAAATTCACAACGCCTGGTCATATTTATAAAGAAGTAAAGTCACGTTTATAAACATGTCTGTCTGAGAATATTCTGAGAAAATGCGCACCTGTGAAAATATTTTCGCACACATATCTGTATTATGTACTTCCAATAAGAACAGGTTATACCCGGCGTTAAGATTTAATCACTAAAACTGCCTTTATTTTTGGAGCAATTAGTGAATTTCTTTATAAATATATGGGATACAATTCTTATTTGGACAAGACCATTTCTACTGGAGTTAGCACTTAGTAAAAATGTCACTAGATGTTTATATGTATCCTTATGTTACTTTGAGACAATTTTATATTTTTTTTATATCTCCCGTTTTATACAAATCCTCCTATATCCTCCTAAACTGTCCTGAACATGTTTATAACTTCCAGCAAAACTTACAGCCATTTTAATGATTCCTTTCATTAACTGCACTTTTATAAATCTCCCCCATAGTAACATACTTGATGAGGCTGAATAGACACACTTCCATAAAGTCCAGTCCATGCCAAGTCACCCCTGTAGGATTTTCTGATCATAGTAAGGTAACTGAGGGTTCAGAGGCGTAACTAGAAGCCATGGTGCCCTGGTTCAAGAATTGCCATGGGCTCATCGACCACATTGGCCACCTCCACTTTGCCCCCCATCTCCACATTGCCCCTTCCACAATGCCCCTCAATCTCCACATCACCCCTTCCACAATGCTTCCATCTCTACATTGCCCCTTCCACAATGCTCCCATCTCCACAATGCCCCCCAATCTCCACATTGCCCCTTCCACAATGACCCTCAATCTCCACAATATGCCCCTTCCACATTGCCCCTAAATCTCCTACCTCCCTGGTGGTCCAGTGACAGAGGACAGGTCTGTGCCTCTTTCTGCACAGACCTCTTCTCCCGCGCGGCCCTCTTCAGTAATGCAGAGCGCTGGAAGATGATGTCATGATGATGTCATCTCCCAGTGCTCTGCATTACGAGAGTGCGGGTCTGCCGGAGGGAATACTGATCTCCCTCTGGCAGACCGGCACTCTCGTAATGCAGAGCCCCAGCGCTCTGCATTACTTAATTGTGGGCTTCAGGTGAGGGGGTAGCAGGGGGCGGCCGGGCGCCTAGAGTGATGGGCCCGGTCGCAGGTGCGACCCCTGTAGTTACACCACTGTGGGGGTTCAATACTAGGTAATGTTAGTTCTCCTTTCTGCAAACAGTATGTAGGTAGGGGCGCCCTTAATATATATGTCTCATAGCAATATCAATCATGTACCAAATTTCTTGCTCACGTGTAGACCCCTCCAGTTTGTTTCCCACACAGACTGGATAAATGCTACAGGGGAATTTTAATCCGCCCCTGATCGGACAATCGGTCACGTAATAACCACCAGTAGACGTGAATCTGAAGTATAAAATCTTTTATCGACATGTTTCTGAACTACATGTGATCTTTCCTCAGGATACAAACAATACTGAATACAATATCACCATTTTAAATTCTCCACTATTCAGCTTAAAGGGACAGTAAAGTCCCCCCCAAAAAAAAAAAATCCAGTTGTGTAGACTTTAAAAAAAAAAATCATTATGCTCCAAGCAAGATCTCTCAAACCCCTATGGTTTGAGAGATATAGGATTCATAGTTTCCCCCTCCCTCCCCTTCTCCTGATGTCAGCTGTAAAGCTGACAGCAGGAGAATCGAGTCGTACGACTCGAGGAGGCTCTGCAGCAGAGCCGAGATTGCGTTATCTATAAAGAATTAATTAATTGGAAAGATCTACAAAGTGTGCCTGGTTTGCAAGCACACTTTGTAGACATTTCCACTGAATGAATTCTTTATAGATAACGGGATCTCGGCTCTGCTGCAGAGCCACCTGCTGGTCCTCTGACCGGGATCTCCCGCTGTCAGGAGAAAGGGAGAGAGGGGCGAACTTTGAATCCCTATATCTCTCAAACCATAGCGGTTTGAGAGATCAGGTTTGGAGCATATTGATTTTTTTTAAAGGCTACAAAACTGGATATCCTTTTTTTTGGGAGATTACTGTCCCTTTAACAACCAATACAAAGAATCGCTTTCAAAATAACGTAACAGGAAGCGAAGCTGAACCATCAAACCTCCAATCAAATTTAACTGAGCGCATAGAAACAGTAGTTGGTTAATATCAATAAAGGTAGAAAAATACACTTTTTTTGTTTCATTTGTCCTCCGATATAGTTATGTTTGTACACACTTAAGATTTGATATAATTATGGCATATATTGTCAGACATATTAAAATGGTGATTATTATGTGACCGATTGTCGTATCAGAAAGGGATTCAAATTCCCAATGTAGCGTTTATGTGGTTTGTGTAGGAAACAAACTGGAGGGATCTACACATGATTAAAGGGATAGTAATGTTTCATAATAAAAGCAGCTCTAATTAATCATCATAGTATTTGGACTTTGGAGAGTGTTATTTCAATTCTATCAGAGTTGTAGTACAAGAGTAATTCAATGACAAAGTATCCCCCTCCCGCCCCTTTTACTGATGTAACACTGTTCAGCCAGAGCAGAAGGGAGGTGCCCAGGTAGACTGCAGATATGGACAATCTTCAATTAAGATAAGGGAAAAACCTGAAAAACTTGTCAAGGGGGCAGGGCTTTCATTGTTCTCATAGGAAGAAGATTGTCCCCCTCTGTTATCTGTCTGGTCTATGGACTGGATTCCACATCTGAGAAGAGATGGCTTACACTAGGTAAAAGGGGTGGGAGGGGGAAACTTTGCTTGTGAATATCTCTCAAACCATAAAGGTTTGAGCGATAAGACTTATATCATTCTTCATGTTTTTTTAATGCCTACAAAATAAAATAAAGTTAAAACGAAGTATTACTATCCCTTTAAGAAATGTGGTACATGATTTATAGTGCTATGAGACATACATTCAAAGAGCAACCCTACCTATTTACTGTTTGCTAGTGGTTGGATTCTTTTCGTTTCAAGATAAAGAGAAAGATTATTCAAGGAGGGAGCAACTGTATGATCTGTGTGCAGGCAGTGCAATATCCTCCACAAGTAGGCTGACCAGACCTCAGCTTTAACTGGGGACACATAGAAAATAGGCATATTTCAGGAGTGCACCAAAGTCAAAGCAGCCCTACAGTATGCATTTTTCATATGCATCCCCGGATAAAGGTGAGGTCTGTTCACCCTGTCCACAAGTGCACTTGCTACTTGGATTATATTCAGTAGCCAATTTTAAATGTGAATACCAATATAATATGAACGTTATTACCCTATGAGCATACCTGGGAACTCTCTGGATTTGCCCCAGAGACTCTGGTTCTGACAGAACTTTACCAGGTCTCCGGGTCAGAGGCTGATTCCTCCGGATGTGGGGAGTTTCTGTTGAAACTCTGCCCACATCTGCTGTTTCTCCCGGTGTTCCTCCTTCCCCAGCCTTCTGTGTGACACCTTTAAGCCCTGCCCCCCAACTTGTGTCAAGCCCCATCCCTTTTTTGACGCGATTCGCGTCATTATTGTCACCTCCTGCTGCACCAGAGGACTCCCCTCTGGGTAAACCTCAATTGGAAGTTCCCAGGTATCCCTATGAGACACCCTCTCTCTTTTTTTAGTTCTCCTTTACATGTGATCCCTAGGCAGTTAACTCCTTCCGTCATTATCAAGTAATGTCCCAGGTCTGAGTTGTTATGTTCAATAAACGGTAAACAACAAAGGATAATTCACCACATTCTCCATAATTTCACAGAGTGTAATAATTAAGACTTTCAGTAGCAGTGGAGTTCATTCCATGGTCACAAAAATGAGTTTCAGTCTCTGAAGCTATGAATCAAAGTGTAATGTGACACGGGGAAAGTTCCTCAGCTGGGTCATTATTCTTATCAATCAACTCTGGCCTGAAATTGAATTGGAGAAAGTCTTCTTGATTTATTTATACCAACAGAAGGCAGGAACATAAAGCTGTTTTGACACAAAATATTCCATTAATCATTCATTTCCACTATTCCACGCCTTTTGGAAGACAGTCTGAAAAAGAAATAATTTTTCTATCACAATTTAATCACACACTTTGTCCTGTGAATTAACTAAAACCTCTGCAAAAAAGTGAAAGGGATGAAGATTTAAAGGGATAGTAATACTTTGTTTTATCTTTATTTTATTTTGTAGGCATTAAAAAAACACGAAGAACGATATAAGTCTTATCTCTCAGACCTTTATGGTTTGAGAGATATTCACAAGCAAAGTTTCCCCTCCCGCCCCTTTTACCTAGTGTAAGCCATCTCTTCTCAGATGTGGAATCCAGTCCATAGACCAGACAGATAACAGCAGGGGACAATCTTCTTCCTATGAGAACAATGAAAGCCCTGCCCCCCTTGACAAGTTTTTCAGGTTTTTCCCTTATCTTAATTGAAGATTGTCCCTCTCTGCAGTCTACCTGGGCACCTCCCTTCTGATCTGGCTGCGCAGTGTTACATCAGTAAAAGGGGCGGGAGGGGGATACTTTATCACTGAATTACTCTTGAACTACAACTCTGACAGAATTGAAATAACACTCTCCAAAGTCCAAATAGTATGATGATTAATTAGAGCTGCTTTTATTATGAAACATTATTATCCCTTTAAGCTTGGAGAATTTATATTAACCTGCTGAATGCAAGTCACTCTAAGGGTTAAAACTTGAGTTCCACTAAATCTCAGTTTATACATTGATCCTTACGTACAAAGGCAAAGTGCACCAATCTTGGAAGCACCTATTGCACCATATGGGAGTCAAAAAAACATTCTCAAATGACAGGGTGGTTTTAAAGGAATAGTTTTATTTTATTTTAACAATCTTTAAAGGAGCAGTAAACTTTTTTTTATGAAAAAATATATATTGTAGGGATTTTCCTACTGCGTAAAATAAGGGTACTCCCACTGCCGAGAGATTTATATTTCCAGAGTTATTACAGTTTAAACCCATGTTTTTTTATATTAGCAGTGCCCTCTAGTGGTCAAATTCTAATTAGATTTCCTGTTAGATTCTAATGGAGAGGAAAGTCAGAAAAGTCAGTGACATACAGTCCTCCATAGAATGTGATAGAAACTGCTGATTCACTTCCTGTCAGTTAGAACAATCAGGAAGTAACCACACAGTAAATTCACTTCCTGTCAGTTAGAACTATCAGGAAGTAAACACAGTAAATTCACTTCCTGTCAGTCAGAACTATCAGGAAGTAACTTAATGCAGCAAGGCTCCATTTTGCACCAAGCTTCCCCTGCTACATTCAAGCAGTGCTTAGTTGTTCTGGTTCCTTTATTGATGCTTAGGGTTAGACTACAGCAGTGATTCTCAACCAGGGTGCCGTGGCACTTTGGTAAGCCACAAACATCAGCTTAGGGTGTCCTAACAAAAATGGACTTTTAAATAAAGATTCATAGAAATTGGTATGCACAATATGTTTAGTTTTGTTATTAAGATTATAAGACCTAATAATAACTGTACATTTATGTATTGTATCCTTCTTATGCCCTTGATAAAGAACATTAAATATTTTAGGTGTGCCCCGAATGTTCTAGATTGTGTGTTAGGGGTGCCCTGAACAAAAAAAGATTGAGAACCACTGTTCTACAGTCTATGACTAACTGACCTTGACTTGCTTTGTTCCTTGGACTCCTTCTTCCTTCCTGCATGCTTGTTTACCAGTTCTGAACCATTTAACTTGGACCATCCAACTACACTTCTCCCCTTGACCTGCTTGTATATCTACTGGTCTTTGAGTAGATATTTCCCAAGAAAGTTCTAGCATTGCCCTTGAATATGATTGCTATTTATATATAAGTCTCTCTTTAGAACTAAAACCTTACGCTCTCCATATCAGCTTTGTTGCACGTCTTTGTAGTCATTCCAGTTCAATAACATCTTTATTAAGAAAAGTGGCCCAAAACTGTTTTCTATATTGTAGATGACTACACAAAAGGGTGAAATGGTTCAATCGAATGAGTACAATTATAGCAAAATGACTCAAGGGGACAATCTAATCCACATTCATGATTAAATGCAGTCTTCAGATATCCCCTCCTCAGCACTGACATTCCCCTGACAAACACGCTCTTTCCTTTAAGACCGTTTTTCACCTCAGTCACAGAAAGATCAATTAAGGTCGCTTAGAGGTCTTTCTTCTGAAGAAGCCTAGATCAATAGATTATGTAGAACATTAAGAAAAACCAATAATATTGATATTTACAGTTAAATATAGATACAAATAAGTACAGTAGCTCAAAATTAAAAAGAAAATCTACTTGACCTTTTGGCTATTTTATTTTGCAATATATTCTATAGTATGGATTTCTCAAAGTAATTTAATGCAGAAAACATTTTCGGAAAAAGGCTGAGGTGTCTTGATAAAAACATTGTTGAGAACACAGATTAATCTCCAAGATCTGAGATGAACTGGTGATCTCTCTTTCAAACAAGAGGCTTCATTTTAACATGTACTGGATATTTACAGTGGTTCTCAAAATTTTTGGGTGAAAGCACCCCTAACACACGGGCACCAATTTTGAGCGCACCATAATATTTACTGGTCATTGGTCGAGGGTGTAATGAAAAGTGCAAAATACATTAATATTTGATGACTAGTGTAAAAGCCCGTGTACATGGGTCAAGGTCCGGGTGATGTTAACCCTTTGAGTGCTTTGCAATGCGTTGCGGACCCCTCTGGCACTCAAAGGGTTAAGAGGCCGGTCCTGCTCTGCGTCCTGCCGCCGATGCAGTCATGCACTGTAGAGACTGCCCGAAAGCACAGAATGCTCCCAGCACAGAACTCCCAGCATTCCGTGCTCCCAGCAGTCTGTGCTCCCAGCATTCCTATACCTCCCAGCATTCCTACACCTCTCAGCATTCCTACACCTCCCAGCAGTCTGTGCTCCCAGCATTCCTATACCTCCCAGCATTCCTACACCTCTCAGCATTCCTACACCTCCCAGCATTCCATGCTCCCAACATTCTGTGCTCCCAGCATTCCGTGCTCCCAGCATTCTGTGATAAAGAGGTGATAAAGTGGAGATGACTTCTCCAGTTTATCACTTCTCCAATTCCTATGTTATCCTATGGAGCCAATGCACTAATATTTCTTCAACTCTGGAGATCTTAGTGTATAGGCTCTATAGAATAACGTAGGAACCAGAGAAGAGATAAACTGGAGAAGTCATCTCCATTTTATCACCTCTTTATCACCACTGAGTGAATCTTCCCCATACACATGTATACTTATAGATAAGCACACAGGTACACGTACGCACACATCTCACTCACACACATACCACACACACGGACAAAACACGCAGCCTGATGAAAAGCAATTATATTTATCAAAGAATTCACATTTTCAGAATATCAGTAACATTAAAAGTATGCTTGTAAATATTCCTAGTGTGGCTGCTAAGATGGGGAATTGGAACTGATCGCAGTGAATGAGCAGTATGATCTTATTGACATCACTGAAACTTGGATTGAAACATGACTGAGAAGTCAATCTAGCGGGTTAGCCATGTTTTAGGAGGGATACCATTAATAAAAGAGGTGGGGGGCATGCCTATATAAATCATACCTTAAAGAGGAGCTATCACCCCAAATAAAATCCCACCCCAATAATGTCATATAGCTATAAGCTTAGAAATAGTAGTATTATCCAGCATAAGTACAGCATTATTAAGAAATCCTATGTCTTCTGAGACTAACGAGCAGGCTTCTTGCCTAAGAGGCATCTGTGCATCTGCGTCGTCAGTCACTTCCTGTTACCTTAAGGTACAATACAGCGCCTCCTAGAGGAGACCGTGATGGACAGCGCAGGAGCACAGATGTCTCTAAGCCAATGTGTCTGTGCTGATGCCTGGCCGTCAGTCTCAGATGATGCAGGGTTTCTAAATAACGCTGTACTTATGGTGGATAATAGTACTCTTTCTAAGCTTATCGCTATACGACTAATTATTGGGGGAGACTTTATTTGGAGTGATAGTTTCACTTTAAAACCAAGCATAAGAGAAGATATTAATGAAGGGTCCAGTGAAAATGTAGAGGCCCTGTGGGTTGAAATACACATTGGGGACATATATAATAGATAGATGTTAGAGGGATAGTAATACTTTATTATTACTATCCACCATATTGTACATATTTGTAAAATAAGTTAATAGCCCCCAGGTTCATCTCTCAAACCTTTATGGTTTGAGAGATAACTGAAGGCAAAGTTCCCCCCTCCCTCCCCCTTCCCTGAAGTCAGCGTTGTACTGACTGCAGAGATATCCGGTCTGACTTTCATCATGCGGCTCTGCAGCAGAGCCACGATCGCGTTAGTGACAAAGAATTATTTAACTGAAATGGTTTTCTACGTGTGCTTGTAAATCAAGCACAAACCAATCACACGTAGAAGACCGTTTCAGTGAAATAATTTTTATTCACTAACGGGATCACGGCTCAGCTGCAGAACCTCAAGCCTGTCGTACCACAGACTTCCCCTGCAGTCAGTACAACACTGACTTCAGGGAAGGGGGAGGGAGGGGGAACTTTACCTTCGGTTATCTCTCAAACCATAAAGGTTTGAGAGATGAACCTGGGGGCCATTAACTCATTTTGCAAATACCTACAATATGAGGAATAGTAATAATAAAGTATATTACTATCCCTTTAATGGCAATTTGCTACAAGCCACCAAATATTGGGGCATTTAAGAAGCCCAAATGTTAGTACAAATTGAAAAGACTCCTCAGTCAGGAAATGTAATCATAATGGGAGATTTCAACTACCCTGAAAATGGCTGGAGAAATATGACTTCCACCACAACTGAGGGAAATTATTTTGTAAGTATTAATCATACTTACAAAATAATTTCCCTCAGTTGTGGTGAAAGTCATATTTCTCCAGTCAATTTCATGTCCCAGCTAGTAGAGGAGCCAACTAGAAATGAGACCTTTTTGGACCTAATGGCCTCAGACTATTTTAAAATGGAAAACAATATACAGGTACGGTTGGATTATTTAGGCAGCAGTGACCACAATAGTGTATCCTTTGAAATTTGTTCTGAGAAACCCATTAACAAGGGTTTAACCACTACATTCAACTTTAAAAAGGACAATTTTCTAATGCTAAATGCAATATTAGAGTCCATTCTAATGGATTAAATCTTCAAAGATAAAAATGCACAACAAAGATGGGGTTTGTTCAGAATGATCTTAGCTAAATATATGCATAATAACATAGTAACATAGTAACATAGTAGATAAGGCTGAAAAAAGACATGCGTCCATCAAGTCCAGCCCATGCCAATAACACCCCTGCTGATCCAGAGGAAGGCAAAAAAGCCCTCTGGAGCCATTTCCAATCTAGTCCCAAGTGTGTGTGGGGGGGAAATTATTCCTTCCCGACTCCAATTGGTAGTCAGATAGTTCCCTGGATCAATATCCTATCTGCTTTGAAGCCATCTGTCATAACTGGCAATATTGTCCTGTGCTAGATAGGCATCCATTGCTTTTTTGAATGCAGTTGCATTATCTGCAAGCACAACATCCCGAGGCAAAGAATTCCATAGCCTTACCTCCCTTACTGTAAAGAATCCCTGACTTTGTTTTAGTCAAAATCACCTTTCCTCTAGTCTTAATGGATGACCTCTTGTTCTTAGCTCAGCTCTTTGCGTAAATAATTCATTGGATAGTTCTTTGTTTTGACCTTGAATGTATGTGTAAATGGTAATCATATCACCCCTTAGACGTCTCTTTTCTAATGTAAACAAACCCAGTTTGACTAGTCTCTCTTTATAACTCAGATCCTCCAATCCCTTTATTAGTTTTGTTGCACGTCTCTGCACCTTTACCAGTTCAGTAATGTCTTTTTTTTAGAAATGGCACCCAAAACTGTACTCCATATTCTAGATGAGGCAATATATATATAATTGGGGAATAAATACACGAGGAACAAATTAAGACAAATATGGCTTAAAAAGAGGTTTGCAGAGAAATAAGGAATAAGAAGCAGGCTTTTAAAGTCATAAGAATCAGATGCATAATTTAGAAAAAATATGAAGAATGCAATACAATCTGCAAATAAGCAATTATGTTAGATAAAATTGAAAATGTGTGTTTCTCTGGACACAGAAAGGTACAATTGCTTGGCTGCACTGAAGACAATTTCTAGTAGTGGTCCCTTTGTCTGAAGTATAAGCCACATAATTCACATAGGGGAAATAGGTAGAACATGGTAACATAGAAACATAGAATTTGAGTATGTATATGGGTGCATGGAAGTGCAGGGGCCAGATGGTGGAGACAGGTTGGGACTGTACATGGGTTTTGCATTGTTGCAATCTCCGTGCTGTTTGGTTATTAATGCCACAGCATGACAGTGCTTGTTGGGCGAACATTTCTGGTCCAAGATAATGACTTTTGGGCTTGGTCTCATGAGTTGTGGGTATGGCTACTTTGATACCACTTTCAACATTCAATTAGGTTAGGATTTGATGGTTGCATGGCGTTCAGCCAGATAGTGTTTAACCCTTTGAGATCCAGGGTTAATGAGGTGTTTTTTGTTATGTTACGTTAGCCAGGTAATGATTTATTAATAGCAAGCACAAAAATGTCATTGCTATTTAGATAGGTGTTAATTGTTTATAATGTTATCTCTTTAAGTACCAGAGGGGTTCACAACACATTGTGAAGCGATGCACTGCACACCACTGTGACTGTTAAGAGGTTAATGCTGGTTAATCTTTGTTAATTATGTTATAATAAAGTCTGTGGCCTTGTCAAGCCATCTAATGACTAAGAGTGATTAATGGTGCATAAGGAATGAGAGGTGTAATTTAGTGGACTGATTAACTAGTGCCCCAGTCATGTCCTGTACATGCAAACACACTGACTCACACATATGCACACATGTAAATGCACACACACACATGTGGACACACATATACAATGACATGAACATGCACATGTATACACAGACACGTTGATGCACGCACACACTGACACACACACATATATATACACTTGCCCACACATTATCATGAACACACACACACACAGTGAACGTACACACACACTCACATGTGGATACACACACATGCATGATAACGTACACACACACGCACGCACATTAACAGATGTACACACACACAAACACACCAACACACTTACATGCACTCACTCACTTACATGCATACGCACTTAAACATACACACACATGCTGGGTTCTAGTACTAACCAGCTCCAATTGATTGTTTTGGCTTTTTGGACATCACATTGTGGCTATTACTGCAATCTGATTAGTTAAAGCAGCGAACAAACCAGGCTTTACAAAACCACATGTTTCCTATGAATAATACAACTGCAGGATTGTTTCACTCCTTTCTATTACCAGTCCCTTAAAGGGATAGTAATACTTAATTTTATCTTTATTTTATTTTGTAGGTATTAAAAAAACATGAAGAACGATATAAGTCTTATCTCTCAAACATTTATGGTTTGAGAGATATTCACAAGCAAAGTTTCCCCTCCCACCCCTTTTACCTAGTGTAAGCCATCTCTTCTCAGATGTGGAATGCAGTCCATAGACCAGACAGATAACAGAAGGGGACAATCTTCTTCCTATGAGAACAATGAAAGCCCTGCCCCCCTTGACAAGTTTTTCAGGTTTTTCCCTTATCTTAATTGAAGATTGTCCCTCTCTGCAGTCTACCTGGGCACCTCCCTTCTGATCTGGCTGAGCAGTGTTACATCAGTAAAAGGGGCGGAGGGGGATACTTTATCATTGAATTACTCTTGGACTACAACTCTGACAGAATTGAAATAACACTCTCCATGGTCCAAATACTATGATGATTAATTAGAGCCCCTTTTTTTATGAAACATTACTATCCCTTTAATACTCACAGTATTCCACGTTTTTCTAAAGATACATTTCTGTGATCTACTAAATTATTCCCTCCACAGTTGCGCTGATGTAATACAACTATTTCAATCATGAATGAAAGTGCAAAAGAGAATGACTGCAGAATCATCTGAACCCTTTGTGCAATAAGTTGTTCAGTCTTCTGCACTCAAAGGGTTCAATTCTCGGACAGCATTGTCTTCCACATACTTACAGGAAAGAGCACAATTTATTGTATTTAGAACTGTATCTTTATTCATATATCACCCTATATGTCATACCGATTTACAAAAACAGTAATACTAGTACAAAAATACAGGATAAGGATAAAAGCATCAGACTAAAGTGTGACTATCATCTCATTATTAGTGGGGTATAAGTGTAATCAAGTACATCTATAGTGATTAATTTGGTCGCTCAAACAATCGGATCTAGCTCTAGGTGTCTGCATACAAACAATGCACTTCCGGACTCCACGTGTACATATGTAGATACGCTGAGGCCTAGCAGCAAGGCGTCACCCACACCGCCTCCATCCAAACAAACCAAAGGAAAAATACTGCTGTTGAACTTTGCCTACCAAGCGTAATGAATCACAGTGTAACACTCGGATCAGAGTAGGATAAAAAGTATAATGTTTTATTAAATTGTTGGACACATAGCATAAAATATCGCAAAACAGGACTTACATACACTCATGACAATCCATTCCTAACGTGTTTCAGAGACACACAGGCCTCCTTCATCTGATGAAACGCGTTAAGAATGGATTGTCATGACTGTATGTAAGACCTGTTTTGCGATATTTTTATGCTATGTGTCTAGCGATTCAATAAAATATTATACTTTTTATCCTACTCTAATCCGAGTGTTACATTGGGATGCATTACGCAGAGAGACATAGTAGCATAGTAACTTAGGTTGAAAAAAACTTGCGTCCATTTAGTTCAACCCTTTTCCTATTCCTGTTTACCATCGTTGATCCAAAAGAAGGCATAAAAAACCCCTCAATATAGCAATTTCAAATTCTGTCTTGAATGAGGGGAATGAAATCCCTTCTTGCGTCCAAATAGCAATTCGATTTCTCTTTGAATCAACAAGCACTAACTAAATATTAATCCCAATACTAACGTACATATCCCTCTATGTTCTGCTCTTTTAAATAAGTATCCAGGCCCTTTTTAAAGGCATCTAATGTATTTGATAGCACCACCTCCTCAGGCAGTGAATTCCAAGTTTGACAAGACTTTTGACTTACAGGAGAGGAGGAGAATCTTGTAAGAAATACAATAATTTATAGGAAGCCAACTGAGGGATTTCAGGAGGAGATGAGATGGAAGGTATCTGGGAGCAAATGTGGTGATTCTTGAGAATGGTTTATGTTCATAAGTAGCATAGCAATCCTTTCATCCAAAATGCATAACTCTTTCCTACATTAAACTTCATAATCCATTTGTTTTCCCACACTGCCATTTTATTTCAATCCCTCTGTAAAGAACAAATATCCTGTTCTGAATTTAGTAGACATCATAAATTAGTGTCATCTGCATAAATTGAAAGTTTGCTTTCCATAGCTAGTTCCAGGTGGGAAATGCACTAAAGCTCGATAAGGACATCAGGATGGAGATGCTGTGTCTGATCTGTGTCGAATGCACGTCAACAGTATACACTAACATGTCTCCGCAATCCTAATCACATCACTCCACCAGTCTCCGCAATCATATCCCCATCAGTTCACCACCAATCTGCCCTCATTGCCATCAATCCACCATGCCTTATACAGGTTTAAGATTTTCCATTTAACACATCAGCAATGGCACATTTGCATATAGAAATGCAGGTTAATGAGCCATTGTTGTATTCATTTGGGTTTGTTTATATGGTAATGTGGCTGTTTGTCACATGCACTAAACTCCGATTGTGGCCTTTGCTGTCAGAGTGCATAGTCCAAACATTGCCAACCTGAAGTTGGAGATGTTGGGATCTCCCTGTAGCTCCCTATGATTTGTGGTCTTTGCTAAAGAGACAGCAGATAACTTCCTATAACCCTTTCAGTGCCATAGGGATGTACATTGCATACCCTTGTGACTCTGAAAGTGGTATAAAAGTTGCAGTAATATCTGTAGATTAGAGGTTAGATGGGGGGCTCTCAAACATGAATTCCACTTAAGAATGCAGGCCCTGTGCCTGTGAAATGTAGAGCTGCACAGAGAGATACAAGACTTGTAACTGCACAATGTGTGAGTTTCATTGAACACAAGCTATGTTGCCAATTTTCCCCACTGGCACCCCCTCACATCACCAGCTTGCATACTGTGTCTGGCGATGTGAGAGGATGTGACTTCACCCACTGGTGCATTATATACATATTCTCCTTCACAGGTAGTAGGGGATAAGGAGACTCCTCTAACAATGGCTATTAGAGCTATAGGCTGTAGAGCAACACTGGAGAACGTAGCTCAGATACCTTGGCTAAACATGATAGAATGTGCTGGAAAAAGCTGCTAGCCACGAAGCTAGATAGCCCCATTCTGTGGGGCCAAAGGTTACTCAGAATAAACTACCACGGTTAGTCTATACCTTAATAACCCCAGGGAGAATTCAATAGGCAGATCCCAGAGGTGCACAGAAGATACAAGAGTTAACCGGAAGCCAACTAGGCTGGAATAGGCAGGCAGATGACTAGGCAAATGCTGAGCAGAAGTTGGCAATAGGAGATCAGGACAAGACAAAATCGATAGGCTGAAGACTTAGCCAAAACATAGCAAGTGTTTGCAACAGAAGATCTGAACTAGGCATTATCTACAGATAGAGGACTTGGTACAACAGGCAGAGGTCAGCGACAAGGAAATCCAAACTACCACAATCAGGAACAAGGCAATCATGGAAATATCTCT
Source organism: Rhinophrynus dorsalis (assembly GCA_037306005.1). Classification (NCBI taxonomy): domain Eukaryota; kingdom Metazoa; phylum Chordata; class Amphibia; order Anura; family Rhinophrynidae; genus Rhinophrynus; species Rhinophrynus dorsalis. Next base: position 620,737,696 of record CM074719.1, on the reverse strand, counting down.
TTGCTAGCTCTATGAACGTAACATAGCTACATCATAAATAGAAGCCAATACAGATGCAGATGAAGGGAGAAAAAAACAAGCTTATGTTCCTGAATGGCACCAGCTGCATACTGATAAACAGAGGACACAAGGAGAAGAAACAGCAAATAAGTGTCTGAATTGCACAACAGGCAGAAGCGCCGAACATGACAAATCCCTTATTCAGTGGCGTAACTATAGGGGTCGCACTTGTGACCGGACCTGTGCACTCCAGGGGCCCAGCTGCCCCCTGCAACCCCTCCGCCTGGCTCCTGCAATCTCCCTCCTGTAATGCAGAGTGCTGGGAGATGACACAGGTGCTGTGTTAGTCTTAATTTTTGTGCAGGCTTCCCTTGACCTCTTCTTGTGGTAACCCAATATCTGGGTTACTTTCCCTGTACTTCAACATAGGAACTGGAGAATTTATCACATTGGAAAAGTTATCTCCTCTTTATCACACCTTACTGTATCTCTACCTGTAGTCTATAACTAAAGATCTCCCATAGAATAACATAGGAACTGGAGTCTCTCTCATTGGAGAAGTTATCTCTTTTTTTATCAGGCCTTAGGGTATCTTCCCCATAGTCTATATCTAATGCTCTCCTAAAGAATAGCTCTCCCATAGAATAATATAAGAACTGGAAAGATTATCTTGCTGGAGGGGATATCTCCTCTTTATCACACCTTAGTACGTCTCCCCCTGTAGTCTATAACTAAAGATCTCCCATAGAATAACATAGGAACCGGAGAGTTTATCTCACTGGAGAAGTTATCTCCTCTGTATCACACCTTAGTACATCTCCCCCTGTAGATCTCTCCCATATAATAAAATAGTAATTAAAGCGTTTATCACACTGGAGAAGTTATCTCCTTTTTATCACAGTATATTTCCCCTGTAGTCTATAACTAAAGCTCTACCATAGAATAACATAGGAACTGGAGAGTTTATCACACTGGAGAAGTTATCTCCTCTTTAGCACACCTTAGTACATCTCTCCTGTAGTCTATAACTAAATCTCTTCCATAGAATAACATAGGAACTGGAGAGTTTATCTCACTGGAGAAGTTATCTCCTCTTTATCACACCTTAGTACATCTCCCCTGCAGTCTATAACTAAATCTCTCCCATAGAATAACATGGGAACTGGAGAGTTTATCTCACTGGAGAAGTTATCTCCTCTTATCACACCTTAGTACATCTCCCCTGCAGTCTATAACTAAAGCTCTCCTATAGAATAACATAGGAACTGGAGAGTTTATCTCACTGGAGAAGTTATTTCCTCTTTATCAAACCTTAGTACATCTCCCCTGTAGTCTATAAGTTAATATCTCCCATAGAATAACATAGGAACTGGAGAGTTTATCTCACTGGAGAAGTTATCTCCTCTTTATCAAACCTTAGTACATCTGCCATGTAGTCTAGAACTAAAGCTCTCCCATAGAATAACACAGGAACTGTAGAGTTTATCTCACTGGAGAAGTTATCTCCTCTTTATCACACCTTAGTACATCTACCCTGTAGTCTATAAGTTAATATCTCCCATAGAATAACATAGGAACTGGAGAGTTTATCTCACTGGAGAAGTTATCTCCTCTTTATCACACCTTAGTACATCTCCCCTATAGTCTATAACTAAAGATCTCCCATAGAATAACATAGGAACTGGAGAGTTTATCTCATTGGAGAAGTTATCTCCTCTTTATCACACCTTAGTACATCTCCTCTGTAGTCTATAAATTAATATCTCCCATAGAATAACATAGGAACTGGAGAGTTTATCTCACTGGAGAAGTTATCTCCTCTTTATCACACCTCAGTACATCTCCCCTGTAGTCTATAACTAAAGATCTGCCATAGAATAACATAGGAACTGGAGAGTTTATCTCATTGGAGAAATTATCTCCTCTTTATCACACCTTAGTACATCTCCCCTGTAGTCTATAACTAAAGATCTCCATAGAATAACATAGGAACTGGAGAGTTTATCTCACTGGAGAAGTTATCTCCTCTTTATCATACCTTAGTACATCTCCCTGTAGTCTCCTCTTTAACACACCTTAGTATATCTCTCCTTTAGTCTATAACTAAGTTTCACCTTTAGAATTACATAGGAGACGGAGAGGTAATCTTTCTGCAGACGGTATCTCCTCTTTATCACACCTTTTCATACCTTAATACATATCCCCTGTTTTGCAAAACATGATTCAGTTTTAATAATCAATCTGTTTTATTCAAAAAGCAAACTCATTTTAGCTTTCAATGTGTTGCTTCACAGTCCATTGGAGAACTTTCTGACATTTTAGAAGTTAAAATTAAACACAAATTTTCTTAAACTTTGATCCGATTTGTTCTCTATAATATTTTGACAAATACACAAGCATTGTTGATATTTTATTGGAACGTTAGTCATTTTTCCCCCGTACAGAAGTTTAAATTTAGTCCTGTTTGATGGCTTTGAATATCATTAAATGCACCTGGCTCTGTTTAGAAATTCCTCTATTTTATTAGATACTGATCAAACGTCTGTTGCCTGTATATCATCGACATAGACATAACAATTTAATGGGCTCACTAATTCAGCCCTGAATTTACTGTTCTGTTCCCATCTGCTTGTTTTGGGATAGAACAGGTTTGGTCGTTAGGCTCTCGAGGATTGTAAACAGGCCAGACTTTTGAGACATCAGAAATCTGAGCAAATTACTCAAGTGATAAATAAACAGTCTAAAGTTAATTAAAAAACTTGCATGCTATAGAGATTATCATTATTATTATTATTAACCCCTTAAGGACCAGCGGTCCCGGTGTGTGTAGTACTTTAACCCCTTAAGGACCATTGACGTACCCGACCATCACGCTGGTACGGCACTTAAGGACCAGTGACGGTCCTGGTACGTCACGTACTTTTACTCACCTCGTTCCTGCAGGAGCGCGGTGAGTAATACCAGGGACTGAAGTTGATCGCTCCAAGACAGGAGCGATCTCTTTCAGTTCCCCGTTCGGCGTGCCGGCACACGTGATCAGTCATGTGGGATGGCACATCAAAGTTTCTTATCTGGTCCTTAAAGTACCACACACCTCGGGACCGCTGGTCCTTAAGGGGTTAAGGACCAGATAGGGAATTTCGGCATGCTGTCCCAGGTGACTGATCAAGTGTGCTGGCAATCCGAATGAGGGACTGAAAGAGATCGCTCCTGCAGGAGAGTAAAAGTATGTGACGTACCAGGACCGTCACTAGTCCTTAAGTGCCGGACCAGCGTGACGGTCCGGGTACGTCAATGGTCCTTAAGGGGTTAAACTTTATTTATATAGCGCCAACAAATTCAGCAGTGCTTTACAGTAGGGGATAGACATACAGAGATATTAAATAGTACAATCAGATGTGGAGAACAGAAGGATCAGAGGGCCCTGCTCGTGAGAGCTTACAGTCTAGAGAGATCTTAGAAGCATTGCTTTACATTTATTTAGAATTAGAAAGATAGGGGAGATTAATAAACATGGACTTAAGCAAACTGAAGCAATAAAATGGCTGTAACATACGATAGTTGTTATAAAACTAAGAACGCCAGTTTCGGAGGGCTGTACGCCATGTAGTATAATTTTTTTTTTTTTTTTTTTTAAATGGAGTAGCCAGTTTGTAAAAAGTTGCACAGCAAATTTGTAAATAAATGTCATTAGTTGCAACAATTTTGGGACAGAATTTTCGCCAGAATCTTAAAGGAGCAGTAAACTTTTTTTATGAAAACACATATTTTATAGAGCATTTCTTGCTGAATAAAACAAGGTCACTCCCATCGCTGTCGGATGTTTTATTCAAAAATTATAGCAGTTTAAATAACCAGAAAGTGAATTTACTGTGTTTACTTCCTGATAGTTCTAATTGACAGGAAGTGAATTTACTGTGTTTACTTCCTGATAGTTCTAATTGACAGGAAGTGAATTTACTGTGTTTACTTCCTGATAGTTCTAATTGACAGGAAGTGAATTTACTGTGTTTACTTCCTTATTGTTCTGACTGACAGGAAGTGAATTTACTGTGTTTACTTCCTGATAGTTCTAACTGACAGGAAGTGAATTTACTGTGTTTACTCCCTGATGGTTCTGACTGACAGGAAGTGAATTTACTGCGTTTACTTCCTGATAGTTCTGACTGACAGGAAGTGAATTTACTGTGTTTACTTCCTGATAGTTCTAACTGACAGGAAGGAATTTACTGTGTTTACTTCCTGATAGTTCTAATTGACAGGAAGTTACTCAGCAGTTTTTATCACATTCTATGGAGAACTGTATGTCTCTGACTTTCCTTTCCATTAGAATGTAACAGGAAATCTAATAAGAATTTGACCACTAGAGGGCACTTCTAATGTAAAAAAACATGGGTTTAAACTGTAATAACTCTGGAAATATAAATCTCTCGGCAGTAGGAGTACCCTTATTTTACTCAAGTAGGAAAATCCCTACAATACATATTTTTTCATAAAAAAAGTTTACTGTTCCTTTAACGTTAGGTATATGTGGTCCATTCCGCAGTTAATATCAGTGTAATAATTCCATATTTATAAAAACACCTTAGCTCATTTATAAATCGGCCCTCACATTATCTTCAGTTGCCATAACTTAAAGGACCGTTCCGTAAAAAGGCACTAGGAACGTCTTTTATAAATCTCCCTCATAGAATTTGATGGCAGATAAGAACCATTCAGCCCATCTAGTCTGCTCAGTTTTTCCTACTATAAAAACATCAACCCTTACTTGGTCCTTGGTCTTGTTGAGTACAGCCTTATGACCATTCCAAGCATTCTAAACCCTTTGAGTGTCAGACATGTATCCAGTGATTGAGTTGCAATGCATTGTAGACCTTTCTGACGTTCAGATCGTTAAATTCCCTCACTGTATTGCGATTCCACTTTAGTGTTGATGATACAATGCACTGGAGGTTTCTCTTACATCCAAAGGATTAACCCTTTGAGTGCCAGAGCAATGCATTGCGTACCCCTCTGGCAGACCTGTGACAAGTTTAGTTCATTTTAAAGTAACAGCAAAACCTGACTGTATATTCATTTTACATAGCTTTTTAAATCACCACTACGAAATGATAATATATTTTATGTGAAATAATAATTTATGATTTATTTAGCTGTGCTAAAGTGTCGGTTTATGCAATTTACAAAGTACAGCTGGCACAAGCCGAGAGACAATTTCTAACATTAAGAGCTGCTCTGCCTCCCAGCTGTTACTCCCTCATGTACTGACACTCAAAGGGTTAAAATAAACTTAGTTATATTGCTTTTTGACTATAGAGGGGTATCTTGTGAGCCTCTTTCTCCAGTTAATTCATTTGTCAGAGACAGGAAGTAATAGCTCGAGGAAGGGAGAGTTGAGAAGAACCATGTGAATATAAGACAAGATTTTTCAGCAATTTTAGTCTGGAAAAACTACCTCAACATAGTAACATAATAACGTGATCCAGAGGAAGGCAAAAAAAAACAAACAAAAAAAAAACACATTGAAGCAATTTCCAATTTAGCCCCAAGTGGGTAAAAAAAATCCTTCCTGACTCCAAATAGCAGTCAGATATTTCCCTGGATTAACATCCTATCTGCATTGAAGCCAACTGTCATAATTCTCAATATTGTTCTGTGCTAGATAGGCATCCATTGATTTTTTGAAAGCAGTTAGTATCTGCAAGCACAGTATCCCGCAGCAAAGAATTCCATAGCTTTACCGCCCTTACTATAAAAAAGCCCTGCCTTTGTTTTAGTTGAAAACACCATTCCTGTAGTTTTAATGGATGACCTCTTGTTCTTAGCTCAGATCTTTGAGTAAATAATTGTAAATGGTAATCATATTGCCCCTTAGATGTCTCTTCTCTAAACGTAAACAAAATCAGTTTGACTAGTCTCTCTTTATAACTCAGATCCTCCAATCCCTTTATCAGTTTTGTTGCACGTCTGCACTTTTTCCAGCTCAATAATATGTTTTTTAAGAACTGGCACCCAAAATTGTACTCCATATTCTAGATGAGGCCTAACCAAGGATTTATACAGAGGTAGGATAATATTAGCATCCCTTGCTTCTACACCTCTTTTTATACAGGCTAGTACTCTATTTGCTCTTGCAGCAGCTGAGTGACTCTGCACACTGCTGTGAAGTCTATTGTCTATCAGTACACCTAAATCTTTCTCTAATGAGGATTTCCCAAGTTGTTTCCCATTTAGAGTATATGTAGCAAGTTTGTTTCTACAGCCCAAATGCATAACCTTACATTTATCTACATTAAATGTCATCTGCCACTTTTCTGCCCATTCACTCAGTCTATCTAAATCTTTCTGCAGCTCTGTACTTATTTCCTTACATAGCTTAGTGTCATCAGCAAAGACTGAGACTCTACTTTCAATTTCCACTTCTGGATCATTAATAAACAAATTAAAATGCATTGGGCCCAGGTCTGAACCCTGTGGCACCCACAACTTTAGACCAACTTTAGAAGGTTCCACTTATAACAACTCTCTGCCATCTATCATGTAACCAGCTCTCAATCCATGTACAGATAACACCACCCAACCCGAAGCCTTTTAATTTATGCAGTAACCTGTTGTGAGGAACAGAATCAAAGGCTTTTGCAAAACCCAAGCATTCTACATCAACAGTAATTCACTTGTCCAAATTACTACTTTCCCTTTTGTAAAATTCAAGTAAATTAGTTTGACATGATCTATTCTTCAAAAAATCATGCTGGCTCATACTAATAATATTGTTGGTCTTCACATAGCTCTGAATACTATCCGTTGCTGACCCTTCTAATATCTTACCCACTGTCTGAAACTGAAGGAGCCAACTCACAAGGTAACAATACTAGTTTTGAGATAAATCAATGGATGAGAACCTAGAGATCAGTGCTCACTAATCTCAGTGTTTCATTACACAGGCAATGTCTGTGTGCAGCCACACAAAGGCATAGCTCTTAGATTTTAGAATGGCTGATTTTTCTCTTATGCATGAAAACATAAGCAACTCATTATCAAAGAGATTATATTACATGATATGCAGGAAAAATGCCAACAATTCAAACATTGCACTTTTCTCTGCATTAGGCTTGTAATAAAGGTAACAGACAAAGAAAACTTATTTGGTTGTCTGGAGAGGTGCGTGTCAGGCCGTGGTCAAGTTCAAGCCAGAGGTCAAGCCAGGGATAGCAGACAAGTCGTGGTCAAGTTCAAGCCAGAGGTCAAGCCAGGGATAGCAGACAATCCGAATATCGTGTAGCAGAAAGACAGACCGACACTGATTAGTGGAACGGGCACCGCAAGCCTGGGGTAGTCCATTTAAATATTGTAAGGAGCCAATGAAAGGACAGAAAGGAGGGGGCTCACCTTGGCACCATACAGGATTGGAGCAACCCCATCCAATAAGGCACTGAACCAGGCTCATGCTCAGCTGCCCCGCTGAGGACAGCCGCACAATGCGCATTCGCGACCCAGCTGAGCCGAAACAGAACCAAAGGCTTTTGCAAAATCAAGCATACTACATCAACAGCAATTCCCCTGTCCAAATTACTACTTTCCCTTTTGTAAAATTCAAGTAAATTAGTTTGACATGATCTATTCTTCAAAAAAACATGCTGGCTCATACTGATGATATTGTTGGTCTTCACGTCGTTCTGAATACTATCCGTTACTGACCCTTCTAATATCTTACCCACTGTCTGAAATGCAGCACCACTGACACCTACTACTAGTTCTATTGCAACATCTAGCCACAGTTGTAGTAGTAGTAGTACTGTAAAATCTCGGGTATAATACGCACAATTTTACCCGACTTCACCTTATATGAAGTGGGGGATGCGTATTATACACGAGAGATTTTTTTAAAGATTTGTTTTAATGTTGGCGATCCCTTCCCTCCCTCCCCCGGCGCTATCCGCTTTCACAATAAAGCTATAAAGCTTACTGAGGTCTGTAGGCAAACTTCATCTGTATCTGGGTAAATCTCTGCGGGCGGCATGCTTGCCCTTGCCGACAGCCTGCCCGCTTCCTTCCATGGCTTTCAGGACCTTCCTCCTCCAGCCAATAGTAATGCCCGGTGTACCATTGGCTGGAGGCGAAGGTCCTGAAAGCCATGGAAGGAAGCGGGCGGCCGGCCGGCAAAGGCAAGCATGCCACCCGCAGAGATTTACCCAAATACAGATGAAGTTTGCCTACAGACCTCATTAAAGAGATAGTAAGACTTCATTTTACCTTTATTTTATTTTGTAGGCATTAAAAAAACATGAAGAACGATATAAGTCTTATCTCTCAAACCTTTATGGTTTGAGAGATATTCACAAGCAAAGTTTCCCCTCCCGCCCCTTTTACCTAGTGTAAGCCATCTCTTCTCAGATGTGGAATGCAGTCCATAGACCAGACAGATAACAGCAGGGGACAATCTTCTTCCTATGAGAACAATGAAAGCCCTGCCCCCCCTTGACACACTTCTCAGGTTTTTCCCTTATCTTAATTGAAGATTGTCCCTCTCTGCAGTCTACCTGGGCACCTCCCTTCTGATCTGGCTGAGCAGTGTTATATCAGTAAAAGGGACAGGAGGGGGATACTTTGTCATTGAATTACTCTTGAACTACAACTCTGACAGAATTGAAATAACACTCACCAAAGTCCAAATACTATGATGATTAATTAGAGCTGCTTTTATTATGAAACATTACTATCCCTTTAAGATTTATAGCTTCATTATGAAAGTGGATAGCGCCGGGGGAGGGAGGGAAGGGATCGCAAGCATTCAATTTTTTTTTGTAGCAATGGGGAAAACAAGGGTGTATATTATCCATAGGCACTCTTGTTTTCCCCTAAATCTTGGGTATAATATACACCTGCTTATTATACACAGGTGCGTATTATACCTGAGATTTTATGGTAGTTATAGTAGTATTGTGAGTAACAGTAGTATAAGTATTAGTAGAAGTAGTAGTATTATTATTAGTAGTATCAGTAGTAATAGTATTAGAAGTAATATTAAGAGCAGTATTAGTAGGCATCTGCCTACAATACATATATGTTTGTGCAGGCCCTGTACATACAGGTGAAACAAAATCCACATAATGTACAAAGTACCTTGCCATTAGAAAACTGCATATCCAACCCTACCAACCTAAACATGTATATTCTCAGTTAATCCCTGATATGCTAGATTTCTCTAAACAAACTATTGGAGGGTTAAAAACATCCCAAGGTATTGTTGCTATAGACATGACACACAAGCGCTAGTCATAGGCTAATTCTGGTAGCTGATATCAGAGGCAAGGTAAGAGTGAGCCAAACGGAGCAAAACAAATACATTTTCTAAATCTATTTTTAGTACATTACATTTGACTTGTTGTCACGTTCTGAGAAAAATTAAATATATTTCATGAAGCATTTCTGAATCTGTATAACCCCGTGTTTTCCTAAAATATGTTGGAAAAAAATGTACAGTGTGTCAATTCTGCTACACAAGAAGCATGTTTAACTGGTTAACACTTTGGACACCTGTGACATTGCTACAGAGGAGGTGGAATTGCTCTTTATGTGAAGAACAACAGAAAGTCTACATTAAGATGGGGAAATTCATTAAAATTAGAGAGCATTTGATTAGCCACTGAAAATGTATATAGGGTTGTTCGGTAATGTAAATGCTTCCAGGGCTGGATAAGGAATCTAATAATCCTTTGAAGGTGAAAGTAAGAAACATGTCAATAGGGGGTGATATAATAGTTATCAAATATTTTCATATGCCAGACAAGGGAGGGCTGGCCTGGGGGGTGGGGGGGCAATTGCCCCCTGGGCTGGTCACATGTGTGGGCTGGTGGGCCACTGCCACAGCCTCCCACTAGCTGCTGTAAATGGAGTTACACAAGTGATACCACAGAGCTACAATCCAAATGGAACTACATTGTAATATAACCCATTTCCCTTGTAAGCTCTATAGTATCACTAATGTTCTTTATTTACATTATAAGTACTGTAGTATCAATAGTGTAGCCCCATTTCAACTGTAAGCTCTATGGTATCACTTACCTTACTTTGCAACATTAATTCTAATTTTAAAACGAAGAAAAGGGGGGTGGGCTGGAACAGTGGGCTCGAACTATAATAGAAATAGGCCACTTGATTGGATTTTTCCCCCAGGCTACAAGTTGCCAGCCCTCCCCTGATGCCAGATGTGGACTGGCAGGTTTCTACTGCTGGAACAACAAGAAGTAGGGATGGATTCCTTGCTAGGAGCATCCTTTTTACAAGTTTTGAAGGAGCCAACTGACAAGATAACAATACTAGTTTTGAGATATATCGATGGATGAGAACCTAGAGATCAGTGCTCACTAATCTCAGTGTTTCACTACACAGGCAACGTCTGTGTGCAGCCACACAAATGAGAGTTTGTATCGTGTTAGCTGTAGAAATACAGGAGGCAAATATAGTTTTTGATACCTTTTATTGGCTAACTAAGCAGATTTAAGATCTCAAGACCTTAGGTCTCTTCCTCAGGCATGTTATACAGATAAATATGAAAACATCTCTCTTAAATACAAGTACATATTACATTGTTTATAATGGAAATCAGATAAGAAAACTCAATCCAGATCCAGATACTTTGATCAGTCAGTGGTAAATTACACTCTTCCTCTGAGGCTTTAGAGGTATTTATGATGCTCTTGGGTCTGTTGGAAAGGTCAATCAACTAAGTTGTAATGTAACAAAAACTCTTTGTCTCTATTTAAACCACTACAAATTGCATTAAATTTCAAAAAGACAGAGACACCAGTGGGAGAACATTTTTGTCAAAATGGGCAGTGTCAGAGACATTAAGTTAACTGTATTGATGGCACGTGTCTGCACTCAGAGGGACAGAAAGGTATGGGAGGTAAAATTAATGTTAAAATTTAATGCAATTTGTAGTGGTTTAAATAGAGACAAAGAGTTTTTGTTACATTACAACTTAGTTGATTGACCTTTCCAACAGACCCAAGAGCATCGTAAATACCTCTAAATCCTCAGAGGAAGAGTGCAATTTACCACTGACTGATCAAAGATATCTGGATCTGGATTGAGCTCTCTTATCTGATTTCCATGCTAAACAATGCAATGTGTACTTGTATATAAGAGATGTTTTCATATTTATCTGTATAACATGCCTGAGGAAGAGACCTAAGGCCTTGAAAGCTTGCATTTAAATCTGCTTAGTTAGCCAATAACTAAACTAAATTTGCAGCCACACAAAAGCATAGCTCTTAGATTTTAGAAAGGCTGATTTTTCTCTTATGTATGAAAACATAAGCAACTCATTATCAAAAAGATTATTTCACGATATGCAGGAAAAATGCCAACAAGGTAACAGACAAAGAAATCTTATTTGGTTGTCTATAGAGGTGCCTGTTATTGTACAGGCTAAACACTTGCATATAGGACCTACAGTCAGACTCAGTGCGAGAAAGATAGACAAGGTCGATAAATGAGTACTATTGATTGGGTGATAATAACATCTACTATTCAGCTGCCGATCTGGATAATTCCGTGAAAGCGCTTTGAGTCCCACTGGTAGAAAGACGCTATATAAATACCAGTTATTATTATTATTATTATTATCCGTTTACACGGGTAAACAGAGGGAAGCTAAGCACATAATATGATCTGCTAAATCCTATGCAGAAGAGAAAATTGGAAAATATATATAAAAAAAGGGCAACGCATTATTTCATTATATATATTAAAGTCATAAATATGTAGATTTTGTGGAGGGAGATATAGAAATAGCAGATTATTTAAAATCATTACTTCTCTGTTTTTACAGATTATTGTGAATAAAGGAAACCCCCAACAAGTGGAAGAACTATTAACGTTAAAGCAATAGACACACAAAGGGTTTAACCCTTTCAGTACCAGAACAATGCGTGGCTTACCCCCTAGCACTGAAAGGGTTAATCATACTAGCAAAACTGAAAGAGGACACATAACTGGACCAGATAAAGCTCATCCAAGACCAGGTATTGTTAAATATAAAGAAAAGGGGAGAAGAGGAGACACTTATAGTGTAGGATATTTGTATATTGTTGAAACAATTTTTAGCACGGTAAATAGATGCACTCACATTTAGAATATGTCACCGGTCTCCCAAATGACAATGTACACCTGTGGAGGATATTGACTCTGCCTCCACACAGATAACGACCTCGGCCAGGCTCGATCCCCGACTCACCACAATCCACGGACTGGGCTTTAAAACGACATACACAGCAGAAATATATGAGGAGAGCTGTATTGTTGTTGAATGTACCAGTATAATATACTGTTTAAAGTGGAACTTTCAGATAATAGCAAGTGGCCATGCAGTCATTAAATGCATGGCGACTAGTTTGAAAATGTATGTCTTACTGTAAAAAAATACATGTGTATAAAGGAATCCGTCCCGTTTGGAGACCAGAACTGAGGCTAGAGAGCAGACATCTTGTTTTTGTACCTGCGCCGTCAGTCCCAGTCTCCATAGAGTAGACTGCTTTGCACCATATGGTCACCGGAAGGGACTGACTGCGCAGGCTCACAGACCGCACTAACCTGCCCATCAGTCCCAAAACGGGACGGATTACTTTACACACAAGTATTTTTTTATGGGAAGACATATTTTCAAGCTAGTCGCCATGCATTTAATGAATGCATGGTGACTGGCTACTATCTGAAAGTTCCATTTAATCCAATACAAGTATACTTCCAATAAGTTTCAGACTGGACCCAAAGCTTTGTATACTGGTCAAGTAGCCAGCAGGGACATTTTGTTAAATATATTATTCACCATAGAAAGACATAGGTAAAAAAAATATATATATTTCTCTCCTCCTACAGGAATTCCCTTGAGATGACTCCAACAACATCCGCCCACAGAGAAGTGAGGTGAGTGAACGCATGTGCACAAATGAATGGGGATTTGTGTGTGCAGGATCATGTGAGCCTTCATGTGTAAAGACTTGCCACAGATTAAAACCACAGAAAACTACTTAAAGGTGATCTATCACCCCTATGCACGTTTGTCTAAAACATTAGTGTATATAGTGATTAGATTGAAAACTGTAAAAAATCAGCATTTTGTCCTAATTAAAAATCTAAAGATTACCCTGCAGCTTCCTTCCGGACAGACTGAGGTTACCATTACTGTACCACAGTCTGTCACTCTTCCTCTGATCTCCTCCCTCTATCCAGCCTCCTCCAATGATGGAGGATTACTGCCTGTAAGCTGGAGCACTCTCATTGGCCAGAGACCACTCCAGCTTACATGCAGAAATCCTCCATCATTGGAGGAGACTGGATAGTGGGAGGAGAGCAGAGGAAAAGTGACAGACTGCAGTACAGAGCTGGTAACCGCAGTCTGTCCGGAAGCAGGGAGCAGGGTATTATTTAGACATTTAATTTGGGCAATTTTTTTTTTTTAATGAAAATAGTTTTCAATCTAATCTCTATATAGTCTAACGTTTTAGACAAACATGTATAGGGGTGATAGATCCCCTTTAACTCTCTGCACATAGACAACAAAGAGTTTGCCGTCATTTTCTTTCCTGAGTGAATATCAACAGAAAATAGAAATGTGTCTCCTATTCAATGAAGCAATCTGTTCTACATCTCTCTAGGGCCTCCATTCAATTCTGTGAGGTAAAACAGTCACTAGGGCTACATTGTCTACCAGCCAACATACAAAATATCTACGTTGGTATTCAATTGTTCTACCAGCTGAAAGCACAACGGACGTTAGGCCTCAGAAAAGGTCTCTTGGCCAAATGACCATTGTGTGGGATAAGTTGCCAAAAAACACGCTAAATAGCATGAATAATGGGAACATCAAAGAAAAAAGCTAACGATCAGTGCCTGAGAGACTTTCAAGCACCGCTTGTTATCTGTGTTACGCTTACCTGTCATCCACTGTCTGTCATCTTCTATCTGCTTGTGGAAAAAGAAAAGAAGTCATATTAAATGACGTGTGCCCAAACATAACCCTGTCATCTGTGCATAGTTTAACCCCTTGCGTGCCAGAGGGGTACGTAACGCATTGCAGAGTGACGCTTTGCTTACCTCTCTGGCGTTCAAAGGGTTAAACAATGCACAGATGACAGGGTTAGGTCGATTGAAAATGCCAAGAGAATGCAGTAATAGCCCCATAAAACAAAAAGTAAATTTAAGTGCCCAAAGATGCCCTTTCCACTATGAGGGAATTTTGAACATTGACTTCCTCTATACATGGGCTTACACACCTCCCAGCCAATCAGCTTCAAGTGGGGGATTGACAGAACCTGCTCGAAGCTGATTGGCTTGGAAGCGCGTAAGCATACATCCCAGCCAATTGCTGTGAGTCCTTTTGCACAGAGACTGCCCATATATAAAGGCAGTCTATGTTCAAAATTCACTCACAGTGGAACTGGCATCGGCCCGTAAGGTACTAATCGGCAGAGAAGACAATGGGCCCTTATGAAGAATAATAATTATTTGGGAGCTTAAATAAACTTTTTGTTTTCTGAGCACATTTTGAATTATCACCGCATTTATGAGGATATTAATGCATTCACTTGGCATTCCCCATCTACCTAATATTGTCATCTGTGTATTGTTTACCCTTTGAGTGACAGAGAATTGTACAACGCAGTGTTCTGGAATGAGTTGCATACCCCTCTGGCACTCAAGTGGTTAACCTATGCACAGACTGCAGGGTTATATTTGGACACACGCCATTTAATATTCTTTTATGTTTTCACAGGCATGCTGCAAAGATGACAAAGAAGAGAGAAGCGAGAAAATGGAAGATAAAAGAAGAAGATGGACAGTCACTGAGCATGGTGGACATCAGGATTAATGGTAAGAATACCCCACTGGCATTCATAGGGTTAATTCTGATAACATTGCAGACAGTTTGGGAGTAGTTTGGATATATTGATATGAGGCTTAGGGCCCAATATCAATACATCCATTGGTGACTTAGGGGGGTTTTGGGATTTTTTTTGCTTTCAATTCATGAATCTGCACTTTTTAGATCTGCACCCAAAAACACTGGGTGCACAATTTCCCATGATAAAGTGGGTCCCAGCATTTTTTCATAGGACCGGTCGTTTAATAGCTTACCCTGCTTGAAAAAATTGCCGTTGGCTGTTTTTTTAACTGTCAGACCTAATTGAATAGAGGCCTCGAAGTCAAAAGGTCAGGATACAATAAGAATAATTGCTATTTATTTAGTTCCATTATATGATGAAAGGACAATAAATTCATTGATACACACCTGAAGTGGGTAGTGAAAAAGTGATCTATATGTACCAACAAAAATAAAGAAAATTCTGGGGCAAACCAACTGCACACAATAACCATCTTACATCTATCCTACACTAGAAAAGTACAGTCATATCAATTCCATTTCTTTTATCACACCAGGTAACAGTGCAATTCCTTCTCCTCTATCACACCCAGGTAACAGTGCAATTCCTTCTCCTCTATCACACCCAGGTAACAGTGCAATTCCTTCTCTATCACACCCAGGTAACAGTGCAATTCCTTCTCCTCTATCACACCCAGGCAACAGTGCAACTCCTTCTCCTCTATCACACCCAGGTAACAGTGCAATTCCTTCTCCTCTATCACACCCAGGTAACAGTGCAATTCCTTCTCCTCTATCACACCCATACAACAGTGCAATTCCTTCTCCTCTATCACACCCAGGTAACAGTGCAATTCCTTCTCCTCTATCACACCCAGGTAACAGTACAATTCCTTCTCCTCTATCACACCCAGGTAACAGTGCAATTACTTCTCCTCTATCACACCCAGGCAACAGTGCAATTCCTTCTCCTCTATCACACCCAGGCAACAGTGCAATTCCTTCTCCTCTATCACACCCAGGTAACAGCACAATTCCTTCTCCTCTATCACACCCAGGTAACAGTGCAATTCCTTCTCCTCTATCACACCCAGGTAATAGTGCAATTCCTTGTCCTCTATCACACCCAGGTAACAGTGCAATTCCTTCTCCTCTATCACACCCAGGTAACAGTGCAATTCCTTCTCCTCTATCACACCCGGGTAACAGTGCAATTCCTTCTCCTCTATCACACCCAGGTAACAGTGCAATTCCTTCTCCTCTATCACACCCAGGTAACAGTGCAATTCCTTCTCCTCTATCACACCCAGGTAACAGTGCAATTCCTTCTCCTCTATCACACCCAGGTAACAGTGCAATTCCTTCTCCTCTATCACACCCAGGCAACAGTGCACTTCCTTCTCCTCTATCACACCCAGGTAACAGTGCAATTCCTTCTCCTCTATCACACCCAGGTAACAGTGCAATCCCTTCTCCTCTGTCACACCCAGGCAACAGTGCAATTCCTTCTACTCTATCACACCCATACAACAGTGCAATTCCTTCTCCTCTATCACACCCAGGCAACAATGCATTTCCTTCTCCTCTATCACACCCGGGCAACAGCGCAATTCCTTCTCCTCTATCACACCCACGCAACAGCGCAATTCCTTCTCCTCTATCACACCCAGGCAACAGTGCAATTCCTTCTCCTCTATCACTCCCAGGCAACAGTGCAATTCCTTCTCTATCACACCCAGGCAACAGTGCAATTCCTTCTCCTCTATCACATCCAGGTAACAGTGCAATTCTATCTCCTCTATCACACCCAGGCAACAATGCAATTCCTTCTCCTCTATCACACCCGGGTAACAGTGCAATTCCTTCTCCTCTATCACACCCAGGTAACGGTGCAATTCCTTCTCCTCTATCATACCCATACAACAGTGCAATTCCTTCTCCTCTATCACACCCAGGTAACAGTGCAATTCCTTCTCCTCTATTACACCCAGGTAACAGTGCAATTCCTTCTCCTCTATTACACCCAGGTAACAGTGCAATTCCTTCTCCTCTATCACACCCAGGCAACAGTGCAATTCCTTCTCTATCACACCCAGGCAACAGTGCAATTCCTTCTCCTCTATCACACCCAAGCAACAGTGCAATTCCTTCTCCTCTATCACTCCCAGGCAACAGTGCAATTCCTTCTCTATCACACCCAGGCAACAGTGAAATTCCTTCTCCTCTATCACACCCAAGCAACAGTGCAATTCCTTCTCCTCTATCACTCCCAGGCAACAGTGCAATTCCTTCTCTATCACACCCAGGCAACAGTGCAATTCCTTCTCCTCTATCACACCAATACAACAGTGCAATTCCTTCTCCTCTATCACACCCAGGCAACAGTGCAAATTCTTCTCCTCTATCACACCCAGATAACAGTGCAATTTCTTCTCCTCTATCACACCCAGGCAACAGTGCACTTCCTTCTCCTCTATCACACCCAAGAAACAGCACTATTTCTTCTCCTCTATCACGCCCAGGCAACAATGCATTTCCTTCTCCTCTATTGCAATTCCTTTATCTATCACACCCAGAAAAAAACGCAGTTCCCTTTTTTCTATCACAGCCAGGCAAAAACACAATTCCCTTTCCTCTCTCACACCCAGGCAATAGCACAATTCCCTTTTATCTATCACATACAGGCAACAGCACAATTCTCTTTCCTCTGTCACACCCAGGCAACAGTGCAATTCCTTCTCCTCTATCATACCCAGGTAACAGTGCAATTCCTTCTCCTCTATCACACCCAGGCAACAGTGCAATTCCTTCTCCTCTATCATACCCAGGTAACAGGGCAATTCCTTCTCCTCTATCACACCCAGGCACCAGTGCAATTCCTTCTCCTCTATCACACCCAGGCAACAGTGCAATTCCTTCTCCTCTATCACACCCAGGTAACAGTGCAATTCCTTCTCCTCTATCACACCAATACAACAGTGCAATTCCTTCTCCTCTATCACACCCAGGTAACAGCGTAATTCCTTCTCCTCTATCACACCCAGGTAACAGTGCAATTCCTTCTCCTCTATCACACCCAGGTAACAGTGCAATTCCTTCTCCTCTATCACACCCAGGCAACAGTGTAATTCCTTCTCCTCTATCACACACAGGTAACAGCGCAATTCCTTCTCCTCTATCACACCCAAGCAACATGGCAATTCCTTCTCCTCTGTCACACCCAGGTAACAGTGCAATTCCTTCTCCTCTATCACACCCGGGCAACAGTGCAATTCCATCTCCTCTATCACACCCAGGTAACAGTGCAATTCCTTCTCCTCTATCACACCCAGGTAACAGTGCAATTCCTTCTCCTCTATCACACCCAGGTAACAGTGCAATTCCTTCTCCTCTATCATACACATACAACAGTGCAATTCCTTCTCCTCTATCACACCCAGGTAACAGTGCAATTACTTCTCCTCTATCACACCCAGGCAACAGTGTAATTCTTTCTCCTCTATCACACCCAGGTAACAGCGCAATTCCTTCTCCTCTATCACACCCAGGCAACAGGGCAATTCCTTCTCCTCTATCACACCCAGGTAACAGTGCAATTCGTTCTCCTCTATCACACCCGGGCAACAGTGCAATTCATTCTCCTCTATCAAACCCAGGTAACAGTGCAATTCCTTCTCCTCTATCACACCCAGGTAACAGTGCAATTCCTTCTCCTCTATCACACCCAGGTAACAGTGCAATTCCTTCTCTTCTATCACACCCAGGTAACAGTGCAATTCCTTCTCCTCTATCATACCCATACAACAGTGCAATTCCTTCTCCTCTATCACACCCAGGTAACAGTGCAATTCCTTCTCCTCTATCACACCCAGGTAACAGTGCAATTCCTTCTCCTCTATCATACCCATACAACAGTGCAATTCCTTCTCCTCTATCACACCCAGGTAACAGCGTAATTCCTTCTCCTCTATCACACCCAGGTAACAGTGCAATTCCTTCTCCTCTATCACACCCAGGTAACAGCACAATTCCTTCTCCTCTATCACACCCAGGTAACAGTGCAATTCCTTCTCCTCTATCACACCCAGGTAACGGTGCAATTCCTTCTCCTCTATCACACCCAGGTAACAGTGCAATTCCTTCTCCTCTTTCACACCCAGGTAACAGTGCAATTCCTTCTCCTCTATCACACCCAGGTAACAGTGCAATTCCTTCTCCTCTGTCACACCCAGGCAACAGTGCAATTCCTTCTACTCTATCACACCCATACAACAGTGCAATTCCTTCTCCTCTATCACACCCAGGCAACAATGCATTTCCTTCTCCTCTATCACACCCGGGCAACAGCGCAATTCCTTCTCCCCTATCACACCCACGCAACAGCGCAATTCCTTCTCCTCTATCACACCCAGGCAACAGTGCAATTCCTTCTCCTCTATCACTCCCAGGCAACAGTGCAATTCCTTCTCTATCACACCCAGGCAACAGTGCAATTCCTTCTCCTCTATCACATCCAGGTAACAGTGCAATTCTATCTCCTCTATCACACCCAGGCAACAGTGCAATTCCTTCTCCTCTATCACACGCAGGCAACAGTGCACTTCCTTCTCCTCTATCACACCCAGACAACACTGCACTTCCTTCTCCTCTATCACACCCAAGAAACAGCACTATTTCTTCTCCTCTATCACGCCCAGGTAACAATGCATTTCCTTCTCCTCTATCACACCCAGGCAACAGTGCAATTCCTTCTGCTCTATCACTCCCAGGCAACAGTGCAATTCCTTCTCTATCACACCCAGGCAACAGTGCAATTCCTTCTCCTCTATCACACCAATACAACAGTGCAATTCCTTCTCCTCTATCACACCCAGGCAACAGTGCAATTTCTTCTCCTCTGTCACACCCAGGTAACAGTGCAATTTCTTCTCCTCTATCACACCCAAGCAACAGTGCACTTCCTTCTCTTCTATCACACCCAAGAAACAGCACTATTTCTTCTCCTCTATCACGCTCAGGCAACAATGCATTTCCTTCTCCTCTATTGCAATTCCTTTATCTATCACACCCAGGAAACAACGCAGTTCCCTTTTTTCTATCACAGCCAGGCAAAAACACAATTCCCTTTCCTCTCTCACACCCAGGCAATAGCACAATTCCCTTTTATCTATCACATACAGGCAACAGCACAATTCTCTTTCCTCTGTCACACCCAGGTAACAGTGCAATTCCTTCTCCTCTATCACACCCAGGTAACAGTGCAATTCCTTCTCCTCTATCATACCCATACAACAGTGCAATTCCTTCTCCTCTATCACACCCAGGTAACAGCGTAATTCCTTCTCCTCTATCACACCCAGGTAACAGTGCAATTCCTTCTCCTCTATCACACCCAGGTAACAGCATAATTCCTTCTCCTCTATCACACCCAGGTAACAGTGCAATTCCTTCTCCTCTATCACACCCAGGTAACGGTGCAATTCCTTCTCCTCTATCACACCCAGGTAACAGTGCAATTCCTTCTCCTCTATCACACCCAGGTAACAGTGCAATTCATTCTCCTCTATCACACCCAGGTAACAGTGCAATTCCTTCTCCTCTGTCACACCCAGGCAACAGTGCAATTCCTTCTACTCTATCACACCCATACAACAGTGCAATTCCTTCTCCTCTATCACACCCAGGCAACAATGCATTTCGTTCTCCTCTATCACACCCGGGCAACAGCGCAATTCCTTCTCCCCTATCACACCCACGCAACAGCGCGATTCCTTCTCCTCTATCACACCCAGGCAACAGTGCAATTCCTTCTCCTCTATCACTCCCAGGCAACAGTGCAATTCTATCTCCTCTATCACATCCAGGTAACAGTGCAATTCTATCTCCTCTATCACACCCAGGCAACAGTGCAATTCCTTCTCCTCTATCACATCCAGGTAACAGTGCAATTCTATCTCCTCTATCACACCCAGGCAACAGTGCACTTCCTTCTCCTCTATCACACCAATACAACAGTGCAATTCCTTCTCTATCACACCAATACTACAGTGCAATTCCTTCTCCTCTATCACACCCAGGCAACAGTGCAATTCCTTCTCCTCTATCACTCCCAGGCAACAGTGCAATTCCTTCTCTATCACACCCAGGCAACAGTGCAATTCCTTCTCCTCTATCACACCAATACAACAGTGCAATTCCTTCTCCTCTATCACACCCAGGCAACAGTGCAATTTCTTCTCCTCTATCACACCCAGGCAACAGTGCACTTCCTTCTCTTCTATCACACCCAAGAAACCGCACTATTTCTTCTCCTCTATCACGCCCAGGCAACAATGCATTTCCTTCTCCTCTATTGCAATTCCTTTATCTATCACACCCAGGAAACAACGCAGTTCCCTTTTTTCTATCACAGCCAGGCAAAAGCACAATTCCCTTTCCTCTCTCACACCCAGGCAATAGCACAATTCCCTTTTATCTATCACATACAGGCAACAGCACAATTCCCTTTTATCTATCAAACCCAGGCAACATCACAATTCTCTTTCCTCTCTCACACCCAGGCAACAGTGCAATTCCTTCTCCTCTATCACACCCAGGCAACAGTGCAATTCCTTCTCCGCTATCACACCCAGGCAACAGTGCACTTCCTTCTCCTCTATCACATCCAGGTAACAGTGCACTTCCTTCTCCTCTATCACATCCAGGTAACAGTGCAATTCCTTCTCCTCTATCACACCCAGACAACAGTGCAATTCCTTCTCCTCTGTCACACCCAGGTAACAGCGTAATTCCTTCTCCTCTATCACACCCAGGTAACAGTGCAATTCCTTCTCCTCTATCACACCCAGGTAACAGTGCAATTCCTTCTCCTCTATCACACCCAGTTAACAGTGCAATTCCTTCTCCTCTATCACACCCAGGCAACAGTGCAATTCCTTCTCCTCTATCACACCCAGGTAACAGTGCAATTCCTTCTCCTCTATCACACCCATGTAACAGTGCAATTCCTTCTCCTCTATCACACCCAGGCAACAGTGCAATTCCTTCTCCTCTATCACTCCCAGGCAACAGTGCAATTCGTTCTCTATCACACCCAGGCAACAGTGCAATTCCTTCTCCTCTATCACACCAATACAACAGTGCAATTCCTTCTCCTCTATCACACCCAGGCAACAGTGCAATTTCTTCTCCTCTATCACACCCAGGTAACAGTGCAATTTCTTCTCCTCTATCACACCCAGGCAACAGTGCACTTCCTTCTCCTCTATCACACCCAAGAAACAGCACTATTTCTTCTCCTCTATCACGCCCAGGTTACAATGCATTTCCTTCTCCTCTATTGCAATTCCTTTATCTATCACACACAGGAAACAACGCAGTTCCCTTTTTTCTATCACAGCCAGGCAATAGCACAATTCCCTTTCCTCTCTCACACCCAGGCAATAGCACAATTCCCTTTTATCTATCACATACAGGCAACAGCACAATTCCCTTTTATCTATCAAACCCAGGCAACAGCACAATTCTCTTTCCTCTGTCACACCCAGGCAACAGTGCAATTCCTTCTCCTCTATCACACCCAGGTAACAGTGCAATTCCTTCTCCTCTATCACACCCAGGCAACAGTGCAATTCCTTCTCCGCTATCACACCCAGGCAACAGTGCAATTCCTTCTCCGCTATCACACCCAGGCAATAGTGCAATTCCTTCTCCTCTATCACACCCAGGCAACAATGCATTTCCTTCTCCTCTATCACACCCGGGCAACAGCGCAATTCCTTCTCCTCTATCACACCCAGGTAACAGTGCAATTCCTTCTCCTCTATCACACCCACGCACAGCGAAATTCCTTCTCCTCTATCACACCCAGGCAACAGTGCAATTCCTTCTCCTCTATCACACCCAGGTAACAGTGCAATTCCTTCTCCTCTATCACACCCAGGTAACAGTGCAATTACTTCTCCTCTATCACACCCAGGTAACAGTGCAATTCCTTCTCCTCTATCACACCCAGGCAACAGGGCAATTCCTTCTCCTCTATCACACCCAGGCAACAGTGCAATTCCTTCTCCTCTATCACACCCAGGTAACAGTGCAATTCCTTCTCCTCTATCACACCCAGGTGACAGTGCAATTCCTTCTCCTCTATCACACCCAGGTAACAGTGCAATTACTTCTCCTCTATCACACCCAGGTAACAGTGCAATTCCTTCTCCTCTATCACACCCAGGTAACAGTGCAATTCCTTCTCCTCTATCACACCCAGGTAACAGTGCAATTCCTTCTCCTCTATCACACCCAGGTAACAGTGCAATTTCTTCTCCTCTATCACACCCAGGTAACAGTGCAATTACTTCTCCTCTATCACACCCAGGTAACAGTGCAATTCCTTCTCCTCTATCACACCCAGGCAACAGTGCAATTCCTTCTCCTCTATCACACCCAGGTAACAGTGCAATTCCTTCTCCTCTATCACACCCAGGTAACAGTGCAATTCCTTCTCCTCTATCACACCCAGGTAACAGTGCAATTACTTCTCCTCTATCACACCCAGGTAACAGTGCAATTCCTTCTCCTCTATCACACCCAGGCAACAGTGCAATTCCTTCTCCTCTATCACACCCAGGTAACAGTGCAATTTCTTCTCCTCTATCACACCCAGGTAACAGTGCAATTCCTTCTCCTCTATCACACCCAGGTAACAGTGCAATTCCTTCTCCTCTATCACACCCAGGTAACAGTGCAATTTCTTCTCCTCTATCACACCCAGGTAACAGTGCAATTTCTTCTCCTCTATCACACCCAGGTAACAGTGCAATTCCTTCTCCTCTATCACGCCCAGGTAACGGTGCAATTCCTTCTCCTCTATCACGCTCAGGCAACAATGCATTTCCTTCTCCTCTATCGCAATTCCTTTATCTATCACACCCAGGAAACAACGCAGTTCCCTTTTTTCTATCACAGCCAGGCAATAGCACAATTCCCTTTTATCTATCACATACAGGCAACAGCACAATTCCCTTTTATCTATCACATACAGGCAACAGCACAATTCTCTTTTATCTATCAAACCCAGGCAACAACACAATTCCCTTTTATCTATCACAGTAGCCCTAGGAGACCTAGCGATCCTGTGCTTCCTTTTGCTGTTGTGCTGTTAGCCGTCATGGAGGCTGGTCACTTCTGCATTCCTGACGTCTACTGGAGCGGGCGCTGTTATGTGCTCTTGTTTATGGGTTGCCTACTGATTTGCCTAATTGGTTCCTGCCTTGTCTACTCCTTTATAAACTTCCCTGGGCCTAGGAGTCATTGCCCGTACGTGGTGTTTCTGCTAGTAGCTCTTGCGTTCTTGTTGTGACCCATGCCTGATCTCAGAATCCGCTCTGTGCATGATTCCGGCTTGTCTGACTACGCACACCAGTTCTGACCTGTGGCTCTGGCTGACTAACTTGCTCCGTGTATGACCCCGGCTAGTCTGACTACCCACATTGGTTCTGACTTGTGGATCTAGCTGCCTACCTTGCTCCGTGTTGATCCTGGCTTGTCTGACTACCCACAAAGATCCTGACCTTTGGCTCTGGCTGACTAACTAACTCTGTGTATGACCCTGGCTTGTCTGACTACCCACATTGGTTCTGACCTGTGGTTCTGGCTGACTAACTCGATCGGTATATGACACCGGTTGTCTGACTACCCACATGGGTCCTGACCTGTATCCCTGGCTGACTAACTCGCTCTGTGTTGACCATGGCTTATCTGACTACCCACATCGGTTCTGACCTGTGGCTCTGGCTGACTACTCGCTCCATGCACTACCCAGCTTGCCTGACCATTCGTTCTGTGTCCCATGGCTCTGGCTTGCTCTTGCTCCCTGTTGCCTCCGGTTAGCTATACTTTGGGTGGAGACTTGAACTATAGTGTCTGGCTCTATCAGATTCACCACCCGAACCCTTTTCCAGTATCCTCCGGTATCGTGCAGTAAGCAGCACAGTGTGCAGCTCCGGGTAGTAGTCTGGGGCCTACCATCCAGTGGTCTGGGGTTGTGTGGGCAACATTATTATCACTGTGTATTATAAATAAAGGTGGTTATATTTTATTACTGTGTCTGTCCTTCTTTGCCTGAATATCGTGACACACACCCAGGCAACAACATAATTCTCTTTCCTCTATCACACCCAGACAACAGCACAATTCCCTTTCCTCTATCACACCCAGACAACAACACAATTCTCTTTCCTCTATCACACCCAGACAACAGCACAATTCTCTTTCCTCTATCACACCCAGACAACAGTACAATTCCCTTTCCATATCACACCCAGGCAACAACACAATTCTCTTTCCTCTATCACACCCAGGCAACAACACAATTCTCTTTCCTCTATCACACCCAGGCAACAACACAATTCTCTTTCCTCTATCACACCCAGACAACAGCACAATTCCCTTTCCCCTATCACACCCAGACAACAGCACAATTCCCTTTCCTCTATCACACCCAGACAACAGCACAATTCCCTTTCCTCTATCACACCCAGACAACAGCACAATTCCCTTTCCTCTATCACACCCAGACAACAGCACAATTCCCTTTCCTCTATCACACCCAGACAACAGTACAATTCCCTTTCCTCTATCACACCCAGACAACAGCACAATTCCCTTTCCCCTATCACACCCAGACAACAGCACAATTCCCTTTCCTCTATCACACCCAGACAACAGCACAATTCCCTTTCCTCTATCACACCCAGACAACAGTACAATTCCCTTTCCTCTATCACACCCAGACAACAGCACAATTCCCTTTCCTCTATCACACCCAGACAACAGCACAATTCTCTTTCCTCTATCACACCCGGACAACAGCACAATTCCCTTTCCTCTATCACACCCGGACAACAGCACAATTCCCTTTCCTCTATCACACCCAGACAACAGCACAATTCCCTTTCCTCTATCACACCCAGTGAATAACAAAATTCTCTTTCCAATATCAGACCCAGGCAAAAGCACAATTCGATTTTATCTATTATATCCAGGTAACAGCACAGTTTCCTTTCTTTTATAACACTCGGGCAAACAGCAAAATTCCCTTTACATACCCAGCACAATTCTCCTTCTTCTATCAATCCTATGCAACAGTGCAATTCCCTTTCCTCTGTCATAAACAGGCAAAGTACAATCCCCTTCCCTCTATCACACCTAGGGAACAGTACTATTCCCTTTCCTCTGTCACATCCAGGCAACAGCAGAGTTCCCTTTCCTCTACAATACACAGCCAACAGTACACTTCCCTTTTATCTGTTATGCCCAGGCAACAGCACAGTTCCCTTCCCTCTAATACATACAGGGAACAACAGCTCTAGCTCCTGTCCTCTATCACACGCACAATTCCCTTTCTTCTATCTGTCACGCACACGGAGGATATGGATCCATGTGGTGCCGGCTCAGGTTCGGATGCTGGCGTGCGTAGCTTGAGTGCGAGGCTTGCAAGCGGGGACGGCATGCCAGGTACTCCCTTGCTGCAGCCGAAGCTGGTTAAAGATGCTGGTCGCGAAACCAGAATGTTCCAACCCAGTGGAGCCGGGGTGCAACTGGGATGGGAGTACCTGGGAACCGTTGGGAACCAGGCCGGCAGAACAAGCTGGATATCGAACTGTGAGGAGTTGGCAAGAGGAATGGTCAGGTGGAGCCAGAGGTCAAGCCAGGAGAAGAGATCTGCCATAGACAGGTAAAGCCAGAGGTCAAGCCAGGAGTCAGAGATTTGCTGTAGTCAGATTAAGCCAGAGGTCAAGCCAGGAGTCAGAGGTTTGCTGTAGCCAGGCAAAGCCAGGGGTCGGAGATAAGCACTATGGAGCTCGTGGAATGGGCACCATCAGTCTGGGGCAGCCCGTTCAAATACTAGAGAGGAGCCAATGGGAAGAGGACAGGAGGGAGGCTTGCCTGGGAGCAATGCAGGATAGGAGGCTTCAGACCCATGAAATGCCAAACTGGACGCATGCGCTGATGCCAGGGAAAGCGGCGTCCTGCGCATGCACAGGCTAAAGGAGCGAGCAGGAACCAATGTCGACTGCCGCAGAGGGGAAGAAAAAGAGAGACGGACGAGCCAGAAGGCAGAGCCAGCCGAGAGACAGTGACACCCCCCCCATCAATGGGAGGGATCTCCGAACGAAGTGGGAGCCCAGGATCTTATGAACCACATACTCCTCCTGGCCGTCTACCCGGACAGGAGGCACAACCGCCGATCGCGGGGTGAACTGGGTGCATACTAGAGGCTTGAGCAGGGACACATGGAAAGCGTCAGGCATCCGCATGGAGGGAGGTAAATCCCGGGCAAAGGTTACAGGAAAAACCTGGGAGCGGATCTGGAAAGGCCCAATATAGAGCGGGCCAAACTTAGCAGAGGGTTGTCAGAGGTGCAGGTTCTTGGTGAAGAGCCACACCTCATCCCCAACCGTGAAAGCGGTACCTGGTGCAGATGCCGGGGAAAGAGACAGCAGCATCCTGCGCATGCGTGGGCTAAAGGAGAGAGCAGGAACCAATAGCAACCGCCACAGCGGGGAAGAGAAAGAGAGACGGACAAGCTGGAAGGCAGAGCCAGCCGAGAGACAGTGACACTATCATACCAAGTCAACAACACAAATCCCTTTCCTCTGTCATACCAAGCAACAGTACAATTTCCTTTCCCCTATCATACCCAGACAACACCCCAGTTCCCTTTCCCCTATCACACCCAGACAATAGCATATCACACTCAACAGAAAGCACAATTCCCTTTCCCCTATCACACCCAGACAATAGCATATCACACTCAACAGAAAGCACAATTCCCTTTCCTCTATTACTCCCAGGCAACAGCCCATTTCCCTACCATCTCATTCAAGAAGTTAAAAGACCCATGCAAATTTTATTTTTTATTTATTTAGAAAATGTTTTACCAGGAAGAATACATTGAGATTTTGCTCGTTTTCAAGTATGTCCTGGATAGTTTTCAGAAAAGGGATGCATATTTACACTAATTGAAAAACATTATATATTGCATGTTATTATATATACGTACACATATGAATATACATACACGTGGAATATTAAAATTATATACAGTTACACTTGGTTTTTAGAAATAAAGAAGCCTTTACTTTTAAGGATTTTAGACTGGGAGCAGATTTGATTATTTCAGGCAGATTGTTCCAGGCCTTTGGAACTCTGAAGGAGAAGGCAGATCTTCCTGCTTCTTTCTTGTATTGTGGTATACGTAGCGAGTTGTTTGCGGTGGAGCGGAGGTTATAGTTAGTATGGAGATCTGGAGTGATCATACTGCTCAGTTAGTGTGGAATAGTCAGTGACTTGTTAGTAGTGGAGGTTATAGTTAGTAGGGAGATCTGGAGTGATCATACTGCTCAGGTAGTGTGGAATAGTCAGTGAGTTGTTAGTATTGGAGCGGAGGTTATAGTTAGTATGGAGATCTGGAGTGATCATACTGCTCAGGTAGTGTGGAATAGTCAGTGAGTTGTTAGCAGTAGAGCGGAGGTTATAGTTAGTATGGAGAGCAGGAGTGATCATACTGCTCAGGTACTGTGGAATAGTCAGTGAGTTGTTAGCAGTGGAGCGGAGCTTATAGTTAGTATGGAGATCTGGAGTGATCATACTGCTCAGGTAGTGTGGAATAGTCAGTGAGTTGTTAGTAGTGGAGTGGAGGTTATGGTTAGTATGGAGATCTGGAGTGATCATACTGCTCAGGTAGTGTGGAATAGTCAGTGAGTTGTTAGCAGTGGAGGTTATAGTTAGTATGGAGAGCAGGAGTGATCATACTGCTCAGGTAGTGTGGAATAGTCAGTGAGTTGTTAGCAGTGGAGCGGAGGTTATAGTTAGTATGAAGATCTGGAGTGATCATACTGCTCAGGTAGTGTGGAATAGTCAGTGAGTTGTTAGTAGCGGAGGTTATAGTTAGTATGGAGATCTGGAGTGACCATACTGCTCAGTTAGTGTGGAATAGTCAGTGAGTTGTTAGCAGTGGAGTGGAGGTTATAGTTAGTATGGAGAGCTGGAGTCATCATACTGCTCAGGAAGTGTGGAATAGTCAGTGAGTTGTTAGCGGTGGAGGTTATAGTTAGTATGGAGATCTGGAGTGATCATACTGCTCAGGTAGTGTGGAATAGTCAGTGAGTTGTTAGCAGTGGAGTGGAGGTTATAGTTAGTATGGAGATCTGGAGTGATCATACTGCTCAGGTAGTGTAGAATAGTCAGTGAGTTGTTAGCGGTGGAGCAGAGGTTATAGTTAGTATGGAGAGCTGGAGTGATCATACTGCTCAGTTAGTGTGGAATAGTCAGTGACTTGTTAGTAGTGGAGGTTATAGTTAGTAGGGAGATCTGGAGTGATCATACTGCTCAGGTAGTGTGGAATAGTCAGTGAGTTGTTAGTATTGGAGCGGAGGTTATAGTTAGTATGGAGATCTGGAGTGATCATAATGCTCAGGTAGTGTGGAATAGTCAGTGAGTTGTTAGCAGTAGAGCGGAGGTTATAGTTAGTATGGAGAGCAGGAGTGATCATACTGCTCAGGTAGTGTGGAATAGTCAGTGAGTTGTTAGCAGTGGAGCGGAGCTTATAGTTAGTATGGAGATCTGGAGTGATCATACTGCTCAGGTAGCGTGGAATAGTCAGTGAGTTGTTAGTAGTGGAGTGGAGGTTATGGTTAGTATGGAGATCTGGAGTGATCATACTGCTCAGGTAGTGTGGAATAGTCAGTGAGTTGTTAGCAGTGGAGGTTATAGTTAGTATGGAGATCTGGAGTGATCATACTGCTCAGGTAGTGTGGAATAGTCAGTGAGTTGTTAGCAGTGGAGCGGAGGTTATAGTTAGTATGAAGATCTGGAGTGATCATACTGCTCAGGTAGTGTGGAATAGTCAGTGAGTTGTTAGTAGCGGAGGTTATAGTTAGTATGGAGATCTGGAGTGACCATACTGCTCAGTTAGTGTGGAATAGTCAGTGAGTTGTTAACAGTGGAGTGGAGGTTATAGTTAGTATGGAGAGCTGGAGTCATCATACTGCTCAGGAAGTGTGGAATAGTCAGTGAGTTGTTAGCGGTGGAGGTTATAGTTAGTATGGAGATCTGGAGTGATCATACTGCTCAGGTAGTGTGGAATAGTCAGTGAGTTGTTAGCAGTGGAGTGGAGGTTATAGTTAGTATGGAGATCTGGAGTGATCATACTGCTCAGGTAGTGTAGAATAGTCAGTGAGTTGTTAGCGGTGGAGCAGAGGTTATAGTTAGTATGGAGAGCTGGAGTGATCATACTGCTCAGGTAGTGTGGAATAGTCAGTGAGTTGTTAGCAGTGGAGTGGAGGTTATAGTTAGTATGGAGAGCTGGAGTCATCATACTGCTCAGGTAGTGTGGAATAGTCAGTGAGTTGTTAGCGGTGGAGCAGAGGTTGTAGTTAGTATGGAGATCTGGAGTGATCATACTGCTCAGGTAGTGTGGAATAGTCAGTAAGTTGTTAGCAGTGGAGTGGAGGTTATAGTTAGTATGGAGAGCTGGAGTCATCATACTGCTCAGGTAGTGTGGGATAGTCAGTGAGTTGTTAGCAGTGGAGCGAGGTTATAGTTAGTATGGAGATCTGAAGTGATCATACTGCTCAGGTAGTGTGTAATAGTCAGTGAGTTGTTAGCAATGGAGGTTATATTTAGTATAGAGATCTGGAGTGATCATACTGCTCAGGTAGTGTGGAATAGTCAGTGAGTTGTTAGCAGTGGAGTGGAGGTTATAGTTAGTATGGAGATCTGGAGTGAGCATACTGCTCAGGTAGTGTGGAATAGTCAGTGAGTTGTTAGCAGTGGAGGTTATAGTTAGTATGGAGATCTGGAGTGATCATACTACTCAGGTAGTGTGGAATAGTCAGTGAGTTGTTAGCAGTGGAGGTTATAGTTAGTATGGAGATCTGGAGTGATCATACTGCTCAGGTAATGTGGAATAGTCAGTGAGTTGTTAGTAGTGGAGGTTATAGTTAGTATGGAGATCTGGAGTGATCATACTGCTCAGGTAGTGTGGAATAGTCAGTGAGTTGTTAGTAGTGGAGGTTATAGTTAGTATGGAGATCTGGAGTGATCATACTGCTCAGGTAGTATGGAATAGTCAGTGAGTTGTTAGCAGAGGAGGTTATAGTTAGTATGGAGATCTGGAGTAAGCATACTGCTCAGGTAGTCTGGTAGTTTTCCAGAGAAGTGGTTGTGTACTAAACAAGAAAGGTGAAGGGTACGTCTAGATTTGAGTGTTAACCAATTTAGTTCTTTTAGCATATTACAGCAATGAGTAGTGTAATTACTAGTGATGAGGGAGCACCCCAATGCTCGGGTGTTCGGGTGCTCTGACCGAGCACCCCCGGAGGCTCGAGTGCTCGGCCGAGCACCCGAGCCCCATTGAAGTCAATGGGAGGACTCGAGCATTACACCAGGCACCCCCTGCTCTGATGAGGGGAGGGTGCCTGGTCCATAGGAAAAGGGCAGAAAAAGATGGAAACACCACAGAAATGGTTCAGGGACAGCATAGGGAGGATGTCTGGATGCATCTTGGACTCCAACATCGCTGCTGGGAACGATCTTTCGCCCGTAGTATGCCATTTTTACAGACTGACCGTAAAACACACAAAAAGGAAAATAAAAACGACTTTAGGCGAAAAATTGTTACCAAACAGTATTTGCTGTATATTTACTTGTATATCATCTGCAAATTCTCCCAAAAATTTCCTCGATTTTTCTGAACTGAGGCCATGATTAAGAGGGAAACGTGCGCAGAGGCAAATTCTCCCAAAAATGTCCTTGATTTTTCTGAACTGAGGCCATGATTAAGAGGGAAACGTGCGCAAAAGCAAATTCTCCCAAAAATTTCCTCGATTTTTCTGAACTGGGGCCATGATTAAGAGGGAAACGTGCGCTGAGCCGACCATCTAAAACATTATGGGTGAGGGTCTGCTGCGGAGCTGACCATCCTAAACATTATATGCGAAGGCCCAATAGTGAGCTGACGCTATAAAACATTATATGAGAGGGCCCGCTAGAGAGCTGACCCAATAAAACATTATATGAGAAGGCCCGCTGGTGAGCTGACCTATATAAAAATTGTCAAACAGGGCCCGCTGGTGAGCTGACCCTATATAAAAATTATATCACAGGGCCCGCTGGTGAGCTGGCCCTATGTAAAAATTATATCACAGGGCATATGGAAGAGGAGGAGGAGGATGAGAAGATTAAGAGTCAACCATATACCCGTTTTTTGGGTGGAAGGGGTGAATGGGAATACAGAGTATTCCCATCATTGTAAATAACATATATAAAGTGAGTTTATGTTCCCCCGGGGCTTTCCTCCAGTGGAGTGGAGAAGTCAGGGGAAATCCAGGCCTTGTTCATTTTTATAAGTGTCAACCTATCAGCATTGTCGGTGGAAAGGCGGATACGCTTATCTGTTATGATGCCACCAGCAGCACTAAATACCCGCTCAGACAGAACGCTGGCGGCAGGGCAGGCCAGCACCTCCAAGGCGTAGAGTGCCAGTTCATACCACGTGTTCAGCTTGGACACCCAGTAGTTGTAAGGCACAGAGGGATCATTGAGGACGCTGACACGGTCTGCTACGTACTCCTTCACCATCTTCCAAAACTTTTCCCTCCTTGTGACACTAGGCTGCGCATCAGGGTGAGGGTGCTGGCGGGGTGTCATGAAGGTGTCCCACGCCTTGGAGAGTGTTGCCCTGCCTTTCTCGGAACTGCTGTGTGCTCCCCTTTTCTCCCCTTCTCTGTTGGCCAAGGTAGCACGTACTCTGCCGCCAGCGTTGTCAGATGGAAAATTTTGGAGCAATTTTTCAACAAGAACCTTCTGGTATTGCACCATTTTGCTTGTCCTCTCCACCGGAGGAATGAGAGATGAGAAATTCTCTTTGTAGCGGGGGTCCAGAAGGGTGAACACCCAGTAATCCGTGTTGTCTAAAATGCGTATAACGCGTGGGTCACGGGAAAGGCAGCCTAACATAAAGTCAGCCATGTGTGCCAGAGTACCAACAGTCAAGATTTCGCTGTCCTCACCAGGAGGATGACTCTCAATCTCCTCATCCTCTTCCTCCTCTTCTGCCCACCCACGCTGAAGAGATGGAACTAAAGTTCCATGGCTACCCTCTGTAGCGGAGGCAACCGTGTCTTCCTCCTCCTCCTCCTCCTCCTCCGCCTCCTCCAATTGTCACTGAGAAGACGAAGTGAGGGTGCTCTGGCTATCACCTTGTGTAAGCTCTTCCTCCCGCATTTCTACCTCTTCCACATGCAAAGCGTCAGTTTTAATTGTGAGCAGCGAGCGTTTCAGTAGACACAGAAGTGGGATGGTTACACTGATAATAGCGTTATCGCCGCTCACCATCTGTGTCGATTCCTCAAAATTGCGTAAAACCTCACAGAGGTCTGACATTCATTCCCACTCCTCACTTCTGATTACAGGAAGTTGAACGGAGAGGCGACGACCGTGTAACAGCTGGTACTCCACTACTGCCCTCTGCTGCTCACAAAGCCGGGCCAACATGTGGAAGGTGGAGTTCCAGTGCGTGCTCACGTCACACAGCAGCCGGTGAGCTGGCAATTGTAAGCGCTGCTGCAGCTTCAACAGGCCGGCTGAAGCTGTAGATGACTTACGGAAATGTGCACACACGCGGCGCACCTTGGTCAAGAGATCATGCACATTGGGGTAGGTTTTTAGAAATCGCTGAACCACTAAATTAAATACATGCGCTAGGCATGGTACGTGTGTGAGCTTGCCGAGCTCCAAAGCCGCCACCAAGTTACGCCCATTATCACACACAACCATGCCTGGTTGCAGGTTGAGTGGCGAGAGCCACTGCTCGGTCTGGTGACTAATCCCCTGCAACAGCTCTGAGGCCGTGTGCTGTTTGTCCCCAAGGCAGATCAGCTTCAGCACGGCCTGTTGACGCTTCCCCACTGCAGTGCTACACTGCTTCCAGCTACCGGCTGATGGGGGAGTGGCGCTGCGTGCAGAGAATTCGGAGGTGGAAACGGAGGAGGAGGAGCCAATAACGTAGGTGCTGGCGGAAACCCTGATGGAGGTAGGGCCCGCAATCCTCGGCGTGGGTAGCACCCGTGCCATCCCAGGGTCCGAGTCGCTCCCAGCCTCCACGACATTCACCCAGTGTGCCGTCAGGGAAATGTAGCGTCCCTGGCCACAAGCACTTGTCCATGTGTCAGTCGTTAAGTGGACCTTCCCAGTAACTGCCTTGGTCAGGGCACGGGTGATGTTACGGGACACATGGTGGTGTAATGCGGGGATGGCACACCGGGAAAAGTAGTGGCGGCTGGGGACCGCGTACCGAGGGACAGCTGCTGCCATCAGGCTGCGGAAGGACTCAGTGTCCACAAGCCTAAATGGCAGCATTTCGATGGCCAGTAATTTGGAAAGGTGTGAGGTTAGTGCTATGGCCTGTGGGTGGGTGGCTGGGTATTTTCGCTTGCGCTCAAATGCCTGGGGTAACGACATTTGGACGCAGCGCTGGGACAGGGAAGTGGATGTGGTCGCTGATGGTGCTTCAGATGGTACAGGTGCAGGGCGGGAGGTATGCGGGCCTGCGCCTTCGACAGGCGATTGGCCGGCACCGAAAACAGGGTAAGAGGAGGCAGTGGTGTGGCCTGCAGACACAGATGGGCGATCCAGGCATTCCTCCCACTTATTACGGTGCTTGGATGCCATGTGTCGGATCATGCTGGTGGTGGTGAGGTTTCTAGTGTTCATGCCTCGGCTCATTCTGGTGTGGCACAGGTTGCAAACTACAATTCTTTTGTCGTCCGCACTTTCCTTAAAAAAACACCATACCGCGGAACACCTACCCCTTGGCAAGGTAGATTTACGCAAGGGGGTGCTTCGTGGAACATTTGCGGGCCGGTTTGGTGCGGTCCGCCTTCTTTCTGTAGCCACACCACTGCCTCTTCCAGCCTGTTGCGGTGCTGCAGATGGCTCACCCTCAGGACTGCTGTCATCGCTCGGCTCTACACCTTCCCAGGTGGGGTCAGTCACCTCATCGTCCACCAAGTCCTCCTCCACTTCCTCACTCTGATCATCCTCCTCATGTCTTGATCCCACCACATACTCAGTCATTGACAACTGTATATCATCCTCCTCAACAAGGTCTTGAGACAGTAATAGTGGTTGATTTAATGGCAACTGTGTCTCATCATCATCATCATCCACTACTTCCTTTGACCTTAAATGCCGTTCACATCTGTCATCTTCTTGTGATTGGGTACCCTCTAGAGGTTGTGAATCAGGGCATAAGATGTCATGTTCCTCTGCAAGCGTGCTTGGAGAGAGGGTCAAATGAAGGATTGGTGATGAGACGAGCTCCTCACTATATCCCAGTGTGGGATCACTTCTTTGACCAGACCGTCTATGGTGGGAGGAAGGATGATCAGAGTGAGGATTATGTTGACCAGACTCTTGGCTACTGAGAGTGGACTTGGTGGAAGACAGGGTGGTGCTTAACCGACTGGAAGCAGTATCAGCTGACATCCAACCGACCACCTGTTCGCAGTGGTCGGACCTCGAGAGTGATGTCCTGCGACGCCCTGTAAAATGAGACATGAAGCTAGGTATGGTGGATGTCTTTCTTTCTTGTGCTCTGGCACCAGGCACAGTTTCTCCGCGTCCTGACCCGCGCCCTGAACTATCAGGATCACGTCCACTTCCCCATCCCTTTTTACCCGCCTTCTTCATCTTACACGGAATATGTGCTGCAAATCTGCAACTGTGCAGAGTACACAGAATATGCTGCTAAACTGCGGCGAAGCACACTGAATGGAATATGTGACTTTGATATTTTAGTTTGAAGACTTAACAGTATTTCTTCCTATTCTGCAACTGTGCAGAGTACACAGAATATGCTGCTAAATTGCGGCGAAGCACACTGAATGGAATATGTGACTTTGATATTTTAGTTTGAAGACTTAACAGTATTTCTTCCTATTCTGCAACTGTGCAGAGTACACAGAATGTGCTGCTAAACTGCGGTGACGCACACTGAATGGAATATGTGACTTTGATATTTTAGTTTGAAGACTTAACAGTATTTCTTCCTATTCTGCAACTGTGCAGAGTACACAGAATATGCTGCTAAACTGCGGCGAAGTACACTGAATGGAATATGTGACTTTGATATTTTAGTTTGAAGACTTAACAGTATTTCTTCCTATTCTGCAACTGTGCAGAGTACACAGAATGTGCTGCTAAACTGCGGCGAAGCACACTGAATGGAATATGTGACTTTGATATTTTAATTTGAAGACTTAACAGTATTTCTTCCTATTCTGCAACTGTGCAGAGTACACAGAATATGCTGCTAAACTGCGGCGAAGCACACTGAATGGAATATGTGACTTTGATATTTTAGTTTGAAGACTTAACAGTATTTCTTCCTATTCTGCAACTGTGCAGAGTACACAGAATGTGCTGCTAAACTGCGGCGACGCACACTGAATGGAATATGTGACTTTGATATTTTAGTTTGAAGACTTAACAGTATTTCTTCCTATTCTGCAACTGTGCAGAGTACACAGAATATGCTGCTAAACTGCGGCGAAGCACACTGAATGGAATATGTGACTTTGATATTTTAGTTTGAAGACTTAACAGTATTTCTTCCTATTCTGCAACTGTGCAGAGTACACAGAATATGCTGCTAAACTGCGGCGAAGCACACTGAATGGAATATGTGACTTTGATATTTTAGTTTGAAGACTTAACAGTATTTCTTCCTATTCTGCAACTGTGCAGAGTACACAGAATGTGCTGCTAAACTGCGGTGACGCTCACTGAATGGAATATGTGACTTTGATATTTTAGTTTGAAGACTTAACAGTATTTCTTCCTGTTCTGCAACTGTGCAGAGTACACAGAATATGCTGCTAAACTGCGGCGAAGCACACTGTATGGAATATGTGACTTTGATATTTTAGTTTGAAGACTTAACAGTATTTCTTCCTATTCTGCAACTGTGCAGAGTACACAGAATATGCTGCTAAACTGCGGCGAAGCACACTGAATGGAATATGTGACTTTGATATTTTAGTTTGAAGACTTAACAGTATTTCTTCCTATTCTGCAACTGTGCAGAGTACACAGAATATGCTGCTAAACTGCGGCGAAGCACACTGAATGGAATATGTGACTTTGATATTTTAGTTTGAAGACTTAACAGTATTTCTTCCTATTCTGCAACTGTGCAGAGTACACAGAATATGCTGCTAAACTGCGGCGAAGCACACTGAATGGAATATGTGACTTTGATATTTTAGTTTGAAGACTTAACAGTATTTCTTCCTATTCTGCAACTGTGCAGAGTACACAGAATATGCTGCTAAACTGCGGCGAAGTACACTGAATGGAATATGTGACTTTGATATTTTAGTTTGAAGACTTAACAGTATTTCTTCCTATTCTGCAACTGTGCAGAGTACACAGAATATGCTGCTAAATTGCGGCGAAGCACACTGAATGGAATATGTGATTTTGATATTTTAGTTTGAAGACTTAACAGTATTTCTTCCTATTCTGCAACTGTGCAGAGTACACAGAATGTGCTGCTAAACTGCGGTGACGCACACTGAATGGAATATGTGACTTTGATATTTTAGTTTGAAGACTTAACAGTATTTCTTCCTATTCTGCAACTGTGCAGAGTACACAGAATATGCTGCTAAACTGCGGCGAAGCACACTGTATGGAATATGTGACTTTGATATTTTAGTTTGAAGACTTAACAGTATTTCTTCCTATTCTGCAACTGTGCAGAGTACACAGAATATGCTGCTAAACTGCGGCGAAGCACACTGAATGGAATATGTGACTTTGATATTTTAGTTTGAAGACTTAACAGTATTTCTTCCTATTCTGCAACTGTGCAGAGTACACAGAATATGCTGCTAAACTGCGGCGAAGCACACTGAATGGAATATGTGACTTTGATATTTTAGTTTGAAGACTTAACAGTATTTCTTCCTATTCTGCAACTGTGCAGAGTACACAGAATGTGCTGCTAAACTGCGGTGACGCACACTGAATGGAATATGTGACTTTGATATTTTAGTTTGAAGACTTAACAGTATTTCTTCCTATTCTGCAACTGTGCAGAGTACACAGAATATGCTGCTAAACTGCGGCGAAGCACACTGAATGGAATATGTGACTTTGATATTTTAGTTTGAAGACTTAACAGAATGTGCTCTAATCTGCAACTTTGCACACTAAACAGAATGTGCTCTAATCTGCAACTTTGCACACTAAACAGAATGTGCTCTAATCTGCAACTTTGCACACTAAACAGAATGTGCTCTAATCTGCAACTTTGCACACTAAACAGAATATATGAAATTTTTTTTTTTGTTGTTTTTTTCCCCCCACACAAAATAAACTGCTGCCCCCACACACAGTAGTCCTAAAAAGGACTTTTGGTTCTTTTTTTTTTTCACAATTGCTTTTTTTCTCCCTACACTGACTTTCCCTTCCTATCCTCATCTCTCCCTGGCTAAGACTGAGCCGAACTCGCTGGTCAGGTGCTATACAGCACCCGACCACGGGTTCTGGCCAGCCAATCAGTGTAATGCCAGCAGCCAACATGGCTGCTGGCATTACACTGATGTCAGAGCCTCCCTGCACGTTTATTGGCTGCGCAGCAGCCGCAAAACGTGCAGGGAGGAGACCCGAACATGGCGGGCAAGCACATGCGGTACTCGTACGAGTACCGCCATGTGCCGAGCAGAGCGATGCTCGAGCCGATCCGAGCATCGGCCGAGCATGCTCGCTCAACACTAGTAATTACATTGGAGGCTAAAGCGGCATATTGAATTATACAGGGTGTCAAGTTTACTAAGATTGATTTCAGGAGCTGGAGCATATACTACGTCACCATACATAAGTCTATGACTGGCAGCAACATCTGTTGCACAATACAGTGCAGTTGGTTTGCTCCAGAATTTCTCTACTTTGCTTGTGTGTATGTGCCACAGTTATAGACACAAAATCTGCTCTTACATCGGTCTTCAGTTTAATCGATGGAATCAGCAGAATTCTAATTCCGTACAATGATGAACGTAACTGAGATATCGGGCTCTGGAGTTCTTCCTAGAGTTTCACATAAACCAGACAGCCCATCTTGTTTTGTTTTCATAGCTTGTTCCCAAAAAACTGCTCTTTGACCTTCAGAAATTTATCTAGTCCATTTCCTACTTTTATTTCATGCCAACCGTGACAAATAGACATGCAGTATTTTCTGCTGATGTGAAGATTGTTGGCCTTTTAAAAATACATAACCATTCTGGCAGTGAATCAGCCTCAGTTTGCTATAATCAGTCACCTCCCAAGCGCTCCCAGTACAATCCTTTTAGTTATCCATGTGACAGCACAGAGAGCCTTGGAATGGCCATGTACTCCTCTATGAATCATTAGAACGACCTGCTGATTGATGACTGCTTGGCAAACGAGCTGCTATTTATTAGCTGTGAGCAGAAATCTGCATGATTCACTATGGTTGAAATTATGTGATCATGAAGTGGGAAGTACTTTAACCTTGTCAGTCCCAATGATGATTTAACACCTTAAGGGCCAGTGGAGTGTGGAATTCATTGAAAAGCAACGCCTAGCACACCACTCTGGTTGTTAGGGGGCTTTAAATGCACAAAAATAAATATTCAGAACTTAGTAAAGATTAATGAAGCACTAACTTTTATTATGAAATAAAAAGAAAACATATATTGTATGGATTTTCCTGTTGATTAAAACAATGGCACTTCAGGGAGACGTTTAGCTCCAAACTTATTAAAGCTAATAGTTTTTTTTTTCATTTTCTTACATCGTTAGCAATAGTTCTACCCGGTCCATGCAATTTTTCTATTGCAGTATATGAGAGAGAGTTGAGCCAAATTTTAGAATTCTTCATAGGATGTGATTGTGAAAAACTGCATCAATTCATGAAAGTTTGAACTGTAATAATGTTTGAATAAAAAAATCACACACCAGTGGCAATAGCCTTATTTTCCCCAGCAATAAAAGATATATATATATTTTCTTGTTTTATTGTAAAACGTTACTGATCCTTTATCCCTTTGAGTGCCAGAGGGGTACGCAACGCATTGCAAAGGGTTAAACTGAGAACCGATTGGAGTGAAAATGGCCTTTGGGCGCCAGACGGGTGGGCAGTGTACTCTGTTGACAAGAAACGATAGAGAGAGCAGGTGTGTAAACAGGAGGGTAGAGAGGAATGAAATGAGGGACCTGGAAGAGAAATGTGTGAAAGGAAAACTATAGAAGGTAAGGAGACAAAAACATAGTAAAAGGCAAGCGGAGCCAAGGGATGCAAGGAGCACAGAGCCAAGGGGCACAAGGAGCACAGAGCCAAGGGGTGTAAGGAACACAGAGCCAAGGGGTGCAAGGAGCACAGAGCCAAGGGGCACAAGGAACACAGAGCCAAGGGGTGTAAGGAGCACAGAGCCAAGGGATGCAAGGAGCACAGAGCCAAGGGATGCAAGAAGCACAGAGCCAAGGGGTGTAAGGAGCACAGAGCCAAGGGGTGCAAGGTGCACAGAGCCAATGGGTGCAAGGAGCACAGAGCCAAGGGGTGCAAGGAGAACAGAGCCAAGGGGTGCAAGGAACACAGAGCCAAGGGGTGCAAGGAGCACAGAGCCAAGGGGTGCAAGGTGCACAGAGCCAATGGGTGCAAGGAGCACAGAGCCAAGGGGTGCAAGGAGAACAGAGCCAAGGGGTGCAAGGTGCACAGAGCCAAGGGGTGCAAGGAGCACAGAGCCAAGGGGTGCAAGGAGAACAGAGCCAAGGGGTGCAAGGAGCACAGAGCCAAGGGATGCAAGGAGCACAGAGCCAAGGGATGCAAGGAGCACAGAGCCAAGGGGTGCAAGGAGCACAGAGCCAAGGGGTGTAAGGAGCACAGAGCCAAGGGATGCAAGGAGCACAAAGCCAAGGGGTGTAAGGAGCACAGAGCCAAGGGGAGCAAGGAGCACAAAGCCAAGGGATGCAAGGAGCACAGAGCCAAGGGGCACAAGGCGCACAGAGCCAAGGGGTGCAAGGAGCACAGAGCCAATGGGTGCAAGGAGCACAGAGCCAAGGGGTGCAAGGAGCACAGAGCCAAGGGGTGTAAGGAGCACAGAGCCAAGGGATGCAAGGAGCACAGAGCCAAGGGGTGTAAGGAGCACAGAGCCAAGGGGAGCAAGGAGCACAAAGCCAAGGGATGCAAGGAGCACAGAGCCAAGGGGTGCAAGGAGCACAGAGCCAAGGGGTGCAAGGAGCACAGAGCCAAGGGGTGTAAGGAGCACAGAGCCAAGGGATGCAAGAAGCACAGAGCCAAGGGGTGTAAAGAGCACAGAGCCAAGGGGAGCAAGGAGCACAGAGCCAAGGGGTGCAAGGAGCACAGAGCCAAGGGGTGTAAGGAGCACAGAGCCAAGGGATGCAAGGAGCACAGAGCCAAGGGGTGTAAGGAGCACAGTGCCAAGGGGTGCAAGGAGCACAGATCCAAGGGGCACAAGGAACACAGAGCCAAGGGGTGTAAGGAGCACAGAGCCAAGGGGAGCAAGGAGCACAGAGCCAAGGGGCGCAAGGAGCACAGAGCCAAGGGGCGCAAGGTGCACAGAGCCAAGGGGAGCAAGGAGCACAGAGCCAAGGGGTGCAAGGAGCACAGAGCCAAGGGGAGCAAGGAGCACAGAGCAAAGGGGTGCAAGGAGCACAGAGCCAAGGGGAGCAAGGAGCACAGAGCCAAGGGGAGCAAGGAGCACAGAGCCAAGGGGAGCAAGGAGCACAGAGCCAAGGGGAGCAAGGAGCACAGAGCCAAGGGGTGCAAGGAGCACAGAGCCAATGGGAGCAAGGAGCACAGAGCCAAGGGCTGCAAGGAGCACAGAGCGAAGGGGTGCAAGGAGCACAAAGCCAAGGGGTGCAAGGAGCACAGAGCCAAGGGGCACAAGGTGCACAGTGCCAAGGGGCGCAAGGAGCACAGAGCCAAGGGGCACAAGGTGCACAGAGCCAAGGGGTGCAAGGAGCACAGAGCCAAGGGATGCAAGGTGCACAGAGCCAAGGGGTGCAAGGTGCACAGAGCCAAGGGGAGCAAGGAGCACAGAGCCAAGGGGTGCAAGGAGCACAGAGCCAAGGGGTGCAAGGTGCACAGAGCCAAGGGATGCAAGGAGAACAGAACCAAGGGGCGCAAGGAGCACAGAGCCAAGGGGTGCAAGGTGCACAGAGCCAAGGGATGCAAGGAGAACAGAGCCAAGGGGTGCAAGGAGCACAAAGCCAAGGGATGCAAGGAGCACAGAGCCAAGGGATGCAAGGTGCACAGAGCCAAGGGGTGCAAGGTGCACAGAGCCAAGGGGAGCAAGGAGCACAGAGCCAAGGGGCGCAAGGAGCACAGAGCCAAGGGATGCAAGGAGAACAGAGCCAAGGGGTGCAAGGAGCACAGAGCCAAGGGATGCAAGGTGCACAGAGCCAAGGGGTGCAAGGTGCACAGAGCCAAGGGGAGCAAGGAGCACAGAGCCAAGGGGCACAAGGAACACAGAGCCAAGGGGTGTAAGGAGCACAGAGCCAAGGGATGCAAGGAGCACAGAGCCAAGGGATGCAAGAAGCACAGAGCCAAGGGGTGTAAGGAGCACAGAGCCAAGGGGTGCAAGGTGCACAGAGCCAATGGGTGCAAGGAGCACAGAGCCAAGGGGTGCAAGGAGAACAGAGCCAAGGGGTGCAAGGAACACAGAGCCAAGGGGTGCAAGGAGCACAGAGCCAAGGGGTGCAAGGTGCACAGAGCCAATGGGTGCAAGGAGCACAGAGCCAAGGGGTGCAAGGAGAACAGAGCCAAGGGGTGCAAGGTGCACAGAGCCAAGGGGTGCAAGGAGCACAGAGCCAAGGGGTGCAAGGAGAACAGAGCCAAGGGGTGCAAGGAGCACAGAGCCAAGGGATGCAAGGAGCACAGAGCCAAGGGATGCAAGGAGCACAGAGCCAAGGGGTGCAAGGAGCACAGAGCCAAGGGGTGTAAGG
Source organism: Rhinophrynus dorsalis (assembly GCA_037306005.1). NCBI lineage: Eukaryota > Metazoa > Chordata > Amphibia > Anura > Rhinophrynidae > Rhinophrynus > Rhinophrynus dorsalis. The sequence goes on along the minus strand of CM074719.1, from coordinate 620,694,753 downwards.
AGCACAGAGCCAAGGGATGCAAGGAGCACAAAGCCAAGGGGTGTAAGGAGCACAGAGCCAAGGGGAGCAAGGAGCACAAAGCCAAGGGATGCAAGGAGCACAGAGCCAAGGGGCACAAGGCGCACAGAGCCAAGGGGTGCAAGGAGCACAGAGCCAATGGGTGCAAGGAGCACAGAGCCAAGGGGTGCAAGGAGCACAGAGCCAAGGGGTGTAAGGAGCACAGAGCCAAGGGATGCAAGGAGCACAGAGCCAAGGGGTGTAAGGAGCACAGAGCCAAGGGGAGCAAGGAGCACAAAGCCAAGGGATGCAAGGAGCACAGAGCCAAGGGGTGCAAGGAGCACAGAGCCAAGGGGTGCAAGGAGCACAGAGCCAAGGGGTGTAAGGAGCACAGAGCCAAGGGATGCAAGAAGCACAGAGCCAAGGGGTGTAAAGAGCACAGAGCCAAGGGGAGCAAGGAGCACAGAGCCAAGGGGTGCAAGGAGCACAGAGCCAAGGGGTGTAAGGAGCACAGAGCCAAGGGATGCAAGGAGCACAGAGCCAAGGGGTGTAAGGAGCACAGTGCCAAGGGGTGCAAGGAGCACAGATCCAAGGGGCACAAGGAACACAGAGCCAAGGGGTGTAAGGAGCACAGAGCCAAGGGGAGCAAGGAGCACAGAGCCAAGGGGCGCAAGGAGCACAGAGCCAAGGGGCGCAAGGTGCACAGAGCCAAGGGGAGCAAGGAGCACAGAGCCAAGGGGTGCAAGGAGCACAGAGCCAAGGGGAGCAAGGAGCACAGAGCCAAGGGGTGCAAGGAGCACAGAGCCAAGGGGAGCAAGGAGCACAGAGCCAAGGGGTGTAAGGAGCACAGAGCCAAGGGGAGCAAGGAGCACAGAGCCAAGGGGAGCAAGGAGCACAGAGCCAAGGGGAGCAAGGAGCACAGAGCCAAGGGGTGCAAGGAGCACAGAGCCAATGGGAGCAAGGAGCACAGAGCCAAGGGCTGCAAGGAGCACAGAGCGAAGGGGTGCAAGGAGCACAAAGCCAAGGGGTGCAAGGAGCACAGAGCCAAGGGGCACAAGGTGCACAGTGCCAAGGGGCGCAAGGAGCACAGAGCCAAGGGGCACAAGGTGCACAGAGCCAAGGGGTGCAAGGAGCACAGAGCCAAGGGATGCAAGGTGCACAGAGCCAAGGGGTGCAAGGTGCACAGAGCCAAGGGGAGCAAGGAGCACAGAGCCAAGGGGTGCAAGGAGCACAGAGCCAAGGGGTGCAAGGTGCACAGAGCCAAGGGATGCAAGGAGAACAGAACCAAGGGGCGCAAGGAGCACAGAGCCAAGGGGTGCAAGGTGCACAGAGCCAAGGGATGCAAGGAGAACAGAGCCAAGGGGTGCAAGGAGCACAAAGCCAAGGGATGCAAGGAGCACAGAGCCAAGGGATGCAAGGTGCACAGAGCCAAGGGGTGCAAGGTGCACAGAGCCAAGGGGAGCAAGGAGCACAGAGCCAAGGGGCGCAAGGAGCACAGAGCCAAGGGGTGCAAGGAGCACAGAGCCAAGGGGTGCAAGGTGCACAGAGCCAAGGGGAGCAAGGAGCACAGAGCCAAGGGGCGCAAGGAGCACAGAGCCAAGGGGTGCAAGGTGCACAGAGCCAAGGGGTGCAAGGTGCACAGAGCCAAGGGATGCAAGGAGAACAGAGCCAAGGGGTGCAAGGAGCACAAAGCCAAGGGATGCAAGGTGCACAGAGCCAAGGGGTGCAAGGAGCACAAAGCCAAGGGATGCAAGGAGCACAGAGCCAAGGGGTGCAAGGAGCACAGAGCCAAGGGGTGCAAGGTGCACAGAGCCAAGGGATGCAAGGAGCACAGAGCCAAGGGGAGCAAGGAGCACAGAGCCAAGGGGTGCAAGGTGCACAGAGCCAAGGGGTGTAAGGAGCACAGAGCCAAGGGGAGCAAGGAACACAGAGCCAAGGGGTGCAAGGTGCACAGAGCCAAGGGATGCAAGGAGCACAGAGCCAAGGGGTGCAAGGAGCACAGAGCCAAGGGGTGCAAGGTGCACAGAGCCAAGGGATGCAAGGAGCACAGAGCCAAGGGGAGCAAGGAGCACAGAGCCAAGGGGTGCAAGGAGCACAGAGCCAAGGGGCACAAGGTCCACAGTGCCAAGGGATGCAAGGAGCACAGAGCCAAGGGGTGCAAGGAGCACAGAGCCAAGGGGTGCAGGTGCACAGAGCCAAGGGGTGCAAGGAGCACAGAGCCAAGGGGTGGAAGGTGCACAGAGCCAAGTGGTGCAAGGCGCACAGATCCAAGGGATGCAAGGTGCACAGAGCCAAGGGGCACAAGGAACACAGAGCCAAGGGGTGCAAGGTGCACAGAGCCAAGGGGTGCAAGGCGCACAGAGCCAAGGGGTGCAAGGCGCACAGAGCCAAGGGATGCAAGGTGCACAGAGCCAAGGGGCACAAGGAGCACAGTGCCAAGGGATGCAAGGAGCACAGAGCCAAGGGATGCAAGGAGCACAGAGCCAAGGGGTGCAAGGAGCACAGTGCCAAGGGATGCAAGGAGAACAGAGCCAAGGGGTGCAAGGAGCACAGAGCCAAGGGGTGCAAGGAGCACAGAGCCAATGGGCACAAGGAACACAGAGCCAAGGGGTGCAAGGAGCACAAAGCCAAGGGGTGCAAGGAGCACAGAGCCAAGGGGTGCAAGGAGCACAGAGCCAAGGGGAGCAAGGAGCACAGAGCCAAGGGGTGCAAGGAGCACAGAGCCAAGGTGTGCAAGGAGCACAGAGCCAAGGGGTGCAAGGAGCACAAAGCCAAGGGGTGCAAGGAGCACAGAGCCAAGGGGCACAAGGTGCACAGTGCCAAGGGATGCAAGGAGCACAGAGCCAAGGGGTGCAAGGAGCACAAAGCCAAGGGGTGCAAGGAGCACAGAGCCAAGGGGCACAAGGTGCACAGTGCCAAGGGGTGCAAGGAGCACAGAGCCAAGGGGAGCAAGGAGCACAGAGCCAAGGGGTGCAAGGAGCACAGAGCCAAGGGGTGCAAGGAGCACAGAGCCAAGGGGTGCAAGGAGCACAGAGCCAAGGGATGCAAGGAGCACAGAGCCAAGGGGTGCAAGGAGCACAGAGCCAAGGGGTGCAAGGAGCACAGAGGCAAAGGGTGCAAGGCGTACAGAGCCAAGGGGTGTAAGGAGCACAGAGCCAAGGGATGCAAGGAGCACAAAGCCAAGGGGTGCAAGGAGCACAGAGCCAAGGGGTGCAAGGAGCACAGAGCCAAGGGGCACAAGGTGCACAGACCCAAGGGGCGCAAGGAGCACAGACCCAAGGGGCGCAAGGAGCACAGAGCCAAGGGGCACAAGGTGCACAGAGCCAAGGGATGCAAGGAGCACAGAGCCAAGGGGCACAAGGTGCACAGTGCCAAGGGATGCAAGGAGCACAGAGCCAAGGGGTGCAAGGAGCACAGAGCCAAGGGGTGCAAGGAGCACAAAGCCAAGGGGTGGAAGGTGCACAGAGCCAAGTGGTGCAAGGCGCACAGATCCAAGGGATGCAAGGCGCACAGAGCCAAGGGGAGCAAGGAGCACAGAGCCAAGGGATGCAAGGAGCACAGAGCCAAGGGGAGCAAGGAGCACAGAGCCAAGGGGTGCAAGGAGCACAGAGCCAAGGGGTGCAAGGAGCACAGAGCCAAGGGGCACAAGGTGCACAGTGCCAAGGGATGCAAGGAGCACAGAGCCAAGGGGAGCAAGGAGCACAGAGCCAAGGGGTGCAAGGAGCACAGAGCCAAGGGGTGCAAGGAGCACAGAGCCAAGGGGTGCAAGGAGCACAGTGCCAAGGGGTGCAAGGAGCACAGAGCCAAGGGGTGCAAGGAGAACAGAGCCAAGGGGTGCAAGGAGCACAGAGCCAAGGGGTGCAAGGAGAACAGAGCCAAGGGATGCAAGGTGCACAGAGCCAAGGGATGCAAGGAGAACAGAGCCAAGGGGTGCAAGGAGCACAGAGCCAAGGGGCACAAGGAACACAGAGCCAAGGGGTGCAAGGAGCACAGAGCCAAGGGGTGCAAGGAGCACAGTGCCAAGGGATGCAAGGAGAACAGAGCCAAGGGATGCAAGGAGCACAGAGCCAAGGGGCACAAGGAACACAGAGCCAAGGGGTGCAAGGAGCACAGAGCCAAGGGGTGCAAGGAGCACAGTGCCAAGGGATGCAAGGAGAACAGAGCCAAGGGATGCAACGAGAACAGAGCCAAGGGATGCAAGGAGCACAGAGCCAAGGGGTGTAAGGAGCACAGAGCCAAGGGGTGTAAGGAGCACAGAGCCAAGGGATGCAAGGAGCACAGAGCCAAGGGATGCAAGGAGCACAGAGCCAAGGGGTGTAAGGAGCACAGAGCCAAGGGGTGCAAGGAGCACAGAGCCAAGGGGCACAAGGAACACAGAGCCAAGGGGTGTAAGGAGCACAGAGCCAAGGGATGCAAGGAGCACAGAGCCAAGGGGCACAAGGAACACAGAGCCAAGGGGTGTAAGGAGCACAGAGCCAAGGGGTGCAAGGTGCACAGAGCCAAGGGGTGCAAGGAACACAGAGCCAAGGGGTGCAAGAAGCACAGAGCCAAGGGGAGCAAGGAGCACAGAGCCAAGGGGTGCAAGGAGCACAGAGCCAAGGGGCACAAGGAACACAGAGCCAAGGGGTGTAAGGAGCACAGAGCCAAGGGATGCAAGGAGCACAGAGCCAAGGGATGCAAGAAGCACAGAGCCAAGGGGTGTAAGGAGCACAGAGCCAAGGGGTGCAAGGTGCACAGAGCCAATGGGTGCAAGGAGCACAGAGCCAAGGGGTGCAAGGAGAACAGAGCCAAGGGGTGCAAGGAACACAGAGCCAAGGGGTGCAAGGAGCACAGAGCCAAGGGGTGCAAGGTGCACAGAGCCAATGGGTGCAAGGAGCACAGAGCCAAGGGGTGCAAGGAGAACAGAGCCAAGGGGTGCAAGGAGCACAGAGCCAAGGGATGCAAGGAGCACAGAGCCAAGGGGTGCAAGGTGCACAGAGCCAATGGGTGCAAGGAGCACAGAGCCAAGGGATGTAAGGAGCACAGAGCCAAGGGGTGCAAGGTGCACAGAGCCAAGGGGTGCAAGGAACACAGAGCCAAGGGGTGCAAGGGGCACAGAGCCAAGGGCTGCAAGGAGCACAGAGCCAAGGGGAGCAAGGAGCACAGTGCCAAGGGGTGCAAGGAGAACATAGCCAAGGGGTGCAAGGTGCACAGAGCCAAGGGGTGCAAGGAGCACAGAGCCAAGGGGTGCAAGGAGAACAGAGCCAAGGGGTGCAAGGAGCACAGAGCCAATGGGTGCAAGGAGCACAGAGCCAAGGGGTGCAAGAAGAACAGAGCCAAGGGGTGCAAGGTGCACAGAGCCAAGGGGTGCAAGGAGCACAGAGCCAAGGGGTGCAAGGAGAACAGAGCCAAGGGGTGCAAGGAGCACAGAGCCAAGGGATGCAAGGAGCACAGAGCCAAGGGATGCAAGGAGCACAGAGCCAAGGGGTGCAAGGAGCACAGAGCCAAGGGGTGTAAGGAGCACAGAGCCAAGGGATGCAAGGAGCACAGAGCCAAGGGGTGTAAGGAGCACAGAGCCAAGGGGAGCAAGGAGCACAAAGCCAAGGGATGCAAGGAGCACAGAGCCAAGGGGCACAAGGCGCACAGAGCCAAGGGGTGCAAGGAGCACAGAGCCAATGGGTGCAAGGAGCACAGAGCCAAGGGGTGCAAGGAGCACAGAGCCAAGGGGTGTAAGGAGCACAGAGCCAAGGGATGCAAGGAGCACAGAGCCAAGGGGTGTAAGGAGCACAGAGCCAAGGGGAGCAAGGAGCACAAAGCCAAGGGATGCAAGGAGCACAGAGCCAAGGGGTGCAAGGAGCACAGAGCCAAGGGGCACAAGGAACACAGAGCCAAGGGGTGTAAGGAGCACAGAGCCAAGGGGAGCAAGGAGCACAGAGCCAAGGGGTGCAAGGAGCACAGAGCCAAGGGGTGTAAGGAGCACAGAGCCAAGGGATGCAAGGAGCACAGAGCCAAGGGGTGTAAGGAGCACAGTGCCAAGGGGTGCAAGGAGCACAGATCCAAGGGGCACAAGGAACACAGAGCCAAGGGGTGTAAGGAGCACAGAGCCAAGGGGAGCAAGGAGCACAGAGCCAAGGGGCGCAAGGAGCACAGAGCCAAGGGGCGCAAGGTGCACAGAGCCAAGGGGAGCAAGGAGCACAGAGCCAAGGGGTGCAAGGAGCACAGAGCCAAGGGGAGCAAGGAGCACAGAGCCAAGGGGTGCAAGGAGCACAGAGCCAAGGGGAGCAAGGAGCACAGAGCCAAGGGGTGTAAGGAGCACAGAGCCAAGGGGAGCAAGGAGCACAGAGCCAAGGGGAGCAAGGAGCACAGAGCCAAGGGGTGCAAGGAGCACAGAGCCAATGGGAGCAAGGAGCACAGAGCCAAGGGCTGCAAGGAGCACAGAGCGAAGGGGTGCAAGGAGCACAAAGCCAAGGGGTGCAAGGAGCACAGAGCCAAGGGGCACAAGGTGCACAGTGCCAAGGGATGCAAGGAGCACAGAGCCAAGGGGCGCAAGGAGCACAGAGCCAAGGGGCGCAAGGAGCACAGAGCCAAGGGGCACAAGGTGCACAGAGCCAAGGGGTGCAAGGAGCACAGAGCCAAGGGATGCAAGGTGCACAGAGCCAAGGGGTGCAAGGTGCACAGAGCCAAGGGGAGCAAGGAGCACAGAGCCAAGGGGTGCAAGGAGCACAGAGCCAAGGGGTGCAAGGAGCACAGAGCCAAGGGGCACAAGGAACACAGAGCCAAGGGGTGTAAGGAGCACAGAGCCAAGGGGAGCAAGGAGCACAGAGCCAAGGGGTGCAAGGAGCACAGAGCCAAGGGGTGTAAGGAGCACAGAGCCAAGGGGCACAAGGAACACAGAGCCAAGGGGTGTAAGGAGCACAGAGCCAAGGGGAGCAAGGAGCACAGAGCCAAGGGGCACAAGGAACACAGAGCCAAGGGGTGTAAGGAGCACAGAGCCAAGGGGAGCAAGGAGCACAGAGCCAAGGGGTGCAAGGAGCACAGAGCCAAGGGGTGCAAGGAGCACAGAGCCAAGGGGCACAAGGAACACAGAGCCAAGGGGTGTAAGGAGCACAGAGCCAAGGGGAGCAAGGAGCACAGAGCCAAGGGGTGCAAGGAGCACAGAGCCAAGGGGTGTAAGGAGCACAGAGCCAAGGGATGCAAGGAGCACAGAGCCAAGGGGTGTAAGGAGCACAGTGCCAAGGGGTGCAAGGAGCACAGATCCAAGGGGCACAAGGAACACAGAGCCAAGGGGTGTAAGGAGCACAGAGCCAAGGGGAGCAAGGAGCACAGAGCCAAGGGGCGCAAGGAGCACAGAGCCAAGGGGCGCAAGGTGCACAGAGCCAAGGGGAGCAAGGAGCACAGAGCCAAGGGGTGCAAGGAGCACAGAGCCAAGGGGAGCAAGGAGCACAGAGCCAAGGGGTGCAAGGAGCACAGAGCCAAGGGGAGCAAGGAGCACAGAGCCAAGGGGTGTAAGGAGCACAGAGCCAAGGGGAGCAAGGAGCACAGAGCCAAGGGGAGCAAGGAGCACAGAGCCAAGGGGTGCAAGGAGCACAGAGCCAATGGGAGCAAGGAGCACAGAGCCAAGGGCTGCAAGGAGCACAGAGCGAAGGGGTGCAAGGAGCACAAAGCCAAGGGGTGCAAGGAGCACAGAGCCAAGGGGCACAAGGTGCACAGTGCCAAGGGATGCAAGGAGCACAGAGCCAAGGGGCGCAAGGAGCACAGAGCCAAGGGGCGCAAGGAGCACAGAGCCAAGGGGCACAAGGTGCACAGAGCCAAGGGGTGCAAGGAGCACAGAGCCAAGGGATGCAAGGTGCACAGAGCCAAGGGGTGCAAGGTGCACAGAGCCAAGGGGAGCAAGGAGCACAGAGCCAAGGGGTGCAAGGAGCACAGAGCCAAGGGGTGCAAGGTGCACAGAGCCAAGGGATGCAAGGAGAACAGAACCAAGGGGCGCAAGGAGCACAGAGCCAAGGGGTGCAAGGTGCACAGAGCCAAGGGATGCAAGGAGAACAGAGCCAAGGGGTGCAAGGAGCACAAAGCCAAGGGATGCAAGGAGCACAGAGCCAAGGGATGCAAGGTGCACAGAGCCAAGGGGTGCAAGGTGCACAGAGCCAAGGGGAGCAAGGAGCACAGAGCCAAGGGGCGCAAGGAGCACAGAGCCAAGGGGTGCAAGGAGCACAGAGCCAAGGGGTGCAAGGTGCACAGAGCCAAGGGGAGCAAGGAGCACAGAGCCAAGGGGCGCAAGGAGCACAGAGCCAAGGGGTGCAAGGTGCACAGAGCCAAGGGATGCAAGGAGAACAGAGCCAAGGGGTGCAAGGAGCACAAAGCCAAGGGATGCAAGGTGCACAGAGCCAAGGGGTGCAAGGAGCACAAAGCCAAGGGATGCAAGGAGCACAGAGCCAAGGGGTGCAAGGAGCACAGAGCCAAGGGGTTCAAGGTGCACAGAGCCAAGGGATGCAAGGAGCACAGAGCCAAGGGGAGCAAGGAGCACAGAGCCAAGGGGTGCAAGGTGCACAGAGCCAAGGGGTGTAAGGAGCACAGAGCCAAGGGGAGCAAGGAACACAGAGCCAAGGGGTGCAAGGTGCACAGAGCCAAGGGATGCAAGGAGCACAGAGCCAAGGGGTGCAAGGAGCACAGAGCCAAGGGGTGCAAGGTGCACAGAGCCAAGGGATGCAAGGAGCACAGAGCCAAGGGGAGCAAGTAGCACAGAGCCAAGGGGTGCAAGGAGCACAGAGCCAAGGGGCACAAGGTCCACAGTGCCAAGGGATGCAAGGAGCACAGAGCCAAGGGGTGCAAGGAGCACAGAGCCAAGGGGTGCAGGTGCACAGAGCCAAGGGGTGCAAGGAGCACAGAGCCAAGGGGTGGAAGGTGCACAGAGCCAAGTGGTGCAAGGCGCACAGATCCAAGGGATGCAAGGTGCACAGAGCCAAGGGGCACAAGGAACACAGAGCCAAGGGGTGCAAGGTGCACAGAGCCAAGGGGTGCAAGGCGCACAGAGCCAAGGGGTGCAAGGCGCACAGAGCCAAGGGATGCAAGGTGCACAGAGCCAAGGGGCACAAGGAGCACAGTGCCAAGGGATGCAAGGAGCACAGAGCCAAGGGATGCAAGGAGCACAGAGCCAAGGGGTGCAAGGAGCACAGTGCCAAGGGATGCAAGGAGAACAGAGCCAAGGGGTGCAAGGAGCACAGAGCCAAGGGGTGCAAGGAGCACAGAGCCAATGGGCACAAGGAACACAGAGCCAAGGGATGCAAGGAGCACAAAGCCAAGGGGTGCAAGGAGCACAGAGCCAAGGGGTGCAAGGAGCACAGAGCCAAGGGGAGCAAGGAGCACAGAGCCAAGGGGTGCAAGGAGCACAGAGCCAAGGTGTGCAAGGAGCACAGAGCCAAGGGGTGCAAGGAGCACAAAGCCAAGGGGTGCAAGGAGCACAGAGCCAAGGGGCACAAGGTGCACAGTGCCAAGGGATGCAAGGAGCACAGAGCCAAGGGGTGCAAGGAGCACAAAGCCAAGGGGTGCAAGGAGCACAGAGCCAAGGGGCACAAGGTGCACAGTGCCAAGGGGTGCAAGGAGCACAGAGCCAAGGGGAGCAAGGAGCACAGAGCCAAGGGGTGCAAGGAGCACAGAGCCAAGGGGTGCAAGGAGCACAGAGCCAAGGGGTGCAAGGAGCACAGAGCCAAGGGATGCAAGGAGCACAGAGCCAAGGGGTGCAAGGAGCACAGAGCCAAGGGGTGCAAGGAGCACAGAGGCAAAGGGTGCAAGGCGTTTAGAGCCAAGGGGTGTAAGGAGCACAGAGCCAAGGGATGCAAGGAGCACAAAGCCAAGGGGTGCAAGGAGCACAGAGCCAAGGGGTGCAAGGAGCACAGAGCCAAGGGGCACAAGGTGCACAGACCCAAGGGGCGCAAGGAGCACAGACCCAAGGGGCGCAAGGAGCACAGAGCCAAGGGGCACAAGGTGCACAGAGCCAAGGGATGCAAGGAGCACAGAGCCATGGGGCACAAGGTGCACAGTGCCAAGGGATGCAAGGAGCACAGAGCCAAGGGGTGCAAGGAGCACAGAGCCAAGGGGTGCAAGGAGCACAGAGCCAAGGGGTGGAAGGTGCACAGAGCCAAGTGGTGCAAGGCGCACAGATCCAAGGGATGCAAGGCGCACAGAGCCAAGGGGAGCAAGGAGCACAGAGCCAAGGGGAGCAAGGAGCACAGAGCCAAGGGATGCAAGGAGCACAGAGCCAAGGGGAGCAAGGAGCACAGAGCCAAGGGGTGCAAGGAGCACAGAGCCAAGGGGTGCAAGGAGCACAGAGCCAAGGGGCACAAGGTGCACAGTGCCAAGGGATGCAAGGAGCACAGAGCCAAGGGGAGCAAGGAGCACAGAGCCAAGGGGTGCAAGGAGCACAGAGCCAAGGGGTGCAAGGAGCACAGAGCCAAGGGGTGCAAGGAGCACAGTGCCAAGGGGTGCAAGGAGCACAGAGCCAAGGGGTGCAAGGAGAACAGAGCCAAGGGGTGCAAGGAGCACAGAGCCAAGGGGTGCAAGGAGAACAGAGCCAAGGGATGCAAGGTGCACAGAGCCAAGGGATGCAAGGAGAACAGAGCCAAGGGGTGCAAGGAGCACAGAGCCAAGGGGCACAAGGAACACAGAGCCATGGGGTGCAAGGAGCACAGAGCCAAGGGGTGCAAGGAGCACAGTGCCAAGGGATGCAAGGAGAACAGAGCCAAGGGATGCAAGGAGCACAGAGCCAAGGGGCACAAGGAACACAGAGCCAAGGGGTGCAAGGAGCACAGAGCCAAGGGGTGCAAGGAGCACAGTGCCAAGGGATGCAAGGAGAACAGAGCCAAGGGATGCAAGGAGAACAGAGCCAAGGGATGCAAGGAGCACAGAGCCAAGGGCTGCAAGGAGAACAGAGCCAAGGGGCACAAGGAACACAGAGCCAAGGGGTGCAAGGAGCACAGAGCCAAGGGATGCAAGGAGAACAGAGCCAAGGGGTGCAAGGCGCACAGAGCCAAGGGATGCAAGGAACACAGAGCCAAGGGGAGCAAGGAGCACAGAGCCAAGGGGTGCAAGGAGCACAGAGCCAAGGGGTGCAAGGAGCACAGAGCCAAGGGATGCAAGGAACACAGAGCCAAGGGGTGCAAGGAGAACAGAGCCAAGGGGTGCAAGGAGCACAGAGCCAAGGGGTGCAAGGAGAACAGAGCCAAGGGATGCAAGGTGCACAGAGCCAAGGGGTGCAAGGTGCACAGAGCCAAGGGGAGCAAGGAGCACAGAGCCAAGGGGCGCAAGGTGCACAGAGCCAAGGGATGCAAGGAGAACAGAGCCAAGGGGTGCAAGGAGCACAGAGCCAAGGGATGCAAGGAGCACAGAGCCAAGGGGCACAAGGAACACAGAGCCAAGGGGTGTAAGGAGCACAGAGCCAAGGGGTGTAAGGAGCACAGAGCCAAGGGATGCAAGGAGCACAGAGCCAAGGGATGCAAGGAGCACAGAGCCAAGGGGTGTAAGGAGCACAGAGCCAAGGGGTGCAAGGAGCACAGAGCCAAGGGGCACAAGGAACACAGAGCCAAGGGGTGTAAGGAGCACAGAGCCAAGGGATGCAAGGAGCACAGAGCCAAGGGGCACAAGGAACACAGAGCCAAGGGGTGTAAGGAGCACAGAGCCAAGGGGTGCAAGGTGCACAGAGCCAAGGGGTGCAAGGAACACAGAGCCAAGGGGTGCAAGAAGCACAGAGCCAAGGGGAGCAAGGAGCACAGAGCCAAGGGGTGCAAGGAGCACAGAGCCAAGGGGTGCAAGGAGCACAGAGCCAAGGGATGCAAGGAGAACAGAGCCAAGGGGTGCAAGGAGCACAGAGCCAAGGGGTGCAAGGAGCACAGTGCCAAGGGATGCAAGGAGCACAGAGCCAAGGGGTGCAAGGAGCACAGAGCCAAGGGGTGCAAGGAGCACAGAGCCAAGGGGCACAAGGAGCACAGAGCCAATGGGTGCAAGGAGAATAGAGCCAATGGTGAATAAAGAGGCTGCTGCTGTGTTTAAATACTGAGGAGAGAGAGGTGTAGCCAAGGGGGCGGCAAAATTAGGCTTTCACTAGGGTGGCAAAAATCCTTGCACCAGCGCTGTAGATAGTGCAAGCCAGTTGAGCCAGACTATGCTCAGGATGTTGGGTAGCGTCCATAGAAATAATCACAAGTGGAGTTCTAGAGACTGTTGTCAGGCAGCAACAAACAGGACTATACAAGGTACTGTAGACTTGAACTGAACATTAGGAGGAGTACCTGGAGTCAGAAGGCAATACAAAGACTGGACACAAGGTGGACTCCCCAGAGACAAACGGCAGTACAGGCACATGATGGAGAGCCACCTGAACAGGGCTCAGCACCGCAAACTCTTAAAGCATAGGCATCAAACATATGGCCCGTGGGACAAATGCAGCCCATCTGACCCCAGTGTGTGGCCCACCTGGTATTTTCAGCAAAAACATTTTTTTACCTAATTAACTAGAACACTGATTTCCGGTCTCGCGTCCCACAACTAAAAAATCTTGGATGTCCCTGGCTTAAAGGTACGGTGGTCCTCAATGTCCAAGCATACAGCGGCAACTTAGAACCAGGGGCAAATATAAATGCCTGCAACCAGTCCGAGAGTGCAGCACACCAGAGCCAATAACCAGGCAGGGTCTATCAGGGACAGCACAAGCAGAATCAAACAGGGAAGGACTGGAACAGGACTGGTTGAGCAACTGCAGGCAAAACTGCAACAAGCAATATGAAGAACATGTTTAGTTTAGTAACTGCAGATCTACACAGGAGCAAGCAGCAAGCAATGCCATGGACAGGAACGGGACTGGTTCAGCTACAGGTCTGGTTTGGCAACAGGAATAGTTCAGCAACAGCAAATTAAATCATGCGCAAGCAGCAAACAATACCATGGTCTTGAACAGGACTGGTTCAGCAACAGGAGTGGTTCAGCAACAGAGCATCAATACATGAACAAACAGCATGCAGTACCATGATCTGGAACAGGACTGGTTCAGCAACGGTGGATAAATGCAGGAACAAGCAGTTAACAAAAGCGCTGTAAGGTGCAAAAGCCATTCAGTAATTGGAGTACAGGACGAAGAAGGAAGCTTTGAGTGAGCACCTATGAAGGGCAGAGGCATCCCCATAAAAAAGACCGGGGGAGATGCACTAAGACGTGATACAGAGGTGATAAAGTAGAGATGATTTCTCCAGTGATATCACTTCTCCAATTCCTATGTTATTCTATGGAGCCAATTCACTAAGATCTCTCCAACTCTGAAGATCTTGGGCTCGATTTAAAGGCAGCCGTTAGCAAAAAAAATCACTAACGGGTGCGTTAAGTGTCATGTTGCAATTCAAAGATCCGTCTAAACAACAGCTAACGGCAGTTGTAGAATCCTTACGGCCGATACACTTACGTGCACTCAGACGCATGGAAAAACATACCCCAGAGCTATTCAAAGGCTTGCGGTACTGATAACGGCTGAAAAAAAGACACACCTAACGGCTAAAAGTTAAGACCCACTTCTCACACACGTTAGACACTTAACGGCCAAAACAAAACACCCGTTACAGAGGAAAACACACCAAATGCTTACCGCACAACCATGTAAATGGGAAAATTAACCCGTGCAATGCCAAAACAACACAAAAACATGCACACACAACACAAATCACTACACAAACAACAACAACCAACACCACAGGGACAATAACACACAAAAACAACAACACAACATGGCACGGAACAATGGGGGTCATCACACAAAGCGGACACCTGCAAATACAAGCTCACCTGGGCAACATCAACACGCCACCTGCACCCCACAACTGCACGTCCGCAAATGGCACACACAGAACAAGCACAACACACCACATCTTATAACACACACACACCTGCTAACACTTACCTGGACAAAAACAACTCACCATTGGTCAGCACTCACCTCATCAACACACCTACACAACGCCCTAGCAAGTACTTAAAGGGACAACTCAACACACTCACTTGTGGCTTGTTTTCCACTCAGGGAGGGAGAGAGAGATAGAGATAGAGAGAGATAGAGAGAGATAGAGAGAGATAGAGAGAGAGAGACAGATAGAGACAGATAGAGAGAGCAAACAGTATGTTGGGTTACATATTGTTGCGAAGGCTGCGGAGAAGGCGTGCAAGGGAGAGAGCTGGGGAACATCAGCAACCTCCAAGCACTCCTCATCAACAGCCTCCACCTGTTGCAAGTGAGGAGGCTCTGGCTCAGCAGCCACACAGGAGCCCATCCCCACCCGGAGGACACCTGCCTGCAGATGCACAGCTGCAGCAACAGGATGCTCCCCAGCTGCCACAGGGACCCCTGCAGCAGCCCAGGATGCATAGACGACCACCAAGGCCCAGGGTATACCGTCCAAGGGTCACTCTCTTTGGAATGACCGATGACGAGGTTATTGATCGCTACAGGTTGAGGCCACACAGCATCATAGCCCTGTATGAGGTCATCAAGGAGCAGGTGGATCCCATATGCACCCATAACCATGCTCTAACTGGCCTTCAAAAACTCCTGTGTGCCATACACTTCATGGCAAGTGGCGCCTTTCAGTCGACAGAGGGTTACGCATCTGGCATGTCCCAGGCCACATTCTCCAGGGTGCTGGCCCAGGTCTTGCCAGCCCTCAAAGCCAAGGCCAGTACCTACATACGTTTCCCCATCACCGATATGGAGTGGACACATCTGAAGCAGGGCTTCTATGCAAGGGGAGGCATGCCCAGGGTCATGGGTGCAATAGATTGCACCCATGTCCGTATCAAAGCACCAGCACGTCAGGGACATATGTTCCTGAACCGCAAAAACTTCCACTCCATGAATGTGCAGATGGTGTGTGACAGCAACCTGGCCATAATGAATGTCTGTGCGAAATTTCCCGGGAGCTGTCACGATTCACATATACTCAGAAATTCATCTGTGCAGAGGGATTTCGAAAATGGGACCTATACAGGCGGATGGCTTCTGGGTGAGTTAACAGCACCAAATGACACCACATACACATGTGCTAGTACGTTCACCACAGAAAACAACATTTACACAATATGTGCTCCTTGTCACACCATGTCACTCACTTTCCACAGGTGATGCTGGCTATGGATGCAAGCCATGGCTCCTCACCCCGGTCGCCAATCCCCAAAACGATGCCCAGGAACGATATAACCAGGCTCATGCCAGAACACGGAATGCCATTGAGCGGACCTTCGGCCTCCTCAAGTCCCGATTCCGATGTCTGGACCACTCGGGGGGAGCATTGCAGTATGCACCAGGCAAGGTCTGTGACATCATCGTGGCATGTGCCATCCTACATAATATCGCGGTGGACACCAGACTCATCGACGATGTCCATCCCCCACCCAGACCTGAAGACCCTGTGGATATCGTTGAGTGTGAGGAAACCCCAACAGGGATGCAGACAAGGGACAGATTGATCAGGGATCACTTCTGCTGTGAGTATAATACATGTATGCACACAATCCATGCATACACACCCACCACAACACACATGTTCTGTTTCACCCCACAGGATCAGTGACACAGCCCTGACACTGGCTGCAGTATGGACCACCAGCATCAACTATTCCGTGGACCAGTCAGATTGGGCCTAGAGATTCCGAATACACCTGACAACCTGTCGTCCATGTTGATACTGCTACCTCAAGGATATCATGCATGCCCCCCCTGGAAACCAAGGTACAACACTTTAACCTTGTTCAGCATATCCCACAGCTCCCTAGGCACCAACTAAAGTGTTCTGCTAGGATCAGACCCATAGCAACCATGGTACCCCTGTAGCAAGGGAGTCTCATCCAAGCCAATGCATCGGATAGAACTCTGTCATATAAGGGGTTCAGGGGGCATTCGTGGGGACATGGGAAAGCAGCAGAGGGGTGGATCGACAGTAATAGTGTGTTACACAACATGGAGCTCATGAAATGTGGATCACATCTCCATGGACACCATGCTGCCCTGTGTGTGTGTATGTGTGTGCAGTGATATGTGCCCCAGAAAGAAATACACACATTAACAAATATGTCCTACTAGCTCCATGAACCAAACATATTTGGCCTGTCTCTGACAGTGGCAGCCCAAATATATTGTTGTCAGGAAGCTATTAGGACATATTTGTTGATGTGTGTAACCATGTCAGGGGCAAATATCCCTAAGGATGGTTAACATCCCCTTAGTTCCCCCCATGATGGTTCATAGACCAGTACACAACACATTACAAAGCAGTGGTTTGTGTAGACTTATGTAACGGGAAAGATTAAGAGGATCATGATGTTGTAGCTGTTGCATGACGATCACTTCGAGGGTGATGTTCCAAATCCTGTCCTCTTGTCCCACAGGCATCCATAGCACGATCCATCCTTGAACAGAGGAGTTTCCATATGACTGGACTGAAGTCTGGACAACACTTCCATGAAGCTCACCCCTTGGCGTTTCAAGTGATTGTGTTGGTGATGCAATGTTTGACCTGATGTTCACAGCAACCTCTACTGGAACATTCACATATGGACACAAATTTATGTGTGTACTAACATCCAGGTATCAGACCTGTACAGTAAGACTGCTCATACACAGATGCCAAACGATGTAGACAACACATGAGCAGTTCACTAGCATTTCTAATGTATTCCTATTTAGTTCAGATGTACCTTTTTGTGCTCATACAAGTGTTTAATGCATATTGGCTAAATACACAAGAAACATCACTACTCAATCCGTGTCTGTATGAATGAATGTTGGATCAAACACCTGTCAATGTGGAACCGTACCCAAGGCTAGAGTATCCCTCATACAAAGGAAGGCATGATTTACATCACAGGAGTCCACTAGTTGCCTGACCATGAGTGGACTTTGTGATGTATACATGCAATGACATGATGGCAGTGATACACTGATGTGTGTTGTGAGTGATTAGCTGGTGATACAGGGGACACACTTCCACTGTGATGTGATGTCCATGGTTTGTGTGTTGCTCAATATAATCAATGTCCTGAGATTGCTGTAGGTTGTCATATCTCAGTACATGGGCTACATCAACAAAAACAACCATGTGGACAAGTGTTATTACTGGTGAAGTGTGTTATAACCTTAGTTAAACAACAACACAACTTAAAGGGATAGTAAACCCTGAAAATAAGTTTATTTCACATTGTAGCC
Organism: Rhinophrynus dorsalis; assembly: GCA_037306005.1. Classification (NCBI taxonomy): domain Eukaryota; kingdom Metazoa; phylum Chordata; class Amphibia; order Anura; family Rhinophrynidae; genus Rhinophrynus; species Rhinophrynus dorsalis. The sequence goes on along the minus strand of CM074719.1, from coordinate 620,677,547 downwards.
CTTTAAAAACCATGAAAAATGATATCAGTCTTATCTACCAAACATATATGATTTGGGATATAAGACTTATATCATTTTACATGTTTTTTTAAGGGCTACAATATAGAATGAACTTATTTTCAAGGTTTACTATCCCTTTAATACATAAGCCAATGCTCAGCCTAAGGTTCCAATGTGCGTGCTACACAATGAAATCTTAGGAAGATTCTTGGGTTATGCAGTAAGTTAGGCTGTGATTCAAACTCCTGTTGTGCAACTGACTTGCTGGAGAACACAATGCTCACCCTAGGATCACAATGTGTAACACACACATTGAGATCCTAGGGTGTACATTGTGTTCCCCAGTATGTCAGCTGCACAATAGAATTTTGATTTAAAGACCATATTGATGCATGTTCAATCTGTCCTGCTTGTTATTTCCCTGCTAAGTCGCATAGCTGTTAGTTTGGTTTTCCCCTCAAACACAACAATTGATGCAGACGAATGTTCAGTGTTGCACCAGTTGTTGTGCTAAGGGGTATGTTCTGATCAAATCTGACACACATCATGGCCATGTAACACTGTTGTGTTATATGGCTACAGGGATGGGTTGCCAGGTGAATTTGGACAACGGTGTGGGTGTGTGTGAACCCATGTTGTAACATCACACAAACATTTCCCCCAGGCAGGAGTTGAGTTCACTGCATTGTTTGGCAATGCATTGGAGACAACCCTGCCACCCAATCTATAAGTGATTACACAGCAGATCAGACAGGATTCAAAAGCACAATTTTCATTTATTGAGGGGGCAGATGACAGGTTGGGCCTTTCATTTCTTTTTTTTTTGGGGGGGGGCCTTAGACTTTGTGCCAGAGGTGGATGCCCTGGCTGATTGCCTTGTCACCCTCTGTGCCCTAGGTGTGGCTTCTGGGGTAACACTGGAAGGGGTGGTGGGTGCAGTGGACCCCTCTGTGGAACGCAGGTTCTCCCTCTCCATCCTCAGGTTCTCCCTGCGGTTAATCTCTCGCAACTCCACGAGCACCTGTGCAAACATGTCCATCATCCCCGTATGTATCTGGTGGAGTTGTGTGTTCCCCCTGGCAACCTCTGACTCCAGAGCTTGGATTCTGGTCTCCAACCTGTTCGTGTTCCTCCGGGATTCCCTCCGGTTCCTCGTGAGGTTGTCGTTGGTGGCGTGGGTTGCCCGGAGCTGTCCTCTTTGAAGGGCCATACACTCAGCCTCCAGATCTGGGGTGCGTTGACTGCTGGAGATGGGAGTGGCCGGTGACACATGTGCTTCAGCTGTCTCCTCAGCCTCTGTTTCCCCAGCTTCAGCTGTCTCCTCAGCCTCTGTTTCCCCAGCTTCAGCTGTCTCCTCAGCCTCTGCTTCAACAGGTTCAGCTGTCTCCTCAGCCTCTATCTCCCCAGCCTCTGCTGTCTCCTCTGCTGGTACTGGGTGTGCTGTGGCTGCTACTGCTGTTTGTGTTGGTGGAGTGGCTTGCACAGACGGTGTGTGGGTGCCCACCACATCAAGGGACCCACTGCTGCCCACTGATGTCTGTGCTGGTTGAGGTGGTGGGGTGAACAAGTCCCTTGGCTGAGGGCGCTGGGGCTCCCCAATCAGGCCCAGGTGTTGGTAGTCAAGTGGCCAAGGGTCATACCTTGGCCAGTGGTAGGTGCTTGGCCCCCACCTGGGATCATACCTGGGGCCATGCTGGGGAGCCATCCAGGAGGGTAGATCCATCTCGGTGGAATATGGCCCATATTGGCTGGTGGCCACATTCCCGGGCAGCCATTGCCTCCCTGGTGGTGGTGGTGCTGCTGCTGGAGGGTAATAGCTCCCGGTGCTAGTGGGATGCATCCATCTCTCCCCCTGAATCCATCCGCTGTACATTTGTGGAGCATCCTGTGGTGGGGCAGGCAGTTGAGGGGCAGGCAGTTGAGAGGCAGGCAGTTGAGAGGCAGGCAGTTGAGAGGCAGGCAGTTGAGAGGCAGGCAGTTGAGAGGCAGCCAGTTGAGAGGCAGGCAGTTGAGAGGCAGGCAGTTGAGAGGCAGCCAGTTGAGAGGCAGGCAGTTGAGAGGCAGGCAGTTGAGAGGCAGCCAGTTGAGAGGCAGGCAGTGGTGATGCAGCCAGTTGGGGAGGAGGTGTGGTGGTTGTAGACGCTTCCCAGTGGCTAGTCCCCTCCTCTGTATCCTCCTCACTGGGTGGTGTGGTCGGCTCCTCCACGGGCTCCTGCTGCGATGGAGGCCCATAAGCTGTGTGGAGAATTGAGATTGTGTGATTAGTAAACGTAGCCATGATGGGATTAATGGGATACTAATACATGAAATGCAGAAAGGGAAATATATGTTTTGTGGTTTATCACCCTGAGTGAAACAAGGGTACTCCCACTGCTGGAGGAGGTTTTTGTTCAAAAAGTCTCCCAGCTCAGAGTAGAATTGCTTTGGTGCTATATCCCAGTGGCCTGAAGTTGTACATTGGCACTGTTGCTACATTATCCTATGAGAATTTATTGCGTCTGGACGTAAGCTGTCCATAGGATGGTCTAGCAACATCGCCATTTTAGAGTTCCAGGCCACTGTGATATTGCCGCTGGAGTAGTCAACTATGAGCTGTGCTACACTTTGAATGAAACACCTTTGAGCAGTGGGAATACCCTTGTTTTGCTCGGGGGATGAACCCTGCAATATATTTTTCTTTTCACATGTTAGGTATTACTATCCCTTTAACGGAATAGCAATGGTTAATTTCACCATGATGTAATATTATAGGCATTGTAAGAGATAGATGTGGATCGATGTTAGTCCTATCCCTCCAACCCACATGGTTAGACAGATATTGCTCTATTTGACAGTCATTTTGACATGTTTGACAGTCATTTCACCACACAGAGGCTCTTCAGCAGAGCCTAAATTGCCCCATTCAGAGATGTAAACCTCATTGGAATGGTGAACAGAGTGTGCTTGCAAACCTGGCACACTTTGTTGACCATCTCAGAGATGTCTCCATCTCTGAATGGGGCAATTTAGGCTCTGCTGAAGAGCCTCCGTGTGTTCTAATGACTGGAATCTCCAGCTGTCAAATAGAGCGATATCTGTCTAACCATGAGGGTTGGCGGGATAGGACTAACATGGATCCACATGTTGGTGAAATTAACAATTGCTATGCTATTACAGTTACATACAAGGAGAAATGGTCATATATGCATGTGGATGTGTACCTTTCATATGGATATGAATATATCCTTTCCAGATATGAAGCCAGAGATCATTTCAGTAGGTGTGATTGCCTTACTGGCTATATATGTGCACCCATCAAAATATACATTGGATTGATATGATGGATATGAACATACCTCGTATATCCCATCTACGTAGAGTGGGATATACTAGGTATGTGTATTTGGATGGTATCAATGTAAGTTAGTTTCTGATGGATGCACATATCTGGCCAGTAGGGCAATCACAGGCAGTGAGATGATCTCTGGGTTCACATCGTGTTGGGACATATTTTGAGCCATTTGAAAGGTACATATCTGACCATTTTCCTTTGTGTGCATATCTTTGTTTGAACAGATGTGCAGTGGGAATCAAGTGTTATTCAACCCTATCTTCTTAGCTGATCCCGTCCAATTCACAATTTTTCATTACTTGACAGGTGACTCTCTGGTTGTCAGGATCATATCCTATGCATTTCATTGTAGGGCATGGGATACCACCCTGGCAATCAGAGATTGATGAACTGGACAGGATCCTGTCCATGTCGTGTGTTCCAGTTGAATCCTGAAGGGCAACAATCACGCCAGTAGTGAGGGATATCTCTGATTGAGGCCTGTTTTTCTTTGAGTATGAGCCCATCCATCCTTCTGAGTGAGGCAACCGTACTCAATCCGAGATATCTATCATTCATGGCCTGTTGGTGACCAAGGTACAATGGATGATATTTGGTTCCCATGTGTATCCTGCAAACAGTGTCTGGTGTACCATCCATCCATGGCATCAGCACCCCTGAGGATCCATGTGGGAATCAGATGTGAGATATGTCATTTGAAGTTAGGGTAAATGATTGCAGACACAACACCAAGGCCTACTTTTTCCCCCTTTAATTCTGGGGTATTGTTTGAGGCCTGTGTGTTGCACATACAAGCAGTTATTCTCAGTGCCACTGTGATGTGTGACCTGCTCCATCCTTTTTGTGATTCAGTAAGCGGTGTTGTTGACATGATGGAGTGTACATAATGCTGACTTCTCCAGTGATCTCATTTCCCCATTTCCAGTGTTTTCTATGGAGTGTATACGATGGGACCTTAGCAACTTGATTCATGTTATTGCATATTCTCCATAGGCTAACACTGGTATTGGTGAAATGAGGATGTGTGAGGGTGAATTTCTCTCCACCATGTGTTTGTCACCGCTTAGTGAATGTCCCCTGTGTAGCATGTGATCGTTGGCCTATTGACTTGATTGTTGTCTGGTTAACCCTTTGAGTCCCAGAGGGGTTGCCAAAGCATTGTTGATCGATGCATTGATGATCCCTCTAGCACTCGAGGGGTTAAGTGCTGACATCCCAGCGGGGACATGGGTGACATTGTGTGTGAACAGTGATGACAGTCGACATTTGGAACTGCATGGTTTGTGTATTGTGTGTGATGAGCACAGCGACAGGAGGGTTGAAGTAGGACTTGGACAGGTTTGTTCCAAGTTGGACCTTGATATTTGTCCTTGTGTTGTGTCCTGTTTTTAACCCTCAGGGTGCTGTGTTGGTGCAGTTGTGTGCATGAATGATGGCCATGTGTTGAGGTGTGAGTGTGTGTGCAGCTGGTGTTGGTTGCTGTAGTGTGTTGTTCTGTAGTGTTGCACTTACCGGTAGTGTGGAGGGTCCTCTCATCCCCAGTGTCAGCTCCTCCAACAACCCCCTCGATCAGGGTTGGGGACATATTCTGGCGCACCATCTCCTCCCAGCCGCAGAAGGTGATAGGGACAGGTGGGCCACCTCCAGTGCCTCGGGCGTGCTTGGCGAGTTCGGAGAGCTTGGTCTTGACCACCCTCCGGCAGTCGCCCCATCGCTTCTTGATGGACTCCACGTCCCGTCTGCATGGAGCCACCGATTTGACCCGGCTGCAGATCTGGTTCCAGGCTGCTTTCCTCCTCGCTGACAGGCCAGGGACCTTCGCTGTCGGGTGGAGAACACTCTGCCTCTCCAGGACAGCTTCCACAAGAGCCGTGTTCTCCTCCTCTGTATACTTTGGGTCTCTGATCCTGGCCTCATCAGCTCCGGCATGGGATGACTCAGAGCCGGAGTGCCCTGCCTGGTCTGACCCTGACTGTGTGGGGTGCTCCCCAGCAACTACCCCTCGTCCCACTGCAGGTTCTGTCCCTGTCCTGCGTGTTCCTGCTCTTGTGGGCCGGGTCCCCCTCCGCCCTGCGGATCTCCCTCTCCCACCCCTGCTCTGCTGAGGGATCCCCTCCTGATCTTCCTCCTCCTCCACTACTCTCCCCATCCCTCTCTCCTGTCCTCCTCTCCTCGCCATCATTCACCCAGTCACACCCAGGCACTCCCACAGGCCCTCACAGACACACTCGATCCAGTCACTCTCTGTCACACACTTTCACTCCCAGATTCACACTGTCAAAAATAAAAGTAAAATGTGTGAGGTGTTATAAAATAAAAGGACTATGTGTATGTATGTGTATGTGTTTGTATGTGTGTATGTAATATGTGCAAAGGTGTGCTATGTGTCGTATTCTGTGCAATTCTCTCCTCTCTCCAAACTCCAAAACTCCTCTACCTCCAATGAACGCTCCTGTCTCCCTCTCTCTGATCACTATCCTCCGCTCCTGGGTCCTGATATCTGGCTCTGAAGAACTCGATAACAGACAGTGTGTGGCGGTTATTTTTGGGTATATATAGGTGTATTTGAAGTTATTTGATACATTGGGCCTTTGGGATTGGATGTGTGTTTGAATTTGTTTTGGCATCAATCAGGGTTGCTTGACAACGGCAGCCGTTATGTTACATGTTGTTTGGAGCTCAGTTATCGTGTGATTTGTCCGCCCGTTGTGCATTAACATGAGCGACAACGGGTTTTGTGTTACGTGTTTTTTGTGTGCCTACGCTCGATAGCTATTCTCGTAGAGTAGCTATTGAATCTGCCGTAACTCCTGTATTATTTGCGAGCGATGTGCCTTTTTCACTTAGCGGCTGGTTTAACGGTTGCCTTTAAATCTAGGCCCTTACTGTATAGGCTCTATAGAATAACATAGGAACTGGAGAAGTGATATCACTGGAGAAGTTATCACCACTTTATCACCTCCTTATCACGTCTTAGTGCATAGTCTCTATAGAATAACATAGGAACTGGAGAAGTGATATCACTGGAGAAGTTATCACCACTTTATCACCTCCTTATCACGTCTTAGTGCATAGTCTCTGTAGAATAACATAGGAACTGGAGAAGTGATATCACTGGAGAAGTTATCACTTCCTTATCATGCCTTAGTGCATAGTCTCTATAGAATAACATAGGAATTGGAGAAGTGATATCACTGGAGAAGCCATCTCCACTTTATCACCTCTTTATTACCTATTACTGTATAGGCTCTATAGAATAACATAGGAACTGGAAAAGTGATATCACTGGAGAAGTCAACTCCACTTTATCACTTCTTTATCACCGCTTAGTGCATTGACTCTATAGAATAATACAGGAACTGGAGAAGTGATATCACTGGAGAAGTCATCTCCACTTTATCACCTCTTTATCACTGCTTAGTGCATCTCCCCCCCCAGGTGATAACAAGAACTGGAGTGAACACTGGATCAGGCCACCTGTTGGTTAATTTGTAATCTCTGGAGTGGACTATGACAGTTGAAGACCTACTAATGTGAATAGACATTTAGGAATATATATTTGTCCCCTGTGGTTCAATGGACTTGCCCAAAATTGTTCAGTGTTTGCCTTTTAGTTGTACATTTGCTCTTGGTTAAAATCAGCCTTTTAGGTCACTTTTGTGGCTTTTCATTTGAATGAGCGAACCCTTTGAGTGCCATAGGGGTAACAATGTGTTGCTTACCACTCTGGCACTCAAAGGGTAAATTGGAATTAATACCAACTATTAACAAGCTCACTCTTATCTTACTATGGCCAAAAAATCCAATTTCCCCCTCTGAATTATGTCAAAGAGCAACTTGGATGCGAGGACCAGTTACTGTTGAGGGCTGAGCAAGAAATAGGAAGTTTGACCAAGCTGACAACCAAGAGATGCACCTTCTAACTCCCTAGGGTGAGGAAGGAGAGAGAAAGGATCAGAGGCAAAATTAGGCAAAGGCAAGATGGAGAAGGAAAAGGCAAATGGTCTAGGTGGACCAGGGAGGAGACAAGGGTAAGAGTAGGTAAATTGCAGAGCAGCAGCTAACTGCTAGAGGGCAAACAAGAGCAGAGAGCAGGGTAAGGTGTAGTGGAGAAGGAAGAGGCGAATGGCCTAGACAGACCTGAGTAAAGACTAGAAGAAAAGGAGGTGAACTGCAGAGTAGTGATGGACCACTAGAGGGTGGACAATATCAGAGAGAAAGGTAAGGCTGAGGCAAATTAGAGAAAGAAACGGTGAATGGCCTAGATGGACCTGAGAAAAGACTAGAGTCAGAGGAAGTGAGTTGCAGAAGGACAAGGGAAAGTCCGACAAGTGCACTCTGTGTCATCGCTCTGGAAGGAGGAGAAGAAATGAAAGGAAACATTCCAGGCAGAGTCTCGGATGAGATGAAGAGACAAGGTCATACTAGCCAAAAGGTCGAACCCTGATAACACAATTGAGGTTCCAAGTTGGAAGCTGGAGATGTAGCCAGGAAACAAGCCGAGTTTCAAACCAATGATCGAGGACTCAGCAACAAACAAACAGACTCTGCTAGCTCGTAGAAACAGCGACAAAGACAGCAAGTGGTCAGGCTATAAAGGACAAATAGCAAATAGGAAACAAAGAGAGGAAAAGAGACTCGCCAGCCATAGCAAATAGGAATGCACCGTGACACTGAGTCCTGCATCAACATATGACTTGATGAGACTCTTTGACAGTAAACACCTGCTTGCACAACTCTGGTACAGCCATTCCTGAAAAATAACTGCAGCTTAGGGTACACCAGTGGGAAGTAACACATGAAATCAGTTCTTTAAAACACAAAACAATAGGGCAGCATGTTTCTCCATATTGGAGATTTCATAGACTGATGGATTCCTGATGAATGTTCCTCCATATTGGATAGACTGAGGAATTCCTGACGAATGTTCCTCCACATTGGAGATTTCATAGACTGATGGATTCCTGATGAATGTTCCTCCATATTGGATAGACTGAGGAATTCCTGAAGAATGTTCCTCCACATTGGAGATTTCATAGACTGATGGATTCCTGACGAATGTTCCTCCATATTGGATAGACTGAGGAATTCCTGACGAATGTTCCTCCATATTGGAGATTTCATAGACTGATGGATTCCTGACAAATGTTTCTCCATACTGGAGATTTCATTGACTGATGGATTACTGACAAATGTTTCTCCATATACTGAGGGATTCCTGATGAATGTTTCTCCATACTGGAGATTTCATAGACTGAAGGATTCCTGACAAACTTCTACTACTACAGGGGCAATTTTTTACAATAGTACCAGCAGTAGGCGTCAGTGATGCTACCCTTTGAACAGTAGCAGAAACAGTCATAGCTAGGGATTCTGGATGCTGATCTGTGTTGCTGCTTACTTAATAATAGTGAGTGTGACTGAGAGGGGGTTGAACTTGGAAGCTGTGATGATGATGATGACCAAGAAGATTTCTTAGACATTATGATAGTAGTGTCAATTTTTACTGTAAAGTAAATAACAGAGTGAGAGAAATTATGTTTCATCTGATGTTTGATGTATGTCTCTGTCACTAAGGGTGGAATGCAAGAAAGTGGAGCATTCCTTATTTTTTTAAAGCCATAAATGTATGCTCTATTTGTATTTGCTCGTTCTTTGTGCAAGAAACATACAAACAACTTGATGCTCCTAAACTAACAGCAAACTTAGCCAGATGTATGAAAATGTGTGCTAATTACTTTGCTAAATTAGGTGCAATCGCTCATACTCTCAGAAAAAGGCAGGCAAATCCACACTCACTTTTCGAAACACATTCACAAAAAAATGTGCAAACTTTCGCTAATTGTGGAAAAAAAATTTGCAATTCTGTAACATTTTGGCGCTAATCATTTTGCCATCAAAATTACACTGTGAATAGTTATCGCTGGTGATTCTTGCATTCCACCCACATTCTCTGATCTGGTTTAGTAATAACTCTCCTAGTTATCACTGTCACTAATCAGTCAAAAGGTTTTTTTGTTTTTTTGGGGGGTTTTCATTTTTTTGTCACTGTCAATGTCACTGTCTATGAATCACATCCATACTCCCTGTAATTGCCTAGAGAACTAGCCAGAAATAAAAATCCTTTAATCAAGCAACTCCAGCACCCCACCTTGCCTGTCTGCCTCCACACACTAGTAGCGAGGGCAAAAATTTCTGTAGCTTTCTCTTTCACTCATAAGGTTTACAGTTTTTATTTTTACAGTACACTACAAAACTCAGAATAAGCAGCTTGCAATAAAGGATAAAGAGCACAGCAGCTGGTAGAGTACCACCACACCTCAGTTTATGCGTGTCCTTCTTTTTCTTGTGGATGTAGAGGTGAGTGACTGTGTGTGTACTTTAAGTATCACAATATGCAATGTTGTACCTATTTTGAATGTATTATGTATGTCTGTATAGTGCCTGTCACTCAGTTCCAGTTCAGTCTCAGGCTTAGCCAACCAGATCAGGAAAGACGGATCACTTCACCTGCTTGGCTTTTGTAAATGCTCCCTTCTACCCTCATCCTCCACACAGAGAATAACTGGTAGTGGCTACCAGTAATCCTCCTATTAAGCAACTCAAGTCCTTTCTCATTGGCTGTGTGCCTACAATAGTTAGCATCAAAACTTCAGCCACTTTCTCTCACTCACTCTCTCTCTCTCTATCTATTACAACTATTAATAGTGCAACATGGCAGCAATACATGGGGAAACGCTCCACAAGAGGTAGGGGTGATACATTACTATAACTGATTTACGTACATTGAAAAAATGTAAAACAGTTGACCTTTTTTAGCAATTCCCACAGAAGGCATGAAGTGCTGTTTTTCATGTTTTACCTTTGAGAATAAAAGTTTCACCCATCCCTAACTATGAATTGATTTAGGCAGAACCCACACATTGGACGGGTTCTGCCTAAGAGGTAAGTTTGTCCTGGAACATAACTCATTTGCATACTGTGCTGGGAATTAGGACAATGTGCCACACTGTGCCGCAAACAAATAAAGATGAATTTCTCAAAAATTATTTATTTTACAGAAAAATAGCTAGTGAAACATATAGGCAGATTTTCGTTCTCTGTTAAGCTAACTAATCTTGACTCAAGGTGACAGTCTCACTTTAACTCTTTGAGTGCCAGAAAGGTATCAACGCAATGCGTTGGATACCTCTCTGGAACTCAAAGGGTCAAAAGTATAGTAACACTTAATATGCAAATAAATATATATATTGTAGGGTTTATCCACCTAGTAAAACAAGGGTATTCTCCCTGTTGAGTGGTGTTTAATTCAAAAGTTATTGCAGCTCAAGCTTGTGTTTTTTACATGCAGTATCATAATGGCCTGAAATTGTACAGTGGTGCTGTTGCTACATCATCTTTTGAACAGCTCTGGTCATTTGACCATAAACCTCCATAGGACGGTGTATAAACAGCGCCACTGTACAATTTCAGGCCACTGACCATCTAAAAAAATTCAAGTTTCAGCTGGAATACCTTTTGAATAAAACACCTCCAAGCAGTGGGAGTACTCTTGTTTTACCTAGGAGGAAATACCCTACAATGTATATCATATATGTATATATATATATATATATATATATATATATATATATATACAGAAATAGGAGAGCGACTCACTCTATCAGATCACATCAATTTATTAAATACAAAATAAATAATAAACTAATTACATCCCCTTCACATTAAATGAATAATTATTAAAGCTCCGGAGCTCAAGAATAAAAAATATTAAAAAAAATGTATCCCTGAGTCTATTTGAATAATCTCAATAATACGCAGTATGGGATATACATAGATGTTCACGTGAAATAAGAAAAAAGAATTTGTACAAAGTACTGAATATAAAATCAATACTTATACATATCCTCTTGTATATAGGTGATAAACCGCACAAAGTCTTAAGGGTAATGTAGTAAAGCTGTTAACTCCTTCTATGCTGAAGTGGGCAGGTCTATAAAAAAAGAGTCTAGTCCACATGTGTCTATAAAAAAGAGTCTAGTGATCTGATAGAGTGAGTCGCTCTACTATTTATAATAATAATAATAATAATCCTTTATTTCTATTTCTATTTCTTTATAAATTGTTTTAGTTTACTGCTCTTACCATTGACAGAGCAGAGGATTGTAGCAATTCATACTATCGTAATTAGTAGTGTTGAGCGAGCACCACGATGCTCGGGTGCTCGGGTGCTCTGACCGAGCACCCCCTGAGGCTCGAGTGCTCGGCCGAGCACCCGAGCCCCATTGAAATGAATGGGGCAACACCAGGCACCCCCTGCTCTGATGAGGGGAGGGTGCCTGGTCAATGCCCCCTTCATCTCCGAATGCCCCCTTCATCTCCGAATGCCCCCTTCATCTCCGCAATGTCCCCCTTCATCTCCGCTATGCCCCTCTTCCACAATGTGCCCCTTCATCTCCGCTATGCCCCTCTTCCACTATGTGCCCCTTCATCTCCGCTATGCCCCTCTTCCACAATGTCCCCCTTCATCTCCGCAATGCCCCCTTCATCTCCGCAATGCCCCCGTACCTCCAGTCCCTGGTGGTCCAGCGGAGCTTCTTGGGATCTGTGCCTCTTCCGGCACAGATCCCCGCCACCCGAACATGTCGGGCGAGCACATGGCGGTACTCGACGAGTACCGCCATGTGCCGAGCAGAGCGATGCTCGAGCCGATCCGAGCATCGGCCGAGCACGCTCGCTCATCACTAGTAATTAGTAGTTCAATCAACCACTACGGGCATCTGTGTGCCGTGATCACACGTATTTGTCTAGTGTTATCTGTGTGTGTGTATATATATATATATATATATATATATATATATATATATATCCTATATAATAATTCGCTAAGGATGTTTGTCAGAAGCTGTCATGCACAGTAGAGACTTCCCGTGCCACAGCTGATACGGAGAAAGGAGCTCCGAATTTAGACCGGAGTACTCTCTGCGCACCTTTGCAGCGCGGGCAGTCTCTACTGAGCATGACTGCAGCGGTACTGTGGCCCGCAACTAGTATATATATATGTGTGTGTGTCTGTGTGAGTGTGTGTGTGTTTTTCATATTAAGTGTTACTATCTCTTTAAGTATAGACAGTGCTGTCACTGACGGAACAACATTTCAGCCTGTAGCGACAGGTCCACAGCCTGTTAAATTCAGGTCCTTATTTATTTTCTTCCTCAAGTAGATCTGTTGTAAAGCTACGAGATCCAATGAGCTGTATAATACATTTGTGGAGATGAACTAATGGTGTAATAAAGAGGTGATAAAGCGGAGATGTCTTCTCCAGTGATATCACTTCTCCAATTCCTATGTTTTTCTATTAAGCCAAGGCACTAAGATTTCTTTAAAGGGATAGTAATGTTTCAAAATAAAAGCAGCTCCAATTAATCTTCATAGTATTTGGGCCATGGAGAGTGTTATTTCAATACTGTCAGAGTTGTAGCACAAGAGTAATTGAATGATAAAGTATCCCCCTCCCGCCCCTTTTACCTAGTGTAAGCCACCTCCCCTCAGATGTGGAATCTGGTCTCTTAACCAGACAGATCACAACAAGGGACAATCTTCTTACTGTGATCATAAGGAAAACCCTGACCCCCTTTGACAGGTTTTTCAGGTTTTTCCTTATGATCACTGAAGATTGTCCCTGTCTGTGATCCATCCGGACAGTCTTGTTGCTCTGAGAGGAGCAGTGTTACATCAGTAAAAGGAGTGGGAGGGGGATACTTTATCATTCAATTACTCTTGTACTACAACTCTGACAGAATTGAAATAACAGTTTCCATGGCCCAAATACTATGAAGATCAATTGGAGCCGCTTTCATTTTGAAACATTACTATCCCTTTAACTTTGGAGATCACAGTGAATAGGCTCTATAGAATGACATAGGAACTAGAGAAGTGATATCACTGGGGAAGTCATCTCCACTTTATCACCTCTTTTACATGCCTTAGTGAATAACTCCCCTTTTGTAGCAATACAATGCATGCCTGTCTGGTAATCCAAGGGTTGAACTTGCTCAAGGTCAAACTTGCTGCAATGTGATGTAGACCAAATCCTCCCTTTCTGCATCAAATTTGCAAAACATGTTATTATTCCTCCATCTCATTATGGCTGTGCAGAAATAGATTACTTTAATGCATAATTCAACCAGGGCTTTGGCCACTAGGTAATGTTGGTACATTGACTTAAATGTGTAGACAAAATTCATTTTATTGATTTAATTATTTATTATAGAAGGGCACAGTACAATGGTTAATGATATTGACAAATGCTGCTGTTGGAGGGCAAAAGGTCCATGAAAAGAAATGATAATAAATTAAATATTGCTTCAAAGTCCTTAAATTCTTTTTCACTCTTGTATTGGTTTAATCTGTAACTGCAGCCACATAATTTATTATGTATTACAGTTTGTCCTAAAAAATCATAGCATATCAGAATGAAAGGGATAGTAAAGCATATCCATAGCTTTATTTACATGTGTGACTCATATCAGCCCTTCTGAAGTTACTACAATTTTATTTTACCCTTTCTCTCCCCTTTTCCTGATAACAGCTCTACCAGTATTGAAAAAGCTGATAAGGTTGATTGACCAACAGAATTAGGGTGAAGATGAAAATCTTACCAGAGACTCAGTTTAATATTTATCAATAAAACTGTTGGTGGGGCAAAAATGGATACCAAATGGTACACGTACAGTGTTACCATAGGATTTAAATTGCCCTATCAACATGAACAACAACGAGCGCTGGGACACAGAACCAGACTTTTGGCCCAACGTTCGTCATGTGTTTTTTGTTCCCAAAACAAATGGGAACATCAAAGGATAACGGTGTCACAGTACCTGGTTTCCAGTGCCACCACTTCAGCAATGCTCTGCGTCTTTCCATGTGTCATCTGCAGGCAAGAGGCTTCAAGCATGCTTCAGGCCTCTGTTTTATGTGTGTTTGTTTCCTGTAGTCTCTTCCTACCTACTTCCTCCCTCTAGCTGCTCCTCCTACCTACTTCCTGTGCAGGGGTTTAAAGGGCAGACTGAGTCCTGACTCAGTCACCCTTACGTTGTTGCTCTGAGCAGTTCATTTTCTGGTATTCCTGATTCCTGTGTATGATCCGGCTTGTCTGTCCATCCATTCTGGTGTTCTGATTTGGCTCAGATATCCTTTCTTGCTGACTACCCGCTCCATGTATGACCTAGGCTTGTCTGACTACCCACTCTGGTGTTAACCTGGGGCTCTGTCCACTGCGCATCCAGCATACATACGTTTCAGTGGATATCCTATCTGGTGCAAACCTGTGGCTCTGGCTGACTACCCGCTCCGTGTATGACCTAGGCTTGTCTGACTACCAACTCTGGTGTTGACCTGGGGCTCTATCCACTGCGCATCCAGCATTCCATCTCTTCAGTGGATATCCTTTCTGGTGCAAACCTGTGGCTCTGGCTCACTATCCACTCCATATATGACTTTGGTTCGTCTGACTATCCTATCTGGTGCTTACTAGAAGGCTCTGTCTGTTCGCTCCGTTTGTTGGTTCCGTTAGTCAGACATCCTTCCTAGTACTGACCTGGGGCTCTACCAGACTCCTAGCTACTGACTGCAGGCTGAGTCAGTATCTCTTGGGCGTTACATTACCACAAGACTCCAGTGGGCTGAGGCCTAATCTCGGACAGTGTGGTGCAGAGATTGGGAGACTGCTATTCCTGATACAGTGCTCGCCATTTCAATCACCCACTGTGTGTATTTATATATTGCATTACTGTCATTATTCTCTTAATAAAGGTTCTATTAACTATACCGTCTGACTCCTGGTTTTGCTTGCCAACTGTAACAAACGGCTAATGCTCAGTGTTTGACACAGTATCAAACACCAAGTGTGAACTCAAAAACAGTCACCCCATATTAGGGCTAGTATTGTTTAAATTTATTGTTATAGGGTTAGTAATGTCTTTTTAAAACAAAACAAAATATTGTAGCTATTAAAAAAATAAACTAAATGATCCCAGTCCCAGCTCTCAAACCGGTATGGTTTGAGAGATAACATTTTCAAGTACCCCCCTCCCTCCTGTATCCCTGACATCAGCTGTAAGCTGACTGCAGGAGATCCTGGTCCAGGGTCCAACAAGCGGCTCTTCAGCAGAGCCAAAATACCGAAATCTGAAAAGAAATACTTCATTGGAACAGTCTACAAAGTGTGCTTGCAAGCCAGGCACACTTTGTAGACCATTCCAATGAAGTATTCCTTTTTAGATTTCGGTATTTCAGCTCTGCTGAAGAGCCGCCTCGAGTTGACCGACACGCATCTCCTGCTGTCTTTAAAATGTATTTAAAATGTTCTATCTCTCAAACCATAAAGTCTGAGAGATGGGACTGGGATCATTTAGTTTATTTTTTTATAGCTACAATATTGTGTTATGTTTTTAAAAGACATTACTGTTCCTTTAATGTTAGAGGTAGTGTAGGGTTAGTATTTGGGAAGGTGACTGTGTTTTTGAGCTCACGCACATTAGTACATATTAGCCATTTTCCTTTGATGTTCCCATTTCTCATGCTATTTAGTATAGTTTGAGAGATATAAGCCTCCGATGGTGGAGGCTTTCTGCCTGTAAGCTGGAGCGCTCTCATTGGCTAGATATCGATCTCTGCTAATGAGATCGCTCCAGCTTACAGACAGAAGCCTCTGTCATTGGAGGAGGCTGGATAGAGGTTTGGTAGCAGAGGAAGAGTGACAGACTGTGGTACAGGGCTGGTAACTGCAGTCTCTGCTGAAGTAGGTGCAGGGCAGTATTATTACTTTAATTTTGACAAAAAAAAGCTTTAAAAAAAGAAATGAATACCCGTTTACACACATTCACTATATACTCTAACTATTAAGGCTAACTTGTATTGGGGTGATACATCTCCTTTAAGTGCCACACTGTGTCACCAAAACATAAAGTTTAAGTTTTTTAACCCCTTAGGGACCCTTGACGTACCAGGACCGTCAAGGGTAAACTTGCTCGAACGACCCTTGATGGTCCTGGTACGTCACACACTTTTTACTTACAGAGCTCTACCGGGAGCGCTGTAAGTAAAAATAGGGCCTGAAATAGACCGCTCCAAGATCGGAGCGATCTGTTTCAAGCCCCATAGTGACGCGCCGATACACGTGACAGGTCACATGTACTGGCGCGTCAAAGTGCCCCTATGCGGACGTTATGGGACGGAAATGTCCCATAACCTCCGGTCCTTAAGGGGTTAACCCCTCTGGCACTCAAAGGGTTAAAAAAATATTTTACGAACAAAAACTAGTGTTACAAATAGGCAGATTTTTAATTCTCTGTAAAAGAAACTTAAGTTTAAGGAAACAGAATGAAATGTTATAAAAAGATAAGTTGCACCTATGCAATATGCATAATGGAATAAAAAGATACATTAACCCCTTAACGACCGGGGAATCCGGACGCGGACGTGACTGAACGACCACGGAGCAATTTTTTTTATTGCTCCGTTGCGTTCCGGACTCCCCAAACGGTGTGCAGCCGCGGGGGGAGCCCGGAACTCGATGACGGTCATAGTACGTAATCGGTCGTTAAGTCAAATCGACCCTTGATGTACTATGACCGTCAAGGGTCGTTAAGGGGTTAAAACAATTTATATAATTTTGCCAGATTTATTTCCAACATTGTACACCACTCAACTTTTAACCCATGAGTGCCAGAGTGGTACGCAACGCATTGCTTTGCAATGCGTTGCGTGCCACTCTGGCACTCAAAGGGTTAAAATAAATGCTGACTTTACAATATATTCGTAGCTAGCCTAGGAAGATAAGACAATTACTGTTTGCTGTCACTGATTTTGTGTCCCTGATTTAATTTAGTTTTACTGCCACAAATACTTTACAGTAGCTACACAATTTCAGAGATATAATCCATTCTTTTAAAATGTCATTAACTGTAAAATAGTTTTGATTCTGATATGTTTGTATACCTTTGTACAGGAGAGTCCAGAGCCACTTTAGATTAAATCCTATATTTTATAGAGCTTTTCTTGCTGAATAAAACAAGGCTGTGATTTGTTTTATTCAAATGTTATAACAATCAAATTATCAGAAAGTGAATTACTGTGCGATTACTTCCTAAACGTTCAGACAGGAAGTGACTCAGCAGCTTTTTTATATCACATTCTATGGAGAACTGTCTGTCAGTGACTTTTTCAAATAGAATATTACAGAATAATTAAATGGAATCTGACCACTGTTTATGCAAAAAAAACACACAGCTAAACTGAAATATGCATCTCTCAGCAGTGGAAGTGCTCTTGTTTTTCTCAACAGGAAACTACCTTTACTATATATTCTTCCTAACAAAAGTTGGATGCTAAAGAAATCCCCATTACATTGTGTTGCAGTGAATTGGGGAAGTCTCTTGCATCGAACTGATAGACCCAGGGTCCATCAGTGCCCAGGAACACTAAAATCTAGAAACGAAAGGGATTAAATATAAATGCTCTGTTTAACTCATCCTATCGTATCTTCGTTTTCCTCTGTACCTCCCATGTTTGCCTCCTCTCAGTATCTCCCATGTCTTCTCCATCTTTAGCTTCTGTAATCTGTACTCTCCATTCTTCTCTCTCCCACACTCTCAATCCCATCAAACCCTCTAACTCCCTATCTACCCTGTGCTCTCTCACTTCAACATACTTGTTTCCTCTTTCTCCCCCTCTCTTCTATGCTCCCCCACCCTTCCCACCCTGCCTTTCCCCCAGTGGCGTAACTAGAAGCCACCGGGCTCTGGTGCAGAAATTGCCATGAGCCCTACGCCCCCCTCCCAATCTTCACATTGCCCCATGTCCATCTCCTACCTCCATCACATGCTTCTGCGTGGTTCTCAGTAATGCACAGCGCTGGAAGATGATGTCATCTCCCAGCGCTCTGCATTACTAAAGAGCTGGGAGATCAGCTGTGCTGCGGGAGAGTGGCGATGGGTTTGCAGGGGGAGGCCAGGCTCCTGGAGTGACAGGCCTGGTCGCAGGTGCGACCCCTGCGGCCCCTATTGTTACACCACTGCTTTCCCCCCATACTCCTTCCAATTCTTTCTCATTTTGTCTTCACCACACTCACCCACCTACTCTCTCTTTCTCTCTGTCTCCCTCCATCTCTCTCTCACCCCTGCCCACTCTCTCTCTATCTCCTCTGCTACCCCACACATACCCTCTTTTTCTCATCAATACCCCTACCCATTCTCTCTCTCTCTCTTGTTCCTGCCCACCAACTATCCCCCCTCGCTCTTCCATAGAGATGGTTTTCCAAAAGACCATACCAGGTCAGTGACCATTTTACCATCTTATTCTGTACCACTTATCAATGAGTCTCAATTTTTGGTACTTTGTCCACCAAGAATATCATGACCTGATTCCTTTATTTTAAGAAAATCTCCCCTGCTCTTCCCTACTCCCTCCCATCATCTAACACCCTTTCCCATGACCTCTCTCCCGCTCTCCCTTTCTCTCTCTTCCACTCTACCCAGCTCCCTCCCACTCCCCCCACTGCACCCCTGTCTCTCTTTCCCCCTTTGTCTCCCTAATTCATTCTGGATTGATTTGTATGGAATCAGTATTTTTCCAGGTCCTCTGGATTTGGGAAAAGAATTGTTGATGCTTCAAACATCCCTGCAAGTGAACCATGACATTTGTTTTCGTGTTTGATAAGTTGCATGTTTAATTTTTTTCAGCTCCTTGGATACCAGAGGGTTTTACCAAATTTTAAAACAGAGTTAACCCTTTGAGTGCCTGATGTGTAGGCAATGCATTGCACTTGATGGCACTCAAAGGGTTAAGACTTCTCTAGCCTCCAAGGAGTTAACAATGTTTAGTTCCACCGTGCCTGCATCAGATCAATGAAGCAATTCGAGTGGAAAATTGTAAACTACAAATACACATTGATTTAAACAGAATTTTATCCCGTTTGAGTGTCAGAAGGGTACGCAACACATTGCTATAAAATGCGTTGTGTGCCCCTCTGGCTCTCAGAATGTTAAACTTTTGAATGCCAGAGACCTTGCTGACATTCAAGGGGTTGCAAAGCACAATTAAAATCAATAGGACTTTTAATGATGATTTGTTCCCAGAATTTATGCATTTGCATTTATATATAAGACCCTAGATTAGAGACTTCAAATTAAGGGGCCATTTGCAGCCCTCGGACATGGCCAATCTGGCCCTTCATGCAAATTATAGTAAACTAGTTGAAGATCCTGTGTACACGGCCACAGTGCCACTCAGCGGTGCAGTCATGTAGGGTACAGACTGCCCACGCCGCAGCTGATAACGGAGCGGAGCTCTCCGAATTCAGACCGTAATCCAAATTCAGACCACAGTCCTCTCTGCGCACTGACTACGGTCTGAATTTGGAGCCCCGCTCCGTTATCAGCCTCAGGGTGGGCAGTCTGTAGTGCGCATGACTGCAGAGCGCGCAGCCATCTCTACTGCGAATGACGGCTTCTGACAAACACACATTTAGCGAATTATTATATAGGATAATTAAAAGGGTGCCGTCCAAGAAACATAATAATTTTTATCTGATCTTCAACAACAAAAAAAAATATGAATGATGTATGTTCATCTATCAAAATGCAAGGTATCCCATCAAGCACTGTAGACAACAGTCATTACAATCTCTCATTTTTGCACGTTTATCCTTAAAGCCATTACATTTCTTAGTGTTGTCTGGTACTTGATTTACTGGGAGAAATGTACCAATTAGATTCTGTAGATAAACAGACATTGGGATCAATTTTCTTGCCCAGTGGATCTCAACCAGAGTGTCCACCACTAAGCGGGCCCCTTATTTTCTGCAAAGAATTTGACAAAACTTTTGAGGTTTAAAGGGGAACTACCACCCTGCAAAAACTGTATGTTAATTAAGTCTTCATCTGGCGACTAGCTGCTTAGTAGCGCTAGTCGCCAGAAATATTACCTGGTTTCAAAGATTTTCTACTTATTTGGAGGCTGACAGTAGCAGGAAGCATGGACATCTTGCCATAGTGACTTCCGTGCGCCTGCGCTGTCAGTCCCAGACGGGTCTAGGAGGCGTTGCTAGGAGCCGGCCGGCTCCAAAAGGGACTGAAAGTGCAGGTGCACGGACGTCACTATGGCAAGATGTCCGCGCTTCCTGCTACTGTCAGCCTCCGAATAAGTAAAAAATCTTTGAAACCAGGTAATATTTCTGGCGACTAGCGCTACTAAGTAGCTAGTCGTCAGATGAAGACTTAATTAACACACAGTTTTTGCGGGGTGGTAGTTCCCTTTTAAATGTATAATTATGGAAAATATACACAATATGTTTGTTTTTGTTAAACAGATTGTGATACCTAAAAATAGATAAATATTTATTTATTTGTGCCTTTCATTACTACTTGACAAATGAAATAAAATGTTTGGTGTGCCCCGAGTATTTCAGATTGCATGTTATGGAACCCTTGAGCAAAAAAAAAAGATAAAGAAAGACTTTTGTAGCCCCTTTTACTAAGCTACTTACACCAAAACTCTCCCCTTAACCCTTTGAGTGCAATGCATTGCGTACCTCTCTGGCACCTCAAAGGGATAAAGAAGAATGCCATTTTGTAAAAAATAGGTTGTTTTGAAAGTGTTTTCAAAATCCCCTATATGTATGTGTTAATCATTTTTTATTTTTAACCCTTTGCTTTGCAATGCATTGCATACCCCTCTGGCACTCAAAGGGTTAAAAAGACTAGAGAGCATACAGTGCAGTTGCTATTTAGCTTCTCCGTGCTTAATCAAATCGCTTCAGCTAATGTTACATTATAAACAGTCAAACTCAGACTCACCCGCTACTGTTAGATCGGCGGTTCCGGAACGACCTCCATCAATCACAGCAATGATTTCCACAAACATGAAGACACAGGAGGGAGGCGCTCTTACAGTATCCGCCAAAGGAATCAGACCACAGCCATTTGCATGAAATACAATTGTCTGTTTATTGTCACGTTTAAAATAAGCCATGAAGATCACATGAAAAAACACAGGATCAAGGACGGACAACTGCCTTACGCGTTTCGTGCACAATAGCGCACTTAATCATAGATAAGATGCCTATGATTACGTGTGCTATTGTGCACGAAACACGTATGATTGGGCAGTCGCTGGTATTGGAAAATTATATGGAAAATGGGGAGAGACTGTCACGGTTCCCCAAAGATGTTCAGGAGTCAGTACGGTATAGTTAAATGCAATTTATTATAATATAAGAAAGGTAGTACACAAGTAATACAACAGGAACAAGCAGAGAGTTACAAGCAAGCAAGCACTGCTATCAGGAATAGTAGGCTGCCAAGCTTGACCACACTGCTGGGGACTAGGCCTCAGCCACTGGTAGTCTCTGCAGGAACCAGGAGCAGGAACAGGAACTCAGGATCTTGAGCCGAGGTAGCGAGAATACTGACTCTCGCCTGCCGTCAGTATGGAGTGATTTCTGACTCATGCCTGCAGTCAGTATAGAGAAATGCATACCTGACTCACGCCTGCAGTCAGTGTCAGAGCTAGTCTGCCAGAGCCACAGGTCCACACTAGATTGGGTGTCTGCTAGGTACAAGAAACAAACGTAAGAATGGTCAGACAGAGCCACAAGTCAGCACCAGACAGGGTAGTCAGACAAGCCAGGTCATACACAGTTCAGGTAGTCAGCCAGAGCCACAGGTCTGCACCAGGTTGGGTCTCCACTATAGGGATAGACAAAAGAATAGTCAGACAGAGCCACAGACCAGCCCCAGGTTGGATGGAAGACTAGCCAGGTCATACACAGAGCCTAAGGTAATAGAACTGCTTTGAACAGCAACGTAAGGGAACTGAGTCAGGACTCAGACTGCCCTTTAAACCCCTCCACAGGAAGTAGGTAGGAGGAGCAGCTCAGAGAAAGGAAGAAGGTAGGAGGAGACTACAGGAAGCATGGCATAAAACAGAGGCCTGCTTCACTCTGAAGCCTCGCACCTGCAGATGACGTGTGGAAAGACACAGAGCATCACTGAAGCAGCGGCGCTGGAAACAAGGTAAGCTATGACAGAGACAGCCCCAAAAAGAGATCCTTATCTTTGGAGGTACTCAACCCAGACACATTTAATTAACAAACAATACAGCTTTATTAGTACAAAAATGAACATAGATGATACAATAAAAGCAATTAAAATTCACAGTGAGAGGGATGCCTGTGTATACTGACAATCAAAAAATACATGAGAAAGGTAACACAAATATAGAGAGACCATTGAAGGGATAGTAATGCCTCTTTAAAAGACGTTCACCGAGTCTACAAAAGTTACGAAAAGATCCCCCCGCCCACCCCTTTCTGGCCGCCTCCCACTAAATCTGAAATCTGGTGGGCTGCAGCGAGGGACAAACTTCAATAAGTATAAGGGAAATCAAGCCCCCATTGATGAAGGAGGGCAGGATTTCCCTTTGCTTACTGAAATTTGTTCCTCGCTGAAGCCGTCCTGACCAGCCTGTATCTTCTGCGTGATGTGGCCAGAAAGGGACGGGCAGAGATTTTTATCGTTTCTTAACTTATAAACCACACAAAAGTAAGTTCTTAGACATAGTGCAATCTGTTACTTTTAATACATAGTAGACTCGGCGAATGACTTTTAAAGAGACATCACTATCCCTTTAACCCCATCCCGACAATGGACGTACATGTACGTCCCGCAGAAACTGTTACTTAGTGACAGAGGACGTACATGTACGTCCTGGAAGTCATAGAAAGTAATGGGGAAAAAAGTTTGGCGGGCGTTAAGTGCCGGCCATGTGCGAGAGCGGCCGGTCACTAAGGGGTTAAGGTCAATAGTCTGTTAGTATTCACCTCATGTATAATATAACTTCCCAGCTGTAGTCCGCAAGTGAGTAATCTCCACAAACAGGACCTAACTAATAAATTCTATACCCTAAAGTGCACTAACAGTGTAAACAACATCAAAAAGTAAATCCCCAAAATGTAAGAATCTAATAATCAATACCAAACTTTAAATACCATATGTGGGGAAGAAAAGAAAAAAAAGAAAATACTTATTAGCCAATAATTAGCAGACAATCAGTGGGGAGAACAGGTATACATTAAAGGGACAGTAATGTCTGCTTATAAAAAAAAAAGTATCTTGATCAAGTCCCATCTCTCAAACCGTTATGGTTTGAGAGATATTCACAACTAAAGTCCCCCCTCCTTCTCTTTCCCTGATGTCAGCTGTAAAGCTGACAGAAGGAGATTCGTGTCAGCTGACACGAGGATGCTCTTCAGCAGAGCCGAAATAGTGATATTTGAAAAGAATTACTTCATTGGAATGATCTACAAAGTGTGCTTGTCTGTCAAAATCAAGATAGGAGATTTAGTGCCCTCCATCAGGTGCCTCCATTCTTTCAAGGCCAGGATAATTGACAGTAATTCTCTGTCACCAATTTGGTAAAACATTTCAGCTTTGGACAGTTTTCTAGAGAAGAACCCACACGGACGGAAGGCCTCACCAGGAGCTGAGCGCTGGGACAACAAAGCGCCCACTCCGATTTCGGATGCATCCACCTCCAGGGTAAAGGGCAGGGAGGGATTGAGATGCCCCAATATTGGATCTGCAGCGAAGGCTGCCTTGAGACTTTCAAAAGCCATAATAGCAGGTTGTGACCAGTCCGAGGTTTTGGCCCCCTTGCAAGTCGGGGGTTTTACAATAGTAGAGAAATTCTTAATACATTTTTGGTAGTGCTTGCAAACCAGGCACACTTTGTAGACCGTTCCAATGGAGTATTTCTTTTTAAATACTGGTGTTTCGGCTCTGCTGAAGAGCCGCCGGCTGGTCCTGGGACCAGGATCTCCTGCTGTCAGTAGAGCGCTGATGTCAGTGCAAGGGGAGGGAGGGGGGACTTTAGCGGCGAATAACTCTCAAACCATAGAGGTTTGAGCGATGGGACTTGATGAAGATACTTTATTTGTTTTAAATCTACAATATAACAGCTAGGGATGGGTGAGAATTTCTACTTCAAACTGAAATCAGTGAAAAATGGCACTTTCTGCTTGGCGAAAAATTTTCTGTGAAAAGTGCCTGATTTTCCGCTTTTTTCGCCTAGCTCATTCTATTGAAATCAACGGGAACATAGAAGTTACACACAACACATAGCAAATATTATTTTATTTCCCACAGGCATTGTATAAAAGGGGCACGAGGTGCCTGTGTTGGTGGAGTGTGGGGAAAGAATCAGTTGAACAGGGGATGATTTTTTTTTTGGGGGGGGTTGTTTACTGGGTTGGGGGCAGTTAATAAAAAAGAAATCCTAAATAAAATAAAATAAAAACCATAAGAGATTGTATAATTTGTTTTTGGGGGGGGGGGGGTTCTCGACTGCTATTGGGGGGACAGTTAATAAAAAAAAAAAATCAATAAAATAAAATAAGACATTTGTATTTAAAGTGACAGAGACGGGAACCCCCTGACATAAGCTGCCACTGGGGTGGACTGATACTTGACTTGATAGAGTATTTTGTAGAGGATGATTTGTTTGATTTGTTGTTAGAGGCCTTTCTTGGACTTAGACTTATTAGAGGCCCAATCCCTGAAGAAACATTGACTTGTAGGACTTTAGAAAGTAGCTGAAAAAATAATTGGAATTTGACCACTAGAGGACACTGCTAATGTAATAAAACACAGGTTTAAACTGTAATAACTCTGGAAATATGCATCTCACAGCAGAGTACAACATATATTTTTTCATAAAAAAGTTTACTGCTCCTTTAATAGAGGTCTATCAGTGCCTCGTCAATTTTTATTTGTTTCTATATCTTGAAGGATCTGAGAAAATGTATTCAGCATAGAGAGCAGCAGATACAACCAGTAAAACTGAATAGAGACTAAATCCTCCATCTGCATTACTTGAATTCTTTTAGTGATCATTTATGCATTTAGTATCCTGAGTTCTGGTGGAAGCTTTTGAACTGTTGACACTTAGTAGTACACCATGAACACCCCTCTGTCTATTGTGTTTAGATTTGTATATTCACCTCATTGCTCTTTTCTCAGTCTGGTCTCTGATAAAAACAAATTGGACACCCCCAGCCCTTCGTGCTAAATGCAGATTTTTGTGGCTTAACCCAAAGGACCTCTCAAACCATATTTTGATTTTAATCCTGGTCCCTTATGCACAGATCAATTAACACCAATTAGTATGCTTCTCGCCTGGCTTGCGCGTTGTATTTTTTTAACTGCTCATTTTGCAAGTATAACTATTAATAGATCTTTGAAGTGTTGGAAAAATTCCAAGCAATTATTATTGAAGAGGACAACATGATCGTCTGCAAGGGGCAGATGTTCTAAGAAAAGTGATCAATCCTGTGCCAGCAAAACTGTGCTGTAGAGGGCAAAGAAACTAAACTGATTAAAAAGTGACTTAACCAGAAGTGATTTTATGAAAAGAAAGACACCAGGTTACTCTTTAATTGGTGGAAAAAGTGAGAAAAATTGTAGTCACTATGAAAAGGTACTGGGTCACTGAAAAAATGTACAGTCATCAAGAAAAGGTACTAGGTCACAGACAAAGGGTGCTAGGTCACAGACAAAAGGTTCCATGTCACAGAAAAAAAGTTCCAGGTCACAGACAAATGGTAGAGACTCTTTCTGACAAAATATACTAGAGGCGGATGCAAGAAACGTTCACAATCGCTACTTACAGTGTACTTATGATGGCAAAATGCTTAGCCCTAGTGATGAGCGAGCACCCCAATGCTCGGGTGTTCGGGTGCTCTGACCGAGCACCCCCTGAGGCTCGAGTGCTCGGCCGAACACCCGAGCCCCATTGAAGTCAATGGGAGGACTCGAGCATTACACCAGGCACCCCCTGCTCTGATGAGGGGAGGGTGCCTGGTCCATAGGAAAAGGGCAGAAAATGATGGAAACACCACAGAAATGGTTCAGGGACAGCATAGGGAGGATGTCTGGATGCATCTTGGACTCCAACATCGCTGCTGGGAACGATCTTTCGCCCGTAGTATGCCATTTTTACAGACTGACCATAAAACACACAAAAAGGAAAATAAAAACGACTTTAGGTGAAAAATTGTTACCAAACAGTATTTGCTGTATATTTACTTGTATATCATCTGCAAATTCTCCCAAAAATGTCCTTGATTTTCTGAAGTGAGGCCATGATTAAGAGGGAAACGTGCGCAGAGGCAAATTCTCCCAAAAATTTCCTTGATTTTCAGAACTGAGGCCATGATTAAGAGGGAAACGTGCGCAGAGGCAAATTCTCCCAAAAATTTCCTTGATTTTCAGAATTGAGGCCATGATTAAGAGGGAAACGTGCGCAAAGGCAAATTCTCCCAAAAATTTCCTTGATTTTCAGAACTGAGGCCATGATTAAGAGGGAAACGTGCGCAGAGGCAAATTCTCCCAAAAATGTCCTTGATTTTCAGAACTGAGGCCATGATTAAGAGGGAAACGTGCGCAGAGGCAAATTCTCCCAAAAATTTCCTTGATTTTCAGAACTGAGGCCATGATTAAGAGGGAAACGTGCGCAGAGGCAAATTCTCCCAAAAATTTCCTTGATTTTCAGAATTGAGGCCATGATTAAGAGGGAAACGTGCGCAGAGGCAAATTCTCCCAAAAATTTCCTTGATTTTCAGAACTGAGGCCATGATTAAGAGGGAAACGTGCGCAGAGGCAAATTCTCCCAAAAATTTCCTTGATTTTCAGAACTGAGGCCATGATTAAGAGGGAAACGTGCGCAGAGGCAAATTCTCCCAAAAATTTCCTTGATTTTATTGAACTGAGGCCATGATTAAGAGGGAAACGTGCGCTGAGCTGACCATCTAAAACATTATGGGTGAGGGTCTGCTGCAGAGCTGACCATCCTAAACATTATATGCGAAGGCCCGCTAGTGAGCTGACGCTATAAAACATTATATGCGAAGGCCCGCTAGTGAGCTGACGCTATAAAACATTATATGCGAAGGCCCGCTAGTGAGCTGACGCTATAAAACATTATATGAGAGGGCCCGCTAGAGAGCTGACCCAATAAAACATTATATGAGAAGGCCCGCTGGTGAGCTGACCTATATAAAAATTGTCAAACAGGGCCCGCTGGTGAGCTGGCCCTATATAAAAATTATATCACAGGGCCCGCTGGTGAGCTGGCCCTATATAAAAATTATATCACAGGGCCCGCTGGTGAGCTGGCCCTATATAAAAATTATATCCCAGGGCATATGGAAGAGGAGGATGAGAAGATTAAGAGTCAACCATATACCCGTTTTTTGGGTGGAAGGGGTGAATGGGAATACAGAGTATTCACATCATTGTAAATAACATATATAAAGTGAGTTTATGTTCCCCCGGGGCTTTCCTCCAGTGGAGTGGAGAAGTCAGGGGAAATCCAGGCCTTGTTCATTTTTATAAGTGTCAACCTATCCGCATTTTCGGTGGAAAGGCGGATACGCTTATCTGTTATGATGCCACCAGCAGCACTAAATACCCGCTCAGACAGAACGCTGGCGGCAGGGCAGGCCAGCACCTCCAAGGCGTAGAGTGCCAGTTCATACCACGTGTCCAGCTTGGACACCCAGTAGTTGTAAGGCACAGAGGGATCATTGAGGACGCTGACACGGTCTGCTACGTACTCCTTCACCATCTTCCAAAACTTTTCCCTCCTTGTGACACTAGGCTGCGCATCAGGGTGAGGGTGCTGGCGGGGTGTCATGAAGGTGTCCCACGCCTTGGAGAGTGTTGCCCTGCCTTTCTCGGAACTGCTGTGTGCTCCCCTTTTCTCCCCTTCTCTGTTGGCCAAGGTAGCACGTACTCTGCCGCCAGCGTTGTCAGATGGAAAATTTTGGAGCAATTTTTCAACAAGAACCTTCTGGTATTGCACCATTTTGCTTGTCCTCTCCACCGGAGGAATGAGAGATGAGAAATTCTCTTTGTAGCGGGGGTCCAGAAGGGTGAACACCCAGTAATCCGTGTTGTTTAAAATGCGTATAACGCGTGGGTCACGGGAAAGGCAGCCTAACATAAAGTCAGCCATGTGTGCCAGAGTACCAACAGTCAAGATTTCGCTGTCCTCACCAGGAGGATGACTCTCAATATCCTCATCTTCTTCCTCCTCTTCTGCCCACCCACACTGAAGAGATGGAACTAAAGTTCCATGGCTACCCTCTGTAGCGGAGGCAACCGTGTCTTCCTCCTCCTCCTCCTCCTCCTCCTCCTCCGCCTCCTCCAATTGTCGCTGAGAAGACGAAGTGAGAGTGCTCTGGCTATCACCTTGTGTAAGCTCTTCCTCCCCCATTTCCACCTCTTCCACATGCAAAGCGTCGGTTTTAATTGTGAGCAGCGAGCGTTTCAGTAGACACAGAAGTGGGATGGTGACACTGATAATAGCGTTATCGCCGCTCACCATCTGTGTCGATTCCTCAAAATTGCGTAAAACCTCGCAGAGGTCTGACATCCATTCCCACTCCTCACTTCTGATTACAGGAAGTTGAACAGAGAGGCGACGACCGTGTAACAGCTGGTACTCCACTACTGCCCTCTGCTGCTCACAAAGCCGGGCCAACATGTGGAAGGTGGAGTTCCAGCGCGTGCTCACGTCACACAGCAGCCGGTGAGCTGGCAATTGTAAGCGCTGCTGCAGCTTCAACAGGCCGGCCGAAGCTGTAGATGACTTACGGAAATGTGCACACACGCGGCGCACCTTGGTCAAGAGATCATGCACATTGGGGTAGGTTTTTAGAAATCGCTGCACCACTAAATTAAATACATGCGCTAGGCATGGTACGTGTGTGAGCTTGCCGAGCTCCAAAGCCGCCACCAAGTTACGCCCATTATCACACACAACCATGCCTGGTTGCAGGTTGAGTGGCGAGAGCCACTGCTCGGTCTGGTGACTAATCCCCTGCAACAGCTCTGAGGCCATGTGCTGTTTGTCCCCAAGGCAGATCAGCTTCAGCACGGCCTGTTGACGCTTCCCCACTGCAGTGCTACACTGCTTCCAGCTACTGGCTGATGGGGGATTGGCGCTGCGTGTAGAGAATTCGGAGGTGGAAACGGAGGAGGAGGAGCCAATAACGTAGGTGCTGGCGGAAACCCTGATGGAGGTAGGGCCCGCAATCCTCGGCGTGGGTAGCACCCGTGCCATCCCAGGGTCCGAGTCGCTCCCAGCCTCCACGACATTCACCCAGTGTGCCGTCAGGGAAATGTAGCGTCCCTGGCCACAAGCACTTGTCCATGTGTCAGTCGTTAAGTGGACCTTCCCAGTAACTGCGTTGGTCAGGGCACGGGTGATGTTACGGGACACATGGTGGTGTAATGCGGGGATGGCACACCGGGAAAAGTAGTGGCGGCTGGGGACCGCGTACCGAGGGACAGCTGCTGCCATCAGGCTGCGGAAGGACTCAGTGTCCACAAGCCTAAATGGCAGCATTTCGATGGCCAGTAATTTGGAAAGGTGTGAGGTTAGTGCTATGGCCTGTGGGTGGGTGGCTGGGTACTTTCTCTTGCGCTCAAATGCCTGGGGTAACGACATTTGGACGCTGCGCTGGGACAGGGAAGTGGATGTGGTCGCTGATGGTGCTTCAGATGCTACAGGTGCAGGGCGGGAGGTATGCGGGCCTGCGCCTTCGACAGGCGATTGGCCGGCACCGAAAACAGGGGAAGAGGAGGCAGTGGTGTGGCCTGCAGACACAGATGGGCGATCCAGGCGTTCCTCCCACTTACTACGGTGCTTGGATGCCATGTGTCGGATCATGCTGGTGGTGGTGAGGTTTCTAGTGTTCATGCCTCGGCTCATTCTGGTGTGGCACAGGTTGCAAACTACAATTCTTTTGTCGTCCGCACTTTCCTTAAAAAAACGCCATACCGCGGAACACCTACCCTTTGGCAAGGTAGATTTACGCAAGGGGGTGCTCCGTGGAACATTTGCGGGCCGGTTTGGTGCGGTCCGCCTTCTTTCTGTAGCCACACCACTGCCTCTTCCAGCCTGTTGCGGTGCTGCAGATGGCTCACCCTCAGGACTGCTGTCATCGCTCGGCTCTACACCTTCCCAGGTGGGGTCAGTCACCTCATCGTCCACCAAGTCCTCCTCCACTTCCTCACTCTGATCATCCTCCTCAAGTCTTGATCCCACCACATACTCAGTCATTGACAACTGTATAACATTCTCCTCAACAAGGTCTTGAGACGGAAATAGTGGTTGATTTAATGGCAACTGTGTCTCATCATCATCATCATCATCCACTACTTCCTTTGACCTTAAATGCCGTTCACATCTGTCATCTTCTTGTGATTGGGTAGCCTCTAGAGGTTGTGAATCAGGGCACAAGATGTCATGTTCCTCTGCAAGCGTGCTTGGAGAGAGGGTCAAATGAAGGATTGGTGATGAGACGAGCTCCTCACTATATCCCAGTGTGGGATCACTTCTTTGACCAGACCGTGTATGGTGGGAGGAAGGATGATCAGAGTGAGGATTATGTTGACCAGACTCTTGGCTACTGAGAGTGGACTTGGTGGAAGACAGGGTGGTGCTTAACCGACTGGAAGCAGTATCAGCTGTCATCCAACCGACCACCTGTTCGCAGTGGTCGGACCTCGAGAGTGATGTCCTGCGACGCCCTGTAAAATTAGACATGAAGCTAGGTATGGTGGATGTCTTTCTTTCTTGTGCTCTGGCACCGGGCACAGTTTCTACGCGTCCTGACCCGCGCCCTGAACTATCAGGATCACGTCCACTTCCCCGTCCCTTTTTACCCGCCTTCTTCATCTTACACGGAATATGTGACTTTAATATTTGAGTTTGAAAACTTAACAGTATTTCTTCCTAGTCTGCAACTGTGCAGAGTACACAGAATAGGCTGCTAAACGGCGGTGACACACACTGAATGGAATATGTGACTTTAATATTTGAGTTTGAAAACTTAACAGTATTTCTTCCTAGTCTGCAACTGTGCAGAGTACACAGAATAGGCTGCTAAACGGCGGTGACACACACTGAATGGAATATGTGACTTTAATATTTGAGTTTGAAAACTTAACAGTATTTCTTCCTAGTCTGCAACGGTGCAGAGTACACAGAATAGGCTGCTAAACGGCGGTGACACACACTGAATGGAATATGTGACTTTAATATTTGAGTTTGAAAACTTAACAGTATTTCTTCCTAGTCTGCAACTGTGCAGAGTACACAGAATAGGCTGCTAAACGGCGGTGACACACACTGAATGGAATATGTGACTTTAATATTTGAGTTTGAAAACTTAACAGTATTTCTTCCTAGTCTGCAACTGTGCAGAGTACACAGAATAGGCTGCTAAACGGCGGTGACACACACTGAATGGAATATGTGACTTTAATATTTGAGTTTGAAAACTTAACAGTATTTCTTCCTAGTCTGCAACTGTGCAGAGTACACAGAATAGGCTGCTAAACGGCGGTGACACACACTGAATGGAATATGTGACTTTAATATTTGAGTTTGAAAACTTAACAGTATTTCTTCCTAGTCTGCAACTGTGCAGAGTACACAGAATAGGCTGCTAAACGGCGGTGACACACACTGAATGGAATATGTGACTTTAATATTTGAGTTTGAAAACTTAACAGTATTTCTTCCTATTCTGCAACTCTGCACAGTACACAGAATGTGCTGCTAAACTGCGGCGAAGCACACTGAATGGAATATGTGACTTTGATATTTTAGTTTGAAGACTTAACAGTATTTCTTCCTATTCTGCAACTCTGCACAGTACACAGAATGTGCTGCTAAACTGCGGCGAAGCACACTGAATGGAATATGTGACTTTGATATTTTAGTTTGAAGACTTAACAGTATTTCTTCCTATTCTGCAACTCTGCACAGTACACAGAATGTGCTGCTAAACTGCGGCGAAGCACACTGAATGGAATATGTGACTTTGATATTTTAGTTTCAAGACTTAACAGTATTTCTTCCTATTCTGCAACTCTGCACAGTACACAGAATGTGCTGCTAAACTGCGGCGACGCACACTGAATGGAATATGTGACTTTGATATTTTAGTTTGAAGACTTAACAGTATTTCTTCCTATTCTGCAACTCTGCACAGTACACAGAATGTGCTGCTAAACTGCGGCGAAGCACACTGAATGGAATATGTGACTTTGATATTTTAGTTTGAAGACTTAACAGTATTTCTTCCTATTCTGCAACTCTGCACAGTACACAGAATGTGCTGCTAAACTGCGGTGACGCACACTGAATGGAATATGTGACTTTGATATTTTAGTTTGAAGACTTAACAGAATGTGCTCTAATCTGCAACTTTGCACACTAAACAGAATGTACTCTAATCTGCAACTTTGCACACTAAACAGAATGTGCTCTAATCTGCAACTTTGCACACTAAACAGAATGTGCTCTAATCTGCAACTGTGCACACTAAACAGAATGTGCTCTAATCTGCAACTTTGCACACTAAACAGAATATATATTTTTTTTTTTTTTTTTTTTTCCCCCACACAAAATAACCTGCTGCCCCCACACACAGTAGTCCTAAAAAGGACTTTTGGTTCTTTTTTTTCACAATTTTGCTTGTTTTCCTCCCTACACTGCCTTTCCCTTCCTATCCTCAGCTCTCCCTGGCTAAGACTGAGCCGAACTCGATGGTCAGGTGCTATACAGCACCCGACCACGGGTTCTGGCCAGCCAATCAGTGTAATGCCAGCAGCCAAAATGGCTGCTGGCATTACACCGATGTCAGAGCCTCCCTGCACGTTTATTGGCTGCGCAGCAGCCGCAAAACGTGCGGGGAGGAGACCTGAACATGGCGGGCGAGCACATGCGGTACTCGTACGAGTACCGCCATGTGCCGAGCAGAGCGATGCTCGAGCCGATCCGAGCATCGGCCGAGCATGCTCGCTCAACACTACTTAGCACCAAAATGTTAGTGAATTGCAATTTTTTTTTACAATTAGAGAACGTTTGCACATTTTTTTGTGTGAATACGTTTCAAAAAGTGGGCGTAGCTAAAATGTCCACCGTTTTGTGAGAGGATAAGCAGTTACGCCTAATTCAGCAAAGCAATAAGCATATTTTCATACTTCTGGCTAACTTTGCCATCAATTTAGGGGCATTCGCTAACTTTGCAGTTAGTTTAAGAGCAGGTGCTACTCAACATCAATGCGTTAGTATGTTTCTACATAAGTTAACTGTACTGATGGGGCTGTTCTGCACTCAGATGGACAGAAAAATATGGGAGGTTAAGTTAATGTTAAAGTTTAATGCTATTCATAATAGTTTGAATAAGGACAGATAATTCTTGTCACATTATCACTTAATGGATTAACATTTCCAACAGTCCCGTAGGCATAGTAAATACCTCTAAAGCCTCAGAGGAAGAGTGCAATTTACCATTGACTGATCAAAGTATCTGGATCTGGGCTGTGTTCTCTTATCTGATTTCCATTCTAAACAATGCAATGTGTACTTGTATTTAAGAGAGATGTTTTCATATTTATCTGCATAACATGCCTGAGGAAGAGACCTAAGGTCATGAAAGCTTGCATTCTTAATCTGCTTAGTTAGACAATAAAGGTATCAAAAACTATATTTGCCTGCCTTTAGTATGTTTCTTGCATCAAAAGGTGGGCAATCACAAACAGAATATAAATGTATGGCTTTCAAAAAATAGTGAATGCTCCACTTTCTTGTATTCCACTACATGTCACAGAAAAAAGGTACAGGAACACCGACAAAAGGTACCAGGTCAACGACAAAAGGCAGAGTTACTGACAAAAGATAATAGGTCACAGATGAAAGGTACTAGGTCTCCAACAAATGATACTAGGTCACACACAAGGTTCCAGGTCACTGACAAAAGGTAGAAGTTCACAGACAGAAGGTTCCAGGTCACTAACAAAAGGTAGTAGGTCACAGACAAAAGGTACTAGGCCTCCGACAAATTATACTAGGTCACAGACAAAACTTTCCAGGACACCAACAAAAGGTACTAGGTCACAGGCAAAGGGTAGAAGGTCTTAGACAAATGGTACTAGGTTTCAGACAAAAGCATTAGGTCACAAACAAAAGGTAGAGACTCACTGAGAAAATATATTAGGCCACCAACAAAACCTAAAGAGTCACCGATAAAAGGTACCACATCACTGAAAACAGGTACTACGCCACCGACCAAAGGTACTAGATCAGAGACAAATGGTAGAGACTCACCGAGAAAAGATACTAGGCCACCAACAAAAGGTACAGAGTCACTGATAATAGGTACCAGATCATTGACAACAGGCACTTGGTCACCGACAAAAGGTGCTAGGTCACAGACAAAAGGTAGAGACTCACCTAGAAAATATATTAGGCCACCAAAAAAAGGTACAGAGTCACCGTTAAAAGGTATCAGATCACTGAAGACAGGTACTAGGCCATCGACCAAAGATACTAGGTCAGAGACAAATGGTAGAGACTCACCGAGAAAAGACACTAGGCCACCAACGAAAGGTACAGAGTCACCAATAATAGGTAACAGATCACTGACAACAGGCATTTGGTCACCGACAAAAGGTACTAGGTCACAGACAAATGGTAGAGACTCACCGAAAAAAGATACTAGGCCACCAACAAAAGGTACAAAGTCACCAATAATAGGTACCAGATCACTAATAACAGGTACTTGGTCACCGACAAAAAGGTACCAGGTCACCAACAAAAGGTACCAGGTCTGTGACAAAACGTAAAAGGTCACCAACAAAATGTAGATAGTCACCAGCAAAAGGTACCAGCTAAGTAAAACAAGGAAACTTCCACTGCTTATAGGTGTTTAATTCATGAGTTATTGCAGCACAAACTGTTCTTGGAGGGCAATAACTCCATGGCCTGCACATTTTATGTTGGCTCTGGTGCTACAGGATCCGATGGACAGCCCTGGTCATAAATGTCCATAGGATGCTGTAACAACAGTGCCACTGTAACATTTCAGAAGTATTGTACCCAAAAAGTACAAATCTGACGTGCAATAACATTTGAATGAAATACTTCTCATCAGTGGGGGTTCAATTGCTTTCATCAGCTGGATTAACCCTGCAGGCACATGAGAGGGTTTGCGGAAAGAGGCACAAAAGCTTCCTGAGAGTAGCCTCTGTGATAGTGATCTCAGAATAATATAACGCAAATATATGTACAAGAAAACTTCTTGTTAGGAATGCCCACAGAAATCTGATTTTGATTGGAGATTCAGTTCCCTCTGGGGGAAGGTAATGTCATCATACGACCACAGTTTCTCTATGTGTCGCCCATGGAATCCTTGAACATGACAGCGTACACGAGCTCAGGCTGTAGGAGGAAACCAGGCCAACTTCCCTTTAGCAATGCGTCTCCTGCTGAGGGCAGGAGGGGAGCTCGCAGGGGACACACTTCTTCCACAGATTTCTGAGGGCATTTCTAACAAGAATTTTTCTTGCACATATATTTGCGTTATATTATTCTGAGATCACTATCACTGAGGCTACTCTCAGAAAGCTTTTGAGCTTCTCTCCGTTTTCTCTTTCTTGTCTAGAACAGGTTTGGTGCTGCTGAGGAATCTAAAGAGTAAGCTGCATCTCTGAGAAGAGTCTATATATCTCAAGTGGATTATATATATATATGGATAAATCCTTGGTTAGGCCTCATCTAGAATATGGAGAACAATTTTGGGCGACAGTAAACGTTTTTTATGAAAAAATATGTATTGTAGGGATTTTCCTATTGAGTAAAATAATAGTACTCCCACTGCCGAGAGATTTATATTTCCAGAGTTATTACAGTTTAAACCCACGTATTTTTTACATTAGCAGTGCCCTCTAGTGGTCAAATTCTAATTAGATTTCCTGTTAGATTGTAATGGAGAGGAAAGTCAGAAAAGTCAGAGACATACAGTTCTCCATAGAATGTGATAGAAACTGCCTGTCACTTCCTGTCAAAACTATCATGAAGTAAACACAATAAATTCACTTCCTGTCAGAACTATCAGGAAGTAATCACACAGTAAATTCACTTCCTGTCAGTTAGAACTATCAGGAAGTAAACATAGTAAATTCACTTCCTGTCAGTTAGAACTATCAGGAAGTAAACACAGTAAATTCACTTCCTGATTATTTAACACCTTAACGACAGATGACTTACCAGGTATGTCCCGCAGAAACTGTCACTTAGTGACAGAGGATGTACCTGGTAAGTCACGGGTCTTGTAGGGTGACCACGGGTCCCGGAACGTCCGGGACTGTCCCTTATTTCAGGGACATGTCCCGCGTCCCGGGTCCCCTTCAACCGGGACAATGAAGTGTCCCGGAATGAAGCCAAGCCGCCCTGAATGTCAGCCTGCAAGCGGTGTGTCACATCATGGACGCCGCTTGCAGGCTGACATCCAGGGCGGCAATGCAACTTACCTGATCTGGAGGCAAGCGCTCTAGTAATACAGAGCGCTGGGAGATGACATCATCTCCCAGCGCTCTGCATTACTGAGCACAGCGCGCGGGAGCTTCAGCTCTGTGCCGGAGGAGGCACAGAGCACTTTGCACGCCGCTAGACCACTAGGGACTCAAGGTATGACGGGGCAACTAGGGTGACCACGTCCCGGAATGGCAGAAGGGAAATGTGGTCACCCTACGGAAGACTGGGTCTCCTCGGTAGTTAAAGTGACAGCCGCGTACGAACGCGGCTGTCACTAAGGGGTTAAACTGCTATACATTTTGAATAAAACATCTGACAGCGATCGGAGTGACCTTGTTTTATTCAGCAGGAAATGCTCTGTAAAATATGTGTTTTCATAAAAAAGTTTACTGCTCCTTTAAAAAAGACACTGTTGAACTGGAAAAGGTGCAGAGACGTGCAACAAAACTGATAAAGGGATTGAAGGATCTGAGTTATAAAGAGAGACTAGCCAAACTGGGTTTGTTTACATTAGAAAAGAGATGTCTAAGTGGTGATATCTATATATATAAAAGAAGACTTTGTGCCTGCCAAAACACACCCAGGGGAGGCATAAAGCAGGAGTTTCTACTCCTATTGGGTGATTCAATCATGCAGGGAGTTGGCCCGCCCCCACTATGCAGCCCGCCCACCACTATCAAACTCAGAAAAAAACAATATGGCCGCCACTTGCTCCTACACCACAGACAAACACACATGCCCCACTCACACACACAGACCACCACACACACATGCCCCACTCACACAGCACAACACAAACACACACACATGCCCCACTCACACACACAGACCACCACACACACATGCCCCACTCACACAGCACAACACAAACACACACACATGCCCCACTCACACAGCACCACACACACACACACATGCCCCACTTACACAGCACCAAACAGACATGCCCCCTCTCACACACACAGCACCACATACACACACAAAGCCAGAAATAAATATGGCTGACACACACACACACACTCACTCACCCTGACTCCCAGAGGCCTCAGCAGGACCTGTACTGCAGCACCAGAGGAACAAAATTGCACTCAAAGGGTTAAGGTAGGTCCTCATTGCTCAATTATTTCTTCACTGTCATCATTTGCCATGCAAGACACAGGACAGACAGCCATCAGATTCACACTTAACCCACTGACTGCCACAGGGTTGTGTATCAAGTTTTACCCCTCAGGGAGTGTGTTCAAACCCCTCACACTGTAAACTTGCATTTCTCTCCCACTTCTCCTCCTTCCCCAGCCTATTACTAACACTTTTCCATATTTATGTTAAGCCCCGCCCCCTACTCTCGATTAAGCCCCGCCCCCTTTTAACCCAGATTGCCCCATTGCTCTCTCCACATCAGCACCACATGAGGGACTCCACAAGTAAAAGTTCACAGGTATAACACACACATGCCCCACTCACACAGCACCACACACCCATACACACACACACAAAGCCAGAAAGAAAGATGGCTGACACACAGTCACTCACCTTGACTCCCAGTGGCCTCAGCAGGACCTGTAGTAAAGCCACTGAACGGTGCTGCATCACCAGGGGAACAAAATGGCACTCAAAGGGTTAAGGTAGGCCCTCATTGCTGAATTACTTCTTCACTGTCACCATTTGCCATGCAAGACAGAGGACAGACAGCCATCAGATTCACACTTAACCCACTGACTGCCACAGGGTTGTGTATCAAGTTTTACCCCTCAGGGAGTGTGTTCAAACCCCTCACACTGTAAACTTGCATTTCTCTCCCACTTCTCCTCCTTCCCCAGCCTATTACTAACACTTTTCCATATTTATGTTAAGCCCCGCCCCCTACTCGCGATTAAGCCCCGCCCCCTTTTAACCCAGATTGCCCCATTGCTCTCTCCACATCAGCACCACATGAGGGACTCCACAAGTAAAAGTTCACAGGTATAACACACACATACACACACAAAGCCAGAAGGAAAGATGGCTGACACACAGTCACTCACCTTGACTCCCAGTGGCCTCAGCAGGACCTGTAGTAAAGCCACTGAACGGTGCTGCATCACCAGGGGAACAAAATGGCACTCAAAGGGTTAAGGTAGGCCCTCATTGCTGAATTACTTCTTCACTGTCACCATTTGCCATGCAAGACACTGGACAGACAGCCATCAGATTCACACTTAACCCACTGACTGCCACAGGGATCTGTATCAAGTTTTACCCCTCATGGAGTGTGTTAAAACCCCTCACACTGTAAACTTGCATTCCCCTCCCACTTCTCCTCCTTCCCCAGCCTATTACTAACACTTTTTCACATTTATGTTAAGCCCCGCCCCCTACTCGCGATTAAGCCCCACCGACTTTTAACCCAGATTGCCCCATTTGTCTCTCCACATCAGCACCACATCAGTCCCCTCTAGGGACTTCACAAGTCAGTGTTCCCAGGTATGAACACACTTCCCACTGCTATTTAACTCTGACATGCCTCTCTATACATTAACCCTTTGCGTGCCAGAGGGGTACACAACTCATGAGCACATGTGTTTCTGCTCATATATGTTGCGTGTCTGTGTGTGTACATCTCTGTTACATATGTGTGTCCATGTGTGCATCTCCAGTGTGTCTGTGTGTACATGTGTTTTGCATGTCTCTGCCGCTCACTGTGTATGTGCATACCTCCCAACATTTCACAGGGCCAAAGAGGGACACGTTAGTTTTAGGTGATATTATTGGGGGTGTGGCTGGTGGGCGGGGCATTAGTAAGAATTTTTAGGTTATTTCATGACCTATTACTGGCTATTTATGTAACTGAATAAATGATTTAGTTCAAGACCAAAGTATTTTATTTGCACAGACTAATGTATAAACACATATACTGAAGTTTATTGCTTTATTGCTGTAGAGCAAAGTAATACACACCACACAGTCAGGGCTGGTGCAAGGATTTTTGCCACCCTAGGCAAAACCTAATTGTGCCGCCCATTTCGCTCCGGCCCTTGTGTCCCACCCCTTTATACCCTGCCTACTTATACCCAACCTCTTTTCATGATTGTCCTCTCTCTGCCCCCTCAGCCACTCTGCCCCTTATCAGCTTCACTTTGGCCCACCAGTTCCACTTTGCCCCTATCAACTCCAACTTGCCCCCATCAGCTCCAACGTGCCACCACCAGCTCCATTTTGCCCCCTCAGCTCCACTTTGCCCCCTCAGCTCCAACTTACCCCCATCAGCTCCACTTTGCCCCCCATCCTCTCCAACTTACCCCCATCAGCTCCACTTTGCCCCCCATCCGCTCCAACTTGCCCCCACCAGCTCCACTATGCCCTCTCAGCTCCAACTTTCCACTATCAGCTCCACTATGCCCCCAGCAGCTCCAACTTGCCCCCATCCACTCCAACTTGCCCCCCCATCCGCTCCAACTTGCCCCACCAGCTCCACTTTGCCCCCCCTCAGCTCCACTTGCCCCCCCTCAGCTCCAGCTTGCCCCCCCTCAGCTCCACTTTGACCCTCATCAGCTCCACTTCGACCTTCATCAGCTCCAACTTGCCCCTATCATCTCCAACTTGCCACCACCAGCTCCACTATGCCCCCTCAACTCCAGCTTTCCCC
The DNA here is from genome assembly GCA_037306005.1 of Rhinophrynus dorsalis. Lineage (NCBI taxonomy): Eukaryota > Metazoa > Chordata > Amphibia > Anura > Rhinophrynidae > Rhinophrynus > Rhinophrynus dorsalis. The sequence continues at coordinate 620,637,138 of CM074719.1, read as the reverse complement.
TAACAGCTCCAACTTGCCCCCATCATCTCCACTTTGCCCCACATCTGCTCCAACTTGCCCCCTCAGCTCCAACTTGCCCCCCATCACATACCTGTATCTCCCGCGCAGTCTTCTCTTCAGTAATGGAGAGCGCAGCGGGAGATCATGACTCCCAGCGCGCTCTGCATTACTAAAGATCCGACCCAATGACGGAGCGATGTAGCAACACAGACCTGACTGTGTTGTGGTTCCCGGCGTGGTGTGTGCGGGCGCACCTCTTCTCTGCTGCATGCCCGCGCCCCCAGTACGTGTGCGCCCTAGGCCGGCGCCTACCTCGCCTATAGGTGGAACCGGCCCTGCACACAGTCTGACCTCCTAAAAAGAGGGACAACAGGGTGGGAAAGAGGGACAGAGGGATTTGGCCCTCAAAGAGGGACACTTGGGATGTATGGTATGTGTCTGCCTGTATGCTGCATACGTCTGTGTTTATCAGTGTGTCTGCATTTCAAACACGTGCGCCCAATGGTCATAACATGACGGGCAACGCCGTCCCATGTTGCTAGTCATTACTATTTACAAATACATTCAAGGTCAATACAAAGAACTACCCAATGAATTATTTACACAAAGAGCTGAGCTAAGAACAAGAGGTCATCCATTAAGACTAGAGGAAAGGGCTTTCGACTAAAACAAAGGCAGGGATTCTTTACAGTAAGAGCGGTTAAGCTTTTGCACTTGCAAATAATGCAGCTGCTTTCAAAAAAGTAATGGATGACTATCTAGCACAGAACAATATTGAAAATTATGACAGTTGGCTTCAAAGCAGATAGGATGTTGATCCGGGGAAATATCTGACTGCCATTTGGAGTCAGGAAGGATTTTTTTTTACCCACTTGGGGCTAAATTAGAAATGGCTTCAGTGTATGTTCAGGGCCCATACAAAGGGCTCTCCAAAGACCTGTTCATTAACAGAACAGTACACAGGACAAGGGGCCACCCGCTTAGACTTGAGGAAAGGAGATTTAATCTACAACAGCGGAAGGGTTTCTTTACAGTAAGGACAATAAAGGTATGGAATTCACTGCCTGAGGAGGAGGTGCTATCGGATACATTAGATGCCTTTAAAAGGGGCCTGAATACTTATTTAAAAGAGCAGAACATAGAGAGGGCTATGTATGTTAGTACTGGGATTAATATTTAGTTAGTGCTTGTTGATCCAGGGAGAAATCTGATTGCCATTTGGAATCAAGAAGGAATTTTTTTTCCCCCATTCAAGGCAGAATTTTGAATTGCAAATTGAGTTTTTTTTTGCCTTCTTTTGGATCAACGATGGTAAACAGGAATAGCGAAAGGTTGAACTAGATGGACGCAAGTCTTTTTTCAACCTAAATTACTATGTTACTATGTTTGTTTTTTTGCCTTCCTTTGGATCAACAGGGGTGATTTGGCATGGGCTGAACTTGATGGATGCATGTCTTTTTTCAGCCTCATCAACTATGTTACTATGTTACTATATGTCTTTTGGACTTGATACAGAAAATCTTTTTTCTTCCAGTTGATTTTCTTTTTTACTTTTATATACACGCTCATGTAGGTGCGCATTGTTATTTCCTTTATTGTTCTGTAGCATGAGAGGGTTTGATGCCATGGATAAGGGATAGGCAATCTAGGACTCTTCAGCTGTTGAGGACTACAATTCCTATCATCAAAGTCTGGACAGGGACGATGAGACTTGTAGTTCACAATGGAGGGAATCAGGTTGCCCATCACTACTAAAGGACCAGCTGCACTTTCCATTATCTCCATACACAGGCTGAACTGTATGAAGTTATTGATAAAAATCCTAAGTGAACCTGACATTTAACATGAGAAGCTCCCAGGAAATCATTACAAGCTGACAGGACAAGACTAATAGGGCAGCGTGACTCTTAAAACACACTGTGGGTCCTGCAACAACTAGGGAGGTAAAAATTATATTACTGAATGATGTTCCTCTCTGAAAAGAAACAGCGCTAGCCGTGACAGATCTAGGTGGGCCTGCAAATCATCATATTAAATTGCCTCTACAGTAATTAGCCAGTTATGGTTTCAGTTCTACTTTAGTAGCAGGACTCACACTGAGCTGCAGCACAACCATAATAAATCCTAGACATGTTTCCAATCAGAACAGGATTTAAAGTAGAAATGTCACCTTGTAACAAATATCTGATTCTGAAAAAGCTTTTAAAATTACCTATATTGATATGAGATATTTTTTTAATATGTAACTTTATTTAATTGTCAGTTTATGAAAATTAGACAGTACTGACCGGCATGCCTGCCAGACATTGACATCTTACAATGCTCTCCATCCCACCTGCCACTTTCTGCCTTCTGGAACTATCTAAATTGCATAACATGCCAGATAAATTAAGCTAAATATCTTGTAAAAATTTGTTGGAAACATCAAATGCGTAATGTAATTCTTTACAAAGAAAGCGTTCCACATTAAGTTTCAAGTAACCCTAGGAAAGGCATCCTGGGAGCTATTAGCGCCAAACATCCAGACCCCCTCTCCTTACATGATTTTGCCCCTCAGCTCCAACCATTGATACCATCACAAAAAACACCCTTATCCTAAAACAACCAAACACATAAATGTACTTTCTCTGCTGGTGCTTTTGGATTGCAATAGAATAACTCTAAGGGCAGTAACTCAGTTTGGGTTCACACAGAACACCAACAGGTCAGGTTACGAGAAGATCTCTTATAAAGCGCAACTGGACCAATAACAATGTTCCAACCTGTTAACAAGGAGTGACGTCTGCAGAACCTGCACTGTTGGTGACCAACGTTAGAAACACTGTTCTGAGTTGTTTGTTTTGTTTTTTTACATAAGGCTCAACATTACTTATCCCTTTGGATGCTAGAAAGGTTAGCAATGAAATTAGACCTCTCCGGTATCCAAAGGGTTAAATAATGGCTAATAAAGTGGTATGAAACCCGTTAAATAGACCAGCCACTACAGATCAGGAGCGGTGGATGATACACTTCTATACACACCACACAGTCTGATCTCCTAAACACAGGGACACCAGGGTGATACAGTTATATACACACCACACAGTCTGATCTCCTAAACACAGGGACACCAGGGTGATACACTTATATACACACCGCACAGTCTGATCTCCTAAACACAGGGACACCAGGGTGATACACTTATATACACACCACACACTCTGATCTCCTAAACACAGGGATATCAGGGTGATACAGTTATATACACACCACACAGTCTGATCTCCTAAACACAGGGACACCAGGGTGATACAGTTATATACACACCACACAGTCTGATCTCCTAAACACAGGGACACCAGGGTGATACACTTATATACACACCACACAGTCTGATCTCCTAAACACAGGGATATCAGGGTGATACATTTATATACACACCACACAGTCTGATCTCCTAAACACAGGGACACCAGGGTGATACAGTTATATACACACCACACAGTCTGATCTCCTAAACACAGGGACACCAGGGTGATACACTTATATACACACCACACAGTCTGATCTCCTAAACACAGGGATATCAGGGTGATACATTTATATACACACCACACAGTCTGATCTCCTAAACACAGGGACACCAGGGTGATACACTTATATACACACCACACAGTCTGATCTCCTAAACACAGGGACACCAGGGTGATACACTTCTATACACACCACACAGTCTGATCTCCTAAACACAGGGACACCAGGGTGATACACTTATATACACACCACACAGTCTGATCTCCTAAACACAGGGACACCAGGGTGATACATTATATACACATCACACAGTCTGATCTCCTACACACAGGGACACCAGGGTGATACACTTATATATACACCACACAGTCTGATCTCCTAAACACAGGGACACCAGGGTGATACATTTATATACACACCACACAGTCTGATCTCCTAAACACAGGGACACCAGGGTGATACACTTATATATACACACCACACAGTCTGATCTCCTAAACACAGGGACACCAGGGTGATACACTTATATATACACCACACAGTCTGATCTCCTAAACACAGGGACACCAGGATGATACAGTTATATACACACCACACAGTCTGATCTCCTAAACACAGGGACACCAGGGTGATACACTTATATACACACCACACAGTCTGGTCTCCTAAACACAGGGACACCAGGGTGATACACTTCTATACACACCACACAGTCTGATCTCCTAAACACAGGGACACCAGGGTGATACACTTCTATACACACCACACAGTCTGATCTCCTAAACACAGGGACACCAGGGTGATACACTTATATACACACCACACATTCTGATCTCCTAAACACAGGGACACCAGGGTGATACACTTCTATACACACCACACAGTCTGATCTCCTAAACACAGGGACACCAGGGTGATACACTTATATACACACCACACAGTGTGATCTCCTAAACACAGGGACACCAGAGTGATACACTTTATACACACCACACAGTCTGATCTCCTAAACAAAGGGACACCAGGGTGATACACTTATATACACATCACACAGTCTGATCTCCTATACATAGGGACACCAGAGTGATACACTTATATACACACCACACCGTCTGATCTCCTAATCACAGGGATACCAGGGTGATACACTTCTATACACATCACAAAGTCTGATCTCCTAAACACAGGGACACCAGGGTGATACACTTATATACATACCACACAGTCTGATCTCCTAAACACAGGGACACCAGGGTGATACACTTATATACACACCACACAGTCTGATCTGCTATACACAGGGACACCAGGGTGATACACTTACATACACACACCACACAGTCTGATCTCCTAAACACAGTGACACCAGAATGATACACTTATATACACACCACACAGTCTGATCTCCTAAACACAGGGATACCAAGGTGATACACTTCTATACACACCACACAGTCTGATCTTCTACACACAGGGACACCAGGGTGATACACTTATATATACACACCACACAGTCTGGTCTGCTAAACACAGGGACACCAGGGTGATACACATATATACACACCACACAGTCTGATCTCCTAAACACAGGGACACCAGGGTGATACACTTTATACACACCACCAGTCTGATCTCCTAAACACAGGGACACCAGGATGATACACTTATATACGCACCACATAGTCTGATCTCCTAAACACAGTGACACCAGGGTGATACACTTATATACACACCACACAGTCTGATCTCCTAAACACAGGGACACCAGGGTGATACACTTCTATACACACCACACAGTCTGATCTCCTAAACACAGGGACACCAGGGTGATACACTTATATACACACACTGCACAGTCTGATCTCCTAAACACAGGGACACCAGGGTGATATACTTATATACACATCACACAGTCTGATCTCCTAAACACAGGGACACCAGGGTGATACACTTATGTACACACCACACAGTCTGATCTCCTAAACACAGGGACACCAGGGTGATACACTTATATACACACCACACAGTCTGATCTCCTAAACACAGGGACACCAGAGTGATACACTTTATACACACCACACAGTCTGATCTCCTAAACACAGGGACACCAGGGTGATACACTTATATACACATCACACAGTCTGATCTCCTATACATAGGGACACCAGAGTGATACACTTATATACACACCACACCGTCTGATCTCCTAATCACAGGGATACCAGGGTGATACACTTCTATACACATCACAAAGTCTGATCTCCTAAACACAGGGACACCAGGGTGATACACTTATATACATACCACACAGTCTGATCTCCTAAACACAGGGACACCAGGGTGATACACTTATATACACACCACACAGTCTGATCTGCTATACACAGGGACACCAGGGTGATACACTTACATACACACACCACACAGTCTGATCTCCTAAACACAGTGACACCAGAGTGATACACTTATATACACACCACACAGTCTGATCTCCTAAACACAGGGATACCAAGGTGATACACTTCTATACACACCACACAGTCTGATCTTCTACACACAGGGACACCAGGGTGATACACTTATATATACACACCACACAGTCTGGTCTGCTAAACACAGGGACACCAGGGTGATACACATATATACACACCACACAGTCTGATCTCCTAAACACAGGGACACCAGGGTGATACACTTTATACACACCACCAGTCTGATCTCCTAAACACAGGGACACCAGGATGATACACTTATATACGCACCACACAGTCTGATCTCCTAAACACAGTGAAACCAGGGTGATACACTTATATACACACCACACAGTCTGATCTCCTAAACACAGGGACACCAGGGTGATACACTTCTATACACACCACACAGTCTGATCTCCTAAACACAGGGACACCAGGGTGATACACTTATATACACACACTGCACAGTCTGATCTCCTAAACACAGGGACACCAGGGTGATATACTTATATACACATCACACAGTCTGATCTCCTAAACACAGGGACACCAGGGTGATACACTTATGTACACACCACACAGTCTGATCTCCTAAACACAGGGACACCAGGGTGATACACTTATATACACACCACACAGTCTGATCTCCTAAACACAGGGACACCAGGGTGATACACTTCTATACACACCACACAGTCTGGTCTCCTAAACACAGGGACACCAGGGTGATACACTTCTATACACACCACATAGTCTGATCTCCTAAACACAGGGACACCAGGGTGATACACATATATACACACCGCACAGTCTGATCTCCTAAACACAAGGACACCAGTGCGATACACTTCTATACACACCACACAGTCTGATCTCCTAAACACAGGGACACCAGGGTGATACACATATATACACACCGCACAGTCTGATCTCCTAAACACATGGACACCAGGGTGATACACTTCTATACACACCACACAGTCTGATCTCCTAAACACAGGGACACCAGGGTGATACACTTATATACACACCACACAGTCTGATCTCCTAAACACAGGAACATCAGGGTGATACACTTATATATACACACACCACATAGTCTGATCTCCTAAACACAGGGACACCAGGGTGATACACTTATATACACACCACACAGTCTGATCTCCTAAACACAGGGACACCAGGGTGATACACTTATATACACACCACACAGTCTGATCTCCTAAAAGGAGGGATACTAGTGTGGGAACGAGGAACAGAGGGAATTTCATCTCAGTGGGACCATGCCTGTTAAAAAGGGACACATGGGAGGTATGGACAAACATGCATACCTTTTACTCAGTCCATTTCCACTCTATTTATATTAGTATCAGAGTGCATGGGTTATACACATAAATATGGCATCAAAAGAAAGCCCTACTTATCCTTAAAAAAGTTATATAATTTGTGTGGGTGTACTAAATGAATTTGAGGGAAATATAGTTGAACAAAGGGAAACGCATAGTAAAAAGCCTAAAATTGCTTGTCTTCAAGTTAAAAAAAAAACAGCAGTTATTTAGAAAGTCTAATCTAAATATTGTAGCGTATTTTATTATTTTTATTAGTATGGAATGTTCATGAAATGTTGCATTTTTGAAACTAAAACTATTAGCACTGTTGGCCAATGAGTGAAAGAGGCTTTGAAGATATAAAGATAACATCATTTTATTACTATGTGTTCTAAAAAAAAAAAAACTCTTGGAGATGTCTTTGGTATTTCCATAGAACCCAGAGACCACAGAGTATAATGATTTTCCATTCCCTTGGGTGTTCTAGAGAAGAATCCCTGACCTTTCTATCATCTGACTCTCCATTACATGTTACTGTGAACATTCAATGTGACTGCCAAGCACAGTTTTAAGATTTAGAGGCTAATAATTTACAGCATGAAATATTTTGAGCCCAGAAACTGTCTAGCCTTCAGACAATATTTAGACAAAGGTAAAACCGATTATCCTCATGTGCTTCATATTGAAAATATCACTCTTACTGAATACCAAGAAACCTGAAGATAAAATGAGTTAGGATTTGGAAACCTACGTCCGTTCAGAAACCTGAAGCCCTCCATTGGATGGAATTTTTCCAGGACAAAATTACACATTTATATAAATAGAAACAAAATTAAAATAATAATAATAATACATAAAAATAAAACCTTGACTTTTATGTACAGTTACTTGTTATTTTAAAATATGTAAGAACACTGATTTGTAGAAATCCTAACACTCTCTGGCACTCAAAGTGTTAAACTTGTAGAAGCTTTGATTTGATAAATCCAGCAAAATTTTATTGATTCAGATTTATTAAAGGGGAACTACCTCACGACACAATGTTTAGCTTCATTAAGTCCCCATCTGGCAACTAGCTGCTTACTAGCTCTAATAATTAGCTTGTTTAATAGATTTCTCCTCTCTTCCATGGGTGACAGACAGGACGGAGCACGGACATCTTACCATTGTGACGTCCACGCACCTGCGCTGTCAGTCCCTTCCGGAGCCAAATGGCTCCTAGCAACGCCTCCTAGAACCGGCTGGGACTGACAGCGCACAGACATCACAATGGCAAAATGTCTGCGCTCCGTACTGCCTGTCACCCATGGAAGAGAGGCAAAATCTATTAAATAAGGTAATTATTCTGGCGACTAGCGCTACTAAGAAGCTAGTCACCAGATGGGGACTTAGTGAAGGTAAACATTGTGTGGGGTGGTAGTTCCCCTTTAAATCTTGCTAAATATGCTCCATACATTTATTGTTGTGAGCAATAAAGAACATAAGTGTGTAGTATAAAGTAGAACTGTCACTCCAAATAAAGTGTCCCCCAAATAAATATTCATATATAGCGATAAGCATAGAAATATTGGTATTATACAGAATTACAGCATTATTAAGAAATCCTACTTAATCCGAGACTGACGGGCAGGTTTCTTGCTCTGGAGGAATCTGCAAGCCTGCTCCAACAGCCGCTTCCTGTTACCTTAAGGTACAATGTAATTCCTCCTCACCAATCTTGGAGGAGACCAGGACAAACAGATGTCTCTAAGGCAAGATGTCTGCGCTGATGCCTGCCTGTTCGTCTCGGATCAAGTAGGATTTATTTATAACACCAAACTTATTCTGTATAATATTGGTATTGCTATAGAAGAATAATTATTTGGGGAACACTTTATTTGGAGTGACAGTAATTTTGTCCTTGAAAAACTCTCCAGGACATGATTGAAAATGAAAGAAATCTCAATGGATTCTTCCTGGTAAAACATTTTCTAAATAAGCAGATACATTTATAATAAAGTTAAAATTAATAATTACTATCGTTTTAACTCCAGAGCAAGCTATTAGAAAATTGTTTGTGTCAGCCACTCTCACTAAAAGCATGACATTTTTACCTTTGACCTTTTTTTCTTCCTCTTTCAACCACTTTACCTTATGTTAGCTTCTTTTCCTGATAAGGATATGACATTGTCAGCCGACTGCAAAGCTGGATATTACTTCCTATTTCGACGCATTCTGAACATGAACAGTGTTCTGTCCAATACGGCGAGAAATGGCTGTTAGTAGGTAATATCACCTTCTGTTTCAAATATGCATTCTCAGTAGAAGAAGCTGACATAAATTGAATGAGCTGGATGGGATAAGAAAAATTACATAACTAAAAATCAGAAATTGGATAGGTTAATATCTAATCAGTACCAAACAGAAAGTCAGGATTTACTGAGGAGCTGCTATCTCCCTGGAACTCAATGCATTAAAAGTACATTTTGGAACATCAATCCACATGAAACTTGTTCTCACTGACAATTAGGACTTTCTGCCTTGATTATGGTAAATGCGCATCCCTGGGAACGTCCTTCCATTGAGCCTCCGGAGAAGGCTCTTGTGTTGCTGACCAGGGGGATGTATATGACTAGATTTGTGTCATAAAGTGGTTGGGGATTTATTGGGGGGATTATCTTCCATGTATAAAGTGGGCGAGAAGTGAGCAGAGCAGGGTGAAAAGAAGGAGAAATGGATGAGACGTGGGAGTAACAGGGTGGAGAAGAGGAGACGTTGGCAGGAAGTGGGAAGAACAGGGTAGGAAGGAGGAGAAGTGGGTGAGAAATGGAGGAAAAGGTTGGGAAGGAGAAGTGGGTGAGAAGTGGAAGAATAGGCAGGGTAGGAGGAGAAGTGGGCGGGAAGTGAAGGATCAGGGTGGGAAAGAGATGTGAGTGGGATGTGGGAGGATCAGGGTAGGAAGGAGCAGAAGTGGCAGGAAGTGGGGGATCAGGGTGAAAAGGAAGAGACGTGGGTGGGAAGTGGGAGGAACAGGGTGGGAAGGAGGAGAAGTGGGGAGGAAGTGGAGGATCAGGGTGAAAAGGAAGTGAAGTGGGTGGGAAGTGGGAAGAACCAGTTGGGAAGGAGAAGTGGGCGGGAAGTGGAGGATCAGGGTGGGAAGGAGGAGAAGTGGCAGGGAGTGGAGGAACAGGGTGAAAAGGAAGAGAAGTGGGTGGGAAGTGGGAGGAACAGGGTGGGAAGGAGGAGTCATGGGAAGATAGTTGGAGAAACAGGGTGGGAAGGAGGAGAAGTGGGTGGAAAGTGGGAGAAACAGGTGGGAAGTAGGAGAAGTAGGCAGGAAGTGGTAAGAAAAGGTTGGGAAGGAGGAGAAGTGACAGGATTGGAGGAACAGGGTGAAAAGGAGGAGAAGTGGGTGGGAAGTGGGAGGAAAAGTGTGGGAAGGAAGAGAAGTGGGTGGGAAGTGAAGGATCAGGGTAAAAAGGAGGAGAAGTGTGTGTGGGAATTGGAGGATCAGGGTGGAAAGGAGGAGAAGTGTGTGTGGGAATTGGAGGATCAGGGTGGAAAGGAGGAGAAGAGGGATAGAAGTGGAAGGAACAGGGTGAAAATGAATAGAAGTGGGAGGGAAGTGGGAAGAACCAGTTAGGATCAAGGTGAAACGGAGGAGAAGTGGGTGGGAATTGGAGGATCAGGGTGGGAAGGAGGAGAAGTGGATGGGAAGTGGGAAGAACAGGGTGGGAAGGAGGAGAAGTGGGTGGGAATTGGAGAATCAGGGTGAGAAGGAGGAGAAGTGGATGGGAAGTGGGAAGAACAGGGTGGGAAGGAGGAGAAGTGGGTGGGAATTGGAGAATCAGGGTGAGAAGGAGGATAAGTGGGTGGGAAATGGAGGGAAAAGGGTGGGAAGGAGGAGAAATGGGAGAGAAGTGGGAGTAACAGAGTGAGAAGGAGTAGAAGTGGGTGGGAAGTGGGAGGAACAGGGTGGGAAGGAGGATAAGTGTGTGGGAAGTGGGAAAAACAGGGTGAAAAGGAAGAGAAGTGGGTGGGAAGTGGGAAGAACAGGGTGGGAAGGGGGAGAATTGGACAGAATTTCAGAAGAAACTCATCACTGCCAGAGAATCAGACTCTGTCACCAAAGACCTGGTAATTAATTGTAAAAACCGCAAAGTCCCCTGGTATGTAATAGGGATTATTATTAGGATTAATATTAGTCTTCTTTTAAATCAAGGAGAATTTGGGGAATCTGTATTTGTTATTTGTTAGCTGCTGTGACTCACACCATCTCTGTCCTGGGTGACTGGAATCTGCCGTGTTTACTAAGTCACTAACAGTATATAAGCATTTCCACTGAGCAGCACATGAGTGAATGATCTCACCGGCATTCCTGGGCCTCTGTTTAGCTCCCTCAATAACGTATAACTTCCATGATGTAAACATTTCAATTAGGGTGAGGATTAGATTGGTTTATTTAATATGCACGACAGGGACCAGACAGTGGTTACTAATATGCTTCATGACTAAGGCGTCGTTTTATTACCATTTACATAAAGTGGATGAATTTCACAGCCAACAAGTTGTAATGCAGGAGAATTCAAAGCTAATTAATTTAACCCTTTGAGTGCCAGATGGGCATCCAATGCAATGAAATGTGTTAGATAACTGTATGGCACTCAAAGGGAGATTTTAAGTGAACAGCAATGCCTAGAAATGAACTGGGATTATAGACATTTAAAGGCATAGTAATATTTCATGATAAAAGCAGCTCCAATTAATCTTCATAGTATTTGGTCCATGGAGAGTGTTATTTCAGTTCTGTCAGAGTTGTAGTTCAAGAGTTTTCCCCTCTCGCCTCTTTTACCTAGTGTAAGCTGCCTCCCCTTAGATGTGGAATATGGTCACTTAACCAGACAGATCACAGCAAGGGACAATCTTCTTATGAACATAAAGACAACCCTTTTCCCCCTTGACAGGTTTTTCATGTTTTTCCTTATGATCACTGAAGATTGTCCCTCTCTGTGATCCATCCGGACAGTCCTGCTGCTCTGAGGTGAGCAGTGTTACATCAGTAAAAGGAGAGGGAGGGGATACTTTATCATTCAATTACTCTTGAACTACAACTCTGACAGTATTGAAATAACACTCTCCATGGCCCAAATACTATGAAGATTAATTGGACCTGCTTTTATTGTTAAACATCACTATCAATTTAAGATCCAGAGAGATGTCTAACACATTGGTTCACAAAACTTTCTGCAGAACTCTAAAGAGTGCTTAAAGAGTTAATATGTCATGCTATTCATAGGAATATCGTAGAATTTTTTATGGAATTTCAAGCCCAGTTATCAGTTGGGATGTTCTGAATTTGCCACCAAATCAACAGAGAACAAAGCCTTTCGCCTCCCACGGGAAATCCTTGTAAAGGGCCCTTTCCACCAGCCTCTTGCTGATTTGTGTATGTATGATGACACACATGCTTCCTTCTTGAGTTGTGACCTCATCACTGGAAATCTAGAAACACGGGTAGCATTGAAATTTTGCGTGTGAATGCCTGTCTACAGGAAAACATGTTACTGGAGGGTTTTGCACCTTCTGGAGGTAAGTTTTGACTGAATTTCCTTCTTGTAGGAACTTCCACGGACAGGAAGAATATAGCTCCCTTCCCATGGAAAGAAGAGCATATACCAGCTTACTCACACTCTTATACATGACCTAGGATTCTAGCATGGCTCTACCCTTCTAACAAAATCATTTCAACCAAAAACCATCATTAGCAGAAGCTCAGGTACCACACAGGGAAAGTCCTGTAGTTGGAAATGGGGGGATGCCACAAGACCTGCAGTGAGAAAAAGATCAAGTGCAGAGTGAAGATGGTGAATGGGAGAGTATTTGGGAACAAGTGATGAAATTTAGGAAGATGCAGTGCTCGTACGGGCTCTGTGTTAAGGACCAGGAACCAGACAGACACAAAAATGTAATATGCAAACACCTGTATTGAAATAACAAAAGCAAACAAAGCAAAATTGTGAACCAGATGCATAAACCAAAAGACAAGATGGGGTCAGGAATATGGAGATCAACAATGTCAGGAACAATCCAGGAGTCAGGAGCCAGAAGGGACATCAGAGGAAGCCAGTTCATGCACAGATAATCAACAATTCAGGAGAACGCGCTTACACAAGGGCAATCAGGAAGTGAGCCAAGCTGCTTTAAATACCCTGGGAGGGTTGGCTGATAGCAGTCAGGTGAGCAAACACAGAGAAGTCAGCTGATTCAGCCTGATCCAGCGAAGGGAAGACAGCAGTAATGGATAGCAGAGGACTGGATTAACTCAGACAGCAGAATCAAGCAGCAGATTTTGAGCAGCTCAGCCAAACCTTGACACTCAGGTAGCACAAATATTTTTAATTTAATTCTAAAGGATAATGGGAACCTGTGTAGGGACTGGAAGAGAGGGGAAGTATTAGAGAAGTGAGGTAGATTAGTCTGGTGGCAGAGTTCATAATGGACTGTAGAGGGGTTCGTTGGGTAAGAGGAAGGACAATTTGGAGAGAGTTGCAGTAGTTGAGATGGGACACGATGAGTGTTTGGATTAGAAACAAATTAAAAAGCATGGGGCTCAGTAGTGCATTAAACTCATAGGAACTCCACTTACAGCTTCAGACTAACTTAAAAAGGTTCCATTTACAAGGACCCTGAATATTTTCCAATGATTACAACCCTCTGTATTTGATCCATCAGTCATATGTTTATACAGACAAATACCTTTAAATCCAGTCCCAATCCACACAGTCCCACAAATAAGCTTTATATGTAGGACTGTGTTAAAGACTTTACTAAAATCTAGATAAGCGAACTCCCTGCACTATGGTTTTAGTTACAAAGGAAGAACAAAAAAAAAACACAAACAAAAAACAAAACGGTAAGATTTCTTTGACAAGACGTTCCTGAAGTAAAGCCATACTTACACTGAGCTTGAATTGCTAAAGCTTTCTAATAAGCACCAATCCTCTCTTTCATAATTCTTTCCTTTAATATTCCAGTGATGTCAGACTCACAGGAATACAATTTCCCCTATTTTACTTTTTGTAGGAGGGAACTGCATTAGCAATTCTCCACTCCTCTTGCACTGCTCCTGTTGACAGCGACTGATTGAAAAGTTCAGCTAATGACGAGGCAGGTACAGTCCTTAATACTTTTGAATGTAACTCATCACTCCAATTGACCTGTCTACTATTAATTTAGATCATAAACAATTCATCCTCTGTAAGTAGTCTTGATTTGTTAACTTTTTTTCTCTTCACACTATCTCCCACTCTTTACAGAAAGCTGCAAAGTCTGACCAAAACTAATTATTTAATCAGTCAGCTATTGCTGTATCACCCTCCACAAGTTTCTACTCTTTGTATTAAGACTAAGTATTGGCATTTGTGATTATCTGTAAAATTCCTAATGTAGAGTTCAGTTGCATCTAATATTGTACAGTATGTATTAAATGTTGACTGGGAGATACATTATCAGTGGGCCAAAAGTGCCATAACTAGCAGAAGCACTCTAAAAAGTTCCCAGGGCTCTAGGGCAGAAAAATGAAGCAGTGAAGTTATTTATGTGTCAGAGAGTATGTTACTGCCAACAGTTAGTTCAGTCCAAATAACACCTATGTCTCCTGCTGCAGAGGAGTAAGATGACTCTGGCTCTGCCCACACATGCTACCTCTACTGCCACCATCTCCTCTAGTCATGTAACATAGTAATTTAGGCTGAAAATAGACTTGCGTCCATCTAGTTAAACCCTTTTCCTATTCCTGTTTACCATCCTTAATCCAAAAGAAGGCAAAAAAACCCCCCTCAATACAGCAATTTCAAATTCTTCCTTGAATGGGGGGAATACATTCCTTCATGATTCCAAATGACAATCAGATTCCTCCCTGGATCAACAAGCCCTAACTAAATATTAATCCCAATACTAACCTACATAGCCCTCTATGTTCTGTTCTTTTAAATAAGTATCCAGGCCCTTTTTAAAAACATCTAATGTATTCGATAGCTATACCTCCTCAGGCAGTGAATTCCATACCTTTATTGTCCTGTAAAAGCAATAAAGTTCCAGGGTTCTTCTGCCATGCCATGCCAACCCATACTGACTGAGTTCCTGTGTTCAAAAACTTCACAAAAACAATCCCAAAGTATGCCTGTGGAATGGCAAGGTTGCCAAGATGTTGGCAGTGGACATGCTGCCATATTCTTTGTAGAGAACCAAGGTTTCAGAGAACTGATGTCATGTGTAGATTCATGCTGGAATATCCCAAGCCACAGTTATTTTTCCACAATGGCTGTGCCCGAATTGTACAAGCAGGTGGTTGGTGTGGTGGGCAAAGGGATGAAAAGTGCGTATGGCAAGAAAATCCACTTGACAACAGATATGAGGACAAGTGGACAGAGCACAGACTATATGACTGTGACTGCTCACTGGGTTTCCCTCCCAGCACCAAAAGTGGACAATACTAGCTTAGAGCATCAGATGACAGCCAGCAATCATACTTTTTGCTCTGGCAGTGTGATTAAAAAGCAGCAGCAGCAGGATAGCCCATAAAATTGTCACGTCACCTTGTGTATGCAGAGTTTTGAGAGACAGTCCCACAAAGCTGTAGAAGTTTTAAGTAAGCTAAAGCAGTTGATAGAGGAATGGCTTGTACCCTTCTCCTTAAAAACTAGATTTGTGTCTGCTGATTATGGCTCCAACATAATCGCTACTTTGAGAATAGGTGGTATGATGCATGTGCCTGCCCATGTGCTAAATTTAGTTGTGACCAGATTTCTGGCAGAATCCAAAACCCTCAGAGAGATGCCTACTATTGCCCTCAAAATCTGTGCTCCTACAGTGCATGCAATTCTCTATAGTCCATACAAGAGCGTAACAACCTGCCCCATTCCCAACTGAAAATGGAGGTCCCTAACAGGTGGAATTCCACCATATACCTGCTAGAATGTTTGTACGAGCAGAATTAGGACACGCAAATATCTCAACAGGAGAGTGAAAAGGAAGGCAGCAAAGCATTTCAACCAGCAGAAGCAGCTACATCATCAACAAGCATATCCCATGTGGAACACAGGGCAATTCATAGGTCTCAGCAGGTGTGGCAAAAACCCAACATTGGTGGTGGTGGAGGTGGCAGCACATCTCTTTGGGACTTACTCCCTGAATATGGGTTGGTAACTGACACACAGGAACACCTTGTAGCTCCTAGAAGTGGCCCCACTGCATGTGAGATGGTTTCTGCATACTTGCAGGATAGCTACATCCTAGGCAAAAATAATAATCCCATGAACTTCAGGCAAACAAAGCAGTGTGTGTGGCCACATTGACAAGTACTGCAGTAGAAAAACAAATTAGCTGTCCTCCAGCAAGCGTTGAGTCTGATAGGGTTTTCAGTGCGGCTGGTTACATTGCCAATGACCTCAGGACGCGGCTATCAAGCAGCAATGTTGGGAGACGAACATTCTTAAATATGAACCAACATCTCATACCATCTGAGTATCAAGTAGCAGAAACCACACATGAGCAACAAAGCCAGGACAAATATATTAACAGCAGCACATATGAGGAGGTGGAGGAGGGTTGCCACCATCTACCCCACTTGGGACCACTGCTATGACCGAAAAGTAATTTGTGTCAATAATCTGAGGAGGATAGAGATTTGACGAAAACATGACAATGGTAAAAAATATATACATACACAAATCACACCATACCAACCAGTCCCCCACCATAAACAACTACAAGACACATCTGCCACATTGTAGGTTGTACTTTATTTTTGTTATTACTTGACATCATCATTATGAATATCTGCCAGCGTCGCTTATGAAATAACAAAGGATAATACCTGCAATCCCTATATTCCCGTATATCTCTGTATGGGATATGATCAATCTAATGTGTGGATAAATAACAAATAGCACTATCTGTATATATAAGGATGAACAAGTCTATGGTGGGGAGGAAATGTAGTTGACTAGGTGTATAAAGAAGCTCCCTGTATGAAAAAGGAGAAATTCTCTAAACATGTATTGCTGCTGCTGGTTCCAGATGCTCAGATCTGTCAGTGAGGAGTCAATTTGAAGAATAAAGGGTGAAGTGTAGGTCAGTGCAACCAAAAACAAGAAGAGAAAACAATTGTGTACTAAGTGTAGTATGAATTGAAGTATTCAATATAATTCAATTGAAACATAAATCAATGGTATATAATATGCAGATATCAATAGTGTATGATATAGATAATAAATAGATATATATAGTAGAATATATCAATGCTATAGTCTTTTCAAATCGCATATATTGTAGAGATCTAGTAAGCACGTGGTGAGATGAATGACATAATATAACTATGGTACAGATGTACCCTTACTTGAAGTATACTTGATATTGAGCCCGTAGCACAGATCAGGTATGGATCTCACTGGAGTCTGGAGTTCTCACGAAGTCCTCTGCCCACTGGGTAGTATAGCCAATCCTCAGTTAGCTGTGCCGATCTTCATGCGTTAAACAAGGTGGCGATGTGCTAATCTGTTGTGATTACAGCTGTCAGCAGCAGACAGCGAACTTTAAACGCCTGTATCTCTTAAACCATAGCGGTTTGAGAGATATGTATTTTTGCATATAGCTCAGCTTTTTAAGCTCTTCTATATGCAAAAAAACTTTTTTTGGACATTACTAACACTTTAACACATGGAAAAGCCTGCCCGTAGTTGCAGTGACTGCAGTGTGAGGTGAGAGGTGAGAGGATTTTTAAAAAAAATCACCGGTTGTGGAAAGAAAATTGGGCTAATAGGAGTGACTGGAGTGAAGATATGAATGTAAGGGAAGAGGCTATTCCCAACCTGTAAATAACGAGTCTCCAGCTCCAGGAGTATTGAATAACGGCTTTTTGAATTGTGTTAATTGCCTATAAATCCTGCCAAAAAGAAAGCGGTTTAAAACATGCATGATGTTAAGATGTCATTTGGAAAATTTTTATTGACTTGATAAGGTGTGGAAAGAAGGAATAAGAATATTGAAATGATCTATGTAAATATGTGACATAGTGATCGTATTCTAATGATTTGGATCCTTGGGACATAAATACAACTGCTGAACGGGATTTGTACAACACAATTATCTTCCCCTTTTTAAATCATTTTGGATTTGAAGTTGTATATATATATATATATATATATCTATCTATCTATATATATAAAAGAAGACTTTGTGCCTGCCAAAACACACCCAGGGGTGGTATTAAGGAGGAGTTACTGTTCCCATTGGGTGATTCAATCATGCAGGGAGTTGGCCCGCCCCCACTATGCAGCCCACCCACCACTATCAAAGTCAGAAAAAAACAATATGGCCGCCACTTGCTCCTACACCACAGACAAACACACATGCCCCACTCACACAGCACCACACAAACACACACACATGCCCCACTCACACAGCACCACACAAACACACACACATGCCCCACTCACACAGCACCACACACACACACACACATGCCCCACTCACACAGCACCAAGCAGACATGCCCCCACTCACACACACAGCACCACATACACCACATACACACACAAAGCCAGAAATACATATGGCTGACACACACACACAGTCACTCACCCTGACTCCCAGAGGCCTCAGCAGGACCTGTACTGCAGCACCAGAGGAACAAAATTGCACTCAAAGGGTTAAGGTAGGTCCTCATTGCTCAATTATTTCTTCACTGTCATCATTTGCCATGCAAGACACAGGACAGACAGCCATCAGATTCACACTTAACCCACTGACTGCCACAGGGTTGTGTATCAAGTTTTACCCCTCAGGGAGTGTGTTCAAACTCCTCACACTGTAAACTTGCATTTCTCTCACACTTCTCCTCCTTCCCCAGCCTATTACTAACACTTTTCCATATTTATGTTAAGCCCCTCCCCCTACTCGCGATTAAGCCCCGCCCCCTTTTAACCCAGATTGCCCCATTTGTCTCTCCACATCAGCACCACATCAGTCCCCTCTAGGGACTTCACAAGTCAGTGTTCCCAGGTATGAACACACTTCCCACTGCTATTTAACTCTGACTAGGGTGACCACGGGTCCCGGAACGTCCGGGACTGTCCCTTATTTCAGGGACATGTCCCGCGTCCCGGGTCCCCTTCAACCGGGACAATGAAGTGTCCCGGAATGAAGCCAAGCCGCCCTGAATGTCAGCCTGCAAGCGGTGTGTCACATCATGGACGCCGCTTGCAGGCTGACATCCAGGGCGGCAATGCAACTTACCTGATCTGGAGGCAAGCGCTCTAGTAATACAGAGCGCTGGGAGATGACATCATCTCCCAGCGCTCTGCATTACTGAGCACAGCGCGTGGGAGCTTCAGCTCTGTGCCGGAGGAGGCACAGAGCACTTTGCACTCCGCTAGACCACCAGGGACTCAAGGTAAGGCAATAGGGTGACCACGTCCCGGAATGGCAGAAGGGAAATGTGGTCACCCTAACTCTGACATGCCTCTCTATACCTTAACCCTTTGAGTGCCAGAGGAGTACACAACTCATGAGCACATGTGTTTCTGCTCATATATGTTGCGTGTCTGTGTGTGTACATCTCTGTTACATATGTGTGTCCATATGTGCATCTCCAGTGTGTCTGTGTGTACATGTCTTTTGCATGTTTCTGCCGCTCACTGTGTGTATGTGCATACCTCCCAACATTTCACAGGGCCAAAGAGGGACACGTTAGTTTTAGGTAATATTATTGGGGGTGTGGCTGGTGGGCGGGGCATTAGTAAGAATTTTTAGGTTATTTCATGACCTATTACTGGCTATTTATGTAACTGAATAAATGATTTAGTTCAAGACCAAAGTATTTTATTTGCACAGACTAATGTATACACACATATACTGAAGTTTATTGCTTTATTGCTGTAGAGCAAAGTAATACACACCACACAGTCAGGGCTGGTGCAAGGATTTTTGCCACCCTAGGCAAAACCTAATTTTGCCGCCCATTTCGCTCCGCCCCTTGTGTCCCACCCCTTTATACCCTGCCTACTTATACCCAACCTCTTTTCATGATTGTCCTCTCTCTGCCCCCTGAGCCACTCTGCCCCTGTTCTGGAGATGCCTGTAAGAGATGCCCCCCACCAGCTCCAACTTGCCCCTTATCAGCTTCACTTTGGCCCACCAGCTCCACTTTGCCCCTATCAACTCCAACTTGCCCCCATCAGCTCCAACGTGCCCCCACCAGCTCCATTTTGCCCCCTCAGCTTCACTTTACCCCCTCAGCTCCAACTTACCCCCATCAGCTCCACTTTGCCCCCCATCCTCTACAACTTACCCCCATCAGCTCCACTTTGCCCCCCATCCGCTCCAACTTGCCCCCATCCGCTCCAACTTGCCCCCACCAGCTCCACTATGCCCTCTCAGCTCCAACTTTCCACTATCAGCTCCACTATGCCCCCAGCGGCTCCAACTTGCCCCCATCTGCTCCAACTTGCCCCCCCATCCGCTCCAACTTGCCCCACCAGCTCCACTTGCCCCCCCTCAGCTCCAACTTGCCCCCCCTCAGCTCTACTTTGCCCCCCCTCAGCTCCACTTTGACCCTCATCAGCTCCAACTTGCCCCCATCATCTCCAACTTGCCACCACCAGCTCCACTATGCCCCCTCAGCTCCAGCTTTCCCCTAACAGCTCCAACTTGCCCCCATCATCTCCACTTTGCCCCACATCTGCTCCAACTTGCCCCCTCAGCTCCACTATGCCCCCTCATCTCCAACTTGCCCCCCATCACATACCTGTATCTCCCGCGCAGTCTTCTCTTCAGTAATGCAGAGCGCGGCTGGAGATCATGACTCCCAGCGCGCTCTGCATTACTAAAGATCCGACCAGATGAGGGCGCGCTGTAGCAACACAGGCCTGACTGTGTTGTGGTTCCTGGCGTGGTGTGTGGGCGCAGCTCTTCTCCGCTGCATGCCCGCGCCCCCAGTACGTGTGCGCCCTAGGCCGGCGCCTACCTCGCCTATAGGTGGAGCCGGCCCTGCACACAGTCTGACCTCCTAAAAAGAGGGACAACAGGGTGGGAAAGAGGGACAGAGGGATTTGGCCCTCAAAGAGGGGCTGTCCCTCCTAAAGAGGGACACTTGGGATGTATGGTATGTGTCTGCCTGTATGCTGCATATGTCTGTGTTTATCAGTGTGTCTGCATTTCAAACACGTGCGCCCAATGGTCATAACATGACGGGCAACGCCGTCCCATGTTGCTAGTATATATATATATATATACACTCATCATTTCATCACTTTACTTCATATTTTTTTTGAGGATTTGGGGATATTAATCATGAGTATATTTCAGTTAGCACGAGTCTGATTTTTATTTAGTTATTTTTTATTTTTTCTTATTTTATTTTCTTTTTATTTTCATTTTATTTTATTTTATATTTTTATTTTATTTATCTGAAATTAGGAGTGATTTTAGCATAATTTTGTAGTTGGAAAATTTTTCATTATTTCTATTTGAGGGATTTATCATTTATTTATTCACTAAGATAGCGGGAATATATTAATAAGGTCACATTATTTAACAGAAGGGGTTTATGCACAAGTGGATGGTTGCAGGCACGGAGGATTTTTAGACCGGCAGAGACTAAAGGGTGATGGATGATGGGTCTGAGTGCTGCCCTGTAGGCAAGTATCATAGATAGACTGTTTTTAGGAACAAAGAGATGTTTAAAGGTGAATATAGAGATTAAATTTTGATTGTTCACAATTGTAATTTAATATTTTGGGGAACTATAGGGTACAAGTTTTTGACGCTTAAAGTATGTGACTCTCTGCCCCTGGGGGTTAGTGTCACAATAATATGTATTGCAGTAGCAACTTGGCGCGGGTTGGCAACAATCTGCAGTGGCGGCGACACACATATTATGCCATATAGAAATGTGGATTGATTAAAGGGGTATGGATTGATTGATGTATGTCCAGGATTGTTTTATATTGTATTGATCTGGGTTCAGTATTGATGTATATCATATTGTAATTTTTAATTTTTTTAATAAATATATGTTTATGCAAAAGAAGGTATCAAGTCATTCAGCAGAGATATGTATATTTGTTGGTTAATATTATTGAACATTGGTGCTATACAATATCATGTTGTTTTTCTTCTTTAGTTTAGAGTGGTTCCTTACAAGTGGGGGATTTGTGTATATTAGCGACATTAGATTTCAACCATTGTGGGCGCAGTCAGAGTATAGAAATAATTTTGAATAATTATGAAAGTGGTTTACTGATGGAGATGTGCACATTCCTGGTTGATAAGATGTCATCTGGAATATGAGGTGCAGTTCTGGACAGTTGGGCATCCATTCTTAAAAAGCATATTCTAGAATGGGAGAGAGTGCAGAGAAGAGTGTTAAAATACATGTAAGGAATGAAGGAACGAAAGTATGAAGAATGAACGATATTCTACAATGGGTAAGTGCAGAGACGAGCAACAACATTAAAGAAGCAGTAAACTTTTTTTTATGAAAACACATATTTTATAGAGCTTTTCCTGCTGAATAAAACAAAGTCACTCCCAGTTCAAATAACCAGGAAGTGCATTTACTGTGTTTACTTCCTGATAGTTCTAACTGACAGGAAGTGAATTTACTGTGTGATTACTTCCTGATAGTTCTGACAGGAAGTGAATTTACTGTGATTACTTCCTGATAGTTCTGACAGGAAGTGAATTTACTGTGTTTACTTCCTGATATTTCTAACTGACAGGAAGTGACTCAGCAGTTTCTATCTCATTCTATGGAGAACTGTATGTCTCTGACTTTTCTGACTTTCCTCTCCATTAGAATCTAACAGGAAATCTAATTAGAATTTGACCACTAGAGGGCGCTGCTAATGTAAAAAAACATGGTTTTAAACTGTAATAACTCTGGAAATATAAATCTCTCAGCAGCGGGAGTACCCTTATTTTACTCAGTAGGAAAATCCCTACATTATATATTTTTTTCATAAAAAAAGTTTACTTCTCCTTTAATTTAGGGAATGGAGGAATTCAAGTATGAAGAATGGTCAGCCAAACTTATTTTATTTACTCTAACGGAAAGAAGCCTAAGACAAGATCTTGTGAAGAAAAATGAAAAAAAAAAATAAATGATGGGGCGCCTATAGTGGGTTATCCAGTATAGAATGAGTCAATTCAAAAGTGTAACAAAGATTCACTCACAATATTTTACTGTTGACTGTCAAGCGTATGCTAGCAATCAACTATTATCACATTCAGGGTACTTTACCTGTTCCTGCTTAAGTATAGATCATCAGTTCCTGCCAGAGTTCTTCTTATCCGTCCTTATGCAGGCAATCCCAGTGCATACCTCCCAAGTGTCCCTCTTTAGGAGGGACAGTCCCTCTTTTAGACCCAAATCCCTCTGTCCCTCTTTCCCACCCTGATGTTCCTCTTTTTAGGAGATCAGACTGGCGAGGTGTATATATAAGTGTATCATACTGCTCTACAACAATAAAACTCACATTACTGTTTGTTTAAACATCAGTATATGTGTTTATAAATTAGTATGTGTAAAAATACTTTGGTCTTGCTATAAGTAATTTATTAGGTCACACAAGAAGGTGTCAATAGGTCATGAAATAGCCTAAGAATTCTCTGTAGTGCCCCGCCTACCAGCCACGCCCCCAGCAACACCCCCTAAAACACAAGTGTCCCTCTTTGGCAATTTGAAATGTTGGGTGGTATGCCAGTGTGACTGATAGATGTATGTAATATAATTAAAATAAATAAACAAAAAAGATGAATATAGGAAAAAAGCAGCAGCACTGATATAAAAAATGCAATTTATTAAAATCAACCCAGGCTTAATGGAACATGTTTCTCAGTTCAAGACTGCTTCAATATAGTCTGTATTAACAATGAAAAGGTAACAAATGGCTACAAAACAACTCTTTTAAAATCTATGAACGCACTTGATTGGCAGGATAAGCCATGAGGCAAGACAAACACTGAAAAAGATCAAAAAGGTCATATGTTGACCCCTTAATGGTACCAAAGTGTCATATGTTAACCCCTTAATGGGACCTGACAAATATTACAAAGAATTTTCAAAGTCCCACCCCAGAACTCATTCATATGAATCAAATGCAACAAAAAGAATTAAACATACATTGGCTTGAGGGTCAGTTTAATCTGTTGTATAGAGAAAATATCATTTCTGGCTTTCTCTGCCAAGGAAGAATTAACCCTTTGAGTGCCAGAGGGGTACGGAATGCATTGCTTTGCAATGCATTCCGTACCCCTCTGGCACTCAAAGGGTTAAACATTTCTTACAGCGCAAGAGTTTGTAAAAAAATGTAACCCGTATTCCCTCAGAGTCTGGTCTCTTGATCGGACAAGTCACAACAAGGGACAATCTTCTTACTGTGATCATAAGGAAAACCCTGCCATCCTCTTGACAGGTTTATCAGGTTTTCCCTTATGATCACTGAAGATTGTCCCTCTCTGTGATCCATCCGGACAGTCTTGCTGCTCTGAGGTGAGCAGTGTTACATCAGTAAAAGGGGCGGGAGGGGGATACTTTATCATTAAATTACTCTTGTACTACAACTCTGACAGTACTGAAATAACTATCCATGGCCAAAATACTATGAAGATTAATTGGAGCTGCTTTTAGAATTGAACTAAAAAAAACCCTGTGGCCCTCAAGTCCCGGCTGCACGTGCAGGAGACGGTCGTTAAGGGGTTAATATACACATACAATGCACAAGAACATACAAACAAATTCAGCTCTCTGTCAACCTTTTGAACAGAGATGTAGCTCTTGGGCCAAAATAATTGCTCAGCACTGATAGAAGATTAGATACATTTCAGGAGGGGATATGCAGGGTTATGGTTTGTGCTAGTAGATTAAACTAGAAGCTCCAGGGAATATTGTAACACCCATCTTGGACCTGGGTTCATCAAACTGTGGGAAGAGTAGTGTATCAAATACGCTGATTTTTGCCATGATCATTGATGGATACCTTTGGGTATTCATCAATGATCTGGCATGTTTCCCTTTTTTGCGTATGTGAATCAGGGAAAATTCTGTAAATTGCCAGTCCAGGGAAAAACCCATGTATACGCATAAGTGAAAATATGAATGAATGTGTGTTCGCCACATGCATTTAAATGGGATTCGCCACCTTGAAGCTAGCGGATCACATTTGCTGATCTATCTGGTCATCGCTTATGGAAGAATAAGCTATGGCCAGATACAATCCGAAAGTTGCTAAATGGGCGAATTGTTAATACACAAAGAAATCCTCTGATTTTCTTGCGCATTAATCCATTCACAGCTTGATGAATCCAAGCCTTGGAGACAGAAATTATTGCAAAGTTCTCATTTAAAGGGATAGTATTACTTGCAAATTACTAATCCCCATATTGTAACTTTGTTAAAAAGAATCTTATTGCCCCCAGTGTCATCTCTCAAAATTCCCCCCTCCTTCCCCCTTCCCTGACTGAACACTGAACGCTGACTGCAGGGATATCCGGTATTACTTGCATCAGGCGGCTCTGCAGCATTGCCGAGATCGTGTTTATAAAAAAGAAATTTTTCACTAAAACGGACTTCTATGTGTGATTGCAAACCAAGCACAAACCAAGCACAAACCAATCACAAACCAAGCACAAACCAATCACAAACCAGTCACAAACCAGTCACAAACCAATCACAAACCAAGCACAAACCAATCACAAACCAATCACAAACCAAGCACAAACCAAGCACAAACCAAGCACACGTAGACCGTTTTAGTGAAAGATTTCTTTTTTATAAACGCGATCTCGGTTCAGCTGCAGAGCCGCCTGATGCACGTAAGACTGTCGTACGACAGCTTCCCCTGCAGTCAGCGTTCAGTCTGGGAAGAGGGAAAGAGGGGGAACTTTGAGCGCTATAATCTCTCACACCATAAGGGTCTGAGAGATGACACTGGGGGTGATAAGTTTCTTTTTAACAAAGCTACAATATGGGGATTAGTCATTTGCAAGTATTACTATCCCTTTAAGAGATACACTGTGTCAAAGTTAAACTTGATGGATTTATATCTTTTTTCACCCTAATTTGCTTTGGATCTATGTAACTGTAAATTACATGAACCAGGAATGGGCACCTCTTACTCTGTTTACTGGATAACAATGGCAGTCTGAAGATGATGGGGGTTAACCCTTTGAATGTCAGAGAAATATCCATCTCATTACGATGCAATATGTTGAATATCTCTATGACACTCAATGGGTTAAAGCCCTAGAGCCAAAGGTTCCCCAATACTGACTCAAAAGGTGTACCCATTTGATTTATTCCTCGGCATCTATGAAGCTTACCATCTGCTGATTAATAAATATTTGTTCATCTGTTTTCATTTCTTTACACTCACGCTGATTTATGATCAGGTAATAATTCACTGCTGCATTTCTCATAAGGAAACACGTACAGAAAGGTTTCCTATTATATGTTTTCAGTGAAGCACTCCCGAATCATCAATCAGACGTAATGAGCCAAGACGCGCACTTCTGGTATAAATGCATATTAGAGTAAATACAAATAGAATACTTCCCGCTGTTTACAATGATTGGAGGGATTTCATTCAGAGCGCTGACAGCTTCTTAGTATTTAACACATTGGGCGTTTTGCAATCCTTTGCAGAGCAATGAAGTGGTTTAATCCTTTAAAGGGATAGTAATGTTTCATAATAAAAGCAACTCTAATTAATCATCATACTATTTGGACTTCGGAGAGTGTTATGTCAATTCTGTCTGAGTTGTAGTTCGTGTAATTCAATGACAAAGTATCCCCCTCCCGCCCCTTTTACTGATGTAACACTGCCCAGCCAGATCAGAAGGGAGGTGCCCAGGTAGACTGTAGAGAGGGACAATCTTCAATTAAGATAAGGGAAAAACCTGAAAAACTTGTCAAGGAGGGCAGGGCTTTCATTGTTCTCATAGGAAGAAGATTGTCCCCTGCTGTTATCTGTCTGGTCTATGGACTGGATTCCACATCTGAGAAGAGATGGCTTACACTAGGTAAAAGGGGTGGGAGGGGAAACTTTGCTTGTGAATATCTCTCAAACCATAAAGGTTTGAGAGATAAGACTTATATCGTTCTTCATGTTTTTTTTAATGTCTACAAAATAAAATAAAGATAAAACGAAGTATTACTATCCCTTTAAGTGGCAAAGGGGTACACAACGCATTGCTTTGCAATGCATTGTGTACCCCTCTGGTACTCAATGCTCATAACCATATGCCTTAAATCATACCCTGATCACTCCCATCTTAAAAAAGTCCTCTTCTGACCCCCTCTATGTCAAGTGTAATTGAATGATAAAGTATCCCCCTCCCGCCCCTTTTACCGATGTAACACTGCTCACCTCAGAGCAGCAAGACTGTCTGCATGGATCACAGAGAGGGACAATCTTCACTGATCATAAGGAAAAACCTGTCAAGGGGGGCAGGGTTTTCCTTATGATCACAGTAAGAAGATTGTCCCTTGCTGTGATCTGTCCGGTCAAGAGACCAGATTCCGCATCTGAGGGGAGGTGTCTTACACTAGGTAAAAGGGGGGGGATACTTTATTATTCAATTACTCTTGTACTACAACTCTGACAGTACTGAAATAACACTCTCCATGGCCCAAACACTATGAAGATTAAGTGGAGATCCTGTTTTTGTGAAACATTACTATCCCTTTAAGGACCATAGGAGCATGCGAAACATTTATAATTAGTTGCATGCTCCACCGTTCCTTGAAAAGTGAAGTATGTTTCCGTACTCTGCCTGCTTCATGTTTGAAAAACTGCCAGTAGCCCTTTTGAGCAAGGCACTCGGGGTCTCCATAGCTCTGGACCCCTGGACTGCTTTGCTCAACAGGTCCTCTCGAGATCCCCCTTTATCTTCGACTGCGAATAAGTTGATGTTTAGGGTTTGTACGATGACTCTGTGCCGTATTGGGTATCATTGGAAAACGTTACCTCCATGTCATTCTCCTCTTCATTGTAGGATTTGGCAGCTTCTTAGAATGGAGAAGATGACTGCGTACTTGCACGCCTCCTCTTCTTCATATCTGAGGATCCGGTCCCCTTGGGTGGACTCTGTACTGCCCCCTGACTTCTGCCGGGACTTGCTGCTCTGCGGATAATATCTATAACCCTTCCCGAGGGGTTGGGACATTTTTTTTTCCTTTCTTCTCCCCTCTCTATCTTTCTCACTTTCTTTGTCGTTCTTCTTTTCTTGGGTCCCGCTTTATGGTTTGATTTTTTTTTTTACTCTTCATTTGTACCCTCCCCGATTTTAGTTTTCCTGTACTCTTTCACCTTATAAAACCTAATAAACTTTAAATTTAAAAAAAAAAGAAAAACTTCCAGCAATTGTCATTTTTGCCTCCATGGACATGACATTAGAACCGACTGAAGATATTATTTCCTTTACAAAAGCACCAGGGCAAAATTCCTAGGTGGGGGGGACATTAGGATTTCCAGGGCAATGTTAGGTAGGTGGTACCTGTGTTCAACAGCAGCCTTGCTTTGCTTTTATTGCCCACTTGAAGATAGCATGCATTTCCACGACTTTACTATGTACGACTTACCTTTCTAGAAATGAATACAGTGGTGCAGTGAGCCATGCAGCTCTGATATTAATGCGATAAGACAGGGGTTAAAATTATAACCTTGTACCTGTGCGCATTTCTGAGTAGAAGATGTCTTCAAGTTTAGACCGCACAGAGAACAGAGACATCAACAGTGGGCAGATAAAATCTCTGCACATTTCTCAGCTAAAGCTGTTAACCCTTTGAGTGCCAGAGGGGTACGCAACGCATTGCAAAGCAATGCGTTGCGTACCCCTCTGGCAATCAAAGGGTTAAATATTTACAGTGGGTCACAAGAGCAAGAAGAGGGGCACTCAAAATGTTAACCCTTTACAATAGGGTGACCACATGTGACCATTCAGGGACACACATTTCATGAACAAGTCACGGCAAAGTCAGAACCCATAGGGTGACCAGACCTCACCTTTAACTGGGGACACATATGGAAAATACATACTGCAGGGCTTCCTTGATTTTAGTGCAGTCCTGAAATAGGCCTATTTCCTATGTGTCCCCGGTTAAAGGTGAGGTCTGGTCAGCCTACCATACAAGGTGGTGTACAAATGCAATTCCTCTCTAAAATAGGGGCTAAAATCAAAATAATAGTGCTGCACCTGTCTTTCATCTATATATATTAAGTTGCCCATGCTGAGAACCCCGCCACGGAAACGCTACATGTAAATAACACACATTTGAACTGCAATAAGTTTTGAATAAAACAGCTCTCATCAGTGGGGAGATTAAAGGGATAGTAATACTTAAAATGTAAAAAAAAAATGTTGTAGGGTTTATCCCCCTGAGTAAAACAAGGGTACTCCCACTGCTGAAAGATGTTTTATTCAAACTTATTACAGCTCAAAGTTGAATTTTTTTTAGGTGCAATATCACAGTGGCCTGAAATTGTACAGTGGCGCTGTTGCTACACCATCCTATGGAGATATATGTTCCCGGGACCAGAGCTGTCTATAGGATGGTGTAGCAACAGCGCCACTGTACAATTTCAGGCCACTGTGATATTGCACCTAAAAAATTCAACTTTGAGCTGTAATAACTTTTGAATAAAACACCTTTGAGCAGTGGGAGTTCCCTTGTTTTACTCAGGGGGATAAACCCTACAACATTTTTTTTTTTTAAACATTTTAAGTATTAATACCCTTTCAAGTACTAGTACCAGATATATAAGCTTGCGATTAGTGATGTGGTTAAATTACAGAAGTAAGACTCCCGCCACAACAAAATATTAGAGAATAAGGGATCTAGTTGTATAATAGGACACACGTATAAATACAAAGGTGTGGCAAAATCACCAAAAGGTCTTCTTTGGACCCAATCTAAAATTGCCATTCTTTTAAACAGAGTTGATCTGTGGTGAATGAAACAAAGCGGAAACTAAGTAGACATTTTGATATGATCGTGATACTACTGAAAGTCATAAAGTGACTGTTTTGGGGAGGGGGCAATGTGCCTTTGTATCATCAGACATTGCAATGTGTCTGAAATCTTTATATAAAGCTGTGAAATAATACCATAGCTCATTACACAGACAGGTTAAAAAAAACAGCCTTGAGGACCAGAAGGTTGCACATCTGTCTTACACCCAATGGATTAACGTTACAGCGGAACTACCACCCGACAAAATCTTTAGCTTAACTAAGTCCCCATCTGGTGACTAGCTGCTTAGTAGCGCTAGTCACCAGAATTATTACCTTATTTAATAGATTTCTCCTCTCTTCCATGGGTGACAGGCAGGACAGAGTGTGGACACCTCGCCATTGTGACATCCGCGCGTCTGCGATATAATTCCCAGCCGGAGCCAAATGGCTCCTAGCAACGTCTCCTAGACCCGGCTGGGACTGACATTGCAGGCGTGTGGACGTCACAATGGC
Source organism: Rhinophrynus dorsalis (assembly GCA_037306005.1). NCBI lineage: Eukaryota > Metazoa > Chordata > Amphibia > Anura > Rhinophrynidae > Rhinophrynus > Rhinophrynus dorsalis. The sequence goes on along the minus strand of CM074719.1, from coordinate 620,606,315 downwards.
AAGATGTCCGCACTCCGTCCTGCCTGTCACCCATGGAAGAGAGGAGAAATCTATTAAATAAGGTAATAATTCTGGCGACTAGCGCTACTAAGCAGTTAGTCGCCAGATGGGGACTTAGTGAAGCTAAAGAATTTGTCGGGTGGTAGTTCCACTTTAACTTAGGACCAAAACATTAACATAGGAGCAAAGCTCATAACTATAAAGTGATCTATGTGAGTTGCTTACAGCACAGTCCATAAGCTGCAGTGAGTTGCCCAAATATATTCTTTTTAATTTAATAAGCTATGTGTTTGTATGTTGTAATGTTAAAGACTCGGAGCTGCTCAGCCACACTATGACTGCAGTGCAGCGTGCTGTTCACTCTAATTCTCCCAGTCCTCTTCCAAAACTTACACAGCCACCTGTCACAGAGACCGTGATACATTGTTACTCGCTTGTGTCTCCCAGGGCACAAGGGCTGCCTCTGGGCGGCATACGTAACACACGCACACACCAGCCAGCCAATAAGGAGAGAAACATATTGCAAATACTCTGCCTTCATTGGCTGATGATGGTTGTGCATGGAGGCAGAATAGGGATGACATATAGGCTTTTCAGATTCCGAAACTCTTTATTGTCCCAGTGGGGGATGATTCGGGACGCGGGACACAGCACCAAATTAAAGCGGAACTTTCAGATAATAGCAAGTCGCCATGCATTCATTAAATGCATGGAGACTAGCTTGAAAATATATGTCTTACCGTAAAAAAATACTTGTGTCTAAAGGAATCCGTCCCGTTTGGAAACTGGAACTGAGGTTAGAGTGCAGACATCTTGTCTGTGCGCATGCGCTGTCAGTCCCGGTTTCCATAGAGTAGACTGCTTCTCACCATATGGTCACCGGAAGGAACTAACGGCGCAGGCGCATAGACAGCACTACCCTGCCCCTCAACCCCGAAACAGGACAGATTCCTTTAGACAAGTATTTTTGCCATGCATTTAATGAATGCATAGTGACTGGCTATTATCTGAAAGTTCCGCTTTAAGGGACAATCCCGGGCATTCCAAGACGCATAGTCACACTACCTTACAACCGTTAGGCTATATACAAACAATCTCTTTATTAGTATAATTTTATCAGAGCAGATTTAAAGGGATAGTAATGGATCTTTTAAACTTAATTTAATATTGTAACTATTAAAAAAATAAAGTAATTTGAGGCCAGTTTTATCTCTCAAACCTTTGTAGTTTGTGATATATACGATTACAAAGCTCCCCCTTGACTGACGTCAGTGCTTTTTCTTACAGCAGGCAATCCTGGTTCACAGACCAGCCGGCGACTCTTCAGCAGAGCCAAAATAGCGCGATCTAAACACAAATACTTCATTGGAACAGTCTACAAAATGTGACTGGTTTGCAAGCACATTTTGTAGACCGTTCCAATGAAGTATTTGTGTTTAGATCATGCTATCTTTGCTCTGCTGAAGAGACACTTTGTAGACCATTCCAATGAAGTATTTGTGTTTAGATTGGGCTATTTTGGCTCTGCTGAAGAGCCACCAGCCGGTCTGCAGACCACAATTGCCGGCTGACGTCAGGGAAAGGGGAGGGAGGGGGGAACTTTGTAATTCTATAAAGGTTTGAGAGATAAAACTGTCCTCAATTACTTAATTTTTTTAATAGCTACAATATTAAATTACGTTTAAAAGATCCATTACAATCCCATTAACAATAGGGTAAAGTAGGCAGCTGGGATGGATAAAACAATTCGCCTAAAAAAAGCAAAACAGGCACACAAAAAAAAAAAATTGGCACTATGCTGAGTGGGAATTTTTTTTGTGAATAAGTGCTATTTTCTGTTTTTCCCTGCCTTGTTCATTGCATGGAAATAAAATGATAAGAATGAATACCCCCCACATCAAAGCTCGAGTCCTGCAGGAACATGTGGGAACAGCGTTCATGTACATTTTCCAGAGCAGGAATGCCGCTCCCACTAGCAGGACTACCCCGCTCAGTACTGCAACACAGTCAGGTCTGTGCCTTCTTCGGCACAGACCTGTAGCTACTGAGCTCCCTCTTAGCCGTCGGCTCTTTAGTAATGCAGAGCGCGCTGGGAAATTATATTATCTCTCACCACGCTCTGCATTATTGAAGAGAAGACCGCATGGGAGCTTCAGCAGCTACAGGTCTGTGCCAACAGACCTCTCTTGCCAGGTCACTGGACCACCAGGGAGGTAGGAAACGAACACGGGGGGGGCAAGTTGGAGCTGATGGGGGGCAAGTTGGAGCTGATGAGGGCAAAAGTTGGGCTGATGGGGGCAAGGTGGAGCTGATGGGGAGCAAGTTTGAACTGATGGGTGCAAAGTGGAGCTGGTGGGGGCAAGTTGGAGCTGATAGGGCAAAGTGGAGCTGATGGGGGCAAAGTGGAGCTGGTGGGGGCAAGTTGGAGCTGATGGTAGGCAAGTTGGGGCTGATGGGGGGCAAGTTGGAGCTGATGGGGGAAATGTGAGGTCAATGTTGAGATGATGGGGGCAAGTTGGAGCTGATGGGGGGAGATGTGAGGGCAATGTGGAGATAATGGGGGGCAATGTGGAGATGATGGAGGAAATATGAAGCTGTTGGGGGAAATGATGGGGGGCAATGTGGAGATGATGGGGGCAATGTGGAGAATATGGAGGCAATATGGAGCTGGAGGGGGGAAATGATGGGGAGCAATGTGGAGATGATTGGAGCAAGGTGAGGGCAACGTGGAGATGATGGGGCAATGTGGAGATGATGGGGGCAGTGTCGAGATGATGGGGACAATGTGAGGGCAGTGTGGAGTTGATGAGGGGCAATATGGGGATGATGGGGGTAATATGAGGGCAATGTGGAGATGATAAGGGCAATGTGGAGATGATAGGGGCAATGTGGAGATGATGGGGGGTAATGTGAGGGCAATATGGAGATTATGGGGGCAATGTGGAGATGATGGGGGGTAATGTGAGGGCAATGCGGAGATGATGGGGGCAATGTGTGTGCATGCAACAGTGATAGAGACAAAGACACATGTAACAGACACACACACATATAGACACAGAAACTCCCACACACATGCACTGACATAGAGTGAGATAGACACACTCATACATGAAATGATGCACACACACATGTATAGAGAGAGAGACACACTTCACATGAACCAGACATTTATTTTGGGTGGGGGGAATCTTGAGTGAGTTCTCACACTTTTTTCCCAGGACTTGACCCCTGCACCACATGGAAAATTTCCCTGGGATAGTATAAATGAGGTGTCATTCTGTGTTTTTTAGACAGAGAGAAAGAATCACAATTTCGAAGCTAGAGAAGATAATCAAGTAAAGTGTTGTTAGAGTTTACTTTAGGGAGTCTTGTGGGCAGATCATTTTTTTCTGTGTTAAGGGAGTCTTGGGGAATGTGAAGGGAGAAAGGAGATTTACCCCAAAAAAACAAAAACCTCGTTCAGTGGTTCTCAACCATTTTTTGTTCAAGGCACCCCTAACACACAATCTAGACTTTTCGGGGCACCCCTAACTTGGTTAATATAATTTATCAAGAGCATAATAAAGGATACAATTAATAAATATACAGATATTATGAGGTCTCACAATCATAGTAATTAAAATAAACATATTGGCCATAACAATTTCCATATTTCTACATTTAAAAGACAATATTCACATTTTTGTTAGTCTTCAGAGAAAACATGGGTTACCCTAATTTGATGTCTGTGGCACACCAAATTACCACAGCATCCTGGTTGAAAGTCACTGATCTAGTTTGATTGAGATGACACAGGTTAGGTGATCCAGGTTCCTTAAAAAGCTGGCTGAGCCTCTGTGACTGACTGACAGAATAATTTGCAGAGTGACATCCCAGAGACCAACAAGTACAACTGACTCGACAACAGTCAGAAGAAAAGGGACCAGCATATTGACTAATGTCCATCCTCGTCCTGTACTATAAAAAATTAACACTGCAGTGACATCGGGAGTGATAGAAAGCAGCTGCTCAAATCCTCTTGACACTAGCCACAGACAAAGAAAGAGAGAAGCAGTCACACATGAAGGGATGTTTTTTGTAGAGAGTGACAGAGACATTAAACAATAAAAAAATGTAAAATATATATATTTTTTTTTACTGATATGAGACACAGACAAGGACCCTCACGTGAGCTGTGACTGAGGATGGCTGTGAGAGATACTAGAGACAGAGACTAATATGATACAGAATTCTGTAAAGACATTACACGGTTGAAACCCACACAAGTTTGATAATGTCCAGCAAATGTACTAGGGGCTGGGGTAAGGAAAAAGGAGTAGGGAAAGTGTAGGGACGTGTTAGTAAAGTAGTAGTTTGAAAACTGAATGCAGATATTGTGACTGCAGTGTGTGTAATAAATGCTAATGATCCTACTTTTAAGAAAAACTGTAAACAACAATGGAGGAGAGTTACTAAGTGTTGATAAAGAGGTGATAGAGTGGTGATAAAGTGACAATTACTCCTCCAGTTTATCACTACTTCAATTCCTGTGTTATTCTGTGGAGCCAATGCACTGAGATTTCTTCAGCTCTGGAGATCTTAGTGAATAGGCTCCATAGAATAACACAGGAACTGAAGAAGTCACCTCCACTTTATCACCGCTTAGTGAATCTCCCCCAGTGAGTCACACTGTAGGGCTGATGGCATAAAGGAGGAGGAGGGTGTAGCAGTTCAACCAACTGGGCCATCTGAGAGTGAATGTAACAAGTACAGCACCCATCATGAACGTTGTAGAGAACATTCTAAAAATCTCTCTAAGAGGAAAAGTAAAGAGAAATTGTTTAAAACTGTAAAAGTCTAGAGGAATATGTGAGCACTGGTGAAGAAGCCCTTCAGACATAATCATCACCATCACCTCTTACAAGTCCAACACCCATGTGCTACGCAGGTCATCAACATCTACAACCCTAGCTATGATGAATGTTTTGGCTGCTGTTGGAAGTGCAGCACCACTGACATCTACTGCTAATACATTGCAACATCTAGTCCCAGTATTGGTAGAAGTAGTCCCACAGGACTCCTCAATCTAAGAAGTTAACAGTATGGTGATACATCACTCAGTCAGGATCCAAATGATAAACATGTTGCTATCTTTTGTCTGTGTAAGAAGAATGTGAGCAGGGGAAGCAGGCTCACACCTAGGCACATCTCTACTGAGATCCCACCTGAAGCACAAACACTGGTCAAACTGTAAGACACACCATCAACATGTCAGAGGCGCCATAACTAGTAGCAGAAGAAGAACTCCTAAAAATTCCTGGCGAGCTGGGACACATAATTGTAGTTCTGTGGATGTGTAAGAGAGTGTGCCAAGATTCCCTTTACTTAAAATAACACATATGGCTCCTGCTGCTGTCTTTAAAAGGCAAATGAGCTTGTTGTAGGAGATGACAAGAGTCACAGATTGCCCTCACATGCTGACTCCACCTCCATCACCTCCTCTATTAATGTTGTTAAAGCAATAAAGTTACATGGTTCTACTGCCACATACTGCTAAGCCACACTTACTGAGTTCTTGGGAGGGAGTCAAAAACTTCATAAAAGTAATTCCCAAAGTACACTGATGAAATGGCAAACTTGTCAAAATATTGGAGGTTACCTTGTTGCCTTATGCTTTTGTAGAAAACTGAGGTAAGGGATAGTAATACTTAAAATGTAAAAAAAAATATGTTGTAGGGTTTATCCCTCTGAGTAAAACAAGAGCACTCCCACTGCTGAAAGGTGTTTCATTCAAAAGTTATTAATTTTCAAAGTTGAATTTTTTAGGTGTAATATCACAGTGGCCTGAAATTGTACAGTGGAGCTGTTGCTACATGATCCTATGGACAGCTCTGGTCCCGGGACCATAAATCTCCATAGGATGGTGTAGCAATAGCGCCACTGTACAATTTCAGGCCACTGTGATATTGCACCTAAAAAATTCAACTTTGAAAATTAAGAAATTTTGAATGAAACACCTTTCAGCAGTGGGAGTACTCTTGTTTTACTCAGGGGGATAAGCCCTACAACACATTTTTTTTTACATTTTAAGTATTACTATCCCTTTAAAGAAATTAGTCACATGGTACATCTAGCTTGTATATCCCAACTGCAGTTATTTTTTCAGGATGGCTGTGTCAGAATTGTGCAAGCAGGTGGTTAGCGTGGTGGGCAAAGGGCTGAAAAGTGAAAACCTCATACTGAAAGAAAAATCCCCTGACAACAGATATGTGGGGAAGTGGACAGACTGTAGTCTATATGACAATCACTGCTCACTGGGTTCCCCCAGACACCATCAGTGGGCAACACTAGCTTGCAGCATCAAGTAACAGTGAATAATATTGCCTCAGGTTCAAGCAGTATAAATAAAAGACAGCAGCAGGATAGCCCAGGTCATCATTGTTCCACTGTTTGAGAGCTAATCCCACAAAGACATAGATGTATTAAATAAACCACAGCAATGGCTTGTATCCTGCTTCTTGAAAGCTGGATTTGTGTCTGCTGATAATGCCTTCCAACATAATATCTGCCTTGAGAATAGGTGATATAGTGCATGTACCTTGCTTTGCCCAGGTCCTAAATCTAGTTGTGACTAGATCCTTCTCAGAATGTGAAACCCTCAGAGATATTCAAAATATTGCCTGCAAAGTCTGTGCCCATTTTAGCCGCTCCCACAGTGCTTGCAACACATTATAGTCCATCAGCTTGGCATATTGAGTGGATGTCATGTCTACACCCAATTTCCTGCTTTCGATTGACTCACCACCATTACATTGCCATGTGTGCTCAGTTTACCACACAAAGTGCAATGGGTGGAGACAAGCTTCCAGATCCTCACATCTGCAGACTTGCTATCAGCTTGTGGTGGTAACGAAAGTAATGGCAGTACTGCAGAGGAGGGTCCAGTGGGGGACAATGAGGATATTTTCTCAGACCTGGACCGTAGCAAAAGAAGACAGTGAAGAACTAGATGCTACCATGATCATGAAAGGCTGGTGAGATGTCTCAGTTGGTTAATGCACCAACTGTAGAACCTGTTCAAACCTCAAGGTTGCAGGGTCAGCTCAGCTTTTCATCCTTCTGAGGTACATAAAATGAGTACCATTAAATTGGGTAGTAATTTCTATAACCCCAGAACATACTTGAAAATGAGAGACAATCTAAATGTATCCTTCCTGGTAAAATACTATGAGATTAATATTAAACTTCCAAGCTGTCTTTGTACGTGCTTTTCCTCCCACATACCGTCACACTTTTCATCACCTCGGAAGGCAGCGCAGTAACAGCAGTAGAAGCAGGCACAGGTCGCTGACCTGTGCTGCTTCTGATAACAGTATCCAGTGACAGTCTCAAATTGTGCTAGGCAGCACTCCAAAACAACTTTATTCTTTTTCTCCTTTTATTAATATGTCCGGTTCTCATGGGGAATTCAGTAACGTTTGCACCAGAAAATCTATTGCTTTCCCTATTGCTTTCACTGACTATTCCTCACTACCTGAGCAGTATGGTCACTCCAGCTCTTCGTACTAACTATAACCTCCGCTTCACTGCTAACACCTCACTGACTTCCACACTACCTGATCAGTATGATCACTCCAGATCTCCATACTAACTATAACCTCCGCTCCACTGCTAACACCTCACTGACTATTCCACACTACCTGAGCAGTATGATCACTCCAGATCTCCATACTAACTATAACCTCCGCTCCACTGATAACAACTCACTGACTATTCCACACTACCTGAGCAGTATGATCACTCCAGATCTCCATACTAACTATAACCTCCGCTCCACTGATAACAACTCACTGACTATTCCACACTACCTGAGCAGTATGATCACTCCAGATCTCCATACTAACTATAACCTCCACTGCTAACAACTCACTGACTATTCCACACTACCTGAGCAGTATGATCACTCCAGATCTCCATACTAACTATAACCTCCACTGGACTGCTAACAACTCACTGACTATTCCACACTACCTGAGCAGTATGATCACTCCATATCTCCATACTAACTATAACCTCTGCTCCACTACTAACAACTTACTGACTATTCCACACTACCTGAGCAGTATGGTCACTCCAGATCTCCACATTAACTATAACCTCTGCTCCACTTCCAGCAACTCACTGACTATTCCACAATACCTGAGCAGTTTGCTCACTCCAGCTCTCCCTAATTCCAATAACCTCTGCTCCACTGCCAGCAATTCGCTGACTACTCTAGTCTACACTACACATTTCATACTTTCTATGACCTCCACTTTACTGCCAGCAACTCGCTGAATATTCCACACTACCTGAGCAGTATGATCACTCCAGATCTCCATACTAACTATAACCTCCACTCCACTGCAAACACCTCACTGACTATTCCACACTACCTGAGCAGTATGATCACTCCAGATCTCCATACTAACTATAACCTCCACTCCACTGCTAACAACTCACTGACTATTCCACACTACCTGAGCAGTATGATCATTCCAGATCTCCATACTAACTATAACCTCCACTACTAACAACTCACTGACTATTCCACACTACCTGAGCTGTATGATCACTCCAGATCTCCATACTAACTATAACCTCCACTACTAACAACTCACTGACTATTCCACACTACCTGAGCAGTATGATCATTCCAGATCTCCATACTAACTATAACCTCCCTTCCACTACTCACAACTCACTGACTATTCCACACTACCTGATCAGAATGATCACTCCAGATCTCCATACTAACTATAACCTCCACTCCACTGCTAACAACTCACTGACTATTCCACACTACCTGATCAGTATGATCACTCCAGATCTCCATACTAACTATAACCTCCACTGCTAACAACTCACTGACTATTCCACACTACCTGAGCAGTATGATCACTCCAGATCTCCATACTAACTATAACCTCCACTACTAACAACTCACTGACTATTCCACACTACCTGAGCAGTATGATCACTCCAGATCTCCATACTAACTATAACCTCCACTACTAACAACTCACTGACTATTCCACACTACCTGAGCAGTATGGTCACTCCAGATCTCCATACTAACTATAACCTCCACTCTACTGCTAACAACTCACTGACTATTCCACACTACCTGAGCAGTATGATCACTCCAGATCTCCATACTAACTATAACCTCCACTACTAACAACTCACTGACTATTCCACACTACATGAGCAGTATGATCACTCCAGATCTCAGTACTAACTATAAAACTCATTCACTATTCCACACTGCTTGAGCAGTAAATTAATTCCTGCTTTCCATACTTCCTATAACCTTTCCTCCACTGCTAGCAACTCACTGCATATTAGAGCAAATACTTCGCTCCAGAACCTCTTTGATTTGATGAATAAGGTCCTTTTTGTTATCAGTGTTCTTGAGGACAAACATGACAATAAGAGGAATCTCAATGTATTTGTCTTGGTAAAACACTTTCTAAATAAACAAAGGAGGCAAATATAGTCGTTGATACCTTAAATTTAGGATGCAAGCTTTCCAGACCTCTTAGGTCTCTTCCTCAGCTATGTAAGAGGTCTTGAAAGTTTGCATCATAAATCTGCTTTGTCAGCCAATAAAGGTATCAGTGATTATATTTGTCTCCTGTATTTCTGTGGCTAACACGGTACCAACTGTAATCTGTAAATAAATAAACTAAAAAAAAAAAGCTCAATTTATATGGCATAATAAATTCAACAGTTTGTGCCAAGGAAGCTCAAGTCATTTGTCTTCATAGTTTATTAAATAGACCCCTATGTGTTAAAAACATTTAATAAGACAGAGGCATGCTACAGGGCATGAAATAAATTTAGATCAATTTCATCTAAATATTTATGGTTGTTTGGTTATGTTACATGGATTTCTCATAACAGTAAAATCCGTGACTTTAAATAAATATTGACCACTATAACTTATCATGCAGAAACTGTATTTCGTTTAATTTTAGAGCAACATAAATCACAGTAAGTCTGATGCCTAGTGGAGGGGTGGGGGTTTCAGAAAACAAGGACTTATTCCTTCTACAGGAGACCTTAACATTGACCACTTCCAAGAGCCAGAAAGAAGTAAATGAGTGTTCAAGCACGTGTCTGTGTGTGTGCCAGTATATATATATATATATATATATATATATATATATATATATGTGTGTGTGTGTGTGTGTGTGCAGGGCCGGATTTACATCTCAGGAGCCTGCAGGCACAGAAATCTGAAGCAGCCCCCCCCCCATCTCTTGGCCATCTCCACTGGACACCTACACAGTGCTCCAAATCACCACATTACCCCCCATATAACCATATTGCCCTCACATTGCCCCCCATCAGCTCCATATTGCCCCCATCAGCTCCATATTGTCCTCACATTGCCCCCATCAGCTCCAACTTGCTCCATCAACTCCAACTTGCCTCCACATTGCCCCCATCAGCTCCACATTGCCCCCATCAGCTCCAACTTGCCCTCACCTCCATCATCTCCACATTGCCCCATCATCTCCAACTTGCCCCCATCAGCTCCAACTTGCCCTCGCATTGCACCCATCAGCTCCAACTTGTTCTCACATTGCCCCATCATCTCCAACTTGCTTCATATTGCCCCCATCATCTCCACACTGCCCCCATCATCTTCACATTGCCCCCCATATCCGTTTCCTACCTCCCTGGTGGTCCAGCGGCAGGAAAAATCTGTGCCTCCTTCTGCACAGACTGTATGCTTTTGCTTCCGCGCGGTCTTCTCTTCAATAATGCAGAGCGCTGGGAGATGATGTCATGGAGATGATGTCATTTCCCAGTGCTCTGTATTACTAAAGAGCCTACGAGGGAGCAACAGCATACAGGTCTGTGCCAAAGAAGGCACAGATCTTACGATGCGGCTGGTTACTTCTGCCACTGTGCGAGGTACGAGCGCTGTGAATAAAAATATTTTAAGAAAAAAAAATGTATTTCAGTGACAGGCACCCCTCTCTGGGGTGCGCCTGTAGGCAGAGGCAAATCCGGCTGTGTGTGTATGTGTGTTTATACATGTATGTGTATATGTGTTTGTGTATGTGTCAGTTTGTGTGTGTGCCCTCGCACTTGTGTGTTAATGAAGGATGTTGTGTGATTGCAGGACTAGTGGCAGTAGGGGGTAAACATAAGGAATACATTGCAGGAATTTCAGTATTTGTGCGGGAATACTTTCCAAAAGTAAGTTTTGTCTTCATTTCTTTCCCCCAGGGATTTCCACAGAAATAACACATTTTGAAAGCCATACATGTAGGCACTAATAGCAATTGCTGATGTTTTCGTGCAATAAACATATTAATACTTTGATGTTGAATAAACATGCTCCTAAATTAATGCCATGGTTAATCAGACACATTATTGCTAATTGTGTTGCTGAATTAGGCACAATCGTTGGTGGATATTTTAGCCGCTCCCACACTTCAAACAGATTGTAAATACATCTTAGATACCAAATGTGCCCTTTGTTTCGTGAAGCCTGACTCCATATACACAGAAATGCCTGGGATTAGGAAAGTAAAGCCATCGCGTCCGCTGACGTACCGGGATCGTTAAGCTGGTCCAGTACTTAAGGACAATTCACAGTCCTGGTACGCGGTGCAGGGGCGCAGTGAGCAATACCGGGGACTGAAGTTGATTGCTCCAAGACCAGAGCGATCTCTTTCAGTCCCTCGTTCAGCGTGCCGGCACACGTGACCAGTCATGCGGGGTGGCACGTCAAACTTCCCTATCTGGTCCTTAAGGGGCTAAAATATCTGTAGGGGGGACCACTGGTCCTTAAGGGGTTAAAATATCTGTACATTCCAGCTGAGTATTTCAGCTTCATTGGGGTGTGTGTATGAACTTGACAGTCCAGATCCACTGGTCTTGGATCCACTTCAGAATGTGCCCTAAATAATTGCTTTAGTGCAAACTGCTGAAAACACTCTGCTGTTGTTAACCCCTTAACGACCTATGACATGTCAGGACCGTCACGGCCATCCAGCACTGGTGATGTCATAGCATGTCATGGATTTCCGGGTTTGCCCGGAATCCACTGAAAAAAAAAAAAATGTGCCGTGGTCCTTAATGGCCGCTCAACCACGGTTTGGGTGGTCGTTAAGGGGTTAATACTATATTTCCAACAAGACTGTTATTTCTGCCCCAACAGCTGGAAAATGGCGGAAAGTTATGCCATTTTCACTGCACCTTGTTTTATACATGACATTAAAGAGATAGTAATGTTTCACAATAAAAACAGCTCCAATTAATCTCCATAGTATTTGGGCCATGGAGAGTGTTATTTCAATTCTGTCAGAGTTTTAATACAAGAGTAATCCAATGATAAAGTATCCCACTCCCGCCCCTTTTACCTAGTGTAACACTGCTCACCTCAGATGTGGAGTCTGGTCTATTGATCGGACAGCTCACAGCAAGGGACAATCTTCTTACTGTGATCATAAGGAAAACCCCTTGAAGGAGGAGGGCAGGTTTTTCCCTTATACTAACAGTAGATTGTCCCTTGCTGTGATCCATCCGGACGGTCTTGCTGTGCAGCTTTACATAGGTAAAAGGGGCTGGAGGGGCACACTTTATGATTCAGTTACTCTGGACCTACACATCGTAGCGAATGATAATAATCCTCTTCATGGCCCAAAAACTATAAAGAAAAAATGGAGCTGCGTTTATTTTGAAACATTATTGTCTCTTTAAACAAAGTGTAGACCTGTGTTTCTCAGCTCCTGCCCTCAGGACCCACTAACAGGTCAGGACTTAGGGATTTCTCTGCTAGAACACAGGTGTGGTGATCAGAGGCTCATTCACAATGATTAACTCACCTGTGTTCTAACAAGGAAATCATCAAATCCTGGCCTGTTAGTGGGTCCTGAGGACAGGAGTTGAGAAACACTGCACTAACAGGCCAGGACGTAGGGATTTCTCTGCTAGAACACAGGTGTGGTATCAGAGGCTCATTCACATTGTTTAACTCACCTGTGTTCTAACAAGAAATCATCACATCCTGGCCTGTTAGTGGGTCCTGAGGACAGGAGCTGAGAACCACTGCACTAACAGGCCAGGACTTGGGGATTTCTCTGCTGGAGCACAGGTGTGCTGATCAGAGGCTCATTCACATTGATTAACTCACCTGTGTTCTAACAAGGAAATCATGTGATCAGAGGCTCATTCACACTGATTAACTCACCTGTGCTCTAACAAGGAAATCATGTGATCAGAGGCTCATTCACACTGATTAACTCACCTGTGCTCTAACAAGGAAATCATCAAATCCTGGCCTGTTAGCGGGTCCTGAGGACAGGAGTTGAGAAACACTGGTGTAGAGGGAAAGAACAGCACAAAACTCCTGTAGACTGCTACATTGCCTTCACCATGGTGTTAAGGGAAAAATGTTCAGTATAACTATCTTAAAGGGATAGTAACCCCCCCCAACAACTTGACGGCAAAATACAGCAATGATAGAAACATACCGAACACACTTAGTCCCATATCTCAAACCTTTATGGTTTGAGAGGTGTAAGGCAAGACAGACCTCCGCTCCCTCCCCCTTTTCATACGTCCGCTGTATAGCGGACGTCATGAGATCTGGCTTCCAGCACCAGACGGCGGCTCTGCAGGAGCGCTGTCATCTACATATCTCCGTATTATTAGTTCATGGGTATGGTCTAAAACATGTGCCTGGCTTGCAAGCACATGTTGTAGACCATTCCTATAAAGTAATTATACAGAAGTATCTAGATGTCAGAACTCCTGCAGAACCGCCGTAAGTCGGCTGACCGGATTCTGTCTCTGACAGCTTTACAGCACGTCAGGCAGAAGGGGGAGGGAGCGGAGGACTGTCTTGCCTTACATCTCTCAAACCATAAAGGTTTGAGAGATGGGACTAAGTGTGTTCGGTATGTTTCTATCATTGCTGTATTTTGCCGTCAAGTTGTTGGGGGGGGGGGGGTTACTATCCCTTTAATAAATTGGATTTACACAGGCCTAGGACAATATTATTGACTCCTGCTCCTATTTTTTTTTTCATGGAATTGTTTTCCTACATTGCCCCCACTGTGTCTATCTTTGTAAATGTATTCGAAAGATTTAACCCTCTCAGTACCAGATGTGATGCATACCCCTAGGACATTCAAAGGGTTAATATAAAATGTGAGTGCAGGCAATAATTGCGTACGAAAGGCCATCAGAGCAGTGCAAATGCTGAGAAATGGCATCAAACAGGTTACGTGTATTGCAGAGATGTGGAAACCTTTGTACAGTTTCCCTGATTGCTTCCTTCTTACCAGCAGCCATGTCTCTTGTGATAAAGACCACAGTCTGGACGTTACTCTGGAAGAGGGTAATAAAGCTGATGGAGGGTCATTAATAAATGTATGAGTCAGAGAAAAAAGAATTTCCATTCCTAACACAAACCTCCTCTAGATAGGCAGAGTGGCTGATGTCTTTACTGGGACATCAGATCCATCCTTTGCTTTAACCTTTAAGTGCATGAGGTCTGTGTAATGCATTGCTGCACTCAGCATTGTGCAGTGTTCCGCGAATAAAAAACCAATGTATTAGATGTTTCCCTCCTTAAAGGGATAGTAATGTTTCATAATAAAAGCAGCTCTAATTAATCATCATAGTATTTGGACTTTGGAGAGTGTTATTTCAATTCTGTCAGAGTTGTAGTTCAAGAGTAATTCAATGACAAAGTATCCCCCTCCCGCCCCTTTTACTGATGTAACACTGCTCAGCCAGATCAGAAGGGAGGTGCCCAGGTAGACTGCAGAGAGGGACAATCTTCAATTAAGATAAGGGAAAAACCTGAAAAACTTGTCAAGGGGGGCAGGGCTTTCATTGTTCTCATAGGAAGAAGATTGTCCCCTGCTGTTATCTGTCTGGTCTATGGACTGGATTCCACATCTGAGAAGAGATGGCTTACACTAGGTAAAAGGGGCGGGAGGGGAAACTTTGCTTGTGAATATCTCTTAAACCATAAAGGTTTGAGAGACAAGACTTATATTCGTTCTTCATTTTTTTTAATGCCTACAAAATAAAATAAAGATAAAACGAAGTATTACTATCCCTTTAAAGGTGCTTCCTAGGATAAGATTGAGATAGGTTCCGTAGCATGTTACAGGAGAAGTAAGACTTCCTAATAATAACCCCTAGCTTATATTACTAAGGTCAGAAAATCCTAATGGCCCCTAGGATTTTCCCCATCCTGTATGTCGTGTTCATAGAGGTGAGCATGACAGTCGTTAGAAGATCTAGCGGACCTCTAACCCCGACACCTTGAATGTACTTTTTCCCCAAAATGAATCAGACTGAATGAATGAAATTTCCAGAATTGATTGAACAATACACAAAGACAAAATTAGTATTTTCTATCCAAAATAAGGAAAGCAGGATTTTAATTTTAGTTACTAGTGTAAAAGCCCATGTTCACGGGTCAAGGTCTGGGTGATGTTAACCCTTTGAGTGCCAGACGGGTATGCAACGCATTGCTTTTCAATGCATTGCATACCTCTCTGGCACACAAAGGGTTAAGAGCCAGGTCCTGCTCTGCGTCCTGCCGCTGATGCAGTCATGCACTGTACAGACTGCCCGAAAGCACAGAATACTCCCAGCACAGAACTCCCAGCATTCCTACACCTCCCAGCATTCTGTGCTCCCAGCATTCCATGCTCCCAGCCTTCCTACACCTCTCAGCATTCCTACACCAACCAGCATTCCATGCTTCTGGCATTCCTACACCTCCCAGCATTCCGTGCTCCCAGCATTCCTACACCCCCCAGCATTCCGTGCTTCCAGCATTCCTACACCTCCCAGCATTCCATGCTCCCAGCATTCTGTGCATTTGGGCAGTCTCTACTACGCATGACGGATTCTGACAAACATCCTAGCGAATTATTATATAGGATATTCAGGTTCATTGAACCCCTTAGAGGGGAACTTTCACCTCTAAAAGACTTTTTCGCATTTGTTTAAGCTATTAAAATTAAATTTAGATCCGTGTTTTTTTCTCTGCTTACGTACTTTCTAATATATTTGATCTTTAATGTACACTTGATGCTGGGCACTTCTGCATTTTGTGGCACAATGTAACAGAGCGGTGCAGGAATTCCCAGTCCTATAATTCTCCCCCCCACCTCCCTCCCAGCTGTTCAAGGGAACGCGTTCCCGCTTCGCTTCGTAGTGGTGTGCATCTTGTCTATAGTTACAGAAAGCTCTGCAGTCCCTGGATGCCGGAGAACTGGAACGTCACATTCACAGCGACTATAGGGGGCGCGCATGTGCAGAGGACCCAGTGCAGAACAAAGGAACCCCAGAGCCGCTCCCCCACATCTCCCAGGAACAACCCTACAGGCCCAGGTCTACTCCCTGTATTACAATAAACGGAGGTAGCGGTTTACACCTCCAAAGAAACCCAACGGTGTCTTCAATGGAGACCTGCAGCCAGACCCCACAGTGGCGATGAGGATGGAGTTGTTTGTGTCCTGGGTTCCTTCTAGCAACAGCCATGTCCGCCTCCATGGAAGTCCATAACTAACTGAATACGTAATTATCTTGAACAAAGGCATAAGGGAAAATTAGTTGGGGCTATTTGGATTTTTTGGCCATAGCAAGGAAAGTGGTGTGGTTACTATTTACGATAGTTCTCTTACACCTTTTAAGGAACAGCAGTCCTGGCAGTGGACTCCCCTTAAAGGGATAGTAATACTTCATTTTAACTTTATTTTATTTTGTAGGCATTAAAAAAACATGAAGAACGATATAAGTCTTATCTCTCAAACCTTTATGGTTTAAGAGATATTCACAAACAAAGTATCCCCCCCCCTGTTCAACCAGATCAGAAGGGAGGTGCCCAGGTAGACTGCAGAGAGGGACAATCTTCAATTAAGATAATGGAAAAAGCTGAAAAACTTGTCAAGGGGGGCAGGGATTTCATTGTTCTCATAGGAAGAAGATTGTCCCCTTCTGTTATCTGTCTGGTCTATGGACTGGATTCCACATCTGAGAAGAGATAGCTTACACTAGGTAAAAGGGGTGGGAGGGGAACTTTGCTTGTGAATATCTCTCAAACCATAAAGGTCTGAGAGATAAGACTTATATCATTCTTCATGTTTTTTAAATGCCTACAAAATAAAATAAAGTTAAAACGAAGTATTACTATCCCTTTAATGACCACTTTGATGTTGGTCGGAACATCTGCACACGTGACTGATCATGTGTGCTGAAACGCAGAATGGGGGTCTGAGAGAGACTGCTCCGGTCTTGGAGAGGTCAATTTTGGTCCCATTTAGTGCTCACAGCGCTCCTATAGGATGTGCCAAGACCATCATGGTCCCTTAAGCAAGGACACCTGTGAAGGTACTGACATGTCACTGGCCCTTATGGGATTAATACACCACTACATGAACCTTTTTCTTAATACTTGGCTTTTATATTAGGGAGAAGTAAAACAATTCTCGAAGTCCAGAAATTCATAAGTAACAAACCTTTTCAAGAAGCCTGTCTTGAGAAACAGGTGTTCCATTTTGTTTCTTGTTGTAACCAATCAGATTGCAGGAAAGCTAATCGTGTTAGGTATGGAAAAAAAAAAGCAATTACCTGCCTGTGCTTGTATAAATTAGAAAAGCTGTTTGGGCCTATTAGTATGTAAGTGTAAGAACTCACTCCAATATGTCATTCACTGCACTAATTCCTGGAGAAAACTGGTCCAGTCAGTCCTGTTCATCTACAATCTGTTTACTTGGAAAAACCTGCTACAGGCAACCTGTGTCTTCAATTACCTGGTCTCTTGTGCATTCTCCTACAAGACTCAGTGTGCTAGTACAGTGTCTCCAGGGATCCATCTGACTGCCATTTGGTGTCAGGAAGGAATTTTTTTACCCACTTGGAGCTAAATTGGAAATGTCTTCAATTTTTTTTTCCTTCTTCTGGATCAACAGGGGTGATTTGGCTTGGGCTGTACTCGATGGACACGACCTTTTTTTCAGTATCATCAATTATATTATTATGTCTCGCTGTCAGCATTCCAAAACTGTGTTATTTCTTACCTGATTCTGGTTGATATCCATGTCTGCTTAAATGACCATTCTTCTGCCTCCACCAAAATCATTTAAAGGAGCAGAAAACTTTTTTTTATGAAAAAATATGTATTGTACGGATTTTCCTATTGAGAAAAATAAGGGTACTCCCACTGCCGAGAGATTTATATTTCCAGAGTTATTACAGTTTAAACCCATGTTTTTTTACATTAGCAGTGCCCTCTAGTGGTCAAATTCCAATTAGATTTCCTATTAGATTATAATGGAGAGGAAAGTCAGAAAAGTCAGAGACATACAGTTCTCCATAGAATGTGATAGAAACTGCTGAGTCCTGTCAGTTAGAACTATCAGGAAGTAAACACAGTAAATTCACTTCCTGTCAGTTAGAACTATCAGGAAGTAAACACAGTAAATTCACTTCCTGATTATTTAAACTGCTATAAATTTTGAATAAAACATCTGACAGCGATGGGAGTGGCCTTGTTTTATTCAGCAGGAAATGTTCTATAAAATATGTGTTTTCAAAAAAAAATTTGCTGCTCCTTTAAATAACATCTGCATCCTGTTTGATGCTGTCCACAACCCAACTACAAATCAGTGCTCCAGTACCATCTCTACCACTATTTTATATTTTACTGTTTGCAGTTGATACTGCTCATTAACCTCACTCACTAGTGCACCTACCGGCAAGTCATGTAAGTGGTTTAATCTTCTATCTTATTCACATTCTGCTAATACTTCCTGGATGCTCTGTACCAGTGGTTCTCAACCCGTGCCCTCAGTGGCTATTAACAGGCCAGGATTTTAGAATTTCCTTTTAAGAGCACAGGTGAGTTAATCAATATGACTGAGCCTCTGATCAACACACTTGTGTTCTAGCAGGGAAATTCCTAAATCCTGGCCTGTTAGTGGCCACTGAGGGCACGGGCTGAGAACCTCTGCTGTATAGTATACAGTCTGCATGTGTCTGTGTATAAGGACCGGCACTATACAGTATAGGAGGGACAGTCCCTGTCTGACACCCAAATCCCTCTGCTCCTCTGTTTAGGAGATCACACTGTGTGGTGTATATACCAGTGTATCAGATTGCTCCACATCAATAAAACCCACCGTAATGTGGGTATAAACTTCTGTATATATCTTATAAATCAGTCTGTGTAAAAAAATACTTTCATCTACTTCTAAATCATTCACTTACACAAAGAGTAACTTAACCATTTCAATGCCAGAGGGGTGTGCAATGCATTGCTTACCCCCTGGCACTCAAAGGGTTAATACTTCTCTACAATGGTCTGGCACTGTATAGAAGTGGTTCTCAACCTGTGCTCTCAGTGGCTATTAACAGGCCAGGATTTGAGAATTTCCCTTTAAGAGCACAGGTGAGTTAATCAATATGACTGAGCCTCTGATCAACACACTTGTGTTCTAGCAGGGAAATTCCTAAGTCCTGGCCTGTTAGTGGCCACTGAGGGCACGGGTTGAGAACCTCTACTCTATACATAGATGCTTTGGTAAGTTTTCTGAGTCCCTACCTTTCCCTGTGAGTTTATGCCCAGTGTGACAGTAGAACTTCTGGACTTCCTTTTCCTTTGCCGTTCTCTGTCTCTCCCACTCTCTGCCTCTATGCTTCTCTCCCCTATTCTGCCATCTCTCTCTCCATACTTCCTCATCCTCATTACCTCTTGTACCGTAGCACTTTCCTTTCCAATCCCCTCTCTCTTATGCGCTCTACTTTAATCCCCCTTTACTTTTCTAATAACTTGACATGGATGCACCTGGAACTTTCTCTGGATCCTGTGAAATGATCCGTAAAACTAATCTCTGATGCTTCCCTCTTCTCTATTACTCATTTTTATAGGTATTTTCTTTTGTGGAGAATTCACAGTGAAAATATATTTGCAAGTTGATAGTTTATTCTCTTTATTGGATGCTATTTCAGGAATCCGTGAAAACACAATTTCCTTCTCGTTCCTGTGAGATCCTCAGGTTGCATTGCACACAAACTCCTGATATATTCTATCTACTTTTTTTGCTTTCCGATCACATTGTAATGGGTTTTTTATCTTCTCTGGAGGACATTTTTGTCAATTTCGTAACCACAGTTAACTTCATGTAGGGATAGAAAATACATCAGCCGGAAGCTTCAATTTCATTGTCCTTCAGTGGCCCTTCACTAGGTTACAAAGGAATCCATATCTTCAGCATTACATTACATTTCTTACCTACAGATATTTTTTATGTTACAAAGTCACTGGAGAAATAGAAAAGGGCATCAAAGGAAGTAATTGTGTGATATTGATTAGCCTTTGCAAGAGATATTAATTCAATCACTGGTGGTAAAAAAAAAAGTCAGATCTCAGTTGTATTTGTGTGAACATAATGTTTAATTGTATGTAACTTCATTACATCTTGGTGGGGACATCGTCAAGCCACCCGCACTCAAACTACCATCTTGTTCCATGAACCACTTGTAGCCTTTGGATAGGTTGAATGCACTGTCTCGACATTTTATTACAAAGAGGATAACATTAAAATAACATCACCCACTTTCTATATTATGGTCAGAAAATTCTTATGACCACTATGAATTTTTGCCCTTCTGCCTTGGTTAGAAAAATAGAAACATAGAATTTGATGGCAGATTAGAACCATTCAGTCCATCAAGTCTACCCATTTTCCTATTGTAAAAACATCAAACCTTATTTGGACCTTGGTCTTTTCTTATGTTCAGGACAGCCTTAAAGCCTATCCCATGAATGCTTAAATTCTGTCACTGTATTAACGTCTACCACTTCTGCTGGTATGCTATTCTACTCATCTACTACCCTCTCAGTGAAGTAAAACTTTCTTACATTACATCTAAACCTGTGTCCCTCTAGTTTTAGACTATGGCCTCTTGCCCTAATATTTTTTCTACTTTGAAATATACTTCCCTCCTGCACTTTGTTGAATCACTTCATGTATGTGAATGTGTCTATCATATCCCCTCTCTCTTCTCTCCTCCAAGCTATACATGTTCAGATCCTTTAGTTTATCCTGATATTTATTTTCCTGTAAACCAGTCACCATTTTAGTAGTCGTTGCTTGAATTGTCTCTAGAGTATCTATATCCTTCTGGAGATGGGGTCTCCAGTACTATACGTAATACTCTAGGTGAGGTCTAACTAGAGATCTGTAGAGTGACATGACCACTTCCCTTTTTCTGCTGCTAATGCCCCTAGCTATACAACCCAGCACCCTGCTTGCATTCCCAACCGCTTTATTACATTGCCTGCCTACCTTTAAGTGATTAGACAGAAGACATTATATTTTTAATAAGCCCTTGATGTAATGTCCATGTAGGCAGCCATGACATTCAGGACCAATTAAGAACCATCAATGTGTTGTACACCACTCGTCCTCAAAAGAATCAATATCACTATGTTCAGTGAGCAGAGGCCATGTGATCCTATTATCAACTGTCATGTCTGCCTCCATCAACCTGACATCCAGGGCCAATTGAATAAAGACTCGAGGGAATAATTCTTGTGATAGTAAGGTAAGTGAGGTGATAGAATTAGGAGGTGTTTGTTCTCATTTTAACATTTACATTATATTTCACATAATCATAGAAACAGAGAAACAGAGAATTTGACGCAGAATTTTGGCCCATCTAGTCTGCCCATTTCTCTACTGTAAAAACCTCAAACCTTATTTGGTCCTTGGTCTTTTCTTACGTTAAGGACAGACTTATGCCTATCCCATGAATGCTTAAATTCTATCACTGTATTAACTTCTACCACTTCTGCTGGTAGGCTATTCCACTTATCTACTACCCTCTCAATGAAGTAAAACTGTCTTACATTACATCTAAACCTGTGTCCCTCTAGTTTTAGACTATGGCCTCTTGTCCTAACATTTTTACTCCTTTGAAGTGTACTTCCCTCCTGCACTTTGTTGAATCCCTTCATGTATGTGAATGTGTCTATCATATCCCCCCTCTCTCTTCTCTCCTCCAAGCTATACATGTTCAGATCCTTTAGTCTATCCTGATATTTATTTTCCTGTAAACCAGTCACCATTTTAGTAGCCCTTCTCTGAATTCTCTCTATAGTATCTATATCCTTCTGGAGATGTGGTCTCCAGTACTGTACACAATACTCTAGAGTATCTATATCCTTCTGGAGATGGGGTCTCCAGTACTGTACACAATACTCTAGGGGAGGTCTAACTAGAGATCTGTAGAGTGACATGACCCTTTTTCTGTTACTAATGCCCCTAGCTATACAACCCAGCACCCTGCTTGCATTCTTTAACATACAGAATCTATTTATTTATCAATACACAATAAACATCCCACAGTTTGCTCCACATCTATATAATTTACATGGCGCCGCAACACCTTTTCCACTAAAAATTTCATGTATGTCTTCTGCAAGTGCATATTATGTTAAGACAATTTGCCTATGTTTTTTTATTATTTTATTTTATTATTTTGTTTTTATCTTTGCCTATGTCTCTACCCTTGTATGTCCTTGACAGGGAGCTCCCTGATTTTTATGCTTGCAGAAAGCTATCTGTCATGGCTTATGAAAGCAGAGGTAGTGATAAAATGTTGCACTGCAACACTAAGTACTATGTGTGCTGTAATGCAGGGAGGCAACACAGTGCAACCCTGTAGCATTATGAGTGATTTCAGAGTACAAAACAGAAAACTCACTGGAAATAGAAAATAAGAAAAAGTATAAGCTGTTATCTGTGTAAAGGCAGTGGAATATGCTTCACAGACTCATATTGGTTATTTGCATTGATTATTAAGTCATCTTCTTGGGAATATGCATTTATGATTTTGAACCACTCCACTGATGTTAATGAGATGACCTACTTGTTTTCTATCTCTCTCTCTCTGACCTATTTGAACTTGGTAAATGCTAGACCAGCAGCTGTACCTACGACACTTGAGACTGAGCCCAAGGAGTCAATATCTCATTGTTTCCTCTAAGGTGTGCACGGATTAGCAACCAATTCCTGAAAGGGTATAACAGGTGAACCATGCAGGTCTCCCCGGTTTTAATTGTATGTATGTATCTTTATTTATACAGCGCCATACATGTACACAGCCCTTAACAGAAGTTGAAATAATATAATACAAAACTACAGAACTGGGTTAAGAGCATTAAGGTTAAGTACAATCATTACATTATTTGTGTGGGAAAGTGCAGCAAGAGAATCATACACTAGGAAAGTGACCCTGCCCCAAGGAGCTTACAATCTAGGCTGAATTCATATTGACAAACAGAGACAATAGGAGGAGGATTATAAGTGCAGGTACAAGGTGTGGTGAAAGAAGTGCAGAAGGATTCTGATGTGACTGTCTGTGTGCAAGAGGAGGATATTGCTATTGAGATGCCTCCCTGATCAGGTGGGTTTTGAGGAGATGCTTGAAAGTGATGATTGTGGATGATTGGTGAATGGTGATGGGGAGGGCATTCCAGAGTCAAGGGACAACCAGTGAGAAAGCTTGTAGTCGAGAGATGGCTCGAGTTGTGTAGGGAGAGGACAGGAAGAACCCTTGAGAAGACAGTAGGGGATGGAAAGGGGTGTAGAGGGAGATAAGGGCAGAAATGTAAGAGGGTGCTGAAGAGCAGAGAGACTTACAGGAGAGGAGGAGAATCTTGTAAGAAATACAATACTTTATAGGGAGCCAATTGAGGTATTTCAGGAGGAGATGAGAGGGAAGGTATCTGGGAGCAAATGTGGTGATTCTTGCGGCTGAATTGATAACAGATTAAAGTGGAGAGAGATGAGAAGCAGGAAGACCGGAGAGTAGAATGTTGTAGTAGTCAAGTCTAGAGAGAACAAGTGCCTGAGAGAGAGTTTTAGCTGTTGATATGCAGAGGAACGGATGTATTTTTGCAATATTTTTTAGGAAGAAGTGACATGTTCTAGTGACAGCTTGGATACGGGGAGAGAAGGTTAATTTAGAATCTAATCATTTAGGTTTTAATTGCACTTTTAACCCATTAATTGTTCGGCTGCTCACTACAGCTCACATTGGCCTGGATCAAGTACACAAAGTGGGAAGACCTTCCTTTACCCAGCAAGCACATCACCATACAGTGACAAACACTGAAATGCACATCACCGACTCCCACTGACCTCAATACTAAACTCCACCTGTACATCAACAGGCATATACCCCAGATAGGCACACCAGTATACCACCGTCAGCTCCTTACCCTATGAGGTCTCTTTTCCAAAATGGCTGCAGTTCCCTCATTTCTTGTAGCCAGTACTTTTTGGGACCTTAAAGGGATAGTAATGTTACAAAATAAAATCAGCTCCAGTTGATCTTCGTAGTATTTGGACTTTGGAGAGTGTTATGTCAATACTGTCAGTTGTAGTACAAGAGTAATTGAATGATAAAGTATCCCCTCCCGCCCCTTTTACTGATGTAACACTGCTTACCTCAGAGCAGCAAGACCGTCCAGATGGATCACAGATAGGGACAATCTTCAGTGGGCATAAGGAAAAACCTGAAAAACCTGTCAAGGAGGACAGGGTTTTCCTTATGATCACAGTAAGAAGATTGTCCTTTGCTGTGATCTGTCCGGTCAGGAGACCAGATTCCACATCTGAGGGGAGGCAGGTTACACTAGGTAAAAGGGGCAGGAGGGGGATACTTTATCATTCAATTACTCTTGAACTACAACTCTGACAGTATTGAAATAACACTCTCCATGGCCCAAATACCATGAAGATTAATTGGAGCTTTAAAGGGATGTTGTGACCAGATGGAGTGACTTAGGTCACTTGTGTGGAATCAGCACAGAGCAGTTTGGGGACATTCACCTCCAAGACTGTGTGTGTGGGAAGCCAGAGTGCAGAGAAAATAAAGCTTAAAGGGATAGTAATACTTCGTTTTAACTTTATTTTATTTTGTAGGCATTAAAAAACATGAAGAACGATGTAAGTCTTATCTCTCAAACCTTTATGGTTTAAGAGATATTCACAAAGAAAGTACCCCCCCCGTTCAACCAGGATCAGAAGGCAGGTGCCCAGGTAGACTGCAGAGAGGGACAATCTTCAATTAAGATAAGGGAAAAACCTGAAAAACTTGTCAAGGAGGGCAGGGCTTTCATTGTTCTCATAGGAAGAAGGTTGTCCCCTGCTGTTATCTGTCTGGTCTATGGACTGGATTCCACATCTGAGAAGAGATGGCTTACACTAGGTAAAAGGGGCGGGAGGGGAAACTTTGCTTGTGAATATCTCTCAAACCATAAAGGTTTGAGAAATAAGACTTATATCATTCTTCATGTTTTTTTAATGTCTACAAAATAAAATAAAGTTAAAACGAAGTATTACTATCCCTTTAAGCCCAGCACTCTGGCTTGCTTACAGCATTTGCCATGTCTTGGTAACTTGCGCTAAGGAATGGTTGGAATGTGGATTGATTCCTGCTATGCTTCCTTGAACAACCAGGAGAAGTTCTTTATGGTCCAGTTAGAAGGCCCATTTTTCAAGACCCAGTTTATATTTTTATCTTGATTTGGGTGTAGGCCATTCCCTGATTGGCAATGCGTACCAACACTGTTCCAAGCCCTAGTTTATATTCTAATCTTCAGAAGAGTGTCTGGAAGTGTATATGAGTAGCGTATTTCACCAATAAGGTCTGTTCTATTCTATCATCCTTAATACAAGTCTCGACTGTGTTTCTGGAAGGGGCTTCATCTGGGAACTCTCACCTCATCCACTGCAAGAGCGAATTCACTTGGCTCGCTGTCTACTGGCATTGGGGCCCTGAGACACCCCCTGGGGTTCTGCAGCTATATTCACTATCTCTGCTAGTCTACCAGAGAGCAGCATCCAGTTGGTCCTGTCTGAGGATCCAGAACCTCCAGACCACCAGGAAGTAGCAGGGCTCCAGCCAGCCGCGGAAGAGGGGCCGCAGCGGCGGTTAAGGAAGTGGCGACACCAAAAGGATCTAGTAAATCCAGGTACCGTCACAGATAGTAATACTTAAAGGTGTAAAAAAAACATATGTTGTAGGGCTTATCCCCCCGAGTAAAAAAAAAGGGTACTCCCACTGCTGAGAGATGTTTTATTCAGAATGTATTACAGCTCAAACTTTAACCCTTTGAGTGCCATAGGGGTATGCAATGCATTGCTTTGCAATGCATTGCGTACCCCTCTGGCACTCAAAGGGTTATCTTTTTTTTAGGTGCAATATCACAGTGTCCTGAAATTGTACAGTGGCGCTGTTGCTACACCATCACTGTACAATTCCAGGCCACTGTGATACAGCATCTAAAAAAATTAATGTTTGATCTATAATAACATTTGAATAAAACACCTTTCAGCAGTGGGAGTACCCTTGTTTTACTCTACAATATAGTATATTACTATCCGTCTAATGCAATTACTTCTGAATAAAACATCTCTCGCCAGTGGCATTATCCTTGTTTTACTGATAAGGATAAACTCTTCAATATAGATACTTTTTTAATAATTCCTACCCCTGAAAAGAAAAAAAGGTCAACTTGACTTGAGTTTTGTAGAGAATATCTCCGCAAAATGAACTCCTATATTAAATACAACTTTACTTCCTAGGATAATTAAAATGAACTTGTCTCGTTAAGACTGAATATGCCTTAACACGCCCCAGTGACAAAGCCACTTGGGGATCGATCAATCAGACGGTGATGCTATGAAAGATTCCCCGCTGATGCGGATGAACAGACCCTTCTGATGCATCCTGCCTGAGACAAGGTGACAGTTTTGCATATTATGCACTATTAGATAGGAAGAATTTGAGATCTGAGCTACTTTAATTGCCATGGGAAATAAAGTTGTCCCTTTCACTCATCAATCTGAAGCCCACGTCAGTGTGGAACATCTCATTCTTTTCATGGAAACAATTCATCGTTTGGCTTCTTTTTTTTAACCCTTTGGGTTCTAGAGGGGTATGTATCGGATAGCTTTGGAATGCGTTGCTCACCCCTCTGGCACGCAAAGAGTTAAAGGGACAGTAATGTCCCATAAAATATTATTTGTGACATAAACCCTATGTCACAAATCCTATCTCTCAAACCGCTATGGTTTGAGAGACGTTCTCATTTAAATTACCCCCTGTGACGTCTCGTCGCCCAGTCCCTTACCTTGGGAGTGTTGCGGCTCCGGGCTGCCTTCCCAGTCCCCGCGCGGCTTCCTTTCAGTCTCGCCGCTTTCGGAGGCGGCGCGCATGCGCATGTCGGCAGACCATAGAGAGGACCTGATAGAAGGTCCGCCGACATTCTAGCCAAACCTCTCCAGGCTTCTTCCAGTCTTGGGACTTTAAGTTCTGGTCTGTGCTCTGTATAGACGCGTTTGTATAGCGTCTATCAGAGCTTCTAGAGTTAGCTGATCTTGCTGTGCCTAGCCTTTGTGTATGACCCTGATCTGCCCGACCAAGCCTCTGCCTGATCCTGCTGTGCCTAGCCTTTGTGTATGACCCTGATCTGCCTGACCAAGCCTCTGCCTGATCCTGCTGTGCCTAGCCTTTGTGCATGACCCTGATCTGCCTGACCAAGCCTCTGCCTGATCCTGCTGTGCCTAGCCTTTGTGTATGACCCTGATCTGCCTGACCAAGCCTCTGCCTGATCCTGCTGTGCCTAGCCTTTGTGTATGACCCTGATCTGCCTGACCAAGCCTCTGCCTGATCCTGCTGTGCCTAGCCTTTGTGTATGACCCTGATCTGCCTGACCAAGCCTCTGCCTGATCCTGCTGTGCATTACCTTTGTGTATGACCCTGACCTGCCTGACCAAGCCTCTGCCTGATCCTGCTGTGCCTTGCCTTTGTGTATGACCCTGACCTGCCTGACCAAGCCTCTGCCTGATCCTGCTGTGCCTTGCCTTTGTGTATGACCCTGACCTGCCTGACCAAGCCTCTGCCTGATCCCGCCTTGTCGTGGTGTATGTCCTGGATCTGCCTTGACCCAACCCCAGTCTGACTATCTTCTTGGAAGACCTGAGTGAGTACCTTGTCTTTGGAGATTCATTTCCTCCCTGGGGGTCTCTGAGTATAGTTTGTCGAGGTCTGCGTTATCCGGGGTTTCCCAGCAGCTCCTCTGCTGGGGGCCACTACATCTGGCTTTGCGGCCAGCACCTATAGGCGGCTCAGCCGCAGCACAACCCAGGCCTAGGCAACCTACGCTCCCCAGCTCCGTACCCATGCGCCGCTCCCTAGCATCTTGCTCAGAGGCCTCTTGCTGGAGGAGCATCCGTGTCCTGCTCACAGGTACTCAGGTTCCTTCCTATCCCCTTCTAGGGGTTTGACACAATACAAACGCCACCTTCTTCGGTCATGGACCCGAAGGATTTCTCGGCGGCATTGTTGCAACAGGGCTCAGCCCTGAAACAACATGCCGGACAGATTGCCCATTTAGACCAAAAACTGGGCTCCATTTCCAACCTGTTGCAGCAACTGCAGCAGACTTTGGAGGTCTCCAGTGCTACGCCCGCTTCCCCTGCCCAAACGGTTCCCTCCGTTCGTTTGCCTTTGCCGCCCCGTTATGACGGTAACCCTAAGGAGTTGTGGGGATTTCTCAACCAGTGCCGTCTCCACTTCCGCTGTCAACCCGAGATTTACGCTGCGCACCAGGCAAGGATTGCCTTCATTGTCTCTCTCCTCCAGGGGCAAGCCTTGGCCTGGGTCTCTCCCTTGTTAGATCGTCGGTCTGCGATCCTCGACGATTGCAATGCGTTTCTCACGGCCTTTCGCTCGGTGTTTGATTCGCCAGGTAGACAGGAGCAGGCCGAGGCCGCCTTGTTGGACCTCCAACAAGGTCAGCGTCCTCTCTGTCAGTATGCTGTAGAATTCCGTACCCTCGCTTACGAGACTGATTGGCCGGATAGCGCCCTTAAAGCCAGTTTCCGCAGGGGGCTTTGCGAGAGATTAAAGGATGAGCTTACCACTCGTCCAATTCCCCACACCTTAGAGGATTTAATCGCGCTCTGTACTACCTTGGAACACCGCGTTCAGGAACGTAGGCAGGAAAAGGAGCGGGACCGCTTCCGCCATCCTCCTCCTTGCCCTGCGGTCCGTTTGGCTCCTAGATTCCAGGCCCCTGTTTCTACCGAGCCGGTGATGGAGCCCATGGAGATTGGGCGGGTACTCCGGTTGTCTGACACCGAGAAATCCAGGAGGCATTCTCTGGGCCTTTGCCTCTACTGCGGCGATCCTGGTCATTTGGCACGGTTTTGTCCTAACAAGAACAAGCCGGGAAACATCAGGGCTTAGTGAGTAGGGGATTCTCCCTAAGTCTGCCTTCTGTCCCCTCTCCTGTGTCCCAGCGCCTCACCATTCCCGTCACGTTGTCCTGGTCTCCTACTGCTTCTGTATCCCTTCTGGCCTTTATTGACTCCGGGGCGGCGGGTCTCTTTCTGGACTCCGATTTTGCTCTCAGGCAGGGCATACCGGTTGTGTCCCGGAGTTTTCCTGTTCGGGTAGTGGCGGTAGACGGTACCCCCCTTCGGTCGGGTCTCATTACCAAATCCACTGCGCCACTTACCCTTCGAACCGATTCCGGTCATGTTGATCTGGTGGTTTGTGATCTCATATCTGCTCCTCACTCCCCACTCATCCTGGGGTATCCCTGGCTTCATAAAGCCAACCCAGTGATTGATTGGATCTCGGGCGTCTTGACCTTCCCTACCACTCGTACCGTCTCAGTCGTCTCTAGAGCAGACGAGCCTGAGACTGATCTTCTCTCTCACACCTTGCCTGAACCCTACCGAGATTTTTCCGATGTCTTTAGTAAACAGAGGGCCGAAGTTCTGCCCACTCACCGCCCCTTTGATTGTGTGATTGATCTCATCCCCGGGTCCATTCCTCCTCGTGGCCGCACTTATCCCCTTTCTTTACCTGAGAACAGGTGTCTAGAGGAATACATCAGGGACAGTTTGGCACGCGGCTCCATCCGCTCGTCTACTTCCCCGGCCGGGGCCGGGTTCTTTTTTGTGTCCAAAAAGGATGGCTCTCTCAGACCGTGCATCGACTATAGGGGTCTGAATGCTATCACACGCCGGAACTGCTACCCTCTTCCCCTCATTTCCGAACTACTGGATTGCCTTAGGGGTTCCACCGTCTTTACCAAACTTGATCTACGGGGCGCGTACAACCTGGTCCGTATGCGAGAGGGTGAGGAGTGGAAGACAGCCTTCAACACCCGCTTTGGGCACTACGAATATCTTGTCATGCCCTTCGGTCTCCGTAACGCCCCAGCCGTCTTCCAGGCGTTCATTAACGACATCTTCAGGGATCTCCTCTTATCTTCTGTGGTTGTGTACCTGGATGATATCCTCATCTTTTCCGGGTCCCTTGCTGTGCATCGTCTGCACGTTCGGGAGGTTCTGGAAAGGCTCCGGGCCAATCAGCTATACGCTAAATTGGAGAAATGCTCCTTTGAGCAGTCCTCTCTGCCTTTCCTGGGTTACATTATTTCTTCTGCAGGGCTTCTCACAGACCCTGCCAAGGTCAAAGCCATCTCGGATTGGCCCTTACCCACTACCCTCAGAGCCATACAGAGATTCATTGGCTTTTCCAGCTATTACAGGAAGTTTATTAAAGGTTTTTCCCAGATCATAGCACCTATTACGGCTCTCACTAGGAAAGGAGCTGATACTTCCCGGTGGCCCGCCAAGGCAGTGAAAGCGTTTGGGAGGCTCAAGACCGCATTTTCTTCTGCTCCTATACTGCGTTACCCTGATCTCCTGTCCCCCTTTGTTCTGGAGGTTGATGCCTCAGAGGGTGCCGCTGGAGCCGTTCTTTCCCAGCGTTGCCCCCTTTCAGGTAAAAACCACCCGTGTTCCTTTTTCTCCCAGCGTTTTACCTCAGCGGAACAGAACTACGACGCTGGTAATCGGGAACTTCTGGCCATTAAATTAGCTCTGGAGGAATGGCGGTACTTATTGGAAGGCTCTCCCCACGAGATTTCCATCCTAACCGACCACCAGAACCTGGCCTACTTGGCTACAGCCAAGCGATTGAACCCTCGTCAGGCCCGCTGGTCTCTCTTCTTTGCCCGGTTCAACTACAAAATATCCTACATTCCCGGGAATAAGAATACCAAAGCGGATGCCTTGTCCCGCCTTCATGAACCGCTTCCCACTTCTCCGTCCCCGGCGGACACCATCATTCCTTCTTCTCGCGTCCTGGCCGCTCTTTCCTCTGCTACCCTTCTGGCCATCAATGACGCCCAGCAGTCTGCTCCATGTACAGGGTCTTCTGTTCCTTGTTCGACCCTATTTGTTCCTGCTCCTCTGGTTACTGAAGTCCTTCATTGGGCTCACCACTCTCCATTAGCCGGACACCCCGGGGTTAAACGTACCCACCACCTGCTTTCCAGATATTTTCATTGGCCTGGCTCTCGGGCCGACGTTGGGGCCCTCGTTGGTTCGTGTCCCGTATGCGCCAGGACTAAGACTCCGCACTCCCGACCTTTGGGTCTGCTTAATCCGCTTCCAGTCGCTTCCTTACCATGGACCCAACTGGCCATGGATTTCATTGTGGACCTTCCAGTTTCCCGGGGTATGACCACTATTTGGGTGGTTATTGATAGGTTCTCCAAGCAGGGGCATTTCGTTCCTCTTCCTGCACTGCCCTCTTCCGCCGAGTTGGCTGACTTGTTCATTACTCACGTTGTGCGTCTTCACGGCATCCCACTTCACATCACCTCCGATCGTGGCCCACAGTTCGTGTCCAGGTTCTGGAGGGCGGTCTGTGCTAGACTTGGAATACGGCTTCAGTTTTCCTCTGGTTACCATCCACAGACCAATGGACAGACGGAACGCCTCAACCAGTCGTTGGAGTCCTATCTCCGTACTCATTGCAACCACAGGCAAGATGATTGGGTGGATCTCCTCCCGCTTGTGGAACTGTCCTACAACTCCCTGCTGCAGACCTCCCTGGGCTGCTCTCCCTTCTTCGCTGCCTTAGGTTATAACCCTCGAACTCTCCTGCTTTCCCCAGGCCGTTCTCTGGTTCCCTCTGCTGAGGCCAGGGTACAGTCCATGGCCCAGCACTGGTCCGCCCTGCGCGTCACCTTGCTGTCCTCCCAGAGCCGCCAAAAGGCGGCTGCCGATCGTCATCGCAATCCAGCTCCTGTCTTCGCTCCGGGCGATAAAGTCTGGTTGTCTTCGCATAACATCCGTCTACGCCAGCCCTCTGTGAAGCTCGGCCCGCATTTCCTGGGCCCATTCCGGGTGGTGAAGCAGATGTCCCCAGTGGTTTACCGTTTGGCGTTGCCCAGGTCTCTCCGTGTCCATCCTGTTTTCCATGTGTCCCAGCTTAAGCCCTGGGTTCCTGCCCGGTTTCCTCTACCTGATGCTCCTGTCCCTCCTCCTGTCACGGTTCGTGGGCAGGAGGAGTTCGTCATCGACAACATCCTGGACTCTCGCCGGGTGCGGGGTCGCCTCCAGTACCTGGTCAACTGGAAGGGCTATGGCCATGAGGAGCGGTCCTGGGTTCCTGTGTGGGATGTCCACGCCCCGGCCTTGCTCCGCCGTTTCCGTGCCCGGCCTTCCGTCCTAGTGGCCTCCGGGGGCGGCCTTTGGATGGGGGGCAATGTGACGTCTCGTCGCCCAGTCCCTTACCTTGGGAGTGTTGCGGCTCCGGGCTGCCTTCCCGGTCCCCGCGCGGCTTCCTTTCAGTCTCGCCGCTTTCGGAGGCGGTGCGCATGCGCATGTCGGCGAACCATAGAGAGGACCTGATAGAAGGTCCGCCGACATTCTAGCCAAACCTCTCCAGGCTTCTTCCGGTCTTGGGACTTTAAGTTCTGGTCTGTGCTCTGTATAGACGTGTTTGTATAGCGTCTATCAGAGCTTCTAGAGTTAGCTGATCTTGCTGTGCCTAGCCTTTGTGTATGACCCTGATCTGCCCGACCAAGCCTCTGCCTGATCCTGCTGTGCCTAGCCTTTGTGTATGACCCTGATCTGCCTGACCAAGCCTCTGCCAGATCCTGCTGTGCCTAGCCTTTGTGTATGACCCTGATCTGCCTGACCAAGCCTCTGCCTGATCCTGCTGTGCCTAGCCTTTGTGTATGACCCTGATCTGCCTGACCAAGCCTCTGCCTGATCCTGCTGTGCCTAGCCTTTGTGTATGACCCTGATCTGTCTGACCAAGCCTCTGCCTGATCCTGCTGTGCCTAGTCTTTGTGTATGACCCTGATCTGCCTGACCAAGCCTCTGCCTGATCCTGCTGTGCCTTGCCTTTGTGTATGACCCTGACCTGCCTGACCAAGCCTCTGCCTGATCCTGCTGTGCCTTGCCTTTGTGTATGACCCTGACTTGCCTGACCAAGCCTCTGCCTGATCCTGCCTTGTCGTGGTGTATGTCCTTGATCTGCCTTGACCCAACCCCAGTCTGACTATCTTCTTGGAAGACCTGAGTGAGTACCTTGTCTTTGGAGATTCATTTCCTCCCTGGGGGTCTCTGAGTATAGTTTGTCGAGGTCTGCGTTATCCGGGGTTTCCCAGCAGCTCCTCTGCTGGGGGCCACTACATCTGGCTTTGCGGCCAGCACCTATAGGCGGCTCAGCCGCAGCACAACCCAGGCCTAGGCAACCTACGCTCCCCAGCTCCGTACCCATGCGCCGCTCCCTAGCATCTTGCTCAGAGGCCTCTTGTTGGAGGAGCATCCGTGTCCTGCTCATAGGTACTCAGGTTCCTTCCTATCCCCTTCTAGGGGTTTGACACCCCCTCCCTCCCCTTAAATTCCCCTCCCTCTGTGACATAAACCCTATGTCACAAATCCTATCTCTCAAACCACTATGGTAATGGTTCATTTTTATTCACTGTCATGCACTTAAATGCAATTGCAATTAAAAAGTGTGATGGATATCAGTCACTCTCTTTAATACAAACAAGTTTAAGTTATTTGGTGTTTCAAATAGCCAGGGGACACCCGTCAGGATTACAGTAAAGGAGGCTTCAACTTCAGCAGTGGAAGGGTTTTTTTACAATAAGGGGGGAGATTCACTAAGCGGTGATAAAGAGGTGATAAAGTGAAGATGACTTCTCCAGTTTATCACGTCTCCAATCCCTATGTTATTCTATGGAACCAATGCACTAAGATTTCTTCAACTTTGGAGATCTTAGTAAATAGGCTCCATAGAATAACATAGGAACTGGAGAAGATATCACTAGAGAAGTTATTTCTTATTTACAAATGTTTAGTGAATCTCCCCGAAGATCTGTAAAATTGTGTAGTCCTTTGCCCAAGAATGTGGAAATGGCAGACAGAATGGATACATTTAAGAGAATATTAAATACATTTCTTTCAAGAGGGAACATACAGGGTTATACTGTGTATTAGTAGGCAAAACAGGAAGGTCTGATAAAGACTGTTATTTGGTAACAAGAAATCTTATATAATTCTCATGACTCTGGGTTATGAGGCAAAGGTTATACCTGATAGACTTGTGTCCTTTTTCAATCTAATTTGCTATGTAACTATGAGGTTAGACTTTTCATCTAGTAATTGGGCTGACCAAAGTATTCTATCGTTTGCCATGGCAACTTGCCTGGCGTTTATTCATAAGGAGACATTTTTCTCTGATGAGTAGTTTAATGTGCCCTGTGTACTGAGTAAGCTTTAGTCAATTCTCCGGATGCATTTTTTTATTGGTCCAGATAAGCAATATATAGGCATTTCTTAATAAGGTTGAGACTCGTAATAAACTTGACATTTATTGCAGATCTGCAATAATGTTCATTAAACGACTTCATAACGCTAAGTGATTAATTTCATGGATATATATTATTTTGATTGCAGGTTGCTTGAAATTTCAACTAACTCTTGATTCATTAGCCAGCATGTCCCAGTTGGGATTGAATACCCACTTTACACTGGATAGATTTATAGTGCAAAAAGCATCACCCTCACAGATCAATTTCAATGTCCTGGCAATCACTTTTTATCCCTTCACACCTCTCACTATAAATCTTTGACAAGAACATTGTTTTCCTCTCAGCACTCTCAATTACCTTAAAGTCATTCCTCACACTATATTACAAAAAAAGAAAGGTTTGTTTTGTCTACTGCAGAGCTTCCTGCAATTTACACTTGGGCAAATTGCCGACGCGTTTCTTGGGGATTGGGACAGAACCCAGTTAGCATCCCTGACAAGTTACACAACAAGGGGAAAAGGTTACATAAAGGCAGAAATATAATTAGTTGATACATTTTGGACCATATGCAGAACGTTGATATATTGAGCAATTCTGGTGGATATCAATTGCACTATTGGGGACACATTAAAATGCCAATTGCATTAACCCTTTGAGTGCCAGTGAGGGGTGCAATGAATTGCAGAGTAATGTGTTGCACACTCCCATCTGGCATTCAAAGCGTTAATAATCCTCTTGAGCGACAGTGAGGCCTTCAAAGCAGAAACAGACATTTCAGACACTCAATGGGTTAACCCTTTGAGCGAGAGAGGGTAATGCAACGCATTGCTTTGCATACCCCTCTGGCACTCAAAGGGTTAAATGCCCCACTGAAAGCTAATGGAAATTTTGGGTGCGTTTTTAATTTGTTATCTCCGATGCAGTTGGTTTGCTCCAGGGGTTAAAATCGCCACTATAATTAATACGGTATTTCATTTGTCCCCTATGGTGCAGTTGGTTTGGACCAGAATTTTTTTAATCTCTTGTTTTCTAAGTAAAGGAGAAGTAGTGTCTTGTTATAATAACCCCCACTTTCCTTTCAATGGCCATGGAATCTAATGGCCCCTGTTAATGTTCAAGAGGTAACATATTCAATCAATGATGGATGTCACGTCCACGGAGGCGGACATGACAGTTGCTGGCAGATTTTCATAGTGAAGCAGACAGAGAGCATGAGACTACCTAAACCTTTAAGGATCAAATCAGTTGTACAATACATTGAAAGGGTTAAAGGGATAGTAATACTTCGTTTTATCTTTATTTTATTTTGTAGGCATTAAAAAACATGAAGAACGATATAAGTCTTATCTCTCAAACCTTTATGGTTTAAGAGATATTCACAAGCAAAGTTTCCCCTCCCGCCCCTTTTACCTAGTGTAAGCCATCTCTTCTCAGATGTGGAATCCAGTCCATAGACCAGACAGATAACAGAAGGGGACAATCTTCTTCCTATGAGAACAATGAAAGTCCTGCCCCCCTTGACAATTTTTCAGGTTTTTCCCTTATCTTAATTGAAAATTGTCCCTCTCTGCAGTCTACCTGGGCACCTCCCTTCTGCTCTGGCTGAACAGTGTTACATCAGTAAAAGGGGCAGGAGGGGGATACTTTGTCATTGAATTACTTTTGAACTACAACTCTGAAAGTATTGATATAACACTCTCCAAAGTCCAAATACTATGATGATTAATTAGAGCTGCTTTTATTATGAAACATTACTATCCCTTTAAGATTGCTGTGTGCAGTGAACAGAGTTTGAATCCTGTGGCCCTGATATAAAACATACAGCCATTCTCAATTTCCCTGAGGAAGGGAAGCATACCAATCCCGAAACGCGTTGAAAACCACATGTAGTGAGAGGCCACTAGAGTAAGGAGGTGAACCGGATTGAACGGTGGAGAGCAGACGGATCCAGGAGGAGCTCTGAGGTGACACTCCAGAAAAAGCTTTTTCAACATGCATTTATTTATTTATTTTTTTAAGTATTTTACCAGGAAGAATCTATTGAGATTATTTATTATTTCCAGGAATGTCCGGGACGCTTTTCATCTACCTCAGAGGGATGAAAGGCTGAGCTGACCTTGCTGGGACTAGAACCTGTGACCTTGTGGTTTGAACAGATTCTACAGCTGGTGCATTAACCAACTGAGCCATCTCACCGGCCATCTCAAGAAGACTGACAGTAGGCATACTACCAAAAGGGGCAGTGAGAGCAATGGGCCATTCTTGACTTTCCGGTGTTTTATGTGATGGTCTTAGAAACATAGAATCATAGAATTTGGTGGCAGATAAGAACCATTCGGCCCATCTAGTCTGCCCATTTTCCTACTGTAAAACCTCAATCCTTATTTGGTCCTTGGTCTTGTCTGATGTTCAGGACAGCCTTATGCCTATCCCATGCATGCTTACATCCCCTCACTGTATTAACCTCTACCACTTCTGCTGGTAGGCTATTCCACTTACCTGCCACCCTCTCACCTCTACCACTCCTGCTGGTAAGCTATTCCACTTACCTACCACCCTCTCAGTTAAACACCTCTTGTCCTCGTATTGGGATTTACTCTTCATATGAACTACTGTGAACCAGCATTCAAGCCTCACTGTTTTACCACTTGATACACACTTCGTGATATATCTATAGTATCTCAACATCTGAGATATATTTTTTTAATGAAATTATTATTTGTAATCCTCTTTTGGAGATTTAAAGTGGATCTCTCACATAGATATAAGTAATGCTCATTAGTTAGAGCATTTAGCCAAAACATTTAAAACGTTGTTAAAACATTAGCAGCGCAAAAATGTATGTTTAAAAAGCGCCCGGCAGCCTACTTCCGTCTTGCAGTACTGCCTCTGCTCCCGTCCCACTACCCAGCATCCTCCGATGATGGAGGCTTTCTCTAAGCTGTAGCGATCACATTGGCAGAGATCGATATCTAGCCAATGAGATCGCTGCAGCTTAGTGATAGACAGCCTCCGTTAGTGGAGGATGATGGGTAGTGGGACAGGAGCAGACTCTGTTCGGCAAGATTCGGCAAACCGGAAGTAGGCTGCTGGGCACTTTTTAAATATAAATGTTTGCACTGAAAATGTGTTTTTTTTTGTTTTTTTTTAAATGAACAACGTTTTAAATGTTTTGGATAAATGCTGTAACTAATGAGCATTACTTGTATATAGGTGAGAGATCCCCTTTAATGGCTAATCGTTTTGGAGCCTGACAAGAACAAAAGAAAGGCGCTTCCTAGTGTAATAAGTTAAGATGTATAAAGGACCTTCACCAATGGACCTATATACTCACAATATGCAAGTCCACTACACGTGGTCAGTACAATGTATGGTACAATTAGAACTGCTTCCATTCAGTTATTCCATAGGTCACCGATAACTGCAGCCTCCCACAATAGCCCCAAAGCAACCGCCAGGATCCTTGGGACACAAACAAACACAGAACCAGAAGGAGCACAAGGAACAGCAGTAATATAGGCTTCCAAAGGTCAATATGTGATACTCACACTACTCCCACAGGGGTGCCCAGAGGCGTAACTAGAAGCCATCGGGCCCGGTGCAACAATTGCCATGGGCCCCCCTCCTGACCACATTGGCCCCCTCATCTACATTGGCCACCTCCAAATTGACCCTCTCCACAGTGGCCCTTCATCTCCACAATGCCCTTCTTTCTCCATATTGCCCCTTCCACATTGCCCCTTCAACAATGCCCCCCATCACAATGCCCCTCATTCTCCACAATGCCCCTTCCACATTGCCCCTCTTTCTCCATATGCCCCTTCCACAATGACCCCATCTCCATATTGCCCTTAAATCTCCATAATGCCCCTTCCACAATGCCCCTCATTCTCCA
The DNA here is from genome assembly GCA_037306005.1 of Rhinophrynus dorsalis. Lineage (NCBI taxonomy): Eukaryota > Metazoa > Chordata > Amphibia > Anura > Rhinophrynidae > Rhinophrynus > Rhinophrynus dorsalis. The sequence continues at coordinate 620,567,697 of CM074719.1, read as the reverse complement.
CAATGCCCCCATCACAATGCCCCCATCACAATGCCCCTTCCACAATGCCCTTCATTCTCCACAATGCCCCCATCACAGTGCCCCTTCCACAGTGCCCCTCATTCTCCACAATGCCCCTACTGACCACCCCCCTCCTCCTACCTTGAGTCCCTGGTGGTCTAGTGGTGAGTCAAGCTCCGCGCGGTTGTTAGTAATGCAGAGCGCTGGGAGATGATGTCATCTCCCAGCGCTCTGCATTACTAGAGCGCCGGCCGCCGGGAGATCAGCTGTGCTGCGGGCGCGTGGCGAGGGGGTCGCAGGGGGCGGCCGGGACCCTGAGAGTGACGGGCCTGGTCGCAAGTGCGACCCCTGCGACCCCTATTGTTACACCACTGGGGGTGCCAATACGGTCAATGGTATCTCCAACACAACAAATATTATTTGAATCTGAATATTTAAATATAATAGTTTAATCAATTAAAATTGTGCCATATTTAAAAAATTGAGTCGATAACTGCCTCTGATGCCTTTTGAAGGATTCTCCTTCTTTTTCAAAGAATACAAGCATAAAAATAAAAATAAAAACATATATTATGGTAAACAATTCTCACTCACCTGCGTTCCGGAGGCAACTCTTATACCCTTCACTTAGAGGCACCAGAATGTGCTCATTCACACAAAAAGTTCCCGCGTCTCTCCCCACATTAAAATGGAAATGGGTCATGTAAAAATCAGGGACTGTCCTGGACAATCAGGGACATGTGATCACCCTAATGTCATGTTCGCCTCTACGGATATGACATCCAGAACCGAGTGAAGAGGTTAGCTCTTGAAACAAGGCACAAGGGCAAAAATTCATAGGGGCAGTACGAACTTGCTGGCCATAGAAGGGTAAGTGGAGGGTTATTATTAGAAGTGTTAATTCTCCTTTAAGGCACAATATTGTTTTCTATTTGTCATCAAAGTTAGTGCATTGACCTATTGATCCTGTAAAAAGATAAAGAGGGCGTTTTATCATTTCAAATGCTCTTTGAAGACACCACATTTTCAAATCAGCATTTTTTTTTTAAACCGGAGACAGCTTCCCTAAACAGCCAAAGATGCTTATTAAGGGTACAAGAGAGACCTTCCATGCACCCAAGGGGCTATATATTTACAGTTGTCCAGGAAGAGAGTTATAATACCACCGAAGAGATGATGCTGTGTTTGTCCTACTAATCACTGAAATTATTAATCAGAGACAAACACAGAAACAGAGAATTGATGGCAGATGAGAACCAATTGACCCATCTAATCTGCTAATTTTTCCCTACTGTAAAAACCCTCAAACTTTATTTGGTCCTTGGTCTTGTCTTATGTTCTTATGTTTATCCCATGCATGCTTACATTCCTTCACTGTATTAACCTCTACCACTTCTTCTGGTAGGCTATTCAACTTATCTACCACCCTCTCACCTCTACCACTTGTGATGGTAGATTATTCCACTTATCTACCACCCTCTCACTCTACCACTTCTACTGGTAGTCTATTACACTTATCTACCACCCTGTTGCTTCTACCACTTCTGCTGGTAAGCTTTTCCACGTATCTACCACCCTCTCACCTCTACCACTTCTGCTGGTAAGCTATTCTACTTATCTACCACCCTCTCACCTCTACCACTTCTGTCTGTAGGTTCTTCCACTTATCTACCACCATCTCACCTCTACCACTTCTGTCTGTAGGCTCTTCCACTTATCTAGCACCCTCTCACCTCTACCACATATACTGGTAGGCTATTCCACTTATCTACCACCCTCCTAGTGAAATAGAGTTTTTAAGTGCTGCATAATTGGTCTACTGGTGTCACGCAAGGATCAGTTGTGACTAGCAACCCCAAAAAGACTGAGAACTATTAACCCCTTGAATGCTGTAGAGTTCACTAACATATTGCTGCAATTCATTGAAGACCGCTCAAGTGGTTAAGAATGTGAGAAGTAATATATATACAAGATGCTGCTCTCTGACCAAGCCTCACCCTTAGCTGTGAGAAGTGTAGTGGGGAGAGAGACAGAAATGTTTGTAAAGAAAAATGAAGAGCATTGCTCAGTGTGTGTGTGTGTCCGCACTGGAAGAGAGATGGAATGGTGGAAGCTCTGAATACTGTGACCAGGGGAAGCTCACTAGGAGCTGCAGCAGATGAACTGAGATTATCTCTGGTTTCGTAGTCTGGAATGTAAATGCTATTTTGTTATATATGTTTTAAAAAAAATTACACTTTCATTTATTTTGGATTTTCTGTAGGTTCTGTTTCTTCGAGGGTATACATTGAGAAGTTGAAGAGAAAAACGTGCACTTTAACCCTTTGAGTGCCAGGGAGCTATCCAACGCATTGCTTTGCAATGCGCTGGATACCTCCCTGGCACTCAAAGGGTTAACTGAGAAGTGTCTGCTCTGCTTGTGAGAGGCCATTTGGGTGGGTTCGCTTTGAAAATGTCGAGCTCCATTGGGCGAGGTTCACAACAGCACTTTAAACATGTCGCAGGCATGATAAAGGGCAACACGAGAATCTCGCCAGCATCAAAAGGGCACGATTCTCATGTCACAGGCTTAAAGGGATAGTAATACTTCGTTTTACCTTTATTTTATTTTGTAGGCATTAAAAAAACATGAAAAAAGATATAAGTCTTATCTCTCAAACCTTTATGGTTTGAGAGATATTCACAAGTAAAGTTTCTCCTCCCGCCCCTTTTACCTAGTGTAAGCCATCTCTTCTCAGATGTGGAATCCAGTCCATAGACCAGACAGATAACAGCAGGGGACAATCTTCTTCCTATGAGAACAATGAAAGCCCTGCCCCCCTTGACAAGTTTTTCAGGTTTTTCCTTATCTTAATTGAAGATTGTCCCTCTCTGCAGTCTACCTGGGCACCTCCCTTCTGATCTGGCTGAGCAGTGTTACATCAGTAAAAGGGGCGGGAGGGGATACTTTGTCATTGAATTACTCTTGTACTACAACTCTGACAGAACTGAAATAACACTCTTCAAAGTCCAAATACTATGATGATTAATTACAGCCGCTTTTATTATGAAACATTACCATCCCTTTAAGCATCGCATTTAAACATTTCAACAATGTATTGGAACAGGAGAAAGTCTGCACTGCCTTTCTCAGGACTGGGGACGCAGAGGGAGGCTCTGGCTGGGATCTTCATGCAGTTATTGTAAAAAACCTCTGGCACCTATGTGAGTACGTGCCAAAAAAGCACCTACACAAATCTCACAGAGGCCCACATTGGGAAAGAGAGCCATAGGAGCAGTGAGCCCAATGGGTTACCTCATCACCAGACTGAGTGTGGCAATGGAGCAGAGGCCTCATGGAGAAGATGCTTCTGGGAACTATACTGTGTGAGTCCAGTAGTGCTGGACTCAATTGGCTGCCTTGTCTTTGAGGTTTCCATGGCCAGGGTACAGGTTTGTTATGGAAACTACTGTATTAAGTGGCTACTGAGGGAAAAGAATTGTTCCCCATTGGAACTAAACCCCGTAGTCTCAGTACAGCTTAATCCTCCTGGATCTGTGATGAGCAAGTTGGCTCAAGGCTACCAGACAACCCCATGTTAGAGTGTTTCAGTTTGTCTGGTTCTCATTACTACATACATGTTCTCGGGTCACTATGTTTAATTGTGATACTTAAGCCTTCAACGTGAGAACCTCGCCCTTTTGATGTGGGCGAGATTTCCATGTTGCCCTTTTCATGGTGGCGACATGTTTAATGTGCTGTTGTGAACATTGCAATGTTTCAAAAGGATACCATTTGGGTAGGTGAAAACGTTTGCCTAAGAAGAGAAACATGAAAAACAGCAGTAGGCAACCAAGGAAACACACACATACTGACCCTCCAGCCCTGTCTCATGATAGCCATAGAACCACACACATACTGACCCTCCAGCCTTGTCCCACTGCACTGGTAGCCATAGAACCACATATACAGACCCTCAGTGTTGTCACACTGCACTGGTAGCCATAGAACTACACACATACTGATCCCCAGCCTTGTCCCACAGCACTGGTAGCCATAGAACCACACACATACTGACCCTCCAACCCTGTCTCGTGGTAGCCATAGAACCACACACATACTGACCCTCCACCCTGTCTCGTGGTAGCCATAGAACCATACACATACTGACCCTCCAACCCTGTCTCATGGTAGCCATAGAACCACACACATACTGACCCTCAGTGTTGTCCCACTGTACTGGTAGCCACAGAACCACACATACTGATCCCCAGCCTTGTCCCACTGCACTGATATAGCCACAGAACCACACATACTGATCCCCAGCCTTGTCCCACTGCACTGGTAGCCATAGAACTACACACATACTGACCCCCAGCCTTGTCCCACTGCACTGGTAGCTATAGAACTACATACATACTGACCCCCAGCCTTGTCCTACTGCACTGTAGAAATAGAACCACATAGATACTGACCCTCTAGCCCACTGCATTGGAGGCCATAGAACCACATATACCAACTTCCCAGCCTTGTCCCACTGCATTAGTAGCCATAGAACCATATATACTGCCCCCATCCTTGTCCCACTGAACTGAAAGCCAAAGAACCATATATACTGACCCTCCATCCTTGCCTAACAGCAATGGTACCCATAGAAGCACACAAACTGACCCCTAGCCTCGTTGCACTGCACTGGTAGCCATAAAACCACACATACTGACCCCCAGCCTTGTCCAACTTTACTGGTGGTCATAAAACCACACACACTAACCTGCCAGCATTGTCCCAATGCATTGCACTGACTCCCAGCCTTGTCTCACTGCATTGATAGACATAGGGCCACACATACTGGCCTGTCAGCCTTCTCCTACTGCACTGGTAACCATATAACCACACACTGACACAGGACTTCAAACTGGCAAACACCTCCCTTAGTATTGCCTCAGGAATACTTGGTTGCCCATTTCTGTAATAGACAATATGCTTCAACAGTATCAATGAGAAAAGCCACAGAAAAATATATCCTCTCCCACTTTATAAAGTCGTGTAAGAATTTCCAGATTATGAAATGTCACTGTCCAGTAACTGATACAATACGGTTCAATTAAAAAAAACAATAAACTGTAATCAGTTATATAGATAAACCTGACTACAAGTTATAAGCCCTTTATTCCTGCAGATGTAGTTCCTCTTTATACCTGAATATCAATATATATCCTTTACAATAATATCACATCTTTAATAATTTAAGTTCAGACTGTATTAAAGTGACAAGTACATGTCATTTTATCTTTTTCCCATCTTTTTTTACCTATTTCAGCTAAGAGAGTTTATGAAAAAATAATATGTCCTCGGAAGTAATATATGCAGTGAAATGATGAATATCCTGGCTACGTTAAATAAGTAATGACGGATGGGGTGGGATGAGCTCTGGTAATAGAAAGCCATTGATTTTCAGTTCTAAACTGGGTATTATATTATACATCCTCATGCATCGCTGACACAGTGCAGAGGACAGATATTCCACACTGAGCAAAGATAGTGGTTGGTTTGTTATGGGATATTGCTCTGCTGGTGGCATGTTATGGTGTTTTGCTCTGTCGGTAATGGTATATTGCTATGCTGGTAGCATGTAATTGTGATATATTTCCCTGCTGGTGGTATGTATTGTTGTATTTTTTTACCAGTAATGGTATATTGTCCCGCTACTGACATGTAATGGTGTATTGCTCTGCTGGTAGCATACAATGGAGTGTTGCTCTGCTGGTGACATCTAATGGTATATTGCAGAGGACAGATATTCCACACTAAGTAAAGATATTGGTTGGTTTGTTATGGTATATTGTTCTGCTGGTGGATGTTATGGTGTTTTGCTCTGTCGGTAATGGTATATTGCTCTGCTGGTAGCATGTAATTGTGCATTGCTATGCTGGTAGCATGTAATTGTGATATATTTCCCAGCTGTTGGTATGTAATGTTGTATTTCTATGCCAGTAATGGTATATTGTCCCGCTGCTGACATGTAATGGTGTATTGCTCTGCTGGTAGCATATAATGGAATGTTGCCCTGTTGGTGACATCTAATAGTATATTGTCCTGCTGGTGACATGTAATGGTGTATTGCTTTACCAGTAATGGTGTATTGCCCTGCTGGTAATGCTATATTGTCCTGCTGGTGACATGTAATGGTGTATTGCTTTACCAGTAATGGTGTATTGCCCTGCTGGTGGCATGTAATGGTGTATTGTTCTGATGGTTATGATATATTGTCCAGCTAGTGATATGTAATGGTGTATTGCTCTACTGGCAGTATGAAATGCAGTGTTGCCCTGCTGATGACATCTAATAGTATATTGTCCTGCTGGTGACATGTAATGGAGTATTGCCCTGCTAGTAATGGTATATTGTCCTGCTGATGACATGTAATTATGTATTGCTCTACTAGTAATTGTGTATTGCCCTGCTGGTGGCATGTAATGGTGTATTGTTCTGATGGTTATGATATACTGTCCAGTTAGTGATATCTAATGGTGTATTGCGCTACTGGCAGTATGAAAAGTAGTGTTGCCCTGCTGGTGACATTTAATGGTGTAATGTTGCGCCAGTAATGATATAGTGTCCAGCTGGTGACATGTAATAGTGGATTGCTCATCAGGTAATGGTATATTGTCTGGCTGGTGACATGTAATGATGGATTGCTCTGCCGGTAATGGTATATTATCTGGCTGGTGACATGTAATGGTGGATTGCTTTGCCGGTAATAGTATATTGTCTGACTGGTGACATGTAATGGTGGATTGTTCTGCCGGTAATAGTATATTGTCCGGCTGGTGACATGTAATGGTGAATTGTTCTGCCGGTAATGGTATATTGTCTGGCTGGTGACATGTAATAGTGAATTGTTCTGCCGGTAATGGTATATTGTCTGGCTGGTGACATGTAATGGTGGATTTCCTTGTTGGTTCCATATAGTGATGTTTTGTGCTTTGAATCTCATGTAATATTAGGTGAAAAGGGTACAGGTCATCAACCTGGCATGACCTGGTTGTAAAGCTCTAGGTTGGGTCATACTTTAGGCTTCTCAGAACCTCATATTTTAGTGTCTACACATCGTGGGGTTGATATATATTACTGGGCAGATGTCTTATTGGTGATGTTTTTATAACCATTTGCTATCGCTCTCTATCATATTTTGCTTAAAAACATCTATTGCTCCTCAAAAGATTGGCCACAAGTGATTGCACCTCCCCTAATCTCATCATTAGTTTACTGTTCATTTTATTGTATGTATGTATCTTTATTTATATAATGTCATACATGTACACAGCACTTTACAGAAATAGTAACAGTACAATGCAAAAATACCAGACAGGATTAAGAGCATCAGGCTAAAGTGTGATCATTGCATTATTAGCGAGGGAAAAATTGCAGCAAAGGGAATCATACAATGGGAAGGAGACCCTGCCCCAAAAAGCTTACAGTCTAATTAGGCAGTAGGAGGAGGATCATAAGTGCAAGTACAAGACTTCAGTAATGAAAGTCCAGTTGGATTCTAATGTGACTGTCAGTGGCACAAGGAGAATATTGTTACTGAGATGCCTTCTTGAGCAGGTGGGTTTTGAGGAGATGAAAGTGATGAGTGTGGATGACTGGCGAATGGTCATAGGGACGACATTCCAAAGTCCAGGGGCAGCCAATGAAAAAGATTGCATCCGAAAGATGTCTCAAGTAGTGTAGTGATAGGACAGAAAGGACCACTGAGAGAATGCAGGTGATGGGAAGGGGTGTAGCGGGATGTAAGAGCAGAAATGTAAGGGCGCTGAAGAACAAAGTGACATAAAGGAGTTCTATTGTGGTTCTCCCAGTGGTTCTCAAACAGTTTACTGTAGTGGGAACCCTATAGTTTCATATGACAGCTCTGTGTAACCTTTAAACCCCTTGGATGATAGAAAGCAATGCATTGCAGAAAACTCTAGCATTCAAAGAGCTAAAGCAGAACTACCACCCCTTAGAAACATGGCCCCACATAATTACCCATCTGGCTACTAGCTGCTCAGTAGCGCTAGTCGTCAGAATTATTACCGCGTTCATGAGATTTATACACTGCTCTGTGAATGACAGGCAGGAAACCACACAGACGTCACTATGGAAAGATGTCTGCTCGGTTTCCTGCGCTGTCAATCCCAGCCGGCTCTAGGAGGCATTGCTAGGAGCCGTTCGACTCCAAAAGGGACTAAGGGGTAGATTTAAAGGCAGCCGTTAACAAAAAAAATCACTAACGGGTGCGTTAAGTGACATGTTGCAATTCAAAGATCCGTCTAAAGACCAGCTAACGGCAGTTGTACAATCCTTACGGCCGATACACTTACGTGCATTCAGACGCATGGAACAACATACCCCAGAGCTATTCAAAGGCTTGCGGTACTGATAACGGCTGAAAAAAAGACACACCTAATGGCTAAAAGTTAAGACCCACTTTTTTTAGCCGTTAGACACTTAACGGCCAAAACAAAACACCCGTTACATAGGAAAAGACACAAAAGGCTTACCGCACAACCATGTAAATGGGAAAATTAACCCGTGCAATGCCAAAACAACACAAAAACATGCACACACAACACAAATCACTATACACACAACAACAACCAACACCACAGGGACAACGACACACAAAAAAACAACAACACAACATGGCACGGAACAATGGGGGTCATCACACAAAGCGGACACCTGCAAATACAAGCTCACCTGGGCAACATCAACACGCCACCTGCACCCCACAACTGCATGTCCGCAAATGGCACACACAGAACAAGCACAACACACCACATCTTATAACACACACACACCTGCAAACACTTACCTGGACAAAAACAACTCACCATTGGTCAGCACTCACCTCATCACCACACCCACACAACGCCCTAGCAAGTACTTAAAGGGACAACTCAACACACTCACTTGTGGCTTGTTTTCCACTCTGGGAGGGAGAGAGAGAGAGAGAGAGAGAGAGAGAGAGACAGAGACAGAGACAGAGACAGATAGAGAGAGAGAGACAGATAGATAGAGACAGATAGATAGAGCAAACAGTATGTTGGGTTACATATTGTTGCGAAGACTGAAGAGAAGGCGTGCAAGGGAGAGAGCTAGGGAACATCAGCAACCTCCAAGCATGCCTGATCAACAGCCACCACCTGTTGCAAGTGAGGAGGCTCTGGCTCAGCAGCCACACAGGAGCCCATCCCCACCTGGAGGGCACAGGATGTATAGACGACCACCAAGGCCCAGGGTATACCGCCCAAGGGTCACCCTCTTTGGAATGACCGATGATGAGGTAATTGATCACTACAGGTTGAGGCCTGACAGCATCATTGCCTTGTATGAGGTCATCAAGGAGCAGGTGGATCCCATCTACATCTACAACCATGCCCTAACTGGCCTGCAGAAACTACTCTGTGCCATGCACTTCATGGCAAGCGGGGCCTTCCAGTCCACAGAGGGTTACGCATCTGGCATGTCACAGGCCACATTCTCCAGGGTGCTGGCCCAGGCCCTGCCAGCCCTCAAAAGCAAGGCCAGTACCTATATACATTTCCCCACCACCGACATGGACTGGATACAAGTCAAGCAGGCCTTTTACGCCAGGGGAGGCATGCCCAGGGTCATGGGTGCTATAGATTGCACCCATGTCCGAATTAAGGCCCCAGCACGTGACGCACAGATATTCATCAACAGGAAGAACTTTCACTCCATCAACGTGCAGATGGTGTGTGACAGCCATATGAGGATAATGAATGTCTGTGCAAAGTATCCTGGCAGCTCACATGATTCATACATTCTCCAAAACTCCTCAGTCCACAGAGATTTCGAGAATGGAACTTTTACAGGGGGATGGCTTTTGGGTGAGTTCACAATACAAAATCACATCACATACACAGGCGTACACACAACGCTGCTTAGCATGCTCCTGACCCACAGCTACTACGTCTACCACACAAAACATCATTCACACAACATGTGCTCCCTGTCTCACCATGTCACTCACATTACACAGGTGATGCTGGCTATGGATGCAAGTCCTGGCTACTGACCCCACTGGCCAATCCTCGAACACATGCCCAGGAAAGCTACAACCAGGCTCATGGCAGAACGAGGAATGCCATTGAGCGGACCTTTGGCCTCCTCAAGTCAAGATTCCGATGTCTGGACCACTCGGGGGGAGCACTGCAGTATGCACCTGGAAAGGTGTGCGACATCATTGTGGCGTGCGCAATACTGCACAACATCGCAGTGGACACCAGGCTGCTGGAGCACATCCAGGCCCCCCCCATACAGGAAGTGCCCATGGACATCGGACACGTTGAGGAGACCCTGAGAGGGACACAGATCAGAGACAGGCTCATCACGGAACACTTTACATGTGAGTATAACACAGGCATGCAAACAATCCATGCAAGTCCCCCATCAGTCCTGTGACACTAACCACACTGCACATTTTGTTCTGTCTCACCCCACAGGAACAGTGACACAGCACTGCACTTGCAGCGGACGTGGCAAATTGTGTGTGTGGACTCAAAAACCATCCTCCATTCCATTCTCCACGTTGACATACAGACCCCAAGGATATCACGCACACCCTCATGAGAAACAAGGTACAACACATAACCCATGTTCATCGCCTTACAGGGCTTGATTGACAGCAGCTAACTTGATTTGCCATGAGCATAGCCAGAGCAACCATGCTAGCCTTGTAGCGAAAGAGTGTTATCCAATGCTATGCATTGGATAATACTCCGTCACATCAGGGGTTAAAGGGCCATTGGACTCAATATGGAACCTGTACTGTGCTACAGCTGAGAAGAGCAGCACAGGGGTGGATGTACAGTGGTATGGGCACACAATGTAGAGGTCATGAGACGTAGATCAGATTACCAGGGACACCATGCTGACCTGTGAGTGTGCAGACATATGTGCCCCCGACATGAATACACACATCAACAAATGTGTCCTAACAGTTCCATGGAACAAATGACATTGGGCTGCCACTGTCACATTAACAGTGGCAGCCCAAATTCATTACTTCCATGGAGCTCTCAGAACACTTGTTGATGTGTGTATCCATGTCAGGGGCACATATCCATAGGGCTGGGGCACATGTCCTTAGTTCTCCACATAATTGGTTACAGATGAGTACACAACACATTGTCAAGCAATGGTTTGTGTACTCACCTGTAACTGTGAAAATTGAGGGGATCAAAAAGACTAAATTGTTGTTGCTTGATGATCAGTTCAAGTCAACTGCTCCAAATCCTGTCCTCTTCTTCCACAGGCATCCGTAACATGATCCATCCTTGAACTGAAGTTCTTCTATGTGACTGGATTGATGTCTTGACATCACCTTCATGGAGATCACCCCTTGCTGTTTATGTTGATGTTGTTGGTGATGCAAAGTTTGACCTGAGGTTCACACAAACCTCTACTGGATCATTTTCATATAGACACAGAAAACACTAATTCCTGAGTTTTATAACCTATACAGTTAGGATGCTCAGCTACAGAGTTGTCAAACCTTGTGGACAACACATGAGCTGGGCAGCAGTGTTACTAAAGTACTATTTTTTTGTTTCAAAGTACATTTAGTGTTCTCATACAGGTGTTCAATGCATATAGGCAATACACAGAAAACACATGTACATCCTAATGTACTTTGAGACACAATAAAGATGAACCATCACCATTCTATCTGTGTCTGTAGGAGGATATATTTGAGAACACAGTTGTCAATGCGTTACCACACCCAGGGTAGAGTATCCCCATACATGGAAAGGCATCACCCATATCACAGGACTCCACCACTTGTTTGCAAGTGAGTGGACTCAGTGATGTATTCACGCTAACAGATGGTGGCAGTGATACACTAATGTGTTGTGGGAGTGATAAAGAGGTGATAAAGGGGACATACTTCCACAGTGAATTCCTGTCCACAGTTAATGTGTTGCTCAGTATAATCAATGTTCAGTGATATTGCTCCACTGGGACATATCACAGTACATGACCAAGTGGACAAGTGTTTTCACTGGGGAAGTCTGTTACACCCTTAGAAAAAACAACAAGTCAACTTACTGGAGGCCCCAATGCTCACCCCAGGATATCAATGTGTGTGCTACACATTGAAATCCTAGGTTGAAAACATTGGCTTCCCCAGTCAGTCTGTTGCACAATGAGTGTGTGAATCCAAGACAATATGGATACATGTCCCATTTATCTGTCCTGCTTGTTATCTCACCGCTAAGCCGTTTGTTTGGTTATCCCCTTAACCCTCTGAGTGCCAGAGTGGTACCCAACACATTTCTTTGCAATGCGTTGCCTACCACTCTGGATATCAAAGGGTTAAACACTACATATGATGTAGATGAATGTTCAATGTTGTACCAAATGTTGGGCTAAGGGGAATGTTTTGTTATGCAAAATCAACACACAACATTGCCATATAACACAGTTGTGTAATATGGCAACAGGGATGTTTTTACAGTTGATTTTGTACAACGATGTGTATGTGAACCCATGTTGTAACATCCCACAAACATCTTACCTAGGCAGGAGTTGTATTCACTGAATTGTTTGGCAATGCATTGGAGACAACTCTGCCACCCAAATCTATGACCAAATTCAAAGCAGATCAGACAGGATTCAAAAGCACAATGTTCCTTTATTCAGGGGAAATTTAACATGTTGGGCATTTTATTTTTTTTTCTTGGGGGGGGGGCTTAGACTGTGTGGCAGAAGTGGATAACCTGGATGATCTCCTGGTCACCCTTTGCCCCCTAGGTGTGGCTTCGGGGGTCACATTAGAGGGGGTGGTGGGGGCAGTGGATCCCTCTGTGGAGCGCAGGTTTTCCCTCTCCAAACGTAAGTCCTCCCTGCGGTTCAGCTCTCTCAACTCCACCAGTAGCTGTGCAAGCAGGTCCATCACCCCCGTGTGTAGCTGATGGAGTTGAGTGTTGATCCTCATGACCTCCGACTCCAGGGCATGGATCCTTGCCTCTATCCTGTTAGTGTTTATACGGGATTCCCTACGGCTCCTGGTGATGTTGTCATTGGTGCGGAGGCTTGACCTGAGTAGTCTCCTTTGCAGAGCCATACACTCAGCTTCCATCCCCGTGGGCCGTTCACTGCTGGTGATGCTTGTGCCTGGTGAATCAGCTGCTGCTGTGTCCTCCTCTGCTGGTGCTGTATCCTCCTCTGCTGGTGCTGTATCCTCCTCTGCTGGTGCTGTATCCTCCTCTGCTGGTGCTGGTTGTGCTGCAGATGGGTATGTGCCCACCACATCAATTGACCCACTGCTGCCCACCGATGTCTGTGCTGGTGGAGGTGGTGGGGTAAACACGTCCCTTCGCATAGGCTGTTGGGGCTCCCCAAGCAGGCCCAGGTGTTGGTAGTCGAGTGGCCAAGGGTCAAACCTTGGCCACTGGTATGTGCTTGGCCCCCACCTAGGATCATACCTGGGGCCATGCTGGGGAGCCATCCAGGAGGGTAGGTCAATCTGTGGGTATGGCCCGTATTGGGTGGTGGCCACATCACCGGGCAGCCATTGCCTCCCTGGTGGTGGTGGTGCTGCTGCTGCTGCTGGGGGATAATAGCTCCTGGAGGTGGTGGGGGGCATCCAGTCACTGTAATAAGTCGGTGCAGGCAGAGTTGGTGCAGGCAGAGTTGGTGCAGGCAGAGTTGGTGCAGGCAGAGTTGATGCAGGCAGGGTTGGTGCATCCAGCTGGCCAAGAGGTGTGGATGTCGTTGGGTACGGTGCCCACTGGCTGGTCCCCTCCTCCAAATACTCCTCACTGGGTGGTGAGGTGGCCTCCTCCATGGGCTCCTGATGTGCTGGAGACACATAACCTGTGTGGAGGATTGAGATTGTGTGATCAGTAAACTTAGCCATGATGGTGTCAAATTGATATTAATACTTGAAATGTGTAAAGGAACATATATGTTGTATGGTGTATCTCCCTGTGTGAAACAACGGTACTCCTACTGGTGATGGGTGTTGTATTCTACATGTATTGCAGCTCAGAGTTGAATTCCTTTGGTGCCACATCCCAGTGGCCTGAAATTGTACATTTGCGCTGTTGCCACATCATCCTTTGTGGATATCTGTTCCCTGGACCAAAGCTAGCCAGAGGATGGTCTGGCAACATTGGCATAGTACATTTTCAGGCCACAGTGATATTGTCCCTGGAATATTCAACTTTGAGCTGTTATACTCTTGTGATGAAACACCTTTCAGTAGTGGGGATACCCTTGCATTACCCGGTGGATCAATCCTATGACATGTATTTTTCCTTTCACATTTTAGGTATTACTATCTCTTTAACGGGATAGCAATGGTTAATTTCACCTTGATGTAACATTGCAGGCATCATAGAGAGATGTTTAGAAAGATGTTGCTGTATGTGACAGCTGGAGATGTCAGTCATTTGACCACAGGGAGGCTCTTCAGCAGACTCCACATTGACCCATTTGGAGATAACTACATCTTTGCCATTGTCTACTAAGTGTTCCTGGTTTGTAAGCACGCTCTGTGGACCATGTCAATGATGGATCCATCTCCAATTGTTTCAATTTTGGGTCTGCTGAAGAGCCTCCGTGTGGTCATATGACTGACATCTCCAGCTGTCACATACAGTAACATCTTTCTAAACATCTCTTTATGATGCCTGCAAGGTTACATCAAGTGAAATTAACCATTGCCATGCCAAGGTACACAGTGAGGAATATGGTCTGATATGTGTGTATATGTACCTTTCATACGGGTACAAACATATCCTTGATAGATATGAACCCAGAGATCTGTTCAGAACATGTGATTGTCTAACTGCCTATATATGTACAGCCATCACAAATGAACTTTCATAGATACAAGTGATACCCATCCAAGTAGGTGTAATATACTGGGTATATGTACTGTGATGATGATATCAATATGAGTTATTTTGTTGAGGGTGCACATATATGGGCAGTTGGACAATCACACGTACTGAACCGAACTCTGGGTTTACATCTTGTTGGGACCTATTTGTACCCATTTGAAAGGGACATATCCACATACAAATCTGGTTGTTTTTCTTTCTGTACATATCTTTTTTGAAGAGATCTGCAGTGTGATTCAAGTAGTATTCATCCCTATGTTATCAGTTCATCCCGTACAGTGCTGGATTTTGTCAGATTAGACATGTCCCTCTCTGGTTGTCATGATGGTATCCTATGCATAGCATTGTGATGCATGGGATACCACCGTGGCAATCAGGGATTGATGTACATTACAGGATTCTGTCCATGAGGTCTGTTCAAGTTGAATCCTGAGGGGCAACAATCAAGCCAGTATTGAAGGATATCATTGATTGAGGCCTTTTTTTTCCTGGATCAGCCCATCCATCCTTCTGTGTGAGGCAGCCAGACCCGATCATAGATATCCATAATCCCTGGCCTGTTATTGACCAAACCTCAATGGTTCATATTTGGTTCCCATATTTATCCTGCAAATAGTGTCTGGTGTACCATCCATCCATGGCATCAGCACTCCTGAGGATCTATATGTGAATCAAATGTGAGCTATGTAAATTGAAGTTAGAGTAAATGATTGCATACACAACACCAAGGCCAACTTTTTCACCTTTACTTATGTGTGATTGTTTTTGGCCTGTGTGTTGCACATACAAGCATTTATTCTCAGTGGCACTGTGATTTGTGACCTGATCCATCCTGTTGGTGATTCAGTAAGCGGTTAAGTGGACCTGATGAACTGATTATGATGCTGACTTCTCCGCTGACCTCATTTCACCATCTGCAATGTTTTCTATGGAGTCCACACAATGGGGCCTGTGCAGCTTGAATCCTGTTATTGGATGTTCTCCATAGACTAACATTGTAATTGGTAAAGTGAGGGTATGCAAGTGTCAAATTCACTACATCAGCTCTTTTTCACCGCTTAGTGAATGTCCCCTATGTGTCATGTAATTGTTAACCTATCGACATGTGTTTGTTGTATGGTTAACCCTTTGAGTACCAGAGGGGTTGCCAAAGCATTGTTGATCGATGCATTGATGATCCCTCTGGCACTCATGGGGTTATGTGCTGGATTCCCTGTGTGAACATGGGTAACACTGTGTGACAACAATTGTGATGTTTAACATACAACACTTTACTGAGCATGGTTTGTGTGTATTGTGTGTGATGAGCACAGCAACATGAGGGTTAACCAGGGAGTTGTACAGGTTTTGGCCTTGTTGAACATTGACATTTGTCCTTGTCTTGATCCCTGTTTAAACCCTCAGGGTGCTGTGTTGGTGCAATTGTGTGGTTGAATGAAGAGCAGATGTTGGGATGTGAGTGCTTGTTTGTGATGGGTGTGTGGTTTGGGGTGGTGTGTGGTTTTGGGGTGATGCACTTACCGGTGGTGTGGAGGCTCCTCTCCTCCCCAGTGTCTGATCCTCCAGGGACCCCCTCAATGAGGGTGGACGACAGTGTCTGCCGCAGCCTCTCCTCCCATGCGCTGTAGGTGATGGGGACAGGTGGCCCACCTCCGGTGGCTCTGGCGTGCAGGGCGGCATCCCCCATCTTCCTCTTCACCTGCCTTTTGCAGTCGCCCCATCTCTTCTTGATTGAGTCCACATCCCGTCTGCAGGTGGCCACCGCATTAACTCTGCTGCAGATTTGACTCCAGGCAGCTCTCCTCCTCGCAGACAGGCCAGGGAGTCTGTCCCCCGGGAAGAGGACACTCTCCCTCTCCAGCACAGCCTCCACGAGGGCCGTGTTTTCTTCCTCGGTATATCGGGGATCCCTGAGCCTGTCCCCCTCAGCTCCGGCATGCGAGGAGTCAGACCCGGAGTGTCCTGCCTGCTCTGCCCCTGCCTGTGTGTGGTGGTCCCCAGGCACTACCCCTCGTCCCACTGCAGGATCTGTCCCTCTTCTTCTTTGTGTGCCTGTTCTTGTGGGCCTGGTCCCCCTCCGCCCTGCGTATCTCCCTCTCCCACCCCTGCTCTGCTGAGGGATCCCCTCCTGACCTTCCTCCTCCTCCTCCTCCACTAGTCTCCCCATCCCTCTCTCCTGTCCTCCTCTCCTGGCCATCATTCACCCAGTCACACCCAGGCACTCTCACACGCCCTCACAGACACACTCGATCCCACTCACTCTCTGTCACACACTTTCACTCACGGATTCACACTGTAAAAATAAAGTTTAAAATGTGTAAGGTGTGATGAAAAAAAAAAGACTATGTGTATGTATGTGTATGTGTTTGTATGGATGTATGTGCTATGTGCAAAAGTGTGCTATGTGTCTATTTAAATGTAACTCTCTCCTCTCCAAAATCCTTCTACCTTACTCCTCTGTATGCCTCTCTCTCTCTCTCTCTCTCTCTCTCTCTCTCTAAACACTATCCTCCACTCCTGGGTCCTGTGCTCTAGCTTGCTGAAACTCGAAACACAGACAGGGTGTAACCGTTATTTTGAGGTATATATAGGTGTATTTGAACATTTTTGATACTTTGGGGCCTTGGGATTGGCTGTAGGTTTGAATTTTGTTTGTGCATCTATCAGGGTTGCTAGACAATGGCAGCCGTAATGTAACATTTTGAGTTAAGTTGTGTTTTAATGGGTGTTTGGGATGCACGGTGATGCAAAATCAGGTGCGACGCTGGTTTTTGTTTAACGTGTTTTTGTAGTGCCTACGCCCGATAGCTATTCTTGAACGCTTACCTTTGAATCTGCCGTAAAACATGTGTTCTTTGCGGCCGACGTGCCTTTTTTACTTAGCGGATGGTTTAACGGCTGCCTTTAAATCTACCCCTAACAGTGCAGGCGCCCAGATGTCACTATGGAAAGATGTCTGCGTTGTTTCCTGCCTGTCATTCCCAGAGCAGTCTATAAATCTCATGAACGCGGTAATAATTCTGGCGACTAGCTCTACTGAGCAGCTAGTCGCCAGATGGGTAATTATTTGGGGCCATGTTTCTAAGGGGTGGTAGCTCCACTCTAATATAGGCTATAGCACCAGACATACCATGTTTGCTATTGCAGCCTTGCACCCCATACACTATTACTTATCTTTGTTTCATGGAACCACTTGTAATTCTTCATGGAACCCTGAGGTCCTACAGAGCACAGACTGAGATCTACTGCTTTCAGTTGTTCTCATTCTCTTGTTGTAAAAAGTGTTAGGTCCCTTAGGAAGAAAAACACAAGCTAAGTACATTATTATAATCCTATAACATAAAGTGGTAGAACGTGTCGCTCACTGTGAGCCGTAACCGCATATGCGCAGAAGAGAGTCTCCACTGTGCATGTGTGGTTTCGCACACAGGGAGCTTCGCTGTGAGCCGTCTGGAGCTCCTCTCTAAGGATCAGCGCGTTTGGCGAGACTCGCCGAACGCGCCTCTCCGCTCCGGATGGCTCACGCCATGTCTCTGCTCCCAGCTCCGAGCAGCAGCTGGGTGCACTTTAGCCTGTGTATACGGGCTTCCATACTAGTTATTATTATAAAGACATCAGATGAGGTTTATTACTGATACATTTGGAGAATTGATTTTTCATCTAATCTATCTGTTTCCATCTTTTATATTTGTACTGCTCAGAGTAAAAGCACAGCAAATTATAAAAATTAAAAACAGAAGTACTGGTCACTATAAATTGGAATCTAGAAATGTTTAGATTTATTCCTTTGAGTGCCAGAGGGGTTCAAAAGAGCATCATCAGAATCTCGCCCACATGAAAATGTTGTTGTTTATTCAAAGCCCTATGCCTGTCCTAGTAATGCTAATACGCAGGACTCACAGCGAGTGGGACGTGCCAAGTCAGGTACTGCAAAAACCGATCAACAACCGGTGTTACATTATAAAAACAGGACTTGCACAATCTCATGTTGGACTACAACTCCCATAATTCACAGGGACATGATTTTCACTTCCTGGTATTAATCTAAATGACACTGATGTAGTGGATACGTTTACAACCCTTCACAGCACAGCAGACCGTACCAACAGAGAGAGACACTTAAGCCTGTGATTTCCCATCTCCCCTGTTGGTGCGGTCTCCCCGTGCTGAGCAAGACACAATGTTGAGGGCTGTAAACATATCCACTATATCAGCGTCATTTAGCATAATACCAGTAAGTGTAAATCATGTCCCTGATGTTTGGCTATGCAAGGCCAAAGAATGTTTGTGAATTATGGGAGCTGTAGTCCAACATGAGTTTGTGCAAGTCCTGTTGTTATAATATAACACCAGTTGTTGGTCGGTTTGTGCAGAACCTGACTTGCACATCCCACTCACTATGAGTCCTGTGTATTAGTATTACTTGGACAGACACAAGGCTTTGAAGTATACATCACAACCACTTAAGCCTGCAACATCAGAATCTTGCTGTTTTCATGCGGGCGAAATTCTGATGCCGCATTTTTGAACCATGCGACATTTTCAATGTGCTGTTTTCTTGGCTGTCAAATAAAAGGTGATGTTTCAATACGGAACCTTGTTGGACCCCTCTCAGAGGGTTTAAACTGCATCTGACACTTCCAGGACAGTATTAAGGACATATAAGGATCCAGCAGAACTGTGAATAGATTGTTCCAAATATAAGTTAACCCCTGAAGGATGAGAACGGTGTGCTATGCATTTCAAATTAACCTTTAGGATGCTCCTAAGTTTAGTAGTAGCTTTCCTATTCTTCCTATCATACACGTAGGGAAAACAGTCACAACTTTAAATTGGTTCCTTTCTGTAACTTTTGGGAACCCAAGTTGAGGCCCGTTGAAAAAGGAAGGTCCTTGCAATCACAGGTACACCCATACATTAAAATGACCCTAGTCATTTCAAATTAAAATTTGCCTGTTTGAAAACATCATTGAAAGCTGCCTGTGTAGCATGTACAATATTGAAATAGACAGAAATGTTTAATAGAAAAAAAATATATATTGCAGGATTTATCCTAGTGAGTGAAACAAAGGTATTAACTCCTATGAAAGATGTTCTATTCAGAAGTGATTTCAACTCAACCGGACAGGGCTAACTTGTGGGCAGGGGCGGGGCTTAACTGGAGTGTCACAAAGTGGGTGGGAAGTGGGCGGAACTGGATGGGGAAGGAGCACATACTAAGGCGGAAATGTTGTGGGATTTTTATGTGTAGAAATAACCATTGAAAAATAAGCATATTTGGGCTTCCACCAAAATTCCCTCCGGGAAGAGTTAATATGTAGCATTTTCATTGATTCACTGAAACATCCTGTAATATAAAATATATGGGTCTAAAGTTCTCCTTTCCGCCTCTTTCACAGATGTCTAGCTGACAAAGGGAGATTTGAGTTGTGTGACTGGCCTGTGGCTCTTCAGCAGAACTGAAATACCGTTATCTAGAAAGAAATAATTAATTGGACCCAGGGGAGGGCTGGCCTGGGATGCAAGGGGAAATTGCCCCCCAAGCTGGTCATGAATATGGGCCAGTGGGCCACTGCCCCACTCAATTTCCCATTTGCTGCTGTAAATGGAGTAAACAGAATTTAAGGAGCTACACGAGTATTGTAGATCCATTTCAATTGCAAACTCTGTGGTATCACTAGTGTAGTTCCATTTCAGTTGTAAGCTCTGTGGTATCACTAGTGTAGATCCATTTCAGTTGCAAGCTCTGTGGTATCACTAGTGTAGATCCATTTCAATTGCAAACTCTGTGGTATCACTAGTGTAGATCCATTTCAATTGCAAACTCTGTGGTATCACTAGTGTAGATCCATTTCAATTGCAAACTCTGTGGTATCACTAGTGTAGTTCCATTTCAACTGTAAGCTCTGTGGTATCACTAGTGTAGCTCCATTTCAACTGTAAGCTTTGTGGTATTACTAGTGTAGATCCATTTCAGTTGTAAGCTCTGTGGTATCACTAGTGTAGATCCATTTCAGTTGTAAGCTCTGTGGTATCACTAGTGTAGATCCATTTCAGTTGTAAGCTCTGTGGTATCACTAGTGTAGATCCATTTCAGTTGTAAGCTCTGTGGTATCACTAGTGTAGATCCATTTCAGTTGTAAGCTCTGTGGTATCACTAGTGTAGATCCATTTCAGTTGTAAGCTCTGTGGTATCACTAGTGTAGATCCATTTCAATTGCAAACTCTGTGGTATCACTAGTGTAGTTCCATTTCAGTTGTAAGCTCTGTGGTATCACTAGTGTAGATCCATTTCAATTGCAAACTCTGTGGTATCACTAGTGTAGATCCATTTCAATTGCAAACTCTGTGGTATCACTAGTGTAGTTCCATTTCAACTGTAAGCTCTGTGGTATCACTAGTGTAGCTCCATTTCAACTGTAAGCTTTGTGGTATTACTAGTGTAGATCCATTTCAACTGTAAGCTTTGTGGTATTACTAGTGTAGATCCATTTCAGTTGTAAGCTCTGTGGTATCACTAGTGTAGATCCATTTCAGTTGTAAGCTCTGTGGTATCACTAGTGTAGATCCATTTCAGTTGTAAGCTCTGTGGTATCACTAGTGTAGATCCATTTCAGTTGTAAGCTCTGTGGTATCACTAGTGTAGATCCATTTCAGTTGTAAGCTCTGTGGTATCACTAGTGTAGTTCCATTTCAGTTGTAAGCTCTGTGGTATCACTAGTGTAGATCCATTTCAGTTGTAAGCTCTGTGGTATCACTAGTGTAGATCCATTTCAGTTGTAAGCTCTGTGGTATCACTAGTGTAGTTCCATTTTAGTTGTAAGCTCTGTGGTATCACTAGTGTAGATCCATTTCAACTGTAAGCTCTGTGGTATCACTAGTGTAGCTCCATTTCAACTGTAAGCTCTGTGGTATCACTAGTGTAGATCCATTTCAGTTGTAAGCTCTGTGGTATCACTAGTGTAGCTCCATTTCAATTGTAAGCTCTGTGGTATCACTAGTGTAGATCCATTTCAGTTGTAAGGTCTGTGGTATCACTAGTGTAGATCCATTTCAATTGTAAGCTCTGTGGTATCACTAGTGTAGATCCATTTCAGTTGTACGCTCTGTGATATCACTAGTGTAGATCCATTTCAGTTGTAAGCTCTGTGGTATCACTAGTGTAGATCCATTTCAGTTGTAAGGTCTGTGGTATCACTAGTGTAGATCCATTTCAGTTGTAAGCTCTGTGGTATCACTAGTGTAGATCCATTTCAGTTGTAAGCTCTGTGGTATCACTAGTGTAGATCCATTTCAATTGTAAGCTCTGTGGTATCACTAGTGTAGCTCCATTTCAGTTGTAAGCTCTGTGGTATCACTAGTGTAGATCCATTTCAGTTGTACGCTCTGTGATATCACTGGTGTAGCTCCATTTCAGTTGTAAGCTCTGTGGCATCACTAGTGTAGATCCATTTCAGTAGTAAGCTCTGTGGTATCACTAGTGTAGATCCATTTCAGTTGTAAGCTCTGTGGCATCACTAGTGTAGATCCATTTCAGTTGTAAGCTCTGTGGTATCACTAGTGTAGCTCCATTTCAGTTGTAAGCTCTGTGGTATCACTAGTGTAGCTCCATTTCAGTTGTAAGCTCTATGGTATCACTAGTGTAGATCCATTTCAGTTGTAAGCACTGTGGTATCACTAGTGTAGATCCATTTCAGTTATAAGCTCTGTGGTATCACTAGTGTAGCTCCATTTCAATTGTACGCTCTGTGGTATCACTAGTGTAGATCCATTTCAGTTGTAAGCTCTGTGGTATCACTAGTGTAGATCCATTTCAGTTGTAAGCTCTGTGGCATCACTAGTGTAGATCCATTTCAGTTGTAAGCTCTGTGGTATCACTAGTGTAGCTCCATTTCAGTTGTAAGCTCTGTGGTATCACTAGTGTAGCTCCATTTCAGTTGTAAGCTCTATGGTATCACTAGTGTAGATCCATTTCAGTTGTAAGCACTGTGGTATCACTAGTGTAGATCCATTTCAGTTATAAGCTCTGTGGTATCACTAGTGTAGCTCCATTTCAATTGTACGCTCTGTGGTATCACTGGTGTAGATCCATTTCAGTTGTAAGCTCTGTGGCATCACTAGTGTAGATCCATTTCAGTTGTAAGCTCTGTGGCATCACTAGTGTAGATCCATTTCAGTTATAAGCTCTGTGGTATCACTAGTGTAGATCCATTTCAGTTGTAAGCTCTGTGGCATCACTAGTGTAGATCCATTTCAGTTGTAAGCTCTGTGGCATCACTAGTGTAGATCCATTTCAGTTGTAAGCTCTATGGTATCACTAGTGTAGATCCATTTCAGTTGTAAGCTCTGTGGTATCACTAGTGCAGCTCCATTTCAGTTGTAAGCTCTGTGGTATCACTAGTGTAGATCCATTTCAGTTGTAAGCTCTGTGGTATCACTAGAGTAGCTCTATTTCAGTTGTAAGCTCTGTGGTATCACTAGTGTAGCTCTATTTCAGTTGTAAGCTCTGTGGTATCACTAGTGTAGATCCATTTCAGTTGTAAGCCTGTGGTATCACTAGTGCAGATCCATTTCAACTGTAAGCTCTGTGGTATCACTAGTGTAGATCCATTTCAACTGTGAGCTCTGTGGTATCACTAGTGTAGCTCCATTTCAATTGTAAGCTCTGTGGTATCACTAGTGTACCTCCAATTCAATTGTCATCTCTGTGATATTAGTAGTGCACTGCCATTTCAGTTGTAAGCTCTGAGGTATCACTTGACTTAATCCATAACATTAATGCCACCTATATCATTAACAAAAGGGGTTGGGCTGGGACATTGGGCTGGAGCGGTAATAGAAATAGGCCATTTAATTGTACTTGCCCCCCAGGCCAAATATATATATCAAACTATACATACAATTTTTTTTTCCTTTCAGTAACCAATTCAGGGCCTCCCCAAATGGTGTGAAGCCATGCATGGGTCCTTATCACACGTTTTATCCATGACAGTCCTGGCACATCATGTGTCCTTAAAATGTTAAACTTAGGGAGAGTTTGAAGATGCGTATATAAATTTTCATAAAATGGTCCCTTTCTTTCGCTTTTTATATCCAATTCTTATAAAATATCTCTTTATTCTTTCTTTCACAGCATCCCAATGTGTAAAAAAAAAAAAACAGTAGTTCCCAGTTTTATTTTTGTCATTCATTAACCCTTTGCGTTGCGTACCCCTCTGGCACTCAATGGGTTAAAAACATTTGTAAGGTATTCTTGAACCTTTTTTCCTCCTCCAGCAGGATTATATTTTGTTTCCGACAACCTTTCCCAACATGCTGCTCAGAGGGACATGCAATTTTAAAATAAACTAATTTATGATTAAAAATGCTAATGTCCCCTATGAATTTTGCCTGATGCTTTTGTTTAAGCAATAACATATTCAATCAGTCCATGATGTCATCATGTCCATGGAGGCGGACATGACGGTCGATTGCAGTACTACAGGACCGCAAACTCTGCCCACTTCACATGGTACTCTTATCCTTTAAAGGAACAGATGTGCATTAACAGATGTGCAATTAATTGCTTCTTATCCATAAAGGGTTAAGTAAGCTCAGTTGCCCTGCCTGCTTCAGTTTGAAAAAAATCTGCCAGCAACTGTCATGAACACCTCCACGGACAATGAGATCCAGGACTAACTGAAGACGTTATCTCTCAAAGGGATAGTAATATTTCACAAAAAAAGCAGCTCTAATTAATCTTCATAGTATTTGGACTTTGGAGAGTGTTATTTCAATTCTGTCAGAGTTGTAGCTCAAGAGTAATTGAATGATAAAGTATCCCCCTCCCACCTCTTTTACTGATGTAACACTGCTCACCTCAGAGCAGCAAGACTGTCCAGATGGATCACAGAGAGGGACAATCTTCAGTGAGCGTAAGGAAACACGTGTCAAGGGGGGCAGGGTTTTCCTTATGATCACAGTAAGAAGATTGTCCCTTGCTGTGATCTGTCCGGTCAAGAGACCAGATTCCACATCGGAGGGGAGGTGTCTTATACTAGGTAAAAGGGGCGGGAGGGGGATACTTTATCATTCAATTACTCTTGAACTACAGCTCTGACAGTATTGAAATAACACACTCCATGGCCCAAATACTATGAAGATTAATTGGAGCTGCTTTTATTGTGAAACATTATTATCCCTTTAAACAAGGAATGAATTAATGAATGAATATGTTTATTTATATAGCGCCACAAGTGTACGCAGCACTTTACAATTTCAGGGTTTAAGGGCACTGGGGCAAAATTCATGGGGGCCATTAAGGTTTTCTGGCCATAATAAGGTAAGAAGGGAATTATTATTAGGATGTATTAGTTCTCCTTTAACCCCTCTGGCACTCAAATGGTTACAAGGTTAAACATATTCAAACACTTTTGGATAAGTTCCCTTTAAGGCAGATTTTAAATACACAGTAGTATTCTGTAGCGCAACAAAACACTGTGTTCCGGAACATCTAACAGATCGTGTCTCCGGTTCTTATACAAGAAGCACAATTAGCTCCTAGAATCAAAGGTGCTATGTTGTTTTTCTGAAGCAAGAACATAAATCAATATCTGAAAAAAAAGAAAAAACAACTGAAGCTAGGTCCTACTTTCATATCAAATACAGGCAGAGTGATTGATTGGGGAAAGGAAAGCAATTTGGAAACAATTTGATACTCATACATTTTAATTAAAAACATACCTTAAAGCTTCACAGAGTTTTATATTTAATTATGAGAAGTTATTCCTTTCGAATATGTATTTACAGTAGCTGTACATGTTTCCGAGTTAGAAAATGCAGAACTATTTGTCCTGGCTGTCATACTGCAGAGGAAAGCACTTCATCTTGTCAGTGCACTGGCCCACGCAGACTCGATGTCAGAGTGTAGTTTCCTCAGAATGGATTCCACATCATCCTTTAGTTTCCTTAGATTGGATTCCATGTCACCCTGTAGTATCCTCAGAATGGATTCCACGTCATCCTGTAGTTTCCTTAGATTGGATTCCATGTCATCCTGTAGTATCCTCAGAATGGATTCCACATCATCCTGTAGTTTCATCAGATTGAATTCCAAGTCATCCTGTAGATCCTGTAAATTATCTCAGACTGAATTCAGTCATCCTTTCGTTTCCTGATAATGGTTGTCACGTCATCCTGCAGATCCTGTAGTTTCCTGAGACTAAATTCCACATCATCCTGTAGTTTACTCAGACTGGATTCCATGTCATCCTGTAGTTTCCTCAGATTGGATTCCATGTCATCCCATCATTTCTTCAGATTGGATTCCACATCATAGTGTAGTTTCTTCAGACTGGATTATATATCATCCCATAGTTTCCACAGATTGGATTCCACATCATCCTGCAGTTTCCTCAGACTGGATTCCAAATTATTTCGTAGTTTTCTCAGATTGGATTAAATTCATCCCGTAGTTTCCTCAGACTGGAATCTATATCATGTTGTAGTTTGCTCAGAATGGATTCCACGTCATCCTGTAGCTTCCTAAGAATGGATTCCACGTCATGCCATCATTTCCTCAGATTAGATTCCACACCATCCTGTAGTTTTCTCAGATTGGATTCCATGTCATCCTGTAGTTTCCTCAGACTGGATTACATATCATCCCATAGTTTTCACAGATTGGATTCCACATCACCCTGCAGTTTCCTCAGATTGGATTCCAAGTCATCGCCTAGTTTTCTCAGATTGGATTCAATTCATCCCCTAGTTTGCTCAGACTGGAATCCACATCATCTTGTAGTTTCCTCAGATTGGATTCTACTTCATCCCACCATTTCCTCAGATTGGATTCCACATCATCCTGTAGTTTCCTCAGATTGGAATCCACATCATCTTATAGTTTCATCAGATTGAATTCCAAGTCATCCCATCATTTCCTCAGATTGGATTCCACGTCATCCTGTAGTTTCCTCAGATTGTATTCCATGTTATCCTGTAGTATCCTCAGAATGGATTCCATGTCATCCTGTAGTATCCTCAGAATGGATTCCATGTCATCCTGTAGTTTCCTTAGATTGGATTCCATGTCATCCTGTAGTATCCTCAGAATGGATTCCACGTCATCCTGTAGTTTTCTCAGATTTAATTCCATGTTATCCTATAGCTTCCTTGAATTTGATTCCACAACATCCTGCAGTTTTCTGAGATTGGATTCTGAATCATCTCGTAGTTTTCTCACAATGTATTCCATATCATCCTGTAATTTCCTCAGACTGGAATCCACGTCATCTTGTAGTTTCCTCAGAATGGATTCCACGTCATCTCATCATTTCCTCAGATTGGATTCCATATCAGATTGGATTACATGTCATCCTGTAGCTTCCTGTTATTCTGCAGTTTTGTCAGATTGGATTCTAAATTATCTCATAGTTTTCTCACATTGGATTCCAAATCATCCCATAGTTTCCTCAGATTGAAATCCACATCATCTTGTAGCTTCCTCACAATGGATTCCAAGTAACCCCCTAGTTTTCTCAAAGTGGATTCCACATCATCTCGTAGTTTCTCAGGTTGGATTCCCCTTCATCCTGTAGTTTTCTCACACTGGGTTCCCTTCATCATGTTGTTTCCTCAGATTGGGTTCCCTTCATCCTGTTGTTTCCTCAGATTGGATTCCATGTAATCCTGATTTTTTCTCAGACTGGATGCCACATCATCTCGTAGTTTCCTCAGATTGGATTACACTACATCCTACAGATTGAAGCAGCATTATGTCCACTCCATTGTCCAATTTAAAGAAACTACAGGGGTATTCCATAATTGTTTGAGAATGAACAGAGGTGTCTGCTTGATTGAACAACCTGTTCCACCTCACCCCACTGTTGCTCAGCTGCATTTAGATCTGGTGAATGCATGGGCCAGTGAAGTATTGTAAAGTTCCCTACATGATCCTGGAAACATTTCTCAGTATTCTACTCCTAGACATGATGTATTGACCTGTAAAAAAGTAATCGTTAATAATGTGACCAGATCACTATTTTAGTTTGGGGAGCTAACTCAATTTTGATAGCACAAGAACCAGTGCAACCCTATATTGCTTGTTTTTTATTAGCTTTGCACATTAAAGTGGATCTCTCACATAGAAATTAGTAATACTCATTAGTTGGAGCATTTAGTGAAAACATTTAAAAGGTTGTTTATTTAAAAAAAAAACACCTTTATCTGCACAAAACTTAATGTTTAAAAAGTGGCCGGCAGCCTACTTCCTGCTTGCAGCACTGCCTCTGCTCCCCTCCCATTACCCAGCATCCTCCTCCGACGAATGCTTTCTTTCTCTAAGCTGGAGCTATCTCATTGGCAGAGATCGATATCTAGCCAATGAGATTGCTCCAGCTTAGAGACAGACAGCCTCCATCATCGGAGGAGGGAGGGGAGCAGAGGCAGTTCGGCAAGCTTTGGCAAGCCGGAAGTAGGCTGCTGGGCACTTTTTAAACATTAATTTTTGTGCAGATAAAGTTTTTTTTTTTTAAATGAACAATGTTTTAAATGTTTTCCCTAAATGCGCTGACTAATGAGCATTACTTATATCTATATGAGAGATCCCCTTTAAAATGGTGATGTGGTCACATTACCAGCAGGACAAATAAAATGTAATCATGGCTGGATAATGGAAATGGGCACACTAGATGGGCAGAATGGTTCTTTTCTGCCGTCAGAGTCAATGTTTCAAATTCTACTGAGACACCTGATAAGAAACAATATTAGTGATTTATAGAACTTGAAGAACGTCACTAAAATTGTCTCGAAGTGATGTAAAGGTACTTATAAATTTCTGGCGACATTTCTGCTAAGTGCTAGCCCCAGTCAGTCAATTTTTTTTGAAAAGTGGAGTAGAAATGGTATTGTCCAAATAAGAATTGCTTTGCAATGTATGTTTAACCCCTTAACGACCCTTGACGGTCATAGTACGTCATGGGTCGATCTGAGTTAACGACCCATGATGCTCCGTGGTCCTTAACTGACAGAGCTGCACCGATTGGCGGGTCATTAAGGGGTTAAAGAAATTCTCTAATTGCATCAAAATCAAAGGTAGTTTAAGTGATTAAAAATCTTAACTCCAGCTTCTTAAAAGGATAGTAATACTTAAAATGTAAAAAAAAAATATGTTGTAGGGTTTATCCCCCTGAGTAAAACACATGTACTTCCACTGCTGACAGGTGTTTTATTCAAAAGTTATTACAGCTCAAAGTTGAATTTTTTAGGTGCAATATCACAGTGGCCTGAAATTACACAGTGGCGCTGTTACTACACCATCCTAAATCTCCATAGGATGGTGTAGCAACAGCGCCACTGTACAATTTCAGGCCACTGTGATACAGCACCTAAAAAATTCACTTTTGAATAAAACACCTTTCAGCAGTGGGAGTACTCTTGTTTTATTCAGAGGGATAAACCCTACAATGTATATTTTTTTACATTTTAAGTATTACTATCTCTTTAAGTGCCAGAGGGGTATGCAACGCATTGCAAAGCCCTCTGGCACTCAAAGGGTTAATGGAAGCATATATATATATATATATGTATATATATATATATATATATATATATATATATATATATATATATACTCAAATAGATATATTTTTAAACTGGACTTTATTCTTCTCATAAATATGACCCATTGTTGTGAATTTTTACTGCAATTCCTAAACATAAACTAATAGTGTTATTTATACATCTCCCCCAATGGCCCATATCTATAAAAGCAAACTGGAGTTATTCTAGAATCAACCAACTGCACTATATAGGGTCAAATAAAAATTCCTTTTAAAGTAAAGTGAGCTTTTAACCCCATGATTGCTAGAGAGGATTTCATGATTCACACCACCTTCCTATAGTCCATCACATGAACAATCTGTCTCCTGTTCCAAGATTGATAGAACGTTTTCTGGTTGTTGAATCAGATTTATAAAAAAAAAAAAAAATGTTCTTAATACTTTTTTGAGGAACCGTCCTTAAGTTATGACACCTAGAGATAATGTGAATGATGATTTATACATTATTTAAAGGGATAGTAATGTTTCATAATGAAAGCAGCTCTAATTAATCATCATAGTATTTGGACTTTGGAGAGTGTTATTTCAATTCTGTCAGAGTTGTAGTTCAAGAGTAATTAAATGATAAAGTATCCCCCTCCCACCCCTTTTACTGATGTAACACTGCTCAGCCAGATCAGAAGGGAGGTGCCCAGGTAGACTGCAGAGAGGGACAATCTTCAATTAAGATAAGGGAAAAAGCTGAAAAACTTGTCAAGGGGGGCAGGACTTTCATTGTTCTCATAGGAAGAAGATTGTCCCCTGCTGTTATCTGTCTGGTCTATGGACTGGATTCCACATCTGAGAAGAGATGGCTTACACTAGGTAAAAGGGGCGGGAGGGGAAACTTTGCTTATGAATATCTCTCAAACCATAAAGGTTTGAGAGATAAGACAAATCATTCTAAGGTCTTGAAAGCTTGCATCCTAAATCTGATTAGTTAGCCAATAAAGGTATCAACAATTATACTTACCTCCTAGATACATTCAATGGGCTCTGGCTAGATTCACTCATATCACAGTGTGTGGACTCTGTCTAGATCCATTCATATCACAGTGTGTGGACTCTGTCTAGATCCAGTAATATCACAGTGTGTGGACTCTGCCTAGATCCATTCATATCACAGTGCATGGGCTCTGCCTAGATTCATTCATATCACAGTGTGTAGACTCTGCCTAGATACATTCATATCACAGTGTGTGGACTCTACCTAGATACATTCATATCACAGTGTGTGGGCTCTGCCTAGATTCATTCATATCACAGTGTGTGGACTAGATCCATTCATATCACAGTGTGTGGACTCTGCCTAGATTCATTCATATCACAGTGTGTGGACTCTGCCTAGATCCATTCATATCACAGTGTGTGGACTCTGCCTAGATTTATTCATATCACAGTGTGTGGACTCTGTCTAGATTGATTCATATCACAGTGTGTGGACTCTGCCTAGATACATTCATAACACAGTGTGTGGGCTCTGCTTAGATTCATTCATATCACAGTGTGTGGACTCTGTCTAGATCCATTCATATCACAGTGTATGGACTCTCTCTAGATCCATTCATATCACAGTGTGTGGACTCTGCCTAGATCCATTCATATCACAGTGTGTAGACTCTGCCTAGATACAGTCATATCACAGTGTGTGGGCTCTGCCTAGATACATTCATATCACAGTGTGTGGGCTCTGCCTAGATTCATTCATATCACAGTGTGTGGACTCTGTCTAAATCCAATCATATCACAGTGTGTGGACTCTGTCTAAATCCAATCATATCACAGTGTGTGGACTCTGTCTAGATCCAATCATATCACAGTGTGTGGACTCTGCCTAAATACATTCATATCACAGTGTGTGGACTAGATCCATTCATATCACAGTGTGTGGATTCTGCCTAGATCTATTCATATCACAGTGTATGGACTCTGCCTAGATCCATTCATATCACAGTATGTGGACTAGATCCATTCATATCACAGTATGTTGACTAGATCCATTCATATCACAGTGTGTGGACTCTGCCTAGATTAATTTGCAGCCCAGTGTGTGGTAAGAAATACTGACCCAGAACAGAAACTAATTAGCACTAAGTGTCAAATTGTGCCATCAACAATGGTTAATTTCTCAAAAATGATTTATATTACAAATAAATAGGCAGCACAACACAGAGGCATCTTTTGTTTCTCTTTACTTATCTAAATTTATGGTGAAAGGTCCACTTAAGGCCTAGTTGACACTGGCCACTTTGTTACAAGATGTTGCAGCAACACAAGATTGCCATTGGACATTATTGTAGTTGGAAGATGCACATGTGGACTATCCCACAGAAAACCATTTCCATTCTGTGAAATTTGTGGCAACAAACTTTTATGTGAACTAGGTCTTGAGGTGGATACCTCTCTGCTAAATAGGGCATTATGTTTACCTGAATTTAGTATCCAGATCTCTGAAAGGAAATTGGTCTGTGTTGTTGATAACGTGTAATCATTCTCTTAAGAAGTCTTGTACGCATCCAGATCATCAATCATACAAGTTTTTGCTGTCTCTGTATGACAGAGTTTTTCATGCTTCCAAATTATAAATAATTACCTGCACTAGACTTGGAACACAATGCAAATTGGAGGTTTGGATTTCACAGTGTCCAGTGGCAGTATGATATATAACATAGCACAACTTGGCCAATTAGAAGAGGACGTGCAGCAGACTATTAACTGTAGGACAGGAATGTCAAACATGCTTTATTCTACTTTGAGTCCCTCACAAGTGTTTTCTTTTGAAGCAAACGTGTGACTTGGACACAATCCCCAGATTTGCAGTATTGTTGATCACAGGCTCCTCAGCTTCAAACTAAAATATAAAATGGATGGAAAGCAATCCTGTACACTTGAAATATAGTATAAACAACTAATAGCTAGTGTTGAGCGAGCACCCCGATGCTCGGGTGCTCTGACCGAGCAACCCCTGAGGCTCGAGTGCTCGGCCGAGCACCTGAGCCCCATTGAATGCAATGGGGCGACACGAGCATTATACCAGGCACCCCCTGCTCTGATGAGGGGAGGGTGCCTGGTCAATGCCCCCCTTCATCTCCGCTATGCCCCCTTCATCTCCGAATGCCCCCTTCAGCTCCGCAATGTCCCCCTTCAGCTCCGCTATGCCCCCTTCAGCTCCGCTATGCCCCTCTTCCACAATGTCCCCCTTCATCTCCGCTATGCCCCTCTTCCACAATGTCCCCCTTCATCTCCTCTATGGCATAGAGGAGATGAAGGGGGACATTGTGGAAGAGGGGCATAGCGGAGATGAAGGGGGACATTGTGGAAGAGGGGCATAGAGGAGATGAAGGGGGACATTGTGGAAGAGGGGCATAGCGGAGATGAAGGGGGACATTGTGGAAGAGGGGCATAGACTCTATGCCCCTCTTCCACAATGTCCCCCTTCATCTCCGCTATGCCCCTCTTCCACAATGTCCCCCTTAATCTCCGCAATGCCCCCGTACCTCCAGTCCCTGGTGGTCCAGCGGAGCGTCTTCAGATCTGTGCCTCTTCCGGCACAGATCCCCGCCACCCGAACATGGCGGGCGAGCACATGGCGGTACTCGACGAGTACCGCCATGTGCCGAGCAGAGCGATGCTCGAGCCGATCCGAGCATCGGCCGAGCACGCTCGCTCAACACTACTAATAGCATATAAAAACAGAAAAAATACTAATAAAAACACAGAAAGGATGGTATAAACAGCAAACAAGCGCACAGAGACCTTGATAATAGTGAATGTCTAATAGTCCGCTCTCATCCTCAGCATAAACATATCCTGAGAGGTATAAAAAGACTAGGGAATGATGCACGTGGGAGTCAAGTCAGGGGGAACTTCTGCAACTTGATGATGGTGTCTCTTGTTGCACATCTTGCTGGACCAAACAAATATTGGATTTCATTTGATTCTGAACACCAAAGACAAGATGTGAAGATGAAATCATCAATGGCAATAAGAGGCACAGGACCAAGCTGTTGGAGGCTTACTGAGGAAACCTTCATCCTATAGTGGATAGACAATGGCTGAAGATGATGATGATAATGATATAATATATATATATATATATATATATATATATATATATATATATATATATATATATATATATATATATATATATATATATATATATATATATATATATATATATATATATATATATATATATAATTTGCCCAATAGACCGGCACTCACGGGACTTATCACAAAAATATTTATTCAAAGGTTCAATGTTTCGGTCCTTCACAGACCATTATCAAGAACACAATAACATAAAGTATAAAACTGAGACTTTACACACCTTTACCCATGTGGTCATGCCCTCGTGTCAAACATGACCGCATGGGTGAAGGTATGTAAAGTGTCAGTTTTATACTTTATGTTATTGTGTTCTTGATAAAGGTCCGTGAAGGACCGAAACATTGAACCTTTGAATAAATATTTTTGTGATAAGTCCCGTGAGTGCCGGTCTATTGGCCAAATTGTAGGACTGTATGTCCGAGCACCCGGGCAGTCGTTTGTTTGGAAGATGTGAGTGCCGATCTTTGGAAGCAATATATATATATATATATATATATATATATATATATATATATATATATATATATATAAATGGTAATGAGAGGAGAGCGCTAGAGAAATAATCAAAGACAATTTAATGTATAAAGCCTAGGATACAAAATATCTAAATAACATTCACTTTAATAAAATAAACAAACAATACTAGTAAAACTAGCTTAAATGAGTGAATTCACTAATAACAATAAAAAATAATAAAAGAAACAAACAAACAAAAAATTAAAAAAGCATTAACCCCTTGATGTGCAATGTTCAAAAATTGGTCTCAGGTATAAAAAAAAACGGCACCGTAAATAAGCTAATATCCAGCGGGCAGGTGCCTTATAGATGATATTCACACTTGATATACTGAATCTCTCCCGTCTTCACAGCTGTATCATTAGGGATCCATTTCCCAAGTATAAGGATCTTACTTATTCAGCAGCGGGCAGAGGTGTACGTTTTTCAAGCACATGTGTGAGTGCTCCCTGGTTATGAGTTCAAATGTCTGAATCCCAGCAGGAGTCTGTCTCAGAGGCAGTGGACAGCAGCTGATACTGCCAGGTAAGCACAATCAGGCTGATCTGTAAACCACAATCCACAGCACCTCCCGGCTATAGGAGTATAAAATTCCAAATATTCATGAGACTGTATAAAAATAGGATTTTAGTCTTACCTGTTAAATCCTTTTCACTTAGTCCATACAGGTCACTGGTACTCTGGGGAGGCGTAAGTCCCCTTTAATAGGCAGGAACAATTATGCAAATAATCTGCAGGGGGCGGAGCCTCCCCTCTTACTTAAGCCACCTTCTGGCCAGAGCCACTCATATTGATTTGAGACCCCAAGAACTGACCTCAGGTAAGCAAAAAGAAAGACTCCTGTGAGCATGCCCAACAGTCTCCCACTGAATGCCACAGGAGAACCAAGTCTGGTCCCTTGACAGGGTGGGAGACCAGTGACCTGTATGGACTAAGTGAAAAGGATTTAACAGGTAAGACTAAAATCCTATTTTCACTGTCGTCCAATACAGGTCACTGGTACTCTGGGATGTACAAACATTGAGCTGATCCAGAGGCGGGAAGTAAGGCAAGGACCAGGCGCAAGGCCCAAGTCACTAGAACTGCTATGACCAGTTGAACATAGCCCAAACTGCAAGTGTCAACGGACACCAATCAAGGGAACAATCCCTGAACTAACACAGCACACGGAACTAGAGCCAACCGGGCTCAACAGTAAAGAAGCACTAAGGATCACAGAGCGGAAGACCTACACAGGCAAGACTGCCTCCAGGACCTTCCTTCCAAAACTGGCATCAGCCGACGCCAGTACATCAACTCGATAGTGCTTTGAAAAAGTGTGCACAGAGGACCAAGTGGCCGCTCTGCACAGTTGATCAGCAGAAGCTTGATTCTTGTAGGCCCAAGAGGCCCCAATAGATCTGGTGGAATGGGCAGTCACCCGGAAGGGAACATGCTTATTCCTCAACTTATAGGCTTCACGGATAGTAGCCTTAATCCAAGAGGCACTGGTAACTTTGGAAGCCGGTCTCCCTGCCCTAGGCCCCTCAGGAATGACGAATAGAGCGTCAGACTTCCTGATAGACTCGGTGCGATGAACATAAAACTTGAGGCAACGCACCACATCCAACAGATGGAGATCACTTTCCTTGTCAGATGAAGGATTAGGGCAGAAAGAGGGAACCACAATCTCCTGATTGATGTGAAACTCGGACACAACCTTGGGTAAGAATTCCTTGGTAGTGCGAAGCACAGCCTTACCCTTGTGGAACACCAGGTAAGGAGGTTTACAAGACAAGGCCTGTAACTCTGCTACCCGGCGCACTGACACAACAGCCAAGAGGAAGGCCATCTTCCAAGTCACAAGACGTAATGGAATGGAAGCCAAGGATTCAAACGGTGGTCGCTGTAGAACTCCCAGCACCAAATTGAGATCCCACTGGGGAGCAGGACTCTTGAAGGCAGGTCGAACATGAGTCACACCCTGGAAGAAGACTTTCACATCAGGAAGGACAGCAATCCGTTCCTGGAAAAACACAGACAAGGCAGAAGTCTGAATTTTGAGGGAACTCAGACTGAGCCCCTTATCCACACCGTCCTGCAAGAAGGCCAGGACAGTGGGAAGATGGAAGTCAAGTGACAACTTCTTATCAGAACACCATGTCACGAAAGTTGACCATATGCGATGATAGATCTTGGAAGACACAGGCTTACGAGCACTGAGCATCGTCGATACCACAGAAGGAGAAAAGCCTTTCTTTGCTAGAATCGAGGATTCAACCGCCATGCCATCAAATGGAGAGAGTGAACATCCTCTTTCCACAGATACCCCTGAAGAAGCAGGTCCGGACGGGCTGGAAGTGGGATCGGATCCTTCACTGACATGGCCATCAACTCCGGAAACCAGGACTGGCGAGGCCAGTTTGGAGCAATCAGGATGACAGGACAACGTTCCCTCTTCAACTTCTGGATAACTCTGACCAATAGAGGAAGAGGAGGGAAGATGTAAGCCAGGGGGAAGTCCCAAGGGATCGACAAGGCAACCACTGCTAGAGCAAGGGAGTCCCTCAACCGGGAGCAAAACACCGGAACCTTCCTGTTGTGTCTGGTAGCCATCAGGTCCACCACAGGCATCCCCCACCTCCGGGTGAGCAACTGAAACACCTCTGGATGAAGAGCCCATTCTCTGCTGTCGACGGTGTGACGACTGAGGAAGTCCGCCATGACGTTGTCTACGCCTGGGATGTGAACTGCAGAGATGACAGGCACGTGATCTTCTGCCCAGGACAAAATATCCTTGACCTCCCACCAGGAGGAACCGCTTCTTGTGCCGCCTTGCCTGTTGATGTAAGCCACCGCCGTGGCGTTGTCGGACTCTACTCTGATCGGACGACCGGTCAGTTGAGACTCCCAGTGCCTCAGGGCAAGCCGGACAGCTCGAAGTTCCAGAACATTGATGGAGAGAAGGGATTCCTCCAGACCCCATTTCCCCTGAGCACTGAAGCGACCCCAGACTGCACCCCAGCCCCGAATGCTGGCATCCGTTGCGACCGTGGACCAACGAGGAACTAGAAAGGATCTCCCTTTCAGGAGATGAGAGAGATCCAACCACCAGTGCAGATTCGACTCGACATAAGGAAGTAGAGACACAGACAGATGTTGATGATCTGGATGATTCCTGCACGTTTGGATCACAAATCTCTGAAGTTCCCTGGGGTGGGCCAAAGCAAATGGCACTGCGTCGATCGTGGAAATGAACTTCCCCACCAAGGACGACAACTTCGGAACCGGAATTATGTCCCTGTCCAGAATCCCAGCCACTCTGATGGCTATCTGGTGAGCCACATCCTCTGGAAGAAACACCATGCATTGGTGAGTGTCGAACAGGGGACCCAAGAACCGAAGCCTCTGAGATGGAACCAAGTCCGACTTGTCCAGATTCAGGAACCAGCCATGATGGATCAGAGTGTGCATACACTTCTGCAGTTGCTGATGGAGAAGCTCCGCTGAGGAGGCTTTTAGTAGGAGATCGTCCATGTAGGGAGTCACCCTTATCCCATCCTGATGAAGCACCGCTATCAAGGAGCCTAACACCCTCTGGAAGACCTGAGGGGCTGAAGTCAGCCCAAAGGGGGGCGCTGTAGACTGAAAGTGTCCCCTGTGGCAGGCAATCCTGAGATACCGCCTGCTCTCTGGATGAATGGGGATGTGAAGATACGCATCCTGGAGGTCCAGGGAGGCAAGAAATTCCCCCGGAGACATAGCTGCAATCACAGATCGCAGGGATTCCTGGCGGAAGTGGGAAGTCACCACATAAGCATTGAGATCTTTGAGATCCAAAAGGGGAAGGGCCCCTCCGTCCTTTTTGGCCACCACAAACAGGTTGGAATAAAATCCTGAACCTGTGTCCTCCTGAGGAACCACCTCCAGGACCTCTTTGTCCAAGAGATCCTGAATAGCGTCTTCGAACAGACGTCTCTTTACAGGTTCCTGAGAAGGACGAGTAAAATGGAACCGAAAAGGAGGAAGGGAGGAGAAAGGGATCCGGTATCCCTCTGACACCACCTGGAGAACCCACGGGTCCGCCACTGACTCCTCCCAAATCCAGCGAAAGATGTGGAGACGTCCACCTACAGCCGAATGCGGACCCGGGTTCGGCGACTCATGCCGAAGCAGTCTTGGAGGTCTTGGCCTTGGGGGCAACTTTGGGCTTCCAGGACTGTTTGGGCTTGGAGGAGGAGCGCGCAGCGGGAGGACCCGTCGGGGTCGAGGAGCGTGTCTCAGTCTGAAAGGAACGAAAGGACCGGTTGCGTTTGGCTGGAAACTTTTTCTTAAAGACTGAGGGTAGAAGAGTACTTTTACCACCAGTAGCCTCACTGATCATTTCTTTGAGTTCAGAACCAAATAGCAAGTTCCCCTGAAAGGGCAAAGAAAGCAAGGCTTTCTTGGAGGCTGTATCAGCAGACCAAATTTTCAGCCAAAGGGCGCGTCTAGCCACCACTGAAGAAGTGGAGGCCCGCGCCATCATGCGCACAGCATCAAAGGCAGCGTCAGCAATATAATTCTGAGCTTCAGTAATGTTAGCAAGAAGCTGCAACTGTTCAGAAACTGGAGCATCCTGGCGAACTGCTTCAGTCAGTCGCTCAGTCCAGGCCGCGATAGCCCTGTTTACCCAAGCCACTGCAAAGGTTGGACGCATGGCAGTGCCGATAGAGGCAAAAATGGACTTAAGAGAAAGTTCCAATTTCTTATCCGTCCAATCATGCAGGGCAGAGGCATCAGAGACAGCCAAAGCGGTAGACTTGGATAGCCTGGAAACAGGGGCATCCACCTTTGGAGGTGGTACCCATTTCGCCAGCTCAGTCTCAGGAAAGGGGTACAGTGTAGCAAACTTCTTGGAAACAGAGGAAGACCTATCAGGATTCTTCCACGCCTCAGAGACTAGACGGGCAAGAGTAGGATTAGTTGGAAAACAGACAACAGGCTTAGATGGCTTTTTCTGAATAACATCAGAAGGATCATAAGTGGATTCTTGAGTCAGAGGAAGATTGAGCGTATTCAAAACCGCTCTGATCAGACCCTCAGCCGAAACTTCAGGGTCACATTCATAGGGGTCCCCAACGGACCTGTTAGATTCAATAACAGTACGTTCCTCAGCATCAGAATCCTGCAAGAGTTCTTCCTCAGAAGAATCAGTGACATCAGGAGCCCCCTGTGGCTTAGGCAGGGAGGTCCTGATGGTAGAGGGGGTCTGCCAGACCTGGAGAGCCCCCTGTACCTGAGAGGGAAAGAGTTGAAGGGTGGATCTGAGATCCCTAGTGGCAGCTTTAAACTCCTTCACCCAAGATGGCTCAATAGCATAGCTGGGAAGCCCAGGGTTGCTATCCTGACTAGTACAATTAGGGCATAGATCCCCCACATTATCGCTAGACAGCCCAATGTGGCAAGAGGAGCAAAACGCCATGGGGGTAGCAGACCCCCCATCCTCTTTAGACTTGGGTCTAGCCCCTAGCTCCAGTGAAGTAGACATGCTCA
Source organism: Rhinophrynus dorsalis (assembly GCA_037306005.1). Lineage (NCBI taxonomy): Eukaryota > Metazoa > Chordata > Amphibia > Anura > Rhinophrynidae > Rhinophrynus > Rhinophrynus dorsalis. The sequence goes on along the minus strand of CM074719.1, from coordinate 620,528,074 downwards.
CAGCGTCAATATACCCCACTAATAACTCTATCACCCAGAAAAAGTGTAAAGGATCAAGGTTTCACCCCAGAAATGTCTAAAATTGGACTTATCTGGCCAGCGAAGGGTTAATCAGTTGAGGAGAGAGAAGGCTCGGTCCCTGCGTAGTGTACTCGCATAGGAAAAGTGCAACAAAATGGCGGCCGTCATGACAGCCAATCAGAAACGAGCGCGAACCAAGCGCTCATGGGAAATGTAGTTTTCCCTATACAAGTACCCCAAACAGTGCCCGAAGCCCCCCTGAACCCCCCACATTAATAAAACACCATCCGGATGATAGAGCAGGAGCCTAGCATTAAAATGAGCCCTCTCTGAAGTTGCTGTGACAAGCGGTTCCAGAGATATGTCCCACACTGTGATTTCCCATAGAGAGTAAAGGAGCCATGCGTTTGAGCGGGAAACGCCGCGCTTAAAGGCGCAGAACACAATTTTTAATAAAGTTTAAGAAAACTTTCAAAAGTGCCCAAACAAGCATAAAACACATAAGAAACATAAGTAAACAAATATACTAAGCTCCAAAACCCAGAGAATACCACAGAAATTGCATAAATCTAGAATAATGCAATAAAAACACCCTATGAGTGCTGGAGTAAATTGAAAACTCCCAAATACAAGCCCATCAAAGGGACACTGTGGGGACAAGTGGACCTTCAGCACTCAAAGGATGACTTACCTTTCCTGCAGGACTTCTGTCTTCAGGTGACCATGATAAGGGAGGAATAACCCAGAGGCAAATTCCTCAGCAGGAGAGCTGCTCCACACAAGCTGTCCCCTCATCAGGGTTTAAGGTCCACAGAAAATCCCTGGAAGCTGCACCAGCCACTTTAAAGAGGGCAATTCACAGCCATGGTCACCCTCCTAATGGTGGTATTCCATATTTGAATAAAAATAATAAAACTCTAAGAAGCATAGATGTTCTCTGCCTGGTGTGCAAGCACACCAGGAACAAATCAATATGGGTGGCTCTGGCCAGAAGGTGGCTTAAGTAAGAGGGGAGGCTCCGCCCCCTGCAGATTATTTGCATAATTGTTCCTGCCTATTAAAGGGGACTTACGCCTCCCCAGAGTACCAGTGACCTGTATTGGACGACAGTGAAAGTTGTAATAAAATAAAAACTGTACAGAAGCACAATGGGGTCAGCAAGGTCCGACGTGTTTTGTATCCGTAGATACTTCTTCAGGGATATATTGGTGCACATTCAACTTTTCATCACCATTAACCCCTTACTCTTTGGCATTATGCCTGCATATCACTACTATATTAATATGCTTTGTCTTAAGCTTAGTAAATGCCTAAAATAGAAGAGATTCAGTTCATAAGACAAAGTATAGTGTCACTGCTACTTAAAGTGATAGCAATGTCTCCTTAAAAGTATTGCGTCGAGTCTTCTTTATATAAAAACAAAGAGACTGTGCTACATTAAATCTTTAGTTTTGTGTAGTTCAAAAGTTATGCACAGATAAAGATCCCCAGCCCGCCCCTTTCTTCCACGTCATGGTGAATCTGCAGTCTGGTCCGGACGGCTGCAGTGAGGGACAAACTTCAGTAAGCAAAGCGAAATCCTGTCCTCCTTAGTCAAGGGGGGTAGGATTTCCCTTATACTGACTGAAGTTTGTCCCTTGCTGCAGCCATCGAGTTGCGCAAACTGATTACAGATTCAGAAGGAGACGGCCAGAAAGGGTCGGGTTTGGGACCTTTATCTTTGCATAACGTATGAACTACACAAAACTAAACACTTAAATGTAGCTCAGTCTCTTAGTTTTTTTTATAAAGAAGACTCAACGCAATACTTTTAACCCTTTGAGTGCAGGAGGGGTACGCAAGGCATTGCAAAGCAATTCTTTGTGTACCCCTCTGGCACTCAAAGGGTTAAGGAGACATTACTATCACTTTAAAGCAGAACTTTCATTAAAATGAAAGTGCCCCCCAAATCATTATTCACATAGAGATACACATATACTTTTATTATCTTGAATAAATCTGCCATTATTATTAAGAAATACAACTTGTTCAGCAGGCAGCAGCGGCAGGCATCTTTAATTGCATTATATATAACTAGTTTTAAAGCCTGTGTACACGGGCCAGTGCTGGAGGCGCTGCAGACATGCACAGTAGAGACTGTCCTTGGCACAGCTGATATGTAGCGGGGCGATACGAATTGAGGCGTAGTCCTCTCTGCGCACCTTCCTGGGACCAAGCAGGTCTGAATTTGGAGCGCCCCATTACATATCAGCCACTGAGCGGGCAGTCTCTACTGTGCATGACGGCTTCTGACAAACATCCTCATTGAATTATAATATAGGATACATCGGAATCACTTCCTATTTGAGACAGATAGAGACTTGCACAATCGGAGGTGCCTTGACGTTGGCAGGCAAGCTACACATGCTTTTGTATGCAGTAAGTCACAGGGTGTTATTGGTACAAGTTAGGATGTGATGCAGAGACATTCTCTATTGTTTACTTACTGTAAATGCCTCGGTGGGTGATGTGTACATACCAGAAAGTTTAAAATTGCTTCCCATACAATTTCTTAAAGGAACAGTAATGCACAGCGAAATGCACACCAGTCTTCTTTTATGATGTTACTACCAATTTAATATGGTTCAGCAACTCAACATAGCTAAACGACACTACACGGATAAGTAATGCAATATGACAGAAAGTACATAGTCTAGATCACTTGTAAAGCAAGGCAGGATTAAAAAGAACATTTTAAAAGTTAAAAAAAATATATATATATATTGAATCACAAAGTTTGTTCAGAACAATGTAGATATCCAATGTGATATAACAATCTAGTATGCAACATGGAAAGCTGTGAAAGGGAAATAAAGTGAAATAGCCAGACAGGGCAATAGCTAATGAGAGCTCATTGAGAGATGCATCAAACGCAAGGGAGCGAATTCTCTGCGCAGAGAGGACTACGGTGTGAATTCGGAGCACCCCGCTCCGTATCAGCCACGGCACGGGCAGTCTCTACTGCGTATGACGGCTTCTGACAAACATCATCAGTGAATTATAATATAGGATACATCAGAATCACTTCCTATTTGAGACTGATAGAGACTTGCACAGTCGTAGGTGCCTTGACGTTGGCAGGCAAGCTACACATGCTTTTGTATGCAGTAAGTCACAGGGTGTTATTGGTACAAGTTAGGATGTGATGCAGAGACATTCTCTATTGTTTACTTACTGTAAATACCTCGGTGGGTGATGTGTACATCCCAGAATGTTTAAAATTGCTTCCCATACAATATCTTAAAGGAACAGTAATGCACAGAGAAATGCACACCAGTCTTCTTTTATGATGTTACTACCAATTTAATATGGTTCAGCAACTCAACATAGCTAAACGACACTACACGGATGAGTAATGCAATATGGCAGAAAGTACACAGTCTAGATCACTTGTAAAGCAAGGCAGGATTAAAAACAACATTTTAAAAGTTAAAAAAAATATATATATATTGAATCACAAAGTTTGATCAGAACAATGTAGATATCCAATGTGATATAACAATCTAGTATGTAACATGGAAAAGTGAAATAGCCAGACAGGGCAATAGCTAATGAGAGCTCATTGAGAGATGCATCAAACGCAGGGGAGCAAATTCTCTGCGCAGGAAGGTGCGCAGAGAGGTCTACGGTCTGAATTAGGAGCACCCCGCTCCTTATCAGCCGCGGCACGGGCAGTGTCTACTGCGCATGACTGCAGCACATGTAGTCGTCTCTACTGTGCATGACGGCTTCTGACAAACATCCTTAGTGAATTATAATATAGGATACATCAGAATCACTTCCTATTTGAGACAGATAGAGACTTGCACAGTCGGGGGTGCCTTGACGTTGGCAGGCAAACTACACATGCTTTTGTATGCAGTAAGTCACAGGGTGTTATTGGTACAAGTTAGGATGTGATGCAGAGACATTCACTATTGTTTACTTACTGTAAATGCCTCGGTGGGTGATGTGTACATCCCAGAATGTTTAAAATTGCTTCCCATACAATTTCTTAAAGGAACAGTAATGCACAGAGAAATGCACACCAGTCTTCTTTTATGATGTTACTACCAATTTAATATGGTTCAGCAGCTCAACATAGCTAAACGACACTACACGGATGAGTAATGCAATATGGCAGAAAGTACACAGTCTAGATCACTTGTAAAGCAAGGCAGGATTGAAAACAACATTTTAAAAGTTAAAAAAAAATATATATCTATATATATATATATATATATATATATATATATATATCAGGGCTCAAAATTTCCACTCACCACTAGCCAATGACGAGTGAAAATTTAGCCCTGGTGAGTAGAAATTTCAGCCCTGGTGGGTATGTTATGGATTGCAGTGGAGACTAACTTTTCAGGTCTGGCTAGTAGCAAAGAACTTCAACTTTTAAGCCCTGTATATATATATATATTGAATCACAAAGTTTGTTCAGAACAATGTAGATATACAATGTGATATAGCAATATAGGATGCAACATGGAAAGCTGGGAAAGGGAAAGAAAGTGAAATAGCCAGACAGGGCCATATCTAATGAGAGCTCATTGAGAGATGCATCAAACGCAAGGGAGCGAATTCTACAGAGGGGACAAGGTTATTTCTGTTAAATTGATATAGTTATTTTCTCCTCTGTGAGATTCTCTTGACCCCTCATCTTCTTTCTCTATTGCTTCCTCTACTACTGCATATGTACTCTTGTTAGTTATTAACCCTTTAAGGACGAGTGGGGTATACACCATATTTCGTAACAATACTTAACACAATGCTCTGGCTCTTAATGGGATAAACATTGTAACTAGGAGATATCACTTAAAGTGACAGTAATGTTTCATAATAAAAGCAGCTCTAATTAATCATCATAGTATTTGGACTTTGGAGAGTGTTATTTAAATTCTGTCAGAGTTGTAGTTCAAGAGTAATTCAATGATAAAGTATCCCCCTCCCGCCCCTTTTACTGATGTAACACTGCTCAGCCAGATCAGAAGGGAGGTGACCAGGTAGACTGCAGAGAGGGACAATCTTCAATTAAGATAAGAGAAAAAACTGAAAAGCTTGTCAAGGGGGGCAGGGTTTTCATTGTTCTCATAGGAAGAAGATTGTCCCCTGCTGTTATCTGTCTGGTCTATGGACTGCATTCCACATCTGAGAAGAGATGGCTTACACTAGGTAAAAGGGGCGGGGAGGGAAACTTTGCTTGTGAATATCTCTTAAACCATAAAGGTTTGAGAGATAAGACTTATATCATTCTTCATATTTTTTTAATGCCTACAAAATAAAATAAAGTTAAAATGAAGTATTACTATCCCTTTAAGACACTGTTTAGAGGGTCAAAATATATGTTCTTAATAAATGCAGCACTAGGTAGGGTATCCCTGACACTAATAACTTAGAAAATGAACAGATATATTATCCAGGGCTGGTCTCCTCTTCCATCTGTCTTTTTATATTTAAACCCACGACCAATAATCAAAAGTCAATCACACTGAAGAAAATGCAAAAGGATCAACATGACCTGAGAGGTCGGGGGGGAATTTGGGCAGCTGACATCTCCAGAGTAAGAGAAATTGAGAACAGTGACCTTACTTGTTTCTATAACAACACAAAAAGCTTGTGAGCAGGGGAGGGCTGGCCTGGGGGGCAGGGGAACAATTGGCCCCTGGGCCAGTCATATGACTGGGCCACTGGCTCACTCAATCTCATGCTTGCTGCTTTTAATGGAGCTACACTAATGATGCTACAGAGCTTACAAATGAAATGTATCTACACAAATGACACCACAGAGATACAATCCAAATGGAGCTACACTAGTAACATAACCCATTTTCCTTGTAAGCTCTATGATATCACTAGTGTAGCTTTACTTAAATTGTAAGCTCTGTAGGATCACTAGTGTAGCCCCATTTCAACTGTAAGCTCCGTGTTTTCACTTGTGTTGCTAAATTTTCATTGTAAGCTCTGTGGTATTGCTTGCCTTACTTCACAACATACATGCCAATTTTAATATTAACAAAAGGGGGCGCAGGGGAGGGCTGGCAACTTGTGGCCCAGGGGGCAAATACATTCAAGTGGCCCATTTGTACTATCATTCGAGCCCACTTTTCCAGCCCACCCCCTCTTGTTAATTTTAAAATCGGCATTAAAGGGATAGTAATACTTCGTTAACTTTATTTTATTTTGTAGGCATTAAAAAAACATGAAGAATGATATAAGTCTTATCTCTCAAACCTTTATGGTTTAAGAGATATTCACAAACAAAGTATCCCCCCCCGTTCAACCAGATCAGAAGGTGCCCAGGTAGACTGCAGAGAGGGACAATCTTCAATTAAGATAAGGGAAAAAGCTGAAAAACTTGTCAAGGGGGGCAGGGCTTTCATTGTTTTCATACAAAGAAGATTGTCCTCTGCTGTTATCTGTCTGGTCTTACAACCAGATTCCACATCTGAGAAGAGATGGCTTACACTAGGTAAAAGGGGCGGGAGGGGAACTTTGCTTGTGAATATCTCTCAAACCATAAAGGTTTGAGAGATAAGACTTGTACCATTCTTCATGTTTTTTTAATGCCTACAAAATAAAATAAAGTTAAAACGAAGTGTTACTATCCCTTTAATGTTGTGACGTAGTTCAAGTGATACCACATAGCTTACAATTGAATTGGGGCTACACTAGGGCACAAATACAACGCTTCCATTAAGTAAAGCTTACCTAGTGATAATATAGAGCTTACAAGGGAAATGGTTTATGTTACTAGTTTAACTCCATTTGGATTGCACCTCTGTGGTATCATCTATGTATCTCCATTTCAGTTGTAAGCTCTGTGTTATCACTAATGTATTTCCATTTACAACAGCAATCAGGAGATTTATTGAGGTGCAGTGGCCTCCCAGCCCAGACATATCACCAGCCCAGGGGGCAATTGCCCCCAGGCCAGCCCTCCCCTGAGGGGGCGGCTGGAACGATAGTACAAATGGGCCACTTGATTGTATTTGCCCCCTAGGCTACAACTGGCCAGTCCTCCTCTACATCTGAGAGTCAACTGATTGTGTTTGTATTACAGTTTACATGTAGTTTTGGGGTAAGTGGATTAAGTTAGGGTAGTTTGGGGGGAACAGTTATTATGGTTTGAGGGTAGTTCTGGATTAGGGTAGACTGGGGTGTACAGTTGTTTGGGGGTGCTTTTAAATTATATTAAGGTGGTTTGGGACACCATTGTTAGGATTTGGAGGTGGTTTTGCATTAGGCTAGGACAGATTGGGATGAATTGTTGAGTTATGGGATAGTGAGGTGACTTGGGATTGATGTTTTTTGGAATAAATTGGCCTACTGTTAGCCTCCGGTTTAAAGGGATAGTAATACTTCGTTTTATCTTTATTTTATTTTGTAGGCATTAAAAAGATATGAAGAATGATATCAGTCTTATCTCTCAAACCTTTTTGGTTTGAGAGATACTCACAAGCAAAGTTTCCCCTCCCGCCCCTTTTACCTAGTGTAAGCCATCTCTTCTCAGATGTGGAATCCAGTCCATAGACCAGACAGATAACAGCAGGGGGCAATCTTCTTCCTATGAGAACAATGAAAACCCTCCCGCCCCTTTTACCTAGTGTAAGCCATCTCTTCTCAGATGTGAATCTGGTTGTATGACCAGACAGATAACAGAAGGGGACAATCTTCTTCCTATGAGAACAATGAAAGCCTTGCCCCCCCTTGACAAGTTTTTCAGCTTTTTCCCTTATCTTAATTGAAGATTGTCCCTCTCTGCAGTCTACCTGAGCACCTTTCTTCTGATCTGGTTGAATGGGAGGGGATACTTTGTTTGTGAATATCTCTTAAACCATAAAGGTTTGAGAGATAAGACTTATATCGTTCTTCATGTTTTTTTAATGCCTACAAAATAAAATAAAGTTAAAACGAAGTATTACTATCCCTTTAATAAGACAACATATTAAATGCATTATTGTGACAGGCAATCACAAATCTGCCGCATTTTCATTCCTCCCAACATTTAAAATGGACAAATAGAGACCCTTCTTTTTTAGGTGGTATAGCTGGGGGCTCAGCTGGTGGGAGGGGCATTATCGGTAATTTTTAGGTTATTTCATAACTTACTGACACCTCTTTCTGTAACTGAATAAATGATTTACAGGAAGATTGATCTGTTTTATTGAAACAGACTAATAAATAAACATATATACTGACGTTTAAAGCGGAACTACCACCGCTAACAAACTTGCCCCCCAATAATTCCCCATCTGGCGACTAGCTGCTCAGTAGCGCTAGTCACCAGCATTATTACGGTGTTAACAAGAATAATCCATTGCTCCCGGGATGACAGGCAGGAAGCAGTGCAGACATCTTCCCATACTGACATCTGCACTCCTGCACTTTCAGTCCCTTTTGGAGCCAAACTAGGGTGACCACATTTCCCTTCTGCCATTCCGGGACGTGGTCACCCTAGAACTTGCCTTACCTTGAGTCCCTGGTGGTCTAGCGGCGTGGAAAGTGCTCTGTGCCTCCTCCGGCACAGAGCTGAAGCTCCCGCGCGCTGTGCTCAGTAATGCAGAGCGCTGGGAGATGATGTCATCTCCCAGCGCTCTGTATTACTAGAGCGCTTGCCTCCAGGAGATCAGGTAAGCTGCATTGCCGCCCTGGATGTCAGCCTGCAAGCGGCGTCCACGATGTGACACACCGCTTGCAGGCTGACATCCAGGGCGGCTTGGCTTCATTCCGGGACACTTCATTGTCCCGGTTGAAGATGACCCGGGACGCGGGACATAGCCCTGAAATAAGGGACAGTCCCGGACGTTCCGGGACCCGTGGTCACCCTAAGCCAAACAGCTCCTAGCAATGCCTCCTAGAGCCGGCTGGGACTGACAGCACAGAGTCACTGTGGAAAGATGTCTGCGCTCCTTCCTGACTGTCAACCTGGAATCAATGGATAATTTGCGTGAACGTGGTAATAATTCTGGCGACTAATGCTACTGAGCAGTGGGGGAATTATTGGGGGGCAAGTTTGTTAGCGGTGGTAGTTCCTCTTTAAACAAACATGAATGTGAGTTTTATAGCTGTGGAGCAATGTGATACACTTCTATACACATTACACAGTCTGATCTCCTAAACACAGGGACAGCAGGGTGATACACTTATATACACACCACACAGTCTGATCTCCTAAACACAGGGACACCAGGGTGATACAGTTATATACACACCACACAGTCTGATCTCCTAAACACAGGGACACCAGGGTGATACAGTTATATACACACCACACAGTCTGATCTCCTAAACACAGGCACACCAGGGTGATACACTTATATACACACCACACAGTCTGATCTCCTAAACACAGGGACACCAGGGTGATACACTTATATACACACCACACAGTCTGATCTCCTAAACACAGGGACACCAGGGTGATACACTTCTATACACACCACACAGTCTGATGTCCTAAACGCAGGGACACCAGGGTGATACACTTATATACACACCACACAGTCTGATCTCCTAAACACAGGGACACCAGGGTGATATACTTCTATACACACCACACAGTCTGATCTCCTAAACACAGGGACACCAGGGTGATACACTTATATACACACCACACAGTCTGATCTCCTAAACACAGGGACACCAGGGTGATACACTTATATACACACACCACACAGTCTGATCTCCTAAACACAGGGACACCAGGGTGATACACTTCTATACACACCACACAGTCTGATCTCCTAAACACAGGTACACCAGGGTGATACACTTCTATACACACCACACAGTCTGATCTCCTAAACACAGGGACACCAGGGTGATACACTTCTATACACACCACACAGTCTGATGTCCTAAACGCAGGGACACCAGGGTGATACACTTATATACACACCACACAGTCTGATCTCCTAAACACAGGGACACCAGGGTGATACACTTCTATACACACCACACAGTCTGATCTCCTAAACACAGGGACACCAGGGTGATACACTTATATACACACCACACAGTCTGATCTCCTAAACACAGGGACACCAGGGTGATACACTTATATACACACACCACACAGTCTGATCTCCTAAACACAGGGACACCAGGGTGATACACTTCTATACACACCACACAGTCTGATCTCCTAAACACAGGTACACCAGGGTGATACACTTATATACACATCACACAGTCTGATCTCCTAAACACAGGGACACCAGGGTGATACACTTCTATACACACCACACAGTCTGATCTCCTAAACACAGGGACACCAGGGTGATACACTTCTATACACACCACACAGTCTGATCTCCTAAACACAGGGACACCAGGGTGATACAGTTATATACACACCACACAGTCTGATCTCCTAAACACAGGGACACCAGGGTGATACAGTTATATACACACCACACAGTCTGATCTCCTAAACACAGGGACACCAGGGTGATACACTTCTATACACACCACACAGTCTGATGTCCTAAACACAGGGACACCAGGGTGATACACTTATATACACACCACACAGTCTGATCTCCTAAACACAGGTACACCAGGGTGATACACTTATATACACATCACACAGTCTGATCTCCTAAACACAGGGACACCAGGGTGATACACTTCTATACACACCACACAGTCTGATCTCCTAAACACAGGGACACCAGGGTGATACACTTCTATACACACCACACAGTCTGATCTCCTAAACACAGGGACACCAGGGTGATACAGTTATATACACACCACACAGTCTGATCTCCTAAACACAGGGACACCAGGGTGGTACACTTATATACACAACACACAGTCTGATCTCCTAAACACAGGGACACCAGGGTGATACACTTCTATACACACAACACAGTCTGATCTCCTAAACACAGGGACACCAGGGTGATACACACCACACAGTCTGATCTCCTAAACACAGGGACACTGGTGTGATACACTTCTATACACACCACACATTCTGATCACCTAAACACAGGGACACCAGGGTGATACACTTATATACACACCACACAGTCTGATATCCTAAACACAGGGACACCAGGGTGATACACTTATATACACATCACACAGACTGATCTCCTAAACACATGGACACCAGGGTGATACACTTCTATACACACCACACAGTCTGATCTCCTACACACAGGGACACCAGGGTGATACACTTATATACACACCACACAGTCCAATCTCTTATATACACACCACACAGTCCGATCTCCTAAACACAAGGACACAAGGGTGATACACTTCTATACATACCACATAGTCTTATCTCCTAAACACAGGGACACCAAGGTGATACACTTCTATACACACCACACAGTCTGATCTCCTACACACAGGGACACCAGGGTGATACACTTATATACACACCACACAGTCCGATCTCCTAAACACAGGGACACCAGGGTGATACACTTATTTACACACCACACAGTCTGATCTCCTAAACACAGGGACACCAGGGTGATACACTTCTATACACATCACACAGTCTTATCTCCTAAACACAGAGACACCAGGGTAATACACTTATATACACACCACACAGTCTGATCTCCTAAACACAGGGACACCAGGGTGATACACTTCTATACACACCACACAGTCTGATCTCCTAAACACAGGGATACCAGGGTGATACACTTCTATACACACCACACAGTCTGATCTCCTAAACACAGGGACACCAGGGTGATACACTTCTATACACACCACACAGTCTGATCTCCTACACACAGGGACACCAGGGTGATACACTTCTATACACACCACACAGTCTGATCTCCTAAACACAGGGACACCAGGGGATACACTTATATACACACCTCACAGTCTGATCTCCTAAACACAGGGATTTCAGGGTAATACACTTATATACACACCGCACAGTCTGATCTCCTAAACACAGGGACACCAGGGTGATACACTTATATACACACCACACAGTCTGATCTCCTAAACACAGGGACACCAGGGTGATACACTTATATACACGCCACACAGTCTGATCTCCTAAACACAGGGACACCAGGGTGATACACTTATATACACACCGCACAGTCTGATCTCCTAAACACAGGGACACCAGGGTGATACACTTCTATACACACCACACAGTCTGATCTCCTAAACACAGGGACACCAGGGTGATACACTTCTATACACACCACACAGTCTGATCTCCTAAACACAGGGACACCAGGGTGATACACTTATATACACACCACACAGCCTGATCTCCTAAACACAGGGACACCAGGGTGATACACTTCTATACACACCACACAGTCTGATCTCCTAAACACAGGGACACCAGGGTGATACACTTATATACACACACCACACAGACTGATCTCCTAAACACAGGGACACCAGGGTAATACACTTATATACACACCACACAGTCTGATCTCCTAAACACAGGGACACCAGGGTAATACACTTATATACATACCACACAGTCTGATCTCCTAAACACAGGGACACCAGGGTGATACACTTATATACACACCACACAGTCTGATCTCCTAAACACAGGGACACCAGGGGATACACTTATATACACACCTCACAGTCTGATCTCCTAAACACAGGGATTTCAGGGTAATACACTTATATACACACCGCACAGTCTGATCTCCTAAACACAGGGACACCAGGGTGATACACTTATATACACACCACACAGTCTGATCTCCTAAACACAGGGACACCAGGGTGATACACTTATATACACGCCACACAGTCTGATCTCCTAAACACAGGGACACCAGGGTGATACACTTATATACACACCGCACAGTCTGATCTCCTAAACACAGGGACACCAGGGTGATACACTTATATACACACCACACAGTCTGATCTCCTAAACACAGGGACACCAGGGTGATACACTTATATACACACCACACAGTCTGATCTCCTAAACACAGGGACACCAGGGTGATACACTTATATACACACCACACAGCCTGATCTCCTAAACACAGGGACACCAGGGTGATACACTTCTATACACACCACACAGTCTGATCTCCTAAACACAGGGACACCAGGGTGATACACTTATATACACACCACACAGACTGATCTCCTAAACACAGGGACACCAGGGTAATACACTTATATACACACCACACAGTCTGATCTCCTAAACACAGGGACACCAGGGTAATACACTTATATACATACCACACAGTCTGATCTCCTAAACACAGGGACACCAGGGTGATACACTTATATACACACCACACAGTCTGATCTCCTAAACACAGGGACACCAGGGTAATACACTAATATACACACCACACAATCTGATCTCCTAAACACAGGGACACCAGGGTGATACACTTCTATACACACCACACAGTCTGATCTCCTAAACACAGGGACACCAGGGTGATACACTTCTATACACACACCATACAGTCTGATCTCCTAAACACAGGGACACCAGGGTGATACACTTCTATACACACCACACAGTCTGATCTCCTAAACACAGGGACAACAGGGTGGGAAAGAGGGACAGAAGGATTTGGGTCTCAAAGAAGGACTGTCCTCCTAAAAGAGGGACAGGACCATAAAGGTTTGAGAGATAAGACTTATATCATTCTTCATGTTTTTTTAATGCCTACAAAATAAAATAAAGATAAATTGAAGTATTACTATTCCTTTAAGTACCAATGACATACATGTACGCCATGGGGAGAACGTGCGTAAAGGACCCATGACGGACGTGTATGTCCTGGATTTCAGGGGTCCCCGCACGTCTGCACACCGTTCGTGGGCCTCTGATTAGAGTAATAAAAAAAAAACAATACTAAGGGTCCTGAAGGGGTTAAAGCATCCAAGATACTTACAATTGCTTAAACCTAACAAGACTGAATTGTGCATGTAACCCTTATGTGCTCTGTATGTCCCCTTATTCACTAAGCTGTAATAGAGCAGATATCCCACAGACATTGTTTCAGTCTGTAAGGCACTGATGTAACCCTTTATTGTCTTAAAATTTAAACTGTAAGCATTGCGTACACGTTGTGGCTCTAGGTAAATATAGTTATTCTGTTGTCAGTCACACGTTTCAATACCTCACAATGCAGTGAAACAAACACATTTTAAACGGATAGTAATACTTAAAATGTAAAAAAAAATAAAAAATTGTTTGTTAGGTTTTTCCCCCTGAGTAAAACAAGGGAACTCCCACTGCTGAAAGGTGTTTTATTCAAAAGTTATTACAGCTCAAAGTTGAATATTTTTAGTTGCAATATCACAGTGGCCTGAAATTGTACAGTGGCGCTGTTGCTACACCACTGTATGGAGATTTATGGTCTACAGACCAGAGCTGTTGATAGGATGGTGTAACAACAGCTCCACTGTGCAATTTCAGGCCACTGTGATATTGCACCTAAAAAATTCAGCTTTGAGCCGTTAGAATTTTTGAATAAAACACCTTTCAGCAGTGAGAGTACCGTTTTTTACTCAGTGGGATAAACACTACAATATATATAGTATTACTATCCCTTTAAGTATTACTAGCACTTTAAAGTAGAGTCCAGCCACCTTAGTTAATTCCGTTGAGCACCCCTCTAGTCTTTAACCCCTTAACGACCCTTGACAGTCATAGTACATAATGGGTCGATCTGAGTTAACGACCCATCACGTACTATGACCGTCATGGAATTCCGGGCTCCCCCCGTGGATGAACAGGGTTCGGGGAGTCCGGAAAAGGAAACGACAAAAAAAAAAAATGCTCCGTGGTCGTTGAGTGACCGCTCCGCGCCGATCGGCCGGTCGTTAAGGGGTTAATCCCACATTCGTAAGGGGAGTGGCAAAGAAAGTGTATTTTTCTGAGGATTGCAGAGGTAGCACAGTTTGAGCTGTTATCAGACTTCCGTGGGTAGAAAGGGAAAGATAATAAAAAATAAAACGGAACAGAACATACGGACAATTCTCAGCAAGGCAGAGAGAGGAACGCGGGGAAGTTTAATGGCCTGAAGCCTTCCAGATTGGAACTGTTACCGAGTGTTTATTGCCACTTGTAGGAGGCAAGAAAATCAATACTTCATTATGGTGTAGACTTCTAAATTAACCCCTTCATTGCTGCTGCAGACTTTGCTTATTTTTTTAAAATACATTTTGCTTTTTATACCTTTGAGTGTCAGTGGATCTTGCGTTGCACAGCTATCTGAGACTCAATGGGTTAAACACAGACTATTATTAGTAGTTTTTTTTTTTTGGTTTGTTTCTCACACAGTTGAATTGAATTATTGTGAATGTATATATCTTTATTATGTTTAGAATGGCGGCAATAAGGGGTTAAGTTTTAGAACAGATGGGAATTGACTTTGAGCTATAAATTCTGGACTTCCGTTTAAAGAGATAGTAATGCTTCATAATAAAAGCGGCTGTAATTAATCATCATAGTATTTGGACTTTGGAGAGTGTTATTTCAATTCTGTCAGAGTTGTAGTTCAAGAGTAATTCAATGATAAAGTATCCCCCTCCCGTCCCTTTTACTGATGTAACACTGCTCAGCCAGAGCAGAAGAGAGGTGCCCAGATAGACTGCAGAGAGGGACAATCTTCAATTAAGATAAGGGACAAACCTGAAAAACTTGTCAAGGGGGGCAGGGCTTTCATTGTTCTCATAGGAAGAAGATTGTCCCCTTCTGTTATCTGTCTGGTCTATGGACTGGATTCCACATCTGAGAAGATATGGATTACACTAGGTAAAAGGGGCGGGAGGGGAAACTTTGCTTGGGAATATCTCTCAAACCATAAAGGTTTGAGAGATAAGACTTATATCGTTCTTCATGTTTTTTTAATGCCTACAAAATAAAATAAAGATAAAAAGAAGTATTACTATCCCTTTAATGAGAACTATCGAGTAATTGGGTAGTTTAAATTCTGCAACAATGTTGTGATTGGTCTCACAGATAGTAGAGACATTTGGAGCCTTCTATAAATGTTGTATCAGAATCTTAAGTTAACTGATCCTATGAATAAGTGCAATGCACGAAACGCGTTAGGCAGTTAACTCGTGTCTTTAATTTTTGCTGTTCTATATGTCTGCCTTGATTAGACTGTGCATGGTCTATTGATTTTAATTCCTTTTTTGGATAATAAAGAGAGTTTTTAACATCAAAACAAACCTGTATTGGATGTTTCTTGAGAAGTGGGTCCGTACACGCTCTCCCTTCCAGTTGTCGTCTTGTTTCTCATACAGTGCCAGAGGCTTGGGGAATTTTTTAGGTGTCCTGGAGGCTGGACACGTTTTTACTCTATTAGCTATCCATCTGTTTCGGTTTGAGGGGAAAACAGGCTGTCAAAGTTTTCCATAGAAATATATTTCAAATGACTCCTTAGCGGTCTAAGGTGAAGCCTGAAATATTAAAGTCTAACCCTTTGAGTGCTTTAGGGATACACAATGAATTGATAAGAGCTGACTTACTTTATGGGTTGTCAGAACCACAAAAGTTCCAAAATCTGTCATTTTCTTACATTCCTCAGATATGACCTACCGGTGTTAAAATGGCTGTTACAGCTACGAATATGAAGAAACGTTAGGCAAGACATAACATTTTGGAAAGAAGACAACTCTGCATTAAATGAGGGGTAACTTGCATTTTTATCCCTAGGCTAATATCCACAAATGTTTCTAGAAGGTGGGGATATAGGTAAAATATGACTGTTTTACTATTGTGGCCCAATTAAAATATACTGATATCTTTGAAAGACATGGAATTTCTTGCTGTATTCGGCATGTACTGCCAGCCCAAGAAAAATGGCACCCTGTTAGTATGTACTGATATACCGTAGGGTGTACCAGAGGCACAAAACCATACCTACCACCATTTTATTCAAAGTATGACTATATCCTATATAATAATTCGCTAATGTATGTTTGTCAGAAGCTGTCATGTGCAGTACAGACGGCTGTGCGCGCTGAAGTAATGCGCAGTGCAGTACAGTACAGTTATTTCCATACTGTAAGAGTTGCAGTACAAGAGTAATTGAATGATAAAGTATCCCCCTCCCACCCCTTTTACTGATGTAACACTGCTTACCTCAGAGCAGCAAGACTGTCCAGATGGATGGCAGAGAGGGACAATCTTCAGTGATCATAAGGGAAAACCTGAAAAACCTGTCAAGGGGGCAGGGTTTTCCTTATGATCACAGTAAGAAGATTGTCCCTTTCTGTGATCTGTCTGGTCAAGAGACCAGATTCCACATCTGAGGTGAGGTGTCTTACACTAGGTAAAAGAGGCGGGGGGGACTTTATCCTTCAAAAACTCTTGAACTACAACTCCGACAGTACTGAAATAACACTCTCCATGGCCCAAATACTATGAAGATTAATTGGAGATGCTGTTTTTGTGAAACATTACTATCCCTTTAACTTTTTTTTTTTTTTTGCATTAACAATGTTGGTTGATCTCAAGATCAGCCACACCTTTACCTTCAATGAGACAATCCTCTTCTAGAGCCTGCTCCGATACACTATTCCTCACATACCTTTCCATCGTGTTCTAGTGGATTTCCCATCGCATAATGACCTCATCACTCTCATGTGTGATAAAGTAGTTTATGTAACGTGATTTCCATGGCCTATTGAAATGTTGCCCTCTATTTGTCGACCATGAAAAGGGACTTCATAATGTCGCCTGCATCAAAAGGCTGACATCAGAATGTCACCTGCATCAAAAGGGTGACATTCTGATGTTGCCAAATAGAGGGTGACATTTCAATAGGACATTATTGAAAGCTGCTTATTCCGTAGAAATAAAGTATGTGATTTTGAGTCAAGTGTAACCCGTTCAGTACCCCCGTCCTCGCTATCGAGGACTGAGCACATTCTAAACTCTTTGAGTGCCAGAGGGCCACCCCTCGGGCACTCAAAGTGATAACAGTTTTAGGGTAGCTGCTGAGAACATAGATGGTCTTGTCCTCAGCAGTGAAGTGGTTAAATTCTATTATGGATAGTCTGTGGTTGGCATAACATATGCTTTCATTGGAGATAAACTGTTGTTTATCTTTAGTGATCCTTGGAAAAAAGTAAAATAAATAAATAGTGATAATAGTCTGTTAACCCTTTGAGAGCCAAAGAGGTATCCAACTCATTGCGATGCAATGGACATCCCTCCGTCACTCTCAGGGTGATCATCACTGCAGTCAATATTTATTTAATCAGATTCCTCTCCTCTCCTTATGCCTGAATTAACATTTTGAGAGCTACAGGCGTGTGCAATGGATTGCACACCCCACTGGCACTCAAAGGGTTAGTGGCCATAAGCACAACAGAAAAGTAGAGCAATTGTGAGACCTATCAACAGCCCCACAAAGAACAAGCACAAATCCCCAGATCCCCATTGATGCAAACAAGTCCTTTAACCGTTTGAATGCTAAAGAGGTCTCCAACTCAATTTGAAGCAATGCACTGGAGACCTCTCTAGCAAATCCCAATTTTACGCAATTCAGTTTTTAATTGAATGTTATGGTGTGCATGGCTTACTTTTATTTTCGTCTTGGCTTTGCCACAATTCATATGAATATAATCTGTTATATATATATATATATATATATATATATATATATATATATATATATATATATATATAAAAGAGAAAGCCTCATTACATCATTTGTCTCTTCAGGAGACACACACACCCAGGGGTGGCAGTAAGGAGGGGATATATAAATCTCCTCCCTACTGCCAATGCTGGAGATAGTGTGGGGTGATTTAGACAGGAGTGAGCAGGGTTTGCCCTCCCTCAACTTCCTGCTCAACCAGAAAGGAAATATGGCCCACACACATATTCACTGTGACACACACATACATTACGCACAAACACACACACACGCATATACATGCATACATATACAGACACACACACACAGTCACTCACTCTGACTCCCAGTGGCCTCAGCTGGACCTATAGTACAGCCACTGAAGGGAAGCTGCAGCACCAGGGGAACATAATGACACTCAAAGCATTAATGTAAGTCCTCATTGCTCAATTATTTCTTCACTGTCATCATTTGCCATACAACACACAGGACAGGACAGGCAGCCATCAGGTACACATTTAACCCCCTGACTGTCACAGGGTTGTGTATCAAGTTTTACCCCTCAGGACAGACCAGCAGCATAAGGGGACGTGTCCTCAGACCCCACACACTGTAAACTTGCATTTCCTTCCCACTTCTCCTCCTCCTTTCCCAGCATATTACTAACACTGTTTCACTTGTATGTTAAACCCCCCCTACTCTCAATTAAGCCCCACCCCTTTTAACCCAAATTGCCCCAGTGATCTCTCCACATCAGCACCACATGACTCCCCTCCAGGGACTCCACAAGACAAAGTTCACAGGTATGAATACACTTCCCACTGCTATTTAACTCTGACATGCCTCTCTATACCTTAACCCTTTGAGTGCCAGAAGGATGCACAACGCATTGCAACACCCTCTGGCATTCAAAGGGTTAACATTCTGATCTAACGCTCCTTTTATTTTCTGCTTTCCATTTGCACAACCCAAACACACACAGGCATAATACTGATATTCTGGCCCAAAGTAAAGGAGAAATAAAGACAACATTGCACACCTCCCAAGTGTCCCTCTTTAGGATATATTAGTGTTTCATACCTCCCAAGTGTCCCTCTTTAGGATATATTAGTGCTTCTTACCTCCCAAGTGTCCCTCTTTAGGAGATATTAGGGGTTCATACATCCCAAGTGTCCATCTTTAGGATATATTAGTGCTTCATACCTCCCAAGTGTCCCTCTTTAGGATATATTAGTGCTTCTTACCTCCCAAGTGTCCCTCTTTAGGAGATATTAGGGGTCCATACATCCCAAGTGTCCCTCTTTATGATATATTACTGCTTCATACCTCCCAAGTGTCCCTCTTTAGGATATATTAATGCTTCATACCTCCCAAGTGTCCCTCTTTAGGATATATTAGTGCTTCTTACCTCCCAAGTGTCCCTCTTTAGGAGATATTAGGGGTCCATACATCCCAAGTGTCCCTCTTTAGGATATATTAGTGCTTCATACATCCCAAGTGTTCCTCTTTAGGATATATTAGTGCTTCATACCTCTCAAGTGTCCATCTTTAGGAGATATTAGGGGTCCATACATCCCAAGTGTCCCTCTTTAGGATATATTAGTGCTTCATACATCCCAAGTGTTCCTCTTTAGGATATATTAGTGCTTCATACATCCCAAGTGTTCCTCTTTAGGATATATTAGTGCTTCATACCTCCCAAGTGTCCCTCTTTAGGATATATTAGTGCTTCATACCTCCCAAGTGTCCCTCTTTACGATATATTAGTGCTTCATACCTCCCAAGTGTCCCTCTTTACGATATATTAGTGTTTCATACCTCCCAAGTGTCCCTCTTTAGGATATATTAGTGCTTCATACCTCTCAAGTGTCCCTCTTTAGGATATATTAGTGCTTCTTACCTCCCAAGTGTCCTTATTTAGGATATATTAGTGCTTCATACCTCCCAAGTGTCCCTCTTTAGGATATATTAGTGCTTCTTACCTCCCAAGTGTCCCTCTTTAGGATATATTAGTGCTTCATACCTCCCAAGTGTCCCTCTTTAGGATATATTAGTGCTTCTTACCTCCCAAGTGTCCCCTCTTTAGGATATACTAGCAATGTGGGACGGCGTTGCCCGTCATGTTATGACCATTGGGCGCACGTGTGTGAAATGCAGACACACTGATAAACACAGACATATACAACACACAGGCAGACACATACCATACATCCCAAGTGTCCCTCTTTAGGAGGGACAGTCCCTCTTTGAGGGCAAAATCCCTCTGTCCCTCTTTCCCACCCTGTTGTCCCTCATTTTAGGAGGTCAGACTGTGTGCAGGGCAGCTCCACCTATAGGCGACGTAGGCGCCGGCCCAGGGTGCACACGTACTGGGGGCGCGGGCATGCAGCGGAGAAGAGCTGCGCCCGCACACACCACTCCGGGAACCACAACACAGTCAGGTCTGTGTCGCTACAGCGCTCCCTCATCTGGTCGGATCTTTAGTAATGCAGAGCGCACTGGGAGTCATGATCTCCCGCCGCGCTCTGTATTACTGAAGAGAAGACTGCACGGGAGCTACAGGTATGTGATGGGGGGCAAGTTGGAGCTGAGGGGGCATAGTGGAGCTGAGGGGGCAAGTTGAAGCGGATGTGGGGCAAAGTGGAGATGATGGGGGCAAGTTGGAGCTGTTAAGGGAAAGCTGGAGCTGAGGGGGCATAGTGGAGCTGGTGGGGGCAAGTTGGAGCTGATGGGGGCAAAGTGGAGCGGATGAGGGTCAAAGTGGAGCTGAGGGGGGGCAAGTTGGAGCTGAGGGGGGGCAAAGTGGAGCGGATGGGGGGCAAGTTGGAGCGGATGGGGGCATAGTGGAGCTGGTGGGGGCAAGTTGGAGCTGGTGGGGGCAAGTTGGAGCAGATGGGGGGCAAGTTGGAGCGGATGGGGGGCAAAGTGGAGCTGATGGGGGTAAGTTGGAGAGGATGGGGGTCAAAGTGGAGCTGATGGGGGCAAAGTGGAGCTGAGGGGCCAAAGTGGAGCTGGTGGGGGCACGTTAGAGCAGATGAGGGGCAAAGTGGAGCTGGTGGGGGCACGTTGGAGCGGATGGGGGGGCAAAGTGGAGCTGATGGGGGCAAGTTGGAGTGGATGGGGGGCAAAGTGGAGCTGATGGTGGCAAGTTGGAGCTGATGGTGGCAAAGTGGAGCTGGTGGGCCAAAGTGAAGCTGATAAGGGGCAAGTTGGAGCTGGTAGGGGGCATCTCTTACAGGCATCTCCAGACCAGGGGCAGACTGGCCCAGGGGGCAGAGAGAGGACAATCATGTTGTCCCTCTTTTTAGGAGGTCAGACTGCGTGCAGGGCTGGCTCCACCTATAGGCGAGGTAGGCGCCGGCCTAGGGAACACATGTACTGGGGGTGCGGGCATGCAGCGGAGAAGAGCTGCGCCCGCACACACCACTCTGGGAACCACAACACAGTCAGGTCTGTGTCGCTACAGCGCTCCCTCATCTGGTCGGATCTTTAGTAATGCAGAGCGCGCTGGGAGTCATGATCTCCCGCCACGCTCTGCATTACTGAAGAGAAGACTGCGCGGGAGCTACAGGTATGTGATGGGGGGCAAGTTGGAGCTGAGGGGGCATAGTGGAGCTGAGGGGGCAAGTTGAAGCGGATGTGGGGTAAAGATGATGGGGGCAAGTTGGAGCTGTTAAGGGAAAGCTGGAGCTGAGGGGGCATAGTGGAGCTTGTGGGGGCAAGTTGGAGCGGATGAGGGTCAAAGTGGAGCTGAGGGGGGGGCAAGTTGGAGCTGAGGGGGGGCAAAGTGGAGCGGATGGGGGGCAAGTTGGAGCGGATGGGGGGCAAAGTGGAGCAGATGGGGGGCAAGTTGGAGCGGATGGGGGCATAGTGGAGCTGGTGGGGGCAAGTTGGAGCTGGTGGGGGCAAGTTGGAGCGGATGGGGGGCAAGTTGGAGCGGATGGGGGGCAAAGTGGAGCTGATGGGGGTAAGTTGGAGAGGATGGGGGTCAAAGTGGAGCTGATGGGGGCAAAGTGGAGCTGAGGGGCCAAAGTGGAGCTGGTGGGGGCACGTTAGAGCAGATGAGGGGCAAAGTGGAGCTGGTGGGGGCACGTTGGAGCAGATGGGGGGGGCAAAGTGGAGCTGATGGGGGCAAGTTGGAGTGGATGGGGGGCAAAGTGGAGCTGATGGTGGCAAGTTGGAGCTGATGGTGGCAAAGTGGAGCTGGTGGGCCAAAGTGAAGCTGATAAGGGGCAAGTTGGAGCTGGTAGGGGGCATCTCTTACAGGCATCTCCAGACCAGGGGCAGACTGGCCCAGGGGGCAGAGAGAGGACAATCATGAAAAGAGGTGGGGTATATGTAGGCAGGGTATAAAGGGGTGGGACACAAGGGGCGGAGCGAAATGGGCGGCAAAATTAGGTTTTGCCTAGGGTGGCAAAAATCCTTGCACCAGCCCTGACTGTGTGGCGTGTTTTACTTTGCTCTCCAGCAATATTGCAATAAACTTCAGTATATGTGCTTATACATTAGTCTGTGCAAATAAAATACTTTGGTCTTGCACTAAATCATTTATTCAGTTACATAAATAGCCAGTAATAGGTCATGAAATAACCTAAAAATTCTTACTAATGCCCTGCCCACCAGCCACTCCCCAACAATATCACCTAAAACAACAGTGTCCCTCTTTGGCCATGTGAAATGTTGGGAGGTATGCACATACACACAGTGAGCGGCAGAAACATTCAAAAGACACGCACACACACAGACTCACTGGAGATGCACACATATGTAACAGATGTACACACACAGACACACTGGAGATGCACACATGGACACATATATGTAACAGAGATGGACACAAACACACATGCAACATATATGAGCAGAAACACATGCACTCATGAGTTGTGCACCCCTCTGGCAGTCAAAGGGTTAAGATATACAGAGGCATGTCAGAGTTAAATAGCAGTGGGAAGTGTGTTCATACCTGGGAACTTTGACTTGTATAGTCCCTAGAAGGGACTGATGTGGTGCTGATGTGGAGAGACAAATGGGGCAATCTGGGTTAAAAGGGGGTGGGGCTTAATAGCGAGTGGGGGCGGGGCTTAACATAAATATGGGAAAAGTGTTAGTAATAGGCTGGGGAAGGAGGAGAAGTGGGAGGGAAATGCAAGTTTACAATGTGAGGGGTTTGAACACACTCCCTGAGGGCTAAAACTTGATACACAACTCTGTGGCAGTCAGTGGGTTAAGTGTGAATCTGATGGCTGTCTGTCCTGTGTCTTGCATGCCAAATGATGACAGTGAAGAAATAATTGAGCAATGAGGGCCTACCTTAACCCTTTGAGTGCCATTTTGTTCTTCTGGTGCTGCACTACAGGTCCTGCTGAGGCCACTGGGAGTCAGGGTGAGTGAGTGTGTGTGTGTGTGTGTGTGTCAGCCATATTTATTTCTGGCTTTGTGTGTGTATGTGGTGCTGTGTGTGTGAGTGGGGGCATGTGTGTTTGGTGCTGTGTGAGTGGTGCATTGTGTGTGGTGGTCTGTGTGTGTGAGTGGGGCATGTGTGTGTGTTTGTGTGGTGCTGTGTGAGTGAGGCATGTGTGTGAGTTTGGTGCTGTATGAGTGAGGCATGTGTGTTTGTCTGTGGTGTAGGAGCAAGTGGCGGCCATATTGTTTTTTTCTGAATTTGATAGTGGTGGGCGGGCTGCATAGTGGGGGTGGGCCAACTCCCTGCATGACTGAATCACCCAATAGGAATAGTAACTCCTCCTTAATACCACCCCTGGGTGTGTTTTGGCAGGCACAAAGTCTTCTTTTATATATATAGATTAGTGCTTCTTACCTCCCAAGTGTCCCCTCTTTAGGATATATTAGTGCTTCTTACCTCCCAAGTGTCCCCTCTTTAGGATATATTAGTGCTTCATACCTCCCAAGTGTCCCTCTTTAGGATATATTAGTGCTTCTTACCTCCCAAGTGTCCCCTCTTTAGGATATATTAGTGCTTCATACCTCCCAAGTGTCCCCTCTTTAGGAGATATTAGTGCTTCATACCTCCCAAGTGTCCCTCTTTAGGATATATTAGTGCTTCATACCTCCCAAGTGTCCCTCTTTAGGATATATTAGTGCTTCATACCTCCCAAGTGTCCCTCTTTAGGAGATATTAGGGGTCTGTACCTCCCAAGTGTCCCCTCTTTAGGATATATTAGTGCTTCTTACCTCCCAAGTGTCCCTCTTTAGGAGATATTAGGGGTCTGTACCTCCCAAGTGTCCCTCTTTAGGATATATTAGGGATCCATACCTCTAAGTGTCCCTCTTTAGGATATATTAGTGCTTCTTACCTCCCAAGTGTCCTTATTTAGGATATATTAGTGCTTCATACCTCCCAAGTGTCCCTCTTTAGGATATATTAGTGCTTCTTACCTCCCAAGTGTCCCTCTTTAGGATATATTAGTGCTTCATACCTCCCAAGTGTCCCTCTTTAGGATATATTAGTGCTTCTTACCTCCCAAGTGTCCCCTCTTTAGGATATATTAGTGCTTCATACCTCCCAAGTGTCCCTCTTTAGGATATATTAGTGCTTCATACCTCCCAAGTGTCCCTCTTTAGGATATATTAGTACTTCATACCTCCCAAGTGTCCCCTCTTTAGGAGATATTAATGCTTCATACCTCCCAAGTGTCCCTCTTTAGGATATATTAGTGCTTCATACCTCCCAAGTGTCCCCTCTTTAGGATATATTAGTGCTTCATACCTCCCAAGTGTCCCTCTTTAGGATATATTAGTACTTCATACCTCCCAGGTGTCCCTCTTTAGGATATATTAGTGCTTCATACCTCCCAAGTGTCCCCTCTTTAGGATATATTAGGGGTCCATACCTCCCAAGTGTCCCTCTTTAGGATATATTAGTGCTTCATACCTCCCAAGTGTCCCCTCTTTAGGATATATTAGGGGTCCATACCTCCCAAGTGTCCCTCTTTAGGATATATTAGTGCTTCATACCTCCCAAGTGCCCCTCTTTAGGAGATATTAGGGGTCTGTACCTCCCAAGTGTCCCTCTTTAGGAGATATTACTGCTTCATACCTCCCAAGTGTCCCTCTTTAGGATATATTAATGCTTCATACCTCCCAAGTGTCCCCTCTTTAGGATATATTAGTGCTTCATACCTCCCAAGTGTCCCTCTTTAGGATATATTAGTGCTTCATACCTCCCAAGTGTCCCTCTTTAGGATATATTAGTACTTCATACCTCCCAAGTGTCGCTCTTTAGGATATATTAGTACTTCATACCTCCCAAGTGTCCCTCTTTAGGATATATTAGTGTTTCATACCTCCCAAGTGTCCCTCTTTAGGATATATTAGTACTTCATACCTCCCAAGTGTCGCTCTTTAGGATATATTAGTACTTCATACCTCCCAAGTGTCCCTCTTTACGATATATTAGTGTTTCATACCTCCCAAGTGTCCCTCTTCAGGATATATTAGTGCTTCATACCTCCCAAGTGTCCCTCTTCAGGATATATTAGTGCTTCATACCTCCCAAGTGTCCCTCTTTAGGATATATTAGTGCTTCATACCTCCCAAGTGTCCCTCTTTAGGATATATTAGTGCTTCATACCTCCCAAGTGTCCCTCTTTAGGATATATTAGTGCTTCATACCTCCCAAGTGTCCCCTCTTTAGGAGATATTAGGGGTCCATACCTCCCAAGTGTCCCCTCTTTAGGATATATTAGTGCTTCATACCTCCCAAGTGTCCCTCTTTAGGATATATTAGTGCTTCATACCTCCCAAGTGTCCCCTCTTTAGGATATATTAGTGCTTCATACCTCCCAAGTGTCCCTCTTTAGGATATATTAGTGTTTCATACCTCCCAAGTGTCCCCTCTTTAGGATATATTAGTGCTTCATACCTCCCAAGTGTCCCCTCTTTAGGATATATTAGTGCTTCATACCTCCCAAGTGTCCCCTCTTTAGGATATATTAGTGCTTCATACCTCCCAAGTGTCCCTCTTTAGGATATATTAGTACTTCATACCTCCCAAGTGTCCCCTCTTTAGGATATATTAGTGCTTCATACCTCCCAAGTGTCCCTCTTTAGGATATATTAGTGCTTCATACCTCCCAAGTGTCCCCTCTTTAGGATATATTAGTGCTTCATACCTCCCAAGTGTCCCTCTTTAGGATATATTAGTGTTTCATACCTCCCAAGTGTCCCCTCTTTAGGATATATTAGTACTTCATACCTCCCAAGTGTCCCCTCTTTAGGATATATTACTGCTTCATACCTCCCAAGTGTCCCCTCTTTAGGATATATTAGTGCTTCATACCTCCCAAGTGTCCCTCTTTAGGATATATTAGTGCTTCATACCTCCCAAGTGTCCCTCTTTAGGATATATTAGTGCTTCATACCTCTCAAGTGTCCCCTCTTTAGGATATATTAGTACTTCATACCTCCCAAGTGTCCCCTCTTTAGGATATATTAGTACTTCATACCTCCCAAGTGTCCCTCTTTAGGATATATTAGTGCTTCATACCTCCCAAGTGTCCCTCTTTAGGATATATTAGTGCTTCATACCTCCCAAGTGTCCCTCTTTAGGATATATTAGTGCTTCATACCTCTCAAGTGTCCCCTCTTTAGGATATATTAGTGCTTCATACCTCCCAAGTGTCCCTCTTTAGGATATATTAGTGTTTCATACCTCCCAAGTGTCCCTCTTTATGATATATTAGTGCTTCATACCTCCCAAGTGTCCCTCTTTAGGATATATTAGTGTTTCATACCTCCCAAGTGTCCCTCTTTAGGATATATTAGTGTTTCATACCTCCCAAGTGTCCCTCTTTAGGATATATTAGTGCTTCATACCTCCCAAGTGTCCCTCTTTAGGAGATATTAGGGCTTCATACCTCCCAAGTGTCCCTCTTTAGGATATATTAGTGTTTCATACCTCCCAAGTGTCCCTCTTTAGGATATATTAGTGTTTCATACCTCCCAAGTGTCCCACTTTAGGAGATATTAGTGCTTCATACCTCCCAAGTGTCCCTCTTTAGGAGATATTAGGGCTTCATACCTCCCAAGTGTCCCTCTTTAGGATATATTAGTGCTTCATACCTCCCAAGTGTCCCTCTTTAGGAGATATTAGGGCTTCATACCTCCCAAGTGTCCCTCTTTAGGATATATTAGTGCTTCATACCTCCCAAGTGTCCCCTCTTTAGGATATATTAGTGCTTCATACCTCCCAAGTGTCCCTCTTTAGGATATATTACTGCTTCATACCTCCCAAGTGTCCCACTTTAGGAGATATTAGTGCTTCATACCTCCCAAGTGTCCCTCTTTAGGAGATATTAGGGCTTCATACCTCCCAAGTGTCCCTCTTTAGGATATATTAGTGCTTCATACCTCCCAAGTGTCCCTCTTTAGGAGATATTAGGGCTTCATACCTCCCAAGTGTCCCTCTTTAGGATATATTAGTGTTTCATACCTCCCAAGTGTCCCTCTTTATGATATATTAGTGCTTCATACCTCCCAAGTGTCCCTCTTTAGGATATATTAGTGTTTCATACCTCCCAAGTGTCCCTCTTTAGGATATATTAGTGTTTCATACCTCCCAAGTGTCCCTCTTTAGGATATATTAGTGCTTCATACCTCCCAAGTGTCCCTCTTTAGGAGATATTAGGGCTTCATACCTCCCAAGTGTCCCTCTTTAGGATATATTAGTGTTTCATACCTCCCAAGTGTCCCTCTTTAGGATATATTAGTGTTTCATACCTCCCAAGTGTCCCTCTTTAGGATATATTAGTGCTTCTTACCTCCCAAGTGTCCCACTTTAGGATATATTACTGCTTCATACCTCCCAAGTGTCCCTCTTTAGGATATATTAGTGCTTCATACCTCCCAAGTGTCCCCTCTTTAGGATATATTAGTGCTTCATACCTCCCAAGTGTCCCTCTTTAGGATATATTAGTGTTTCATACCTCCCAAGTGTCCCCTCTTTAGGATATATTAGTACTTCATACCTCCCAAGTGTCCCCTCTTTAGGATATATTACTGCTTCATACCTCCCAAGTGTCCCCTCTTTAGGATATATTAGTGCTTCATACCTCCCAAGTGTCCCTCTTTAGGATATATTAGTGCTTCATACCTCCCAAGTGTCCCTCTTTAGGATATATTAGTGCTTCATACCTCTCAAGTGTCCCCTCTTTAGGATATATTAGTACTTCATACCTCCCAAGTGTCCCCTCTTTAGGATATATTAGTACTTCATACCTCCCAAGTGTCCCTCTTTAGGATATATTAGTGCTTCATACCTCCCAAGTGTCCCTCTTTAGGATATATTAGTGCTTCATACCTCTCAAGTGTCCCCTCTTTAGGATATATTAGTGCTTCATACCTCCCAAGTGTCCCTCTTTAGGATATATTAGTGCTTCATACCTCCCAAGTGTCCCTCTTTAGGATATATTAGTGCTTCATACCTCCCAAGTGTCCCTCTTTAGGATATATTAGTGCTTCATACCTCTCAAGTGTCCCCTCTTTAGGATATATTAGTGCTTCATACCTCCCAAGTGTCCCTCTTTAGGATATATTAGTGTTTCATACCTCCCAAGTGTCCCTCTTTATGATATATTAGTGCTTCATACCTCCCAAGTGTCCCTCTTTAGGATATATTACTGCTTCATACCTCCCAAGTGTCCCCTCTTTAGGATATATTAGTGCTTCATACCTCCCAAGTGTCCCACTTTAGGAGATATTAGTGCTTCATACCTCCCAAGTGTCCCTCTTTAGGAGATATTAGGGCTTCATACCTCCCAAGTGTCCCTCTTTAGGATATATTAGTACTTCATACCTCCCAAGTGTCCCTCTTTAGGAGATATTAGGGCTTCATACCTCCCAAGTGTCCCTCTTTAGGATATATTAGTGCTTCATACCTCCCAAGTGTCCCTCTTTAGGAGATATTAGTGCTTCTTACCTCCCAAGTGTCCCCTCTTTAGGATATATTAGTACTTCATACCTCCCAAGTGTCCCTCTTTATGATATACTAGCAATGTGGGACGGCGTTGCCCGTCATGTCATGACCGTTGGGCGCATGTGTGTGAAATGCAGACACACTGAAAAACACAAACACACAGGCAGACACATACCATACATCCCAAGTGTCCCTCTTTAGGAGGGGCAGTCCCTCTTTGAGGGCCAAATCCCTCTGTCCCTCTTTCCCACCCTGTTGTCCCTCTTTTTAGGAGGTCAGACTGCGTGCAGGTCCGGCTCCACCTATAGGCGAGATAGGCGCCGGCCTAGGGCGCACACGTACTGGGGGAGTGGGCATGCAGCGGAGAAGAGCTGCGCCTGCACACACCACAACGGGAACCACAACACAGTCAGGTCTGTGTCGCTACTGCGCTCCCTCATTGGGTCGGATCTTTAGTAATGCAGAGCGCGCTGGGAGTCATGATCTCCCGCCGCGCTCTGCATTACTGAAGAGAAGACTGCGCGGGAGCTACAGGTATGTGATAGGGGGCAAATTGGAGCTGAGGGGGCATAGTGGAGCTGCTGGGGGCAAGTTGGAGAGGATGGGGGGCAAAGTGGAGATGATAGGGGCAAGTTGGAGCGGATGGGGGGCAAAGTGAAGCTGAAGGGGGGGCAAAGTGGAGCTGAAGGGGGGGCAAAGTGGAGCTGGTGGGGGCAAGTTGGAGCGGATGGGGGCCAAAGTGGAGCGGATGGAGGCAAGTTGGAGCGGATGGGGGGCAAAGTGGAGCTGTTGGTGGCAAGTTGGAGCTGAGGGGGCATAGTGGAGCTGGTGGGGGCAAGTTAGAGTGGATGGGGAGCAAAGTGGAGCTGATGGGGGCAAGTTGGAGCGGATGGTGGGCAAAGTGGAGCTGATGGGGGCAAGTTAGAGAGGATGGTGGGCAAAGTGGAGCTGCTGGGGGCAAGTTAGAGCGGATGGTGGGCAAAGTGGAGCTGCTGGGGGCATAGTGGAGCTGGTGGGGGGCAAAGTGCAGCTGATAGGGCCAAAGTGGAGCTGATAAGGGGCAAGTTGGAGCTGGTGGGGGGCATCTCCAGACCAGGGGCAGACTGGCCCAGGGGGCAGAGAGAGGACAATCATGAAAAGAGGTGGGGTATAAGTAGGCGGGGTATAAAGGGGTGGGACACAAGGGGCGGAGAGAAATGGGCGGCAAAATTAGGTTTTCCCTAGGGTGGCAAAAATCCTTGCACCAGCCCTGACTGTGTGGTGTGTATTACTTTGCTCTACAGCAATAAAGCAATAAACTTCAGTATATGTGTTTATACATTAGTGTGTGCAAATAAAATACTTTGGTCTTGCACTAAATCATTTATTCACTTACATAAATAGCCAGTAATAGGTCATGAAATAACCTAAAAATTCTTACTAATGCCCCGCCCACCAGCCACGCCCCCAACAATATCACCTAAAACTAAAGTGTCCCTCTTTGGCCATGTGAAATGTTGGGAGGTATGCACATACACACAGTGAGCGGCAGAAACATGCAAAAGACACGCACACACACAGACAAACCGGAGATGCACACATGGTCACACATATGTAACAGAGATGTACACAAACACACACGCAACATATATGAGCAGAAACACATGCGCTCGTGAGTTGTGCACCCCTCTGGCACTCAAATGGTTAATGTATAGAGAGGCATGTCAGAGATAAATAGCAGTGGGAAGTGTATTCATACCTGGGAACTGATTTGTGTAGTCCCTGGAGGGGACTGATGTGGTGCTGATGTGGAGAGACAAATGGGGCAATCTGGGTTAAAAGTGGGTAGGGCTTAATCATGAGTAGGGGCGGGGCTTAACATAAATGTTGAAAAGTGTTAGTAATAGGCTGGGGAAGGAGGAGAAGTGGGAGGGAAATGCAAGTTTACAGTGTGAGGGGTTTGAACACACTCCCTGAGGGGTAAAACTTGATACACAACCCTGTGGCAGTCAGTGGGTTAAGTGTGAATCTGATGGCTGTCTGTCCTGTGTCTTGCATGGCAAATGATGACAGTGAAGAAATAATTCAGCAATGAGGGCCTACCTTAACCCTTTGAGTGCCATTTTGTTCCTCAGTGGCTGTAGTACAGGCCCTGCTGAGGCCACTGGGAGTCAGGGTGAGTGACTGTGTGTCAGCCATATTTCTTTCTGGCTTTGTGTGTGTTTGGTGCCTTGTGAGTGGGGCATGTGTGTGTAACACCCAGGAACTTTAACTTGTGGAGTCCCTCATGTGGTGTTGATGTGGAGAGAGCAATGGGGCAATTTGGGTTAAAGGGGGCGGGGCTTAATCGCGAGTGGGGGCGGGGCTTAACATAAATATGGAAAAGTGTTAGTTATAGGCTGGGGAAGGAGGAGAAGTGGGAGGGAAATGCAAGTTTACAATGTGAGGGGTTTGAACACACTCCCTGAGGGGTAAAAGTTGATACAAAACCCTGTGGCAGTCAGTGGGTTAAGTGTGTACCTGATGGCTGTCTGTCCTGTGTCTTGCATGGAAAATGATGACAGTGAAGAAAGAATTGAGCAATGAGGGCCTACCTTAACCCTTTGAGTGCCATTTTGTTCCCCTGGTGCTGCAGTACAGGTCCTGATGAGGCCACTGGGAGTCAGGGTGAGTGACTGTGTGTGTGTGTGTGTGTGTGTCAGCCATATTTATTTCTGGCTTTGTGTGTGTATGTGGTGCTGTGTGTGTGAGTGGGGGCATGTGTGTTTGGTGCTGTGTGAGTGGGGCATGTGTGTGTGTGGTGGTGTGTGTGTGTGTTTGGTGCTGTGTGAGTGGGGCATGTGTATTTGTCTGTGGTGTAGGAGCAAGTGGCGGCCATATTGTTTTTTTCTGACTTTGATAGTGGTGGGCGGGCTGCATAGTGGGGGCGGGCCAACTCCCTGCATGATTGAATCACCCAATAGGAGTAGTAACTCCTGCTTTATGCCTCCCCTGGGTGTGTTTTGGCAGGCACAAAGTCTTCTTTTATATATATAGATTAGTGCTTCATACCTCCCAAGTGTCCCTCTTTATGATATATTAGTACTTCATACCTCCCAAGTGTCCCTCTTTATGATATATTAGTGCTTCATACCTCCCAAGTGTCCCTCTTTATGATATATTAGTACTTCATACCTCCCAAGTGTCCCTCTTTATGATATATTAGTGCTTCATACCCCCCAAGTGTCCCTCAGGGTCAGTCCCTTTTTGAGATCCAAATCCCTCTGTCCCTGTTTTCTACACTTTTGTCCCTCTTTTCTGGAGATCAGAATAAGTAGTGTTTGCCACTCAGAGGGTTAAAAGAATAGTAATACTTCTATTAAAGTTTTTCTCTGAGTCTTCTTTATGTTTTTTAACATGTAGCACTATAATTAACTGCTTACAGTATTGTACTTAAAATGATATTCAAGCAAAAAGGATCCCTCTCCTGCCCCTTTCCCTGTGTCACTCAGCCTCTCAGTCTGGTCCGGATGGAGCGTGCCAAGGGACAATCTTCAGTAAACAAAAGGAAAATCCTGTACTCCTTCATCAAGGGGATCATTATAATTACTGAATGAAGATTGTCCCTCGCTGCATCCGTCCGGTCCCACAACCAGATTCCACATCTAATGGGAGGGGCCAGAAGTGGCGGGGGGGGGATCCTTTTGCCTTCAATACAGTTGTAACTACTGCAGTAGGTAATTAAATATAATGGTACATGTTACTAAAAATATAAACAAGACTCAGAGATAAACTTTAATAGAAGTATTACTATCCCTTCAAAACAGTAAATACTCTTGACTTTTTCCGGTGTCACCATGTTGAGGTTTTTTGGAGCCTTTTTTTCATTTTTTTTTTTTTAAATGAACAGTGGATGCCCAGGAGATAACTGTTCTTTCCTCAAATCCCAGTCACCCAGCATGCCCTCTCCACGGCCGATACCCCTGCCAGCCCCTAGACACAGGCCTGTTTCCTCACAATCAACAGCGGCTTCTTCCTCCCGCACTGGATCCGGACATTGCGAGGCACATTGTGGGGAGAAGAGTGTCTCCTCTGTACCAGGGACAGTAATGTGGGGCAATTAATCTATATCATCTATGTCATTGGGACAACTTCTTTATACATTAACAGCACTCTATTTAACCCTTTGAGTGCCAGAGAGGTAACTAATGCATTGCAACACAATACATTGGATGCCTTTCCAGCACTCAAAGGGTTAACTCTGACATGACACACCACTGTATACTGCAGGTCACTCTATGGCTTAACATTCTCATCTAAGTCTCTCTCTCACATAATCTCCCTTTATTTTCTGCTTTACTCTTCTACACACCAACGACACAGAGGCATAATACTGTAATTCTGCCCCAAAGTAAAGGAAATAACAAATACTATTGATTTCACGGTTTCAGGACCACAGTGGGGATGGCAACACGTTGTGAAGTGATGTCCTCTGGTTCTTAGAGGGACACATTTGGCTTCTAACACTCTGAATACTGCAGATATTCACTTCAAAACAACATTATTACCTACACAGCAGTGTAAAGTTCCTACACTAATCCCAGGGTGGTTACAGTCCACACTTCTACACTCAGAAAATAGAGATCCGGGGGACCAGCAAGAGCCAGAACCTCCACACATGAGGGGTGGCTATCACTGTGTCAGTGTCCCCTCTATGTTTATGTATGTTGCGTGTGTCTGTATATCTGTTGGGTGTGTGCTTGCGTGTATGTCTGTTATGTGTATGCGTACGTCTGTTGCCCGTGTATGTGTGTGCGTATGTCTGTTGCTTAAGTGTGTGTCTGTATGTCTGTTGCATGTCTGTGTGTGCACGTTTGTTGCATGTGTGTGTTTGCATGTCTGTTACCTGTGTGTGAGCATGTCTGTTGCTCGCGTGTCTGTCTGTGTATGTGTTGCATGTATGTGTGTACATCTGTTACATGTGTGTGTACATGTTTGCATCTCCGGTGTGTGTGTGTGTGCATGCCTTTCACATGTTTCTGCCACTCACTGTGTGTATCTGTCTGCCTGTGTGTTGCATATGTCTGTGTTTATCAGTGTGTCTACATTTCACACACGCACGCCCAACACCGTCCCACATTGGTAGTGTATATATATAAGAGAGAAAACCTGCGTCCCCTGCCACACACACCCAGGGGCGGCTGTAAGGAACAGTTAGCCTGCCCCCCAACATCAGTCTTAACCTAGGCTGACCAGACCTCACCTTTAACTGGGGACGCATAGGAAAAATGCATACTGCAGGACTGCTTTCATTTCAGTGAAGTACTGCAAAATGGCTATTTCCTATGTGTCCCCGGTTAAAGGTGAGATCTGGTCAGCCTACCTTAACCCTTTGAGTGCCAGAGGGGTGCACAACTCATGCACGCATGTGTTTCTGCGCATATATGTTGCGTGTGTGTACATCTCTGGTACATATTTGTGTGCATGTGTGCATCTCTGGTGTGTGTGTGCATGTCTTTTGCATGTCTCTGACTCTCACTGTGTGTATGTGTCTGCCTGTGTGTTGCATATGTCTGTGTTTATCAGTGTGTCTACATTTCACACACGCATGCCCAACACCGTCCCACATTGGTAGTGTATATATATAAGAGAGAAAACCTGCGTCCCCTGCCACACACACCCAGGGGCGGCTGTAAGGAACAGTTAGCCTGTCCCCCAACATCAGTCTTTACCTAGGCTGACCAGACCTCACCTTTAACTCGGGACGCATAGGAAAAATGCATACTGCAGGACTGCTTTCATTTCAGTGAAGTACTGCAAAATGGCTATTTCCTATGTGTCCCCGGTTAAAGGTGAGATCTGCTCAGCCTACCTTAACCCTTTGAGTGCCAGAGGGGTGCACAACTCATGCACGCATGTGTTTCTGCGCATATATGTTGCGTGTGTGTGTGTGTGTGTACATCTCTGTTACATATTTGTGTGCATCTCCGGTGTGTGTGTGCATGTCTTTTGCATGTCTCTGACGCTCACTGTGTGTATGTGTCTGCCTGTGTGTTGCATATGTCTGTGTTTATCAGTGTGTCTACATTTCAGACACGTACGCCCAACAGTCATAACATGAGGGGCCACTCCGACCCACATTGCTAGTCAGTTATATAAATCCATTTTATTAACCTTCTAGAGGTATGTTTTCAAAACAAGCATGCCCTCTATGAAAATATTAACCCTTTTTCTGCCAGAGGAGTATGGAAAGCAATGCTTTGCATACCCCTCTGACACTGAAAGGGTTAAAAAAAGAAAGATTGTGCATTCAAGAGGATAAGAGACCCTTTTACATCAATAGGAATTTTGGCAATTTTTATATGCCCCCCTATTCCAGAATCACACCAGTTTTTACATAAGTCTCATGCTAGTTCTGTCCCCTTTAAGAGGTCTCTGTTTAAAACTCATCTTAAAGGGAAAGTAGCACATACTACACAGTAAAATATATATTGAAGGGTATATTCGTCCTGAACACAAAAAAGGGACCTCCAGCAGCTGAAAGGTGTAGTATTCAAAAGTTATTGCAGCTCAAACTTATTTTTTTTTAGGTGCAGTATCACAGTGACCTGAAATGTTACAGTGGCACTGTTGCTACACCATCCTATGAAGATTTATGGTCAGCAGATCAGAGCTGTACATAGGATCGTGTTGCACCACTGTAGCTTTTCAGGCCATTTTTGCACCTAAAAAAAAAAAATTGAGTTTGAACTATAATAACTCATGAATATAATACCTCTCAGCAGTGAGAGCTCCCCTTGTTTGACTCAGGAGAATAAATCCTACAATATATATATATATATATTTTACATATGAAGTGTTACTATTCCTTTAAAAATAAAAACATATCATTACCTCCCATAATTTTTCGGACCCCTTCAGCTGCAAAGGGGTTAAATCAGGCTGACTCTCTTAACCGGCAACTTATCAAAACCTTGTCAGTATCTTGGGTCTGAAGACATGTGTGTTCATTAACCCTTTGTGTATCCCAAACTGTGTCCCTGATGCCGTGATCGCCTTTAACCCTTTGTGTATTCCAAACTGTGTCCTTTATGCCGTGATCGGCTTTAACCCTTTGAGTGCCAGAGAGATATCCACTCAATACACTGGTGACATCTCCAGTAAGTGTTAACCACTAGAAGACCAGGGGCGCGTGCAAGGCACTGAAATGCAATACGTTGCGCTCCCTTCTGGTTCTCTAAGGGTTAATATTTTCATGAAAGAGATTCAACACGTAAAAAGAACTTTAGTGATTCTGAATACAGCTTTTAACCCATTGAGTGCCAGAAAGGTATACAGTGCATTGCTTTGCGATGCATTGTATACCTCTCTGGCACTCAAAAGGTTAAAATAACGTTTATGTTATATATTGGCTCTTTTTGTTGATTTAGAAAGCTAGTTGTTGATGTATTTTCATTGATAGTCTATGCGTGCCGTGCAGGGACATCCTAGCGTAGTCCTACGTTATGTCCCCCGCTCTTAATGTGTTCACCGCCTCCTGCGGCACTGAAAGGGTTATGTGCCAGTGAGCGGATGAGGTAATGTAAGCTGAAACAGAGACAGCTTAACCCTTTGAGTGCCTGTGAGGTATGCAATGCATTGTAACACAATGAGTTGGATACCTCACTGATGCTCAAAGGGTTAAAGGAACAGTCAACCTTCTTTTTGTCAAATTACCTAATTTTTTTTCATTTCTATAGTTTTTTTTTTTTTTTTACCATATTATGTTTTTTTACAGTGAGCTCCCTGAATCTCTCTTTACAGAGAGCTCTCTGTTAGGGACTGATAAAGCAGGGATAGTGATATACAGAGGCATAACTAGAAGTCACTTGGCCTTGGTGCGAAAATTGCCATAGGCCCCCCCCGACCACATTGCCCCCCATTGCCCGCAATCCCCACAATTGCCTCCACATTGCCCCCAATTGCCACAATTTCCTCCCCCAATTGCCTCCACATTGCCCCAATTGCCTCCACATTGCCCCCAATTGATACAATTGCCTCCACATTGCCGCAAATCCCACAATTGCCTCCACATTGCCCCCAATTGCCTCCACATTGCCCCCAATTGCCTCCATATTGCCCCAATTGCCTCCACATTGCCCCCAATTGACATAATTGCCTCCACATTGCCCCAAATCCCACAATTGCCTCCACATTGCCCCAAATTGCCTCCACATTGCCCACAATTGACATAATTGCCTCCACATTGCCCCAAATCCCACAATTGCCTCCACATTGCCCCCAATTGCCTCCACATTGCCCCCAATTGCCTCCACATTTCTTCAATTGACACCCCCCCCGTTCCCATCTCCTACCTCCCTGGTGGTCCAGCGGTGTAGCAGGAGAGGTGTGTGCGTCCTTCTGCACAGACCTCTTTAGCTGGAGCTCCTGCTCGGTCCTTTCTTCAGTAATGCAGAGCGCTGGTATATGATGTCATCTCCCAGCGCTCTGCATTACTACTAGAGTGCCAAAGAGGGAGTCTTATTTGCTAGAGGTCTGTGCAGAAGAAAGCACAGACCTCAGCTGCTGGCGCCGGGCGGTGGGATCACAGGGGGGCCCGCGAACCCCTATTGTTTATCCACTGGTGATATAATGTAAAACACTATCTCTGCAGTACAAATGACAGCATGATGAGCACTCTGAACTGCAGTGATAGTGTTACATTGTAGCACTATACCTGGGGGGAGATTCACTAAGGTGTGATAAAGAGGTGATAAAGCGGAGATGACTTCTCCAGTGATATCACTTCTCCAGTTCCTATGTTATTCTATAGAGTCTATGCACTAAGATCTCCAGCGTTGAAGAAATCTTAGTGCATTGGCTCCATAGAATAACATAGGAACTGGAGAAGTGATATCACTGGAGAAGTCATGTCTACTTTATCACCTCTTTATCACACCTTAGTGAATCTCCTCCCTGCTTTCACAGTCCCGGACAGAACACTCTCTCTTGTAACAGAAATTCAGAGAGCTTCCTGAGAGGCACATTATCTGAAATCAGACTTCACACGTTCTGCCCTTTCAGAATACGTGAAGTCAAAATGGATGTTGACTTTCACTTCAATTAGTAAAATCTATACATTTAAATAACTCAAAAAAAAATAATGTTCTAAATCAAGAATGGCTACTGTAACTTCTAGAGGATTTCTAAAGCTGTTTCAAAACCAGCAGCTTTGTGTTTAGGTGACTGGGTCCCTTTAAGCCGTTGCTAGGTACATACAGTATACAAAAGCAATAAAATGTCTGATACTGCTGGGAATTCATCCCAGCACTTCACCCCAGCCTTTCTTCTTTCAATAATAGAAAGAGCAGCAGCTGGGGGGGGGGGGGGGAGGAGAGGAGTCTGTATTTCTCTATGAGGAAGGGGGAGAGGCATCTCTGCTAGACACCAGTCCATCCATCTGACCTACTAGAGACGTCAAAATCAAATGAAGAGTTCCAAGCGAAGACAGCAGGCTCCCTGGCTGCGCAAGCTTTGTGCTGGCAGAGATCCTTTCTGTAAAGCAGCCTGGCTGGTAATGACACCAGCTGAGGATGAGAGATCAGGAATCTTTCCTGGTGCTTCCCTACACTGACAAACACAAAGACACAGGAGCACTGTTCACACTTTGGAGCTGTCTTCTAATTCCTCGCTCAAATACAAAACATGCCACGAAGACACCTAGATTTCCATGGCAACTTCAACGTGTTGCTGAATTCGAACAAACTCCACTGCTTTCTCCTCTTCAAGCTGGTCGCTCTGCTGGTTCTCATCAATGTTGCCATTTCCTGTCCAATGACCTGTCAATGCTTTGCCAAGACAGGCCTCGTGCAATGCCATTTCTTATCACTGCAGGAGATCCCCGGGGAAATCCCTCAATGGGTCCAAAATCTGTCAGTCATTGGCAACAATATAACAGTGCTGCGACCTGCAGCTTTCTGGAATAATGGGACTTGTCTGGGAAACTTAACAACGCTCATCTTGAGGAACAACAGCATCCAAGCCATAGAAGCACTGGCTTTCCAGGACCTACCCAACCTCAACACTTTAGACCTGAGTTTGAATCTTCTGAACTCAGTATCAGATGATGCATTTCTTGGACATACTGAGCTGCAGGTTTTAAAGCTCAATCATGCACTGCAAGGACCAGCTCAAACACTCTTAATTCATTCTCAATGGATAAACAATTTGAGGCACCTTAGACGTCTAGAAATGGCAGGTAATGCATTACAGTCTTTCCCCAGCATGGTCCTCAGTCTTGAGAACCTTCAAGAGCTGAACATTAGAAACAATGCTATCAACAAGATAGATGATGACACTATTTCAACCTTATACTCACAAAGGACACTCAAGATTTATTTAAGTCCAAACCCTATAGTCTGTGATTGTAAGATAATTAAAATGTACCATTGGCTCAGGAA
This sequence comes from Rhinophrynus dorsalis, assembly GCA_037306005.1. Lineage (NCBI taxonomy): Eukaryota > Metazoa > Chordata > Amphibia > Anura > Rhinophrynidae > Rhinophrynus > Rhinophrynus dorsalis. Next base: position 620,488,088 of record CM074719.1, on the reverse strand, counting down.
CTCTTCCCAAGCATTAGATGCCAACAACCTCAAATGTTCGGCTCCATCAAACTTCAATGGCACTGAAGTCACCAGCTTGAAACGTGATGATCTCAAGTGTAAAAACGAGGACCTAGAAACTGCTTCTTATGTTTTCTTTGGCATAGTGTTGGCTCTGATTGGCGTTATCTTTCTTATGGTCCTCTACTTAAACAGACGGGGCATAAAGAGGTGGCTCAATAACTTCAGGGAAGCGTGCAGAGACCAGATGGAGGGTTATCACTACCGCTATGAACAAGACTCAGACCCCAGGCGGTCGAATGTTGCCACGGGAATATAGCTGATTATCTTCAAACAGGACACCGATATCCCAGGAAAAAAGCCAAACACTTTATCACGGATTTATAGTTAACCCTTCTGAGTGTCCGAGGGGTTACAAAGCAATGCATTAGACTACTGGTACTTAAAGGGTTAATCTCATTGCTTATAAATGGGATTTTTATCATTTAACTCTTGCTGCCGGGGGGGGGACACTTTAGGGGTTGTGCACAGAGAAAGAGGATCAACTGTGGGGCAAACAGGCAATATGTGACATTTCCTACTGATTCAAAATGGAATTTTAACCCTTTGAATGCTAGAGAAGTCTCCAGCACATTGCTTCGCAATGCGTTGGAGCCCTCTCTAGCATTAAAAGGTTAAAAGCCATATCAATGAATGAGAATTTGCAGATTTTTTTTATACGTTCCATATGATACAGTTGGTTTCCCATAAAATGTCTCCTCTCTCTTTTTGTACCTATTGCCCTACGTTTTAAAGTCTCCTGAGTGCAAAAAACTTGGCTAAAAGTGGAATCCAATGTATTTAAAAGTGGAGTGGTTTTGGGCCAAAAACAAATTAAAATAAAATAAAATTGGACCTTATAAGCCGTAAGATTTAGGGTCAAACCAACTTCAACATAGGGGACGCAGAACAATTCCTGAGATTGTCACTGATTCAAGTGGGGATTTTTAACCCCCTCAATGCTAGAGAGTGCTTTGCAATGAGTTGGAGACCTCACTAGTGTTCAAGCAGTTAAAAAAGCCCCATTGAAATGAATAGGGATCTTTAACTCAGATGATACATACAGCCCTATGGATCAAAGACACATATTTATTGAAATGAATGGGATCTTGTATTTGATGTATTCAGTGCAGTTGTTCTACCCAAGCGTGGTTCCTTCGCATTGATACATTGAGGGTTATGTACTTAATTATAGTGAAAAATTAAACATTTTTGCCAAATCTCCATTGATTTAAATGGGGCATTTCACCCCCTGAATGCTATGGAAGTAATGCGCTAGATAACTCCCCCCCAAGTATTCAAAAAGTTAACCCTTTGAGTGCCAGAGGGGTACGTAATGCATTGCTTTGCAATGCGTTGCGTTCCCCTCTGGCACTCAAAGGGGTTAAAAGCCACCATTTAAACCAACAGGGATTTTTAATAGTCTCCTAGAGTGCCGTTGTTTTACCGCAGAATTGCTCCCTTTTAATTTAGTACGTATGGCCCTACGTGTCAAATGTCATAAAACTGCATCTGAAATATCACTCACCTCAGACAGAAGTAATCGCGTGTAACCCTTTGAGTGCAAGAGCGTTGCTGCACTCACCTTTGTCACTCAAAGGGTTAACGGTTGCATTTCCTACAAATATACATGGCGATCTGTGTGTAAAACAGACGCAACTCCACCCGAAAGTCTGACCTTGGAACCCATTTAATTTTTTAGGAGAAATGCAGATTTTTTTTTAGAAGCAATTCAATTTTTTTCAATCATTTGTATATATTTTAGTGATGGAATTAAAACCATTCTGTAAAAGAAATGGTACCGTATCCATCAAATGTAATACATTTGCAAAAAAAAAAAATATATATATATGGTTTTAATTCCATCACTAAAATATATACAAATGATTGAAAAAAATTGCATTGCTTCTAAAAAAAATCTGCATTTCTCCTATAAAAACTTTGCATCAGTTTTGCACTCAAGAGACTTTTGGACGTTAGAATATATGCACTTTTTTGTCATAGGGAACAAACACAAATTCTTAACGATTTAAATTAGCGTTTTAACCCACATTTAAAAGCATGGGGATTATTATGTTTTTTTGTGCATATGGTTCATACGTTTTCAGGCTACAATGGCAGCAAATAAGGGTTAACAAGGTGTTTTGGACTTACATGTTTTCTTGGGGGGGAATAAGTTAACCTCTTCACTTCTGTTGATTCATGGACATAGCCATATTAAGGTAGGCTAGCTTTGCTCCCGCCTTGGACTGTTGTAAAAAACTGCATATTCTTTCCCTGGCCAGTTTAACTGTTAATTGAAGACCTCTCTGGAAACTGTGGGGTTAATCCGCATGCAGGGTTGCCAACCGTCAGTAAATATACTGATAGTCATTAAAGATTTCTTAAAATTGGGAGCTGTCTGTAAAAGAAATGTGGCTTTAATAATAATATAATAATATTAATAATAACAATACTTACTTGTCTTACCATAGCCTGAAAAGCCTAATGACCTCTATGAATTTTATCTGTGACAGTTGCTGGCAGTCTTTCCAAAAGGAAGCGGGCACCACGTAAGAACCCGATTAACACTTTTAGGCCCAGAGGGTTGCAAAGCAATTCATTGCGCAGTGCTCTGGTCTTTAACCCTTAGAGTGTAAAATAGGAATCCAGCGCATTGCATTGTAATGCTTTGCATACCTCATTCTGGCACTCAGAGCGTTAAAGGGTTAAGAGTATATGTGCAGGGAGCAGAGATTGGGGGTTATGCACTAAGGGGTGACTTCTCCAGTGATATCACTTCTCCAATTCCTATGTCAGGGCTTAAAATTTGAAGTCCTTTGCTACTAGCCAGACCTGAAAAGTTACTCGCCACTGCAAGCCATAACATACCCACCAGGGCTGAATATCTACTCGCCAGGGCTGAATTTTCACTCGCCATTGGCTAGTGGCGAGTGGAAATTTTGAGCCCTGCCTATGTTATTCTATAAGATCAACAAAGTAGCATAGGTCCCATAGAATAACATAGGCACTGGAGAAGTAATCTCCTCTTTATCACCTCTTTATCACACCTTAGTGAATCTGTCTCAACGTGTCCTGTGATCCTGTTAGAAGCTGTCATATCCACCACTATGGGCATGATATCCAAAGACACAAAGTTAGAATTCATAGGGGTCAATAGCATTTTCTGGTCATAGTAAGACAAGTGTGTGTGTGTGTGTGTGGTGGGTGGCTTAATATTAAGAGATGTCACTCCTCCTTTAACACTTTGAGCGCCAGAGTGGTGTCAGAGCCTTACCCCTCTGCCATTCAAGGGATTCAAACAACTCTTTTAACCCTGCAGAGCAAGGCATTGAGTACCCCTCTGGCACTCAAAGGGATAAAAAAAGGTTCTGTTGAGGCCCAGGGTTTCCAGAAGACCCCTGGGACCAAATGTTGGTAATGGTGTCCATGGCTATGGTATTGGACAGTTTATTAATGCTTTGTGACTTCCGCTTAATGTGGGGAAGACGGAAACGTTTCCAGATATCTCTTGTAATATTTACTACTAGATGTAGGTCCCTACAGAAAATGCATTGACTGGTATCAGTTACATGTTAACCCACTGAGTTCCATAGAGGTGTCAGCGCATTGCATTGAGATGCGTCAGATACCTCCCTGGCAATCAAAGGGTTTGAAATTTTAACCTAATATTTTAATAATAAGATATCAGATTAGATACCATCCGCCATTCAACGACACATAATATCGATACTATATTAACCCCTTAAAGACCAATGACAGGCGAGGACCATCACTGTGGTTCGGCACTTAAGGAACAGTTACATTCTTGGCACACCTCGGAGTTCAGGGGTCCCCACACCTCTCGAGGACTCCTGAATCCATTGCCCCAAAAAAATAAATGCTCCGTGATCTTTAACTGCCGGCCCGAACTGTGTGGCTGGTCGTTAAGGGGTTAAAGGAGTAGTAACCCTTTGAGTGATGAAAGGACACTAAAACATATCGCAGAGCAATGCATTGCACACCCCTCTGACACTCAAAGGGTTAATATAACTTTACATAACCTACAAGTGCATAAGTCCAATTGCACATGCTTTTCATATTTTTTTAATTTTTATATCCTAAATGGTGAGCTCCCCGGATCTCTGTTTTATGGTTAGTCGACTTTCAAAACAGGGCAGTGAAACAATGTAACACTATCCCTGCAGCACGCCGTGCTCTGCAATGTGCGTGTTATCCTTTTTATTTTTACATTAGCTCTTTTCTGCATTGTATGGCTATCCCTGCATTCTCAATCCCCGATAGCAAGCTCTCGAGAAACAGATCTGGGTAGCTCAGTGTCAGGGACATTGAAGCATAAAAAAATATGAACATGACAGAATTAGAAAAAACTAGCAACATGGGACGGCGTTGCCCGTCATGTTATGACCATTGGGCGCACGTGTTTGAAATGCAGACACACTGATAAACACAGACATATGCAGCATACAGGCAGACACATACCATACATCCCAAGTGTCCCTCTTTAGGAGGGACAGTCCCTCTTTGAGGGCCAAATCCCTCTGTCCCTCTTTCCCACCCTGTTGTCCCTCTTTTTAGGAGGTCAGACTGTGTGCAGGGCCGGCTCCACCTATAGGCGAGGTAGGCGCCGGCCTAGGGCGCACACGTACTGGGGGCGCGGGCATGCAGCGGAGAACAGCTGCGCCCACACACACCACGCCAGGAACCACAACACAGTCAGGTCTGTGTTGCTACAGCGCTCCCTCATCTGGTCGGATCTTTAGTAATGCAGAGCGCGCTGGGAGTCATGATCTCCCGCCGCGCTCTGCATTACTGAAGAGAAGACTGCGCGGGAGATACAGGTATGTGATGGGGGGCAAGTTGAAGCTGAGGGGGCATAGTGGAGCTGAGGGGGCAAGTTGGAGCAGATGTGGGCCAAAGTGGAGATGATGGGGGTAAGTTGGAGCTGTTAGGGGAAAGCTGGAGCTGAGGGGGCATAGTGGAGCTGGTGGGGGCAAGTTGGAGCTGATGAGGGTCAAAGTGGAGCTGAGGGGGGGCAAGTGGAGCTGAGGGGGGGCAAAGTGGAGCTGGTGGGGCAAGTTGGAGCGGATGGGGGCAAGTTGAAGCTGCTGGGGGCATAGTGGAGCTGATAGTGGAAAGTTGGAGCTGAGAGGGCATAGTGGAGCTGGTGGGGGCAAGTTGGAGCGGATGGGGGAAAGTTGGAGTGGATGGGGGGCAAAGTGGAGCTGATGGGGGTAAGTTGGAGAGGATGGGGGGCAAAGTGGAGCTGATGGGGGTAAGTTGGAGCTGAGGGGGCAAAGTGAAGCTGAGGGGGCAAAATGGAGCTGGTGGGGGCACGTTGGAGCTGATGGGGGCAAGTTGGAGTTGATAGGGGCAAAGTGGAGCTGGTGGGCCAAAGTGAAGCTGATAAGGGGCAAGTTGGAGCTGGTGGGGGGCATCTCTTACAGGCATCTCCAGAACAGGGGCAGAGTGGCTCAGGGGGCAGAGAGAGGACAATCATGAAAAGAGGTTGGGTATAAGTAGGCAGGGTATAAAGGGGTGGGACACAAGGGGCGGAGCGAAATGGGCGGCAAAATTAGGTTTTTCCTAGGGTGGCAAAAATCCTTGCACCAGCCCTGACTGTGTGGTGTGTATTACTTTGCTCTACAGCAATAAAGCAATAAACTTCAGTATATGTGTTTATACATTAGTCTGTGCAAATAAAATACTTTGGTCTTGAACTAAATCATTTATTCAGTTACATAAATAGCCAGTAATAGGTCATGAAATAACCTAAAAATTCTTACTAATGCCCCGCCCACCAGCCACACCCCCAACAATATCACCTAAAACTAACGTGTCCCTCTTTGGCCCTGTGAAATGTTGGGAGGTATGCACATACACACAGTGAGCGGCAGAGACATGCAAAACACATGTACACACAGACACACTGGAGATGCACACATGGACACACATATGTAACAGAGATGTACACACACAGACACGCAACATATATGAGCAGAAACACATGTGCTCATGAGTTGTTTACCCCTCTGGCACTCAAAGGGTTAAGGTATAGAGAGGCATGTCAGAGTTAAATAGCAGTGGGAAGTGTGTTCATACCTGGGTACACTGACTTGTGAAGTCCCTAGAGGGGACTGATGTGGTGCTGATGTGGAGAGACAAATGGGGCAATCTGGGTTAAAAGTGGGTGGGGCTTAATCGCGAGTAGGGGGCGGGGCTTAACATAAATGTGAAAAAGTGTTAGTAATAGGCTGGGGAAGGAGGAGAAGTGGGAGGGGAATGCAAGTTTACAGTGTGAGGGGTTTGAACACACTCCATGAGGGGTAAAACTTGATACAGAACCCTGTGGCAGTCAGTGGGTTAAGTGTGAATCTGAAGGCTGTCTGTCCTGTGTCTTGCATGGCAAATGGTGACAGTGAAGAAGTAATTCAGCAATGAGGGCCTACCTTAACCCTTTGAGTGCCATTTTGTTCCCCTGGTGATGCAGCACCGTTCAGTGGCTTTACTACAGGTCCTGCTGAGGCCACTGGGAGTCAAGGTAAGTGACTGTGTGTCAGCCATCTTTCTTTCTGGCTTTGTGTGTGTGTATGGGTGTTTGGTGCTGTGTGAGTGGGGCATGAGTGTGTAATACCTGTGAACTTTTACTTGTGGAGTCCCTCATGTGGTGCTGATGTGGAGAGAGCAATGGGGCAATCTGTGTTAAAAGGGGGCGGGGCTTAATCGCGAGTAGGGGGCGGGGCTTAACATAAATATGGAAAAGTGTTAGTAATAGGCTGGGGAAGGAGGAGAAGTGGGAGAGAAATGCAAGTTTACAGTGTGAGGGGTTTGAACACACTCCCTGAGGGGTAAAACTTGATACACAACCCTGTGGCAGTCAGTGGGTTAAGTGTGAATCTGATGGCTGTCTGTCCTGTGTCTTGCATGGCAAATGATGACAGTGAAGAAATAATTGAGCAATGAGGACCTACCTTAACCCTTTGAGTGCAATTTTGTTCCTCTGGTGCTGCAGTACAGGTCCTGCTGAGGCCTCTGGGAGTCAGGGTGAGTGACTGTGTGTGTGTCAGCCATATGTATTTCTGGCTTTGTGTGTGTATGTGGTGTATGTGGTGCTGTGTGTGTGAGTGGGGGCATGTCTGTTTGGTGCTGTGTAAGTGGGGCGTGTGTGTGGTGCTGTGTGAGTGGGGCATGTGTGTGTGTTTGTGTGGTGCTGTGTGAGTGGGGCATGTGTGTGTGGTGGTCTGTGTGTGTGAGTGGGGCATGTGTGTGTGTTTGTGTGGTGCTGTGTGAGTGGGGCATGTGTGTTTGTCTGTGGTGTAGGAGCAAGTGGCGGCCATATTGTTTTTTTCTGACTTTGATAGTGGTGGGTGGGCTGCATAGTGGGGGCGGGCCAACTCCCTGCATGATTGAATCACCCAATAGGAATAGTAACTCCTGCTTTATGCCTCCCCTGGGTGTGTTTTGGCAGGCACAAAGTCTTCTTTTATATATATAGATATAAAAGTATAGACAATTTGACTTTACATATTATACACAGAATATGTCTTTAAGCTTTTGAGTACCAGAAGGGTACGCAACACATTGCAATGCATTCCGTACCCCCCTGGCACTCAAAGAGTTAATACAGTAGCAATATTAACCCCTTGAGTTCAAGAGTCATCCAATGCATTGCAACACAATGTATTGAATATCTCTCTGGAATTCAAATAGTTAAATGGAGCTGATCTATGTAATAACTGGTTATTGGAGAACGTGGAGCAAATATTGTTTTGCTGCCTATCACTAAAGTATACCAGAGACATAACTATAAACTATTGGACTCTGGTGTAGATGGGGGGGTACTCTTGGATGCCAGGCCCTTGTGCAAATGTACCCTCTATCCCCTTGCCATATTTTTGCCCCTTGGTACCGATGGATGGTACCAATTTCTCTTTAAAGGAGCAGTAAACTTTTTTATGAAAAAATATATATATTGTAGGGCTTATCCTGTTGGGTAAAACAAGGGTTCTCCCACTGCTGAGAGATGCATATTTCCAGAGTTATTACAGTTTAAACCCATGGTTTTTTACATTAGCAGGGAGCTCTCGTGGTTAAATTCCAATTAGCTATTCTGTTACATCCTAATGGAGAGGAAAGTCAGTGACTTACAGTTCTCCGTAGAATGTGATAGACACTGCTGAGTCACTTCCTGTCAGAACTATCAGGACGTAAACACAGTAAATTCACTTCCTGTCAGTTAGAACTATCAGGACGTAATCACAGTAAATTCACTTCCTGTCAGAACTATCAGGAAGTAATCACACAGTAAATTCACTTCCTGGTTATTTGAACTGTTATACATTTTGAACTGACAGTGGTGGGAGTGACCTTGTTTTATTCAGCAGGAAATGCTCTGTAACGTATAGGTTTTTATAAAAAAGTTTACTGCTCCTTTAACACCTGAGATGCAAGCGAGATCTTGCTTATGACTGCTGGGTTCCACAGAAAGTTCTACCATGACAAAAGTCTTTAGAACACTGCATTAAAATAAGTCAGGTTACAGAAAAGTGTCCGAAAAATTGGTTGTAAGTATTGGGAATGAAGTGGCCTCACAAGGGGTCATGAAACGTGTCTCCAATTCACCCGATAAGGGTAAGGGCATAAATGAAAATAAAAGGACAGTGGCTAAAGCCAACTTTAACAGGGAAGGATGAACAACAAAGGGAAAGGGGGAGCGTAGATCTATTTACTTTTCATCCTAGATAATAAATATAGCTACAATACAGGGTGTGGCTATATCATCTCTTAAAGGAGCAGTAAACTTTTATTCATAAAAACATATATTTTACAGAGCATTTCCTGCTGAATAAAACAAGGTCACTCCCATCGCAGTCAGATGTTTTAGCCAAAATTTTATAGCAGTTCAAATAATCAGGAAATGAATTTAATGTGTTTACTTCCTGATAGTACTGACTGACAGGAAGTGAATTTACTGTGTTTACTTCCTGATAGTTCTAACTGACAGGAAGGGAATTTACTGTGTTTACTTCCTGATAGTTCTAACTGACAGGAAGTAACTCAGCAGTTTCTATCACATTCTATGGAGAACTGTGTGTCACTGACTTTTCTGTCTTTCCTCTCCATTAGAATCTAACAGGAAATCTAATTAGAATGTGACCACTAGAGGGCACTGCTAAAAAAACATGGGTTTAAACTGTAATAACTCTGGAAATATAAATCTCTCAGCAGTGGGAGTACCCTTATTTTACTCAATAGGACAATCCCTACAATATATATTTTTTCATAAAAAAAGTTTACTGTTCCTTTAAGGACATTTAGAGAAACTACAGACTATAGTAAAACTATATAGAACTAAGAGTTAATCAATAGATATCTTAAACTCAGCATCTATCAATTTATCTGACATAATAGGGGTAATGCACTAATATGATTCCAAGTGAAACTAGGGGCTAGAACCAATTTTTCAGTCCTCCTTAGGAGTAAGACCTATGTATTAAGATATGTAAAGTGGAACTGCAAGAATTTACTCACTTTGGTCCGTGTACATGGGCTTTTACACTAGTATGTATATATAAAATTAATAAAGAGTAAATAATAAAGTAATGAATGTACAGATAGCTGGGGTTGCCACCTTTTCTTCAAAAAAATACCGGCCATGGCATTTCCTCCATAGACTTAACATTGGACAGAAGCCAATTTTTTACCAGCCTGCCGGTAAAATACCGGCTGGGTGGAAACCCTACAGCAGAGAATAAGATGGTTCCCCAGTCCCCCAAGAATTAGGCTGAAACCTAAAGTGCAAAAGTAAGACGAAAAGACAGACCTGTGCTACTCTATACAAGGTGCAAATGTGTGCCCTGTATTAGGCATATATACTACTACTGTATTAATAAATAGGAGGATTTTGTTCCAAAATTTGACCAAACTCTGTATGAGCTTGCTAACTCCGTCAAGGTACCTCAATATATGACAAGTACCTACTCTAATACACCTGTAAAGCCCTACCTAGATTTAAATTGGTCCTGATGAGATGTTATAATTAACGTGTTGGAGGGGGGACCATTTTAATATAATCATTTTGATGGTTGGGGGTCCCCATGCATTGCAATTAAAGGGATAGTAATACTTCAAAATGACTATCCCTTATATTGAAGCCCTTGTGAAACTGAATAAAATGCCACCAGCGGCATCTCTCAGACATTTATGGTTTGCGAGATAGCCGCTTTTAAACTCCCCCCCTGCCTCTCCCCGACGTCAGCGTTCTTGCTGCATCAGGGAAATCCGGTCCCGGGACCAGCGGAGGCTCTTCAGCAGAGTCTAGATCTTGTTATGGAAGACAAGATCCTTCACTAAAACGGTCTTCTATGTGTTTTTGGTTACCAAGCACATGTAGAAGACCATTTTAGTGAAGGATCGTTTCTTCTATAACGAGATCTCAGCTCTGCTGAAGAGCCTCCGCTGGTCCCGGGACCGGATTTCCCTGATGCAGCAAGAACACTGACGTTGGGGAGAGGCAGGGGGGAGTTTAAAAGCGGCTATCTCGCAAACCATAAAGGTCTGAGAGATGCCGCTGGTGGCATTTTATTCAGTTTCACAAGGGCTTCAATATAAGGGGTAGTCATTTTGAAGTATTACTATCCCTTTAAAAACGAAAGACATACAACAGTTTAAAGGGATAGTAATTAGTGTTGAGCGAGCATGCTCGGCCGATGCTCGGATCGGCTCGAGCATCTCTCTGCTCGGCACATGGCGGTACTCGTACGAGTACCGCATGTGCTCGCCCGCCATGTTCGGGTCTCCTCCCCGCACGTTTTGCGGCTGCTGCGCAGCCAATAAACGTGCAGGGAGGCTCTGACATCGGTGTAATGCCAGCAGCCATGTTGGCTGCTGGCATTACACTGATTGGCTGGCCAGAACCCGTGGTCGGGTGCTGTATAGCACCTGACCATCGAGTTCGGCTCAGTCTGAGCCAGGGAGAGCTGAGGATAGGAAGGGAAAGGCAGTGTAGGGAGGAAAAAAAAAAAATTGTGAAAAAAAAGAACCAAAAGTCCTTTTTAGGACTACTGTGTGTGGGGGCAGCAGGTTATTTTGTGTGGGGGGAAAAAAACAAACAAAAAAAAAAATATTCTGTTTAGTGTGAAAAGTTGCAGATTAGAGCACATTCTGTTTAGTGTGCACAGTTGCAGATTAGAGCACATTCTGTTTAGTGTGCAAAGTTGCAGATTAGAGCACATTCTGTTTAGTGTGCAAAGTTGCAGATTAGAGCACATTCTGTTAAGTCTTCAAACTAAAATATCAAAGTCACATATTCCATTCAGTGTGCGTCGCCGCAGTTTAGCAGCACATTCTGTGTACTGTGCAGAGTTGCAGAATAGGAAGAAATACTGTTAAGTCTTCAAACTAAAATATCAAAGTCACATATTCCATTCAGTGTGCTTCGCCGCAGTTTAGCAGCACATTCTGTGTACTGTGCAGAGTTGCAGAATAGGAAGAAATACTGTTAAGTTTTCAAACTCAAATATTAAAGTCACATATTCCATTCAGTGTGCTTCGCCGCAGTTTAGCAGCACATTCTGTGTACTGTGCAGAGTTGCAGAATAGGAAGAAATACTGTTAAGTTTTCAAACTCAAATATTAAAGTCACATATTCCATTCAGTGTGCTTCGCCGCAGTTTAGCAGCACATTCTGTGTACTCTGCAGAGTTGCAGAATAGTAAGAAATAGTGTTAAGTTTTCAAACTCAAATATCAAAGTCACATATTCCATTCAGTGTGTATCACCGCCGTTTAGCAGCCTATTCTGTGTACTCTGCACAGTTGCAGAATAGTAAGAAATACTGTTAAGTTTTCAAACTCAAATATTAAAGTCACATATTCCATTCAGTGTGTATCACCGCCGTTTAGCAGCCTATTCTGTGTACTCTGCACAGTTGCAGAATAGTAAGAAATACTGTTAAGTTTTCAAACTCAAATATTAAAGTCACATATTCCATTCAGTGTGTATCACCGCCGTTTAGCAGCCTATTCTGTGTACTCTGCAGAGTTGCAGAATAGTAAGAAATACTGTTAAGTTTTCAAACTCAAATATTAAAGTCACATATTCCATTCAGTGTGTATCACCGCCGTTTAGCAGCCTATTCTGTGTACTCTGCAGAGTTGCAGAATAGTAAGAAATAGTGTTAAGTTTTCAAACTCAAATATCAAAGTCACATATTCCATTCAGTGTGTATCACCGCCGTTTAGCAGCCTATTCTGTGTACTCTGCAGAGTTGCAGAATAGTAAGAAATACTGTTAAGTTTTCAAACTCAAATATTAAAGTCACATATTCCATTCAGTGTGTTTCACCGCCGTTTAGCAGCCTATTCTGTGTACTCTGCACAGTTGCAGAATAGTAAGAAATACTGTTAAGTTTTCAAACTCAAATATTAAAGTCACATATTCCATTCAGTGTGTGTCACCGCAGTTTAGCAGCCTATTCTGTGTACTCTGAACAGTTGCAGAATAGTAAGAAATACTGTTAAGTTTTCAAACTCAAATATTAAAGTCACATATTCCATTCAGTGTGTATCACCGCCGTTTAGCAGCCTATTCTGTGTACTCTGCACAGTTGCAGAATAGTAAGAAATACTGTTAAGTTTTCAAACTCAAATATTAAAGTCACATATTCCATTCAGTGTGTGTCACCGCAGTTACCAGCCTATTCTGTGTACTCTGAACAGTTGCAGAATAGTAAGAAATATTGTTAAGTTTTCAAACTCAAATATTAAAGTCACATATTCCATTCAGTGTGTATCACCGCCGTTTAGCAGCCTATTCTGTGTACTCTGCACAGTTGCAGAATAGTAAGAAATACTGTTAAGTTTTCAAACTCAAATATCAAAGTCACATATTCCATTCAGTGTGTATCACCGCCGTTTAGCAGCCTATTCTGTGTACTCTGCAGAGTTGCAGAATAGTAAGAAATAGTGTTAAGTTTTCAAACTCAAATATCAAAGTCACATATTCCATTCAGTGTGTATCACCGCCGTTTAGCAGCCTATTCTGTGTACTCTGCACAGTTGCAGAATAGTAAGAAATACTGTTAAGTTTTCAAACTCAAATATTAAAGTCACATATTCCATTCAGTGTGTATCACCGCCGTTTAGCAGCCTATTCTGTGTACTCTGCACAGTTGCAGAATAGTAAGAAATACTGTTAAGTTTTCAAACTCAAATATTAAAGTCACATATTCTGTGTAAGATGAAGAAGGAGGGTAAAAAGGGACGGGGAAGTGGACGTGATCCTGAAAGTTCAGGGCGCGGGTCAGGACGCGGAGAAACTGTGCCTGGTGCCAGAGCACAAGAAAGAAAGACATCCACCATACCTAGCTTCATGTGTAATTTTACAGGGCGTCGCAGGACATCACTCTCGAGGTCCGACCACTGCGAACAGGTGGTCGGTTGGATGACAGCTGATACTGCTTCCAGTCGGTTAAGCACCACCCTGTCTTCCACCAAGTCCACTCTCAGTAGCCAAGAGTCTGGTCAAAATAATCCTCACTCTGATCATCCTTCCTCCCACCATACACGGTCTGGTCAAAGAAGTGATCCCACACTGGGATATAGTGAGGAGCTCGTCTCATCACCAATCCTTCATTTGACCCTCTCTCCAAGCACGCTTGCAGAGGAACATGACATCTTGTGCCCTGATTCACAACCTCTAGAGGCTACCCAATCACAAGAAGATGACAGATGTGAACGGCATTTAAGGTCAAAGGAAGTAGTGGATGATGATGATGATGATGAGACACAGTTGCCATTAAATCAACCACTATTTCCTTCTCAAGAGCTTGTTGAGGAGAATGTTATACAGTTGTCAATGACTGAGTATGTGGTGGGATCAAGACTTGAGGAGGATGATCAGAGTGAGGAAGTGGAGGAGGACTTGGTGGACGATGAGGTGACTGACCCCACCTGGGAAGGTGTAGAGCCGAGCGATGTCAGCAGTCCTGAGGGTGAGCCATCTGCAGCACCGCAACAGGCTGGAAGAGGCAGTGGTGTGGCTACAGAAAGAAGGCGGACCGCACCAAACCGGCCCGCAAATGTTCCACGGAGCACCCCCTTGCGTAAATCTACCTTGCCAAGGGGTAGGTGTTCCGCGGTATGGCGTTTTTTTAAGGAAAGTGCGGACGACAAAAGAATTGTAGTTTGCAACCTGTGCCACACCAGAATGAGCCGAGGCATGAACACTAGAAACCTCACCACCACCAGCATGATCCGACACATGGCATCCAAGCACCGTAGTAAGTGGGAGGAACGCCTGGATCGCCCATCTGTGTCTGCAGGCCACACCACTGCCTCCTCTTCCCCTGTTTTCGGTGCCGGCCAATCGCCTGTCGAAGGCGCAGGCCCGCATACCTCCCGCCCTGCACCTGTACCATCTGAAGCACCATCAGCGACCACATCCACTTCCCTGTCCCAGCACAGCGTCCAAATGTCGTTACCCCAGGCATTTGAGCGCAAGAGAAAGTACCCAGCCACCCACCCACAGGCCATAGCACTAACCTCACACCTTTCAAAATTACTGGCCATCGAAATGCTGCCATTTAGGCTTGTGGACACTGAGTCCTTCCGCAGCCTGATGGCAGCAGCTGTCCCTCGGTACGCGGTCCCCAGCCGCCACTACTTTTCCCGGTGTGCCATCCCCGCATTACACCACCATGTGTCCCGTAACATCACCCGTGCCCTGACCAACGCAGTTACTGGGAAGGTCCACTTAACGACTGACACATGGACAAGTGCTTGTGGCCAGGGACGCTACATTTCCCTGACGGCACACTGGGTGAATGTCGTGGAGGCTGGGAGCGACTCGGACCCTGGGATGGCACGGGTGCTACCCACGCCGAGGATTGCGGGCCCTACCTCCATCAGGGTTTCCACCAGCACCTACGTTATTGGCTCCTCCTCCTCCGTTTCCACCTCCGAATTCTCTACACGCAGCGCCACTCCCCCATCAGCCAGTAGCTGGAAGCAGTGTAGCACTGCAGTGGGGAAGCGTCAACAGGCCGTGCTGAAGCTGATCTGCCTTGGGGACAAACAGCACACGGCCTCAGAGCTGTTGCAGGGGATTAGTCACCAGACCGAGCAGTGGCTCTCGCCACTCAACCTGCAAGCAGGCATGGTTGTGTGTGATAATGGGCGTAACTTGGTGGCGGCTTTGGAGCTCGGCAAGCTCACACACGTACCATGCCTAGCGCATGTATTTAATTTAGTGGTGCAGCGATTTCTAAAAACCTACCCCAATGTGCATGATCTCTTGACCAAGGTGCGCCGCGTGTGTGCACATTTCCGTAAGTCATCAACAGCTTCAGCCGGCCTGTTGAAGCTGCAGCAGCGCTTACAATTGCCAGCTCACCGGCTGCTGTGTGACGTGAGCACGCGCTGGAACTCCACCTTCCACATGTTGGCCCGGCTTTGTGAGCAGCAGAGGGCAGTAGTGGAGTACCAGCTGTTACACGGTCGTCGCCTCTCCGTTCAACTTCCTGTAATCAGAAGTGAGGAGTGGGAATGGATGTCAGACCTCTGCGAGGTTTTACGCAATTTTGAGGAATCGACACAGATGGTGAGCGGCGATAACGCTATTATCAGTGTAACCATCCCACTTCTGTGTCTACTGAAACGCTCGCTGCTCACAATTAAAACCGACGCTTTGCATGTGGAAGAGGTGGAAATGGGGGAGGAAGAGCTTACACAAGGTGATAGCCAGAGCACCCTCACTTCGTCTTCTCAGCGACAATTGGAGGAGGCGGAGGAGGAGGAGGAGGAGGAGGAGGAAGACACGGTTGCCTCCGCTACAGAGGGTAGCCATGGAACTTTAGTTCCATCTCTTCAGCGTGGGTGGGCAGAAGAGGAGGAAGAGGATGAGGAGATTGAGAGTCATCCTCCTGGTGAGGACAGCGAAATCTTGACTGTTGGTACTCTGGCACACATGGCTGACTTTATGTTAGGCTGCCTTTCCCGTGACCCACGCGTTATACGCATTTTAAACAACACGGATTACTGGGTGTTCACCCTTCTGGACCCCCGCTACAAAGAGAATTTCTCATCTCTCATTCCTCCGGTGGAGAGGACAAGCAAAATGGTGCAATACCAGAAGGTTGTTGTTGAAAAATTGCTCCAAAATTTTCCATCTGACAACGCTGGCGGCAGAGTACGTGCTACCTTGGCCAACCGAGAAGGGGAGAAAAGGGGAGCACACAGCAGTTCCGAGAAAGGCAGGGCAACACTCTCCAAGGCGTGGGACACCTTCATGACACCCCGCCAGCACCCTCACCCTGATGCGCAGCCTAGTGTCACAAGGAGGGAAAAGTTTTGGAAGATGGTGAAGGAGTACGTAGCAGACCGTGTCAGCGTCCTCAATGATCCCTCTGTGCCTTACAACTACTGGGTGTCCAAGCTGGACACGTGGTATGAACTGGCACTCTACGCCTTGGAGGTGCTGGCCTGCCCTGCCGCCAGCGTTCTGTCTGAGCGGGTATTTAGTGCTGCTGGTGGCATCATAACAGATAAGCGTATCCGCCTTTCCACCGACAATGCTGATAGGTTGACACTTATAAAAATGAACAAGGCCTGGATTTCCCCTGACTTCTCCACTCCACTAGAGGAAAGCCCCGGGGGAACATAAACTCACTTTATATATGTTATTTACAATGATGGGAATACTCTGTATTCCCATTCACCCCTTCCACCCAAAAAACGGGTATATGGTTGACTCTTAATCTTCTCATCCTCCTCCTCCTCTTCCATATGCCCTGTGCTATAATTTTTATATAGGGCCAGCTCACCAGCGGGCCCTGTGATATAATTTTTATATAGGGCCAGCTCACCAGCGGGCCCTGTGATATAATTTTTATATAGGGTCAGCTCACCAGCGGGCCCTGTTTGCCAATTTTTATATAGGTCAGCTCACCAGCGGGCCTTCTCATATAATGTTTTATTGGGTCAGCTCTCTAGCGGGCCCTCTCATATAATGTTTTATAGCGTCAGCTCACTAGCGGGCCTTCGCATATAATGTTTAGGATGGTCAGCTCTGCAGCAGACCCTCACCCATAATGTTTTAGATGGTCAGCTCAGCGCACGTTTCCCTCTTAATCATGGCCTCAGTTCAGAAAATCAAGGACATTTTTGGGAGAATTTGCCTCTGTGCACGTTTCCCTCTTAATCATGGCCTCAGTTCTGAAAATCAAGGAAATTTTTGGGAGAATTTGCCTCTGCGCACGTTTCCCTCTTAATCATGGCCTCAGTTCTGAAAATCAAGGAAATTTTTGGGAGAATTTGCCTCTGCGCACGTTTCCCTCTTAATCATGGCCTCACTTCCGAAAATCAAGGAAATTTTTGGGATAATTTGCAGATGATATACAAGTAAATATACAGCAAATATTGTTTGGTAACAATTTTTCGCCTAAAGTCGTTTTTATTTTCGTTTTTGTGTGTTTTACGGTCAGTCTGTAAAAATGGCGTACTACGGGCGAAAGATCGTTCCCAGCAGCGATGTTGGAGTCCAAGATGCATCCAGACATCCTCCCTATGCTGTCCCTGAACCATTTCTGTAGTGTTTCCATCTTTTTCTGCCCTTTTCCTATGGACCAGGCACCCTCCCCTCATCAGAGCAGGGGGTGCCTGGTGTAATGCTCGAGTCCTCCCATTGACTTCAATGGGGCTCGGGTGCTCGGCCGAGCACTCGAGCCTCAGGGGGTGCTCGGTCAGAGCACCCGAACACCCGAGCATTGGGGTGCTCGCTCATCACTAATAGTAATACTTCGTTTTAACTTTATTTTATTTTGTAGGCATTAAAAAAAACATGAAGAATGATATAAGTCTTATCTCTCAAACCTTTATGGTTTATGAGATATTCACAAGCAAAGTTTCCCCCTCCCGCCCCTTTTACCTAGTGTAAGCCATCTCTTCTCAGATGTGGAATGCAGTCCATAGACCAGACAGATAACAGAAGGGGACACTCTTATTCCTTTGAAAACAATGAAAGCCCTGCCCCCCTTGACAAGCTTTTCAGGTTTTTCTGTTATCTTAATTGAAGACTGTCCCTCTCTGCAGTCTACCTGGGCACCTCCCTTCTGATCTGGCTGAACAGTGTTACATCAGTAAAAGGGGCGGGAGGGGGACACTTTGCTTGTGAATATCTCTTAAACCATAAAGGTTTGGGAGATAAGACTTATATCATTCTTCATGTTTTTTTAATACCTACAAAATAAAATAAAGTTAAAACGAAGTATTACTATCCCTTTAAAAAGGCGTAGAAGGACTTGGTCTGTTATAAAGAAAACTCTGTAGTGGGTGCCCGAGTGGAAATGTCACTTTGTACAAAACAAATGACTTTGAAAAAGCTTTGAACATTGCCTATAATTATGTTATTAAAATAATAGTTTATCATATATTTACCTTTGCTCATTTGTAAGATTATCAGAATGAGCTAGCACTCACTGTCAGGGAGTCCCTGTTGGGACAGACTGTAGTGTGGAATGTTATATCTCACCGGCAGGGATGGAAAACAGTGTGGAATGTTATTATATCATTGGCAGGGAGTAGCAGTTGGGATGGAGAGCAGTGTGGAATGATATTATCTTATTGACAGGGAATAGAAGTTGGGATGGAGAGCAGTGTAGATGTTATTATCTCGCTGTCAAGAAGTGGCAGTTGGGATGGATAGCAATGTGGAATGTTATTATGTAAATATTGGTGATTCTGGAGGTTAGAAAGCCCCTGTTTATTACAAAGACACATTTCTATTTTAATTCTGAAAATGCTCCTGTTTATGTCCCTTATGCTGAAGGGCAATTGGGTGTATGTGTGTTTTCTTATTTTTTTTGTATACTAACACAGAAGAGACACAAATTGGATTAAAATAACTCATGTTTTGGGCATGTGGTAAAGATCCAAGTAAACACATTTAAATGGACTCCCGCACTCACTTTCAAAGTCAGCAGTATAGACCGGTGCTCCCAAACTCAAATGATTGATCAATGTTGCATAGAAAGAGTTGAGCACTCCAAGTTTTCCATAAAAACATTTCTTTAATAAGACATAATTAAAAGTATTGACGTTTCAGTCCACCATCGGGACTTTCATCAGGAACAATAGAAACTATTGTTCCTGATGAAAGTCCAGATGGTGGACTGAAACGTCGATGCTTTTAATTATGTCTTATTAAAGAAGTGTTTTTATGGAAAACTTGGAGTGCTCAACTCTTTCTATGCAACAAAGATCCAAGTAAACACACAGACTATTCTTGGGTATAACCAGGCCTCAGCTTTATTAAATTAATTGCACAATTACAACTTTACAACTTCAAGCCCTTGCCAACTACTAGGCATACATTTTATGTCCCACCTCTTGCAGAGCATAAGCCCAGCCCACCATCTTGACTCCACCCCACCACCCGCATTAGCTGGTCTCTACAGCACAATGGAGGCGGTGCCTAAAAACCCGCTCCCATAGTCTGGGTGCATTTGTCCCTAGGCTGCTGACATGACATCTTCCTGTTAACATATACCAACCAATTGTTTTTGTAGGTGTGTGCTAAAGGCTCCTTGGTGATAGGGAGCAGCAGGAATGTTTCGTGTGTCCAGTTTTAACCCATTGCTTGCCAGAGGGGTATGAAACGCATTGCATACCACTCTGGAACACAAAGGGTTAAAGTTAACATCTGGCAACCTTGCCTAGAGTTCAGTACCTTGCAGCCCTCCTGAAACTAAGGTACTTTTTTATTTTTTTTAATCAATTTTTCTAAAATCCAGCCCTCATGTTCCCTTCATAGTTAAATAGTTACATAGTAAATTAGACTGAAAAAAGGAAAGAAGTCCATCAAGTTCAGCCTTTGTTACAGTATAACCCAGAGAAAGAGAACTTCATCATTTTTCCTCACTCCAATATGGGTATTAACACCGCAACATCCAAGGACGTACATGTATGTCACGGGTACAAGTGCATAAAGGATCCATTCCGTACATGTGCGTCACGGGTACAAGTGCCTAAAGGATCCATGCTGTACACGTATGTCACTGATACAAGTGCCTAAAGGATCCATACCGTACATGTATGTCACTGATACAAGTGCCTAAAGGATCCATACCGTACATGTATGTCACTGATACAAGTGCCTAAAGGATCCATACCGTACATGTATGTCACTGATACAAGTGCCTAAAGGATCCATACCGTACATGTATGTCACTGATACAAGTGCCTAAAGGATCCATACCGTACATGTACGTCACTGATACAAGTGCCTAAAGGATCCATACCGTACATGTATGTCACTGATACAAGTGCCTAAAGGATCCATACCGTACATGTATGTCACTGATACAAGTGCCTAAAGGATCCATACCGCACATGTATGTCACGGGTACAAGTGCCTAAAGGATCCATACCGTACATGTGCGTCACGGGTACAAGTGCCTAAAGGATCCATGCCGTACATGTGCGTCACGGGTAAAAGTGCATAAAGGATCCATACCGTACATGTACGTCACGGGTACAAGTGCATAAAAGATCCATACCGTACATGTATGTCACTGATACAAGTGCCTAAAGGATCCATACCGTACATGTATGTCACGGGTACAAGTGCCTAAAGGATCCATGCCGTACATATATGTCACGGGTACAAGTGCATAAAGGATCCATACCGTACATGTATGTCACGGGTACAAGTGCCTAAAGGATCCATACCGTACGTGTATGTCACGGGTACAAGTGCCTAAAGGATCCATGCCGTACATGTGCATCACGGGTACAAGAGCATAAAGGATCCATACCGTACATGTGCGTCACGGGTACAAGTGCCTAAAGGATCCATACCGTATATGTGCGTCACGGGTACAAGTGCCTAAAGGATCCATACCGTACATGTGCATCACGGGTACAAGAGCATAAAGGATCCATACCGTACATGTGCGTCACGGGTACAAGTGCATAAAGGATCCATACCGTACATGTGCGTCACGGGTACAAGTGCATAAAGGATCCATGCCGTACATATATGTCACGGGTACAAGTGCATAAAGGATCCATACCGTACATGTATGTCACGGGTACAAGTGCCTAAAGGATCCATACCGTACATGTATGTCACGGGTACAAGTGCCTAAAGGATCCATACCGTACATGTGCGTCACGGGTACAAGTGCCTAAAGGATCCATACCGTACATGTGCATCACGGGTACAAGTGCATAAAGGATCCATGCCGTACATGTATGTCACGGGTACAAGTGCATAAAGGATCCATTCCGTACATGTGCGTCACGGGTACAAGTGCATAAAGGATCCATACCGTACATGTATGTCACTGATACAAGTGCCTAAAGGATCCATTCCGTATATGGACGTCACGGGTACAAGTGCCTAAAGGATCCATACCGTACATGTGCGTCACGGGTACAAGTGCCTAAAGGATCTATGCCGTACATGTGCGTCACGGGTACAAGTGCATAAAGGATCCATTCCGTACATGTGCGTCACGGGTACAAGTGCCTAAAGGATCTATGCCGTACATGTGCGTCACGGGTACAAGTGCATAAAGGATCCATTCCGTACATGTGCGTCACGGGTACAAGTGCATAAAGGATCCATACCGTACATGTATGTCACGGGTACAAGTGCCTAAAGGATCTATGCCGTACATGTGCGTCACGGGTACAAGTGCATAAAGGATCCATACCGTACATGTATGTCACGGGTACAAGTGCATAAAGGATCCATACCGTACATGTATGTCACGGGTACAAGTGCATAAAGGATCCATACCGTACATGTGCGTCACGGGTACAAGTGCCTAAAGGATCTATGCCGTACATGTGCGTCACGGGTACAAGTGCATAAAGGATCCATTCCGTACATGTGCGTCACGGGTACAAGTGCATAAAGGATCCATACCGTACATGTATGTCACGGGTACAAGTGCCTAAAGGATCTATGCCGTACATGTGCGTCACGGGTACAAGTGCATAAAGGATCCATTCCGTACATGTATGTCACGGGTACAAGTGCATAAAGGATCCATACCGTACATGTATGTCACGGGTACAAGTGCATAAAGGATCCATACCGTACATGTATGTCATGGGTACAAGTGTATAAAGGATCCATACCGTACATGTGCGTCACAGGTACAAGTGCATAAAGGATCCATTCCGTATATGTACGTCACGGGTACAAGTGCCTAAAGGATCCATACCGTACATGTATGTCACGGGTACAAGTGCATAAAGGATCCATACCGTACATGTGCGTCACGGGTACAAGTGCATAAAGGATCCATTCCGTACATGTGCGTCACGGGTACAAGTGCCTAAAGGATCCATACCGTACATGTGCGTCACGGGTACAAGTGCATAAAGGATCCATTCCGTACATGTGCGTCACGGGTACAAGTGCATAAAGGATCCATTCCGTACATGTGCGTCACGGGTACAAGTGCATAAAGGATCCATGCCGTACATGTGCGTCACGGGTACAAGTGCCTAAAGGATCCATGCCATACATGTGCGTCACGGGTACAAGTGCCTAAAGGATCCATTCCGTACATGTGCGTCACGGGTACAAGTGCATAAAGGATCCATGCCGTACATGTGCGTCACAGGTACAAGTGCCTAAAGGATCCATACCGTACATGTGCGTCACGGGTACAAGTGCCTAAAGGATCCATTCCGTACATGTGTGTCACGGGTACAAGTGCCTAAAGGATCCATGCCGTACATGTGCGTCACGGGTACAAGTGCCTAAAGGATCCATACCGTATATGTGCATCACGGGTACAAGTGCATAAAGGATCTATGCCGTACATGTGCGTCACGGGTACAAGTGTATAAAGGATCCATTCCGTACATGTGCGTCACGGGTACAAGTGCATAAAGGATCCATACCGTACATGTATGTCACGGGTACAAGTGCATAAAGGATCCATGCCGTACATGTGCGTCACGGGTAAAAGTGCATAAAGGATCCATACCGTACATGTGCGTCACGGGTACAAGAGCATAAAGGATCCATACCGTACATGTGCGTCACGGGTACAAGTGCATAAAGGATCCATACCGTACATGTGCGTCACGGGTACAAGTGCATAAAGGATCCATGCCGTACATGTATGTCACGGGTACAAGTGCATAAAGGATCCATACCGTACATGTATGTCACGGGTACAAGTGCCTAAAGGATCCATACCGTACATGTATGTCACGGGTACAAGTGCCTAAAGGATCCATACCGTACATGTGCGTCACGGGTACAAGTGCCTAAAGGATCCATACCGTACATGTGCATCACGGGTACAAGTGCATAAAGGATCCATGCCGTACATGTATGTCACGGGTACAAGTGCATAAAGGATCCATTCCATACATGTGCGTCACGGGTACAAGTGCATAAAGGATCCATACCGTACATGTATGTCACTGATACAAGTGCCTAAAGGATCCATTCCGTATATGTACGTCACGGGTACAAGTGCCTAAAGGATCCATACCGTACATGTGCATCACGGGTACAAGTGCCTAAAGGATCTATGCCGTACATGTGCGTCACGGGTACAAGTGCATAAAGGATCCATTCCGTACATGTGCGTCACGGGTACAAGTGCCTAAAGGATCTATGCCGTACATGTGCGTCACGGGTACAAGTGCATAAAGGATCCATTCCGTACATGTGCGTCACGGGTACAAGTGCATAAAGGATCCATACCGTACATGTACGTCACGGGTACAAGTGCATAAAGGATCCATGCCGTACATGTGCGTCACGGGTACAAGTGCCTAAAGGATCCATACCGTACATGTATGTCACGGGTACAAGTGCATAAAGGATCCATACCGTACATGTATGTCACGGGTACAAGTGCATAAAGGATCCATACCGTACATGTATGTCACGGGTACAAGTGTATAAAGGATCCATACCGTACATGTGCGTCACAGGTACAAGTGCATAAAGGATCCATTCCGTATATGTACGTCACGGGTACAAGTGCCTAAAGGATCCATACCGTACATGTATGTCACGGGTACAAGTGCATAAAGGATCCATACCGTACATGTGCGTCACGGGTACAAGTGCATAAAGGATCCATTCCGTACATGTGCGTCACGGGTACAAGTGCCTAAAGGATCCATACCGTACATGTGCGTCACGGGTACAAGTGCATAAAGGATCCATTCCGTACATGTGCGTCACGGGTACAAGTGCATAAAGGATCCATTCCGTACATGTGCGTCACGGGTACAAGTGCATAAGGGATCCATACCGTACATGTGCGTCACGGGTACAAGTGCCTAAAGGATCCATGCCATACATGTGCGTCACGGGTACAAGTGCCTAAAGGATCCATTCCGTACATGTGCGTCACGGGTACAAGTGCATAAAGGATCCATGCCGTACATGTGCGTCACAGGTACAAGTGCCTAAAGGATCCATACCGTACATGTGCGTCACGGGTACAAGTGCCTAAAGGATCCATTCCGTACATGTGTGTCACGGGTACAAGTGCCTAAAGGATCCATGCCGTACATGTGCGTCACGGGTACAAGTGCCTAAAGGATCCATACCGTATATGTGCATCACGGGTACAAGTGCATAAAGGATCTATGCCGTACATGTGCGTCACGGGTACAAGTGTATAAAGGATCCATTCCGTACATGTGCGTCACGGGTACAAGTGCATAAAGGATCCATACCGTACATGTATGTCACGGGTACAAGTGCATAAAGGATCCATGCCGTACATGTGCGTCACGGGTAAAAGTGCATAAAGGATCCATACCGTACATGTACGTCACGGGTACAAGTGCATAAAGGATCCATACCGTACATGTATGTCACTGATACAAATGCCTAAAGTATCCATACCGTACATGTGCGTCACGGGTACAAGTGCCTAAAGGATCCATACCGTACATGTGCGTCACGGGTACAAGTTCCTAAAGGATCCATTCCGTACATGTGCGTCACGGGTACAAGTGCATAAAGGATCCATGCCGTACATGTGCGTCACGGGTACAAGTGCCTAAAGGATCCATACCGTATATGTGCGTCACGGGTACAAGTGCATAAAGGATCTATGCCGTACATGTGCGTCACGGGTACAAGTGTATAAAGGATCCATTCCGTACATGTGCGTCACGGGTACAAGTGCATAAAGGATCCATACCGTACATGTATGTCACGGGTACAAGTGCATAAAGGATCCATGCCGTACATGTGCGTCACGGGTACAAGTGTATAAAGGATCCATGCCGTATATGTATGTCACGGGTACAAGTGCCTAAAGGATCCATGCTGTACATGTATGTCACGGGTACAAGTGCCTAAAGGATCCATGCCGTACATGTATGTCACGGGTACAAGTGCCTAAAGGATCCATACTGTACATGTATGTCACTGGTACAAGTGCCTAAAGGATCCATACCGTACATGTATGTCACGGGTACAAGTGCATAAAGGATCCATTCCGTACATGTGCGTCACGGGTACAAGTGCATAAAGGATCTATGCCGTACATGTGCGTCACGGGTACAAGTGTATAAAGGATCCATTCCGTACATGTGCGTCACGGGTACAAGTGCATAAAGGATCCATACCGTACATGTATGTCACGGGTACAAGTGCATAAAGGATCCATGCCGTACATGTATGTCACGGGTACAAGTGCATAAAGGATCCATGCCGTACATGTGCGTCACGGGTACAAGTGTATAAAGGATCCATGCCGTATATGTATGTCACGGGTACAAGTGCCTAAAGGATCTATGCCGTACATGTGCGTCACGGGTACAAGAGCATAAAGGATCCATACCGTATATGTGCATCACGGGTACAAGTGCCTAAAGGATCCATACCGTACATGTGCGTCACGGGTACAAGAGCATAAAGGATCCATACTGTACATGTGCGTCACGGGTACAAGTGCATAAAGGATCCATGCCGTACATGTATGTCACGGGTACAAGTGCATAAAGGATCCATACCGTACATGTATGTCACGGGTACAAGTGCCTAAAGGATCCATACCGTACATGTATGTCACGGGTACAAGTGCCTAAAGGATCCATACCGTACATGTGCGTCACGGGTACAAGTGCCTAAAGGATCCATACCGTACATGTGCATCACGGGTACAAGTGCATAAAGGATCCATGCCGTACATGTATGTCACGGGTACAAGTGCATAAAGGATCCATTCCGTACATGTGCGTCACGGGTACAAGTACATAAAGGATCCATACCGTACATGTGCGTCACGGGTACAAGTGCATAAAGGATCCATACCGTACATGTGCGTCACGGGTACAAGTGCATAAAGGATCCATACCGTACATGTATGTCACTGATACAAGTGCCTAAAGGATCCATTCCGTATATGTACGTCACGGGTACAAGTGCCTAAAGGATCCATACCGTACATGTATGTCACGGGTACAAGTGCATAAAGGATCCATACCGTACATGTATGTCACAGGTACAAGTGCATAAAGGATCCATTCCGTATATGTACGTCACGGGTACAAGTGCCTAAAGGATCCATACCGTACATGTATGTCACGGGTACAAGTGCATAAAGGATCCATTCCGTACATGTGCGTCACGGGTACAAGTGCATAAAGGATCTATGCCGTACATGTGCGTCACGGGTACAAGTGTATAAAGGATCTTTGCCGTACATGTGCGTCACGGGTACAAGTGTATAAAGGATCCATGCTGTACATGTACGTCACGGGTACAAGTGCCTAAAGGATCCATACCGTACATGTGCGTCACGGGTACAAGTGCCTAAAGGATCTATGCCGTACATGTATGTCACGGGTACAAGTGCATAAAGGATCCATTCCGTACATGTGCGTCACGGGTACAAGTGCATAAAGGATCCATGCCGTACATGTGCGTCACGGGTACAAGTGCCTAAAGGATCCATACCGTACATGTGCGTCACGGGTACAAGTGCCTAAAGGATCCATTCCGTACATGTGCGTCACGGGTACAAGTGCATAAAGGATCCATGCCGTACATGTGCGTCACGGGTACAAGTGCCTAAAGGATCCATACCGTATATGTGCGTCACGGGTACAAGTGCATAAAGGATCTATGCCGTACATGTGCGTCACGGGTACAAGTGCCTAAAGGATCCATACCGTATATGTGCGTCACGGGTACAAGTGCATAAAGGATCTATGCCGTACATGTGCGTCACGGGTACAAGTGTATAAAGGATCCATTCCGTACATGTGCGTCACGGGTACAAGTGCATAAACGATCCATACCGTACATGTATGTCACGGGTACAAGTGCATAAAGGATCCATGCCGTACATGTGCGTCACGGGTAAAAGTGCATAAAGGATCCATACCGTACATGTACGTCACGGGTACAAGTGCATAAAGGATCCATACCGTACATGTATGTCACTGATACAAGTGCCTAAAGGATCCATACCGTACATGTATGTCACGGGTACAAGTGCCTAAAGGATCCATGCCGTACATGTATGTCACGGGTACAAGTGCATAAAGGATCCATACCGTACATGTATGTCACGGGTACAAGTGCCTAAAGGATCCATACCGTACATGTATGTCACGGGTACAAGTGCCTAAAGGATCCATACC
Source organism: Rhinophrynus dorsalis (assembly GCA_037306005.1). NCBI lineage: Eukaryota > Metazoa > Chordata > Amphibia > Anura > Rhinophrynidae > Rhinophrynus > Rhinophrynus dorsalis. Next base: position 620,460,399 of record CM074719.1, on the reverse strand, counting down.
GTACATGTGCGTCACGGGTACAAGTGCCTAAAGGATCCATACCGTACATGTGCATCACGGGTACAAGTGCATAAAGGATCCATGCCGTACATGTATGTCACGGGTACAAGTGCATAAAGGATCCATTCCGTACATGTGCGTCACGGGTACAAGTGCATAAAGGATCCATACCGTACATGTGCGTCACGGGTACAAGTGCATAAAGGATCCATACCGTACATGTATGTCACTGATACAAGTGCCTAAAGGATCCATTCCGTATATGTACGTCACGGGTACAAGTGCCTAAAGGATCCATACCGTACATGTATGTCACGGGTACAAGTGCATAAAGGATCCATACCGTACATGTATGTCACAGGTACAAGTGCATAAAGGATCCATTCCGTATATGTACGTCACGGGTACAAGTGCCTAAAGGATCCATACCGTACATGTATGTCACGGGCACAAGTGCATAAAGGATCCATACCGTACATGTGCGTCACGGGTACAAGTGCCTAAAGGATCCATACCGTACATGTGCGTCACGGGTACAAGTGCATAAAGGATCCATTCCGTACATGTGCGTCACGGGTACAAGTGCATAAAGGATCCATTCCGTACATGTGCGTCACGGGTACAAGTGCATAAAGGATCCATTCCGTACATGTGCGTCACGGGTACAAGTGCATAAAGTATCCATTCCGTACATGTGCGTCACGGGTACAAGTGCATAAAGGATCCATGCCGTACATGTGCGTCACGGGTACAAGTGCCTAAAGGATCCATGCCATACATGTGCGTCACGGGTACAAGTGCCTAAAGGATCCATTCCGTACATGTGCGTCACGGGTACAAGTGCATAAAGGATCCATGCTGTACATGTGCGTCACAGGTACAAGTGCCTAAAGGATCCATTCCGTACATGTACGTCACGGGTACAAGTGCATAAAGGATCCATACCGTACATGTATGTCACGGGTACAAGTGCCTAAAGGATCCATTCCGTATATGTACGTCACGGGTACAAGTGCATAAAGGATCCATTCCGTACATGTGCGTCACGGGTACAAGTGCATAAAGGATCTATGCCGTACATGTGCGTCACGGGTACAAGTGTATAAAGGATCTTTGCCGTACATGTGCGTCACGGGTACAAGTGTATAAAGGATCCATGCTGTACATGTACGTCACGGGTACAAGTGCCTAAAGGATCCATACCGTACATGTGCGTCACGGGTACAAGTGCCTAAAGGATCTATGCCGTACATGTATGTCACGGGTACAAGTGCATAAAGGATCCATTCCGTACATGTGCGTCACGGGTACAAGTGCATAAAGGATCCATGCCGTACATGTGCGTCACGGGTACAAGTGCCTAAAGGATCCATACCGTACATGTGCGTCACGGGTACAAGTGCCTAAAGGATCCATTCCGTACATGTGCGTCACGGGTACAAGTGCATAAAGGATCCATGCCGTACATGTGCGTCACGGGTACAAGTGCCTAAAGGATCCATACCGTATATGTGCGTCACGGGTACAAGTGCATAAAGGATCTATGCCGTACATGTGCGTCACGGGTACAAGTGCCTAAAGGATCCATACCGTATATGTGCGTCACGGGTACAAGTGCATAAAGGATCTATGCCGTACATGTGCGTCACGGGTACAAGTGTATAAAGGATCCATTCCGTACATGTGCGTCACGGGTACAAGTGCATAAACGATCCATACCGTACATGTATGTCACGGGTACAAGTGCATAAAGGATCCATGCCGTACATGTGCGTCACGGGTAAAAGTGCATAAAGGATCCATACCGTACATGTACGTCACGGGTACAAGTGCATAAAGGATCCATACCGTACATGTATGTCACTGATACAAGTGCCTAAAGGATCCATACCGTACATGTATGTCACGGGTACAAGTGCCTAAAGGATCCATGCCGTACATGTATGTCACGGGTACAAGTGCATAAAGGATCCATTCCGTATATGTACGTCACGGGTACAAGTGCCTAAAGGATCCATACCGTACATGTATGTCACGGGTACAAGTGCATAAAGGATCCATACCGTACATGTGCGTCACGGGTACAAGTGCATAAAGGATCCATTCCGTACATGTGCGTCACGGGTACAAGTGCCTAAAGGATCCATACCGTACATGTGCGTCACGGGTACAAGTGCATAAAGGATCCATTCCGTACATGTGCGTCACGGGTACAAGTGCATAAAGGATCCATTCCGTACATGTGCGTCACGGGTACAAGTGCATAAAGGATCCATGCCGTACATGTGCGTCACGGGTACAAGTGCCTAAAGGATCCATGCCATACATGTGCGTCACGGGTACAAGTGCCTAAAGGATCCATTCCGTACATGTGCGTCACGGGTACAAGTGCATAAAGGATCCATGCCGTACATGTGCGTCACAGGTACAAGTGCCTAAAGGATCCATACCGTACATGTGCGTCACGGGTACAAGTGCCTAAAGGATCCATTCCGTACATGTGTGTCACGGGTACAAGTGCCTAAAGGATCCATGCCGTACATGTGCGTCACGGGTACAAGTGCCTAAAGGATCCATACCGTATATGTGCATCACGGGTACAAGTGCATAAAGGATCTATGCCGTACATGTGCGTCACGGGTACAAGTGTATAAAGGATCCATTCCGTACATGTGCGTCACGGGTACAAGTGCATAAAGGATCCATACCGTACATGTATGTCACGGGTACAAGTGCATAAAGGATCCATGCCGTACATGTGCGTCACGGGTAAAAGTGCATAAAGGATCCATACCGTACATGTGCGTCACGGGTACAAGAGCATAAAGGATCCATACCGTACATGTGCGTCACGGGTACAAGTGCATAAAGGATCCATACCGTACATGTGCGTCACGGGTACAAGTGCATAAAGGATCCATGCCGTACATGTATGTCACGGGTACAAGTGCATAAAGGATCCATACCGTACATGTATGTCACGGGTACAAGTGCCTAAAGGATCCATACCGTACATGTATGTCACGGGTACAAGTGCCTAAAGGATCCATACCGTACATGTGCGTCACGGGTACAAGTGCCTAAAGGATCCATACCGTACATGTGCATCACGGGTACAAGTGCATAAAGGATCCATGCCGTACATGTATGTCACGGGTACAAGTGCATAAAGGATCCATTCCATACATGTGCGTCACGGGTACAAGTGCATAAAGGATCCATACCGTACATGTATGTCACTGATACAAGTGCCTAAAGGATCCATTCCGTATATGTACGTCACGGGTACAAGTGCCTAAAGGATCCATACCGTACATGTGCATCACGGGTACAAGTGCCTAAAGGATCTATGCCGTACATGTGCGTCACGGGTACAAGTGCATAAAGGATCCATTCCGTACATGTGCGTCACGGGTACAAGTGCCTAAAGGATCTATGCCGTACATGTGCGTCACGGGTACAAGTGCATAAAGGATCCATTCCGTACATGTGCGTCACGGGTACAAGTGCATAAAGGATCCATACCGTACATGTACGTCACGGGTACAAGTGCATAAAGGATCCATGCCGTACATGTGCGTCACGGGTACAAGTGCCTAAAGGATCCATACCGTACATGTATGTCACGGGTACAAGTGCATAAAGGATCCATACCGTACATGTATGTCACGGGTACAAGTGCATAAAGGATCCATACCGTACATGTATGTCACGGGTACAAGTGTATAAAGGATCCATACCGTACATGTGCGTCACAGGTACAAGTGCATAAAGGATCCATTCCGTATATGTACGTCACGGGTACAAGTGCCTAAAGGATCCATACCGTACATGTATGTCACGGGTACAAGTGCATAAAGGATCCATACCGTACATGTGCGTCACGGGTACAAGTGCATAAAGGATCCATTCCGTACATGTGCGTCACGGGTACAAGTGCCTAAAGGATCCATACCGTACATGTGCGTCACGGGTACAAGTGCATAAAGGATCCATTCCGTACATGTGCGTCACGGGTACAAGTGCATAAAGGATCCATTCCGTACATGTGCGTCACGGGTACAAGTGCATAAGGGATCCATACCGTACATGTGCGTCACGGGTACAAGTGCCTAAAGGATCCATGCCATACATGTGCGTCACGGGTACAAGTGCCTAAAGGATCCATTCCGTACATGTGCGTCACGGGTACAAGTGCATAAAGGATCCATGCCGTACATGTGCGTCACAGGTACAAGTGCCTAAAGGATCCATACCGTACATGTGCGTCACGGGTACAAGTGCCTAAAGGATCCATTCCGTACATGTGTGTCACGGGTACAAGTGCCTAAAGGATCCATGCCGTACATGTGCGTCACGGGTACAAGTGCCTAAAGGATCCATACCGTATATGTGCATCACGGGTACAAGTGCATAAAGGATCTATGCCGTACATGTGCGTCACGGGTACAAGTGTATAAAGGATCCATTCCGTACATGTGCGTCACGGGTACAAGTGCATAAAGGATCCATACCGTACATGTATGTCACGGGTACAAGTGCATAAAGGATCCATGCCGTACATGTGCGTCACGGGTAAAAGTGCATAAAGGATCCATACCGTACATGTACGTCACGGGTACAAGTGCATAAAGGATCCATACCGTACATGTATGTCACTGATACAAATGCCTAAAGTATCCATACCGTACATGTGCGTCACGGGTACAAGTGCCTAAAGGATCCATACCGTACATGTGCGTCACGGGTACAAGTTCCTAAAGGATCCATTCCGTACATGTGCGTCACGGGTACAAGTGCATAAAGGATCCATGCCGTACATGTGCGTCACGGGTACAAGTGCCTAAAGGATCCATACCGTATATGTGCGTCACGGGTACAAGTGCATAAAGGATCTATGCCGTACATGTGCGTCACGGGTACAAGTGTATAAAGGATCCATTCCGTACATGTGCGTCACGGGTACAAGTGCATAAAGGATCCATACCGTACATGTATGTCACGGGTACAAGTGCATAAAGGATCCATGCCGTACATGTGCGTCACGGGTACAAGTGTATAAAGGATCCATGCCGTATATGTATGTCACGGGTACAAGTGCCTAAAGGATCCATGCTGTACATGTATGTCACGGGTACAAGTGCCTAAAGGATCCATGCCGTACATGTATGTCACGGGTACAAGTGCCTAAAGGATCCATACTGTACATGTATGTCACTGGTACAAGTGCCTAAAGGATCCATACCGTACATGTATGTCACGGGTACAAGTGCATAAAGGATCCATTCCGTACATGTGCGTCACGGGTACAAGTGCATAAAGGATCTATGCCGTACATGTGCGTCACGGGTACAAGTGTATAAAGGATCCATTCCGTACATGTGCGTCACGGGTACAAGTGCATAAAGGATCCATACCGTACATGTATGTCACGGGTACAAGTGCATAAAGGATCCATGCCGTACATGTATGTCACGGGTACAAGTGCATAAAGGATCCATGCCGTACATGTGCGTCACGGGTACAAGTGTATAAAGGATCCATGCCGTATATGTATGTCACGGGTACAAGTGCCTAAAGGATCTATGCCGTACATGTGCGTCACGGGTACAAGAGCATAAAGGATCCATACCGTATATGTGCATCACGGGTACAAGTGCCTAAAGGATCCATACCGTACATGTGCGTCACGGGTACAAGAGCATAAAGGATCCATACTGTACATGTGCGTCACGGGTACAAGTGCATAAAGGATCCATGCCGTACATGTATGTCACGGGTACAAGTGCATAAAGGATCCATACCGTACATGTATGTCACGGGTACAAGTGCCTAAAGGATCCATACCGTACATGTATGTCACGGGTACAAGTGCCTAAAGGATCCATACCGTACATGTGCGTCACGGGTACAAGTGCCTAAAGGATCCATACCGTACATGTGCATCACGGGTACAAGTGCATAAAGGATCCATGCCGTACATGTATGTCACGGGTACAAGTGCATAAAGGATCCATTCCGTACATGTGCGTCACGGGTACAAGTACATAAAGGATCCATACCGTACATGTGCGTCACGGGTACAAGTGCATAAAGGATCCATACCGTACATGTGCGTCACGGGTACAAGTGCATAAAGGATCCATACCGTACATGTATGTCACTGATACAAGTGCCTAAAGGATCCATTCCGTATATGTACGTCACGGGTACAAGTGCCTAAAGGATCCATACCGTACATGTATGTCACGGGTACAAGTGCATAAAGGATCCATACCGTACATGTATGTCACAGGTACAAGTGCATAAAGGATCCATTCCGTATATGTACGTCACGGGTACAAGTGCCTAAAGGATCCATACCGTACATGTATGTCACGGGTACAAGTGCATAAAGGATCCATTCCGTACATGTGCGTCACGGGTACAAGTGCATAAAGGATCTATGCCGTACATGTGCGTCACGGGTACAAGTGTATAAAGGATCTTTGCCGTACATGTGCGTCACGGGTACAAGTGTATAAAGGATCCATGCTGTACATGTACGTCACGGGTACAAGTGCCTAAAGGATCCATACCGTACATGTGCGTCACGGGTACAAGTGCCTAAAGGATCTATGCCGTACATGTATGTCACGGGTACAAGTGCATAAAGGATCCATTCCGTACATGTGCGTCACGGGTACAAGTGCATAAAGGATCCATGCCGTACATGTGCGTCACGGGTACAAGTGCCTAAAGGATCCATACCGTACATGTGCGTCACGGGTACAAGTGCCTAAAGGATCCATTCCGTACATGTGCGTCACGGGTACAAGTGCATAAAGGATCCATGCCGTACATGTGCGTCACGGGTACAAGTGCCTAAAGGATCCATACCGTATATGTGCGTCACGGGTACAAGTGCATAAAGGATCTATGCCGTACATGTGCGTCACGGGTACAAGTGCCTAAAGGATCCATACCGTATATGTGCGTCACGGGTACAAGTGCATAAAGGATCTATGCCGTACATGTGCGTCACGGGTACAAGTGTATAAAGGATCCATTCCGTACATGTGCGTCACGGGTACAAGTGCATAAACGATCCATACCGTACATGTATGTCACGGGTACAAGTGCATAAAGGATCCATGCCGTACATGTGCGTCACGGGTAAAAGTGCATAAAGGATCCATACCGTACATGTACGTCACGGGTACAAGTGCATAAAGGATCCATACCGTACATGTATGTCACTGATACAAGTGCCTAAAGGATCCATACCGTACATGTATGTCACGGGTACAAGTGCCTAAAGGATCCATGCCGTACATGTATGTCACGGGTACAAGTGCATAAAGGATCCATACCGTACATGTATGTCACGGGTACAAGTGCCTAAAGGATCCATACCGTACATGTATGTCACGGGTACAAGTGCCTAAAGGATCCATACCGTACATGTGCGTCACGGGTACAAGTGCCTAAAGGATCCATACCGTACATGTGCATCACGGGTACAAGTGCATAAAGGATCCATGCCGTACATGTATGTCACGGGTACAAGTGCATAAAGGATCCATTCCGTACATGTGCGTCACGGGTACAAGTGCATAAAGGATCCATACCGTACATGTGCGTCACGGGTACAAGTGCATAAAGGATCCATACCGTACATGTATGTCACTGATACAAGTGCCTAAAGGATCCATTCCGTATATGTACGTCACGGGTACAAGTGCCTAAAGGATCCATACCGTACATGTATGTCACGGGTACAAGTGCATAAAGGATCCATACCGTACATGTATGTCACAGGTACAAGTGCATAAAGGATCCATTCCGTATATGTACGTCACGGGTACAAGTGCCTAAAGGATCCATACCGTACATGTATGTCACGGGCACAAGTGCATAAAGGATCCATACCGTACATGTGCGTCACGGGTACAAGTGCCTAAAGGATCCATACCGTACATGTGCGTCACGGGTACAAGTGCATAAAGGATCCATTCCGTACATGTGCGTCACGGGTACAAGTGCATAAAGGATCCATTCCGTACATGTGCGTCACGGGTACAAGTGCATAAAGGATCCATTCCGTACATGTGCGTCACGGGTACAAGTGCATAAAGTATCCATTCCGTACATGTGCGTCACGGGTACAAGTGCATAAAGGATCCATGCCGTACATGTGCGTCACGGGTACAAGTGCCTAAAGGATCCATGCCATACATGTGCGTCACGGGTACAAGTGCCTAAAGGATCCATTCCGTACATGTGCGTCACGGGTACAAGTGCATAAAGGATCCATGCCGTACATGTGCGTCACAGGTACAAGTGCCTAAAGGATCCATTCCGTACATGTACGTCACGGGTACAAGTGCATAAAGGATCCATACCGTACATGTATGTCACGGGTACAAGTGCCTAAAGGATCCATTCCGTATATGTACGTCACGGGTACAAGTGCATAAAGGATCCATTCCGTACATGTGCGTCACGGGTACAAGTGCATAAAGGATCTATGCCGTACATGTGCGTCACGGGTACAAGTGTATAAAGGATCTTTGCCGTACATGTGCGTCACGGGTACAAGTGTATAAAGGATCCATGCTGTACATGTACGTCACGGGTACAAGTGCCTAAAGGATCCATACCGTACATGTGCGTCACGGGTACAAGTGCCTAAAGGATCTATGCCGTACATGTATGTCACGGGTACAAGTGCATAAAGGATCCATTCCGTACATGTGCGTCACGGGTACAAGTGCATAAAGGATCCATGCCGTACATGTGCGTCACGGGTACAAGTGCCTAAAGGATCCATACCGTACATGTGCGTCACGGGTACAAGTGCCTAAAGGATCCATTCCGTACATGTGCGTCACGGGTACAAGTGCATAAAGGATCCATGCCGTACATGTGCGTCACGGGTACAAGTGCCTAAAGGATCCATACCGTATATGTGCGTCACGGGTACAAGTGCATAAAGGATCTATGCCGTACATGTGCGTCACGGGTACAAGTGCCTAAAGGATCCATACCGTATATGTGCGTCACGGGTACAAGTGCATAAAGGATCTATGCCGTACATGTGCGTCACGGGTACAAGTGTATAAAGGATCCATTCCGTACATGTGCGTCACGGGTACAAGTGCATAAACGATCCATACCGTACATGTATGTCACGGGTACAAGTGCATAAAGGATCCATGCCGTACATGTGCGTCACGGGTAAAAGTGCATAAAGGATCCATACCGTACATGTACGTCACGGGTACAAGTGCATAAAGGATCCATACCGTACATGTATGTCACTGATACAAGTGCCTAAAGGATCCATACCGTACATGTATGTCACGGGTACAAGTGCCTAAAGGATCCATGCCGTACATGTATGTCACGGGTACAAGTGCATAAAGGATCCATACCGTACATGTATGTCACGGGTACAAGTGCCTAAAGGATCCATACCGTACATGTATGTCACGGGTACAAGTGCCTAAAGGATCCATACCGTACATGTGCGTCACGGGTACAAGTGCCTAAAGGATCCATACCGTACATGTGCATCACGGGTACAAGTGCATAAAGGATCCATGCCGTACATGTATGTCACGGGTACAAGTGCATAAAGGATCCATTCCGTACATGTGCGTCACGGGTACAAGTGCATAAAGGATCCATACCGTACATGTGCGTCACGGGTACAAGTGCATAAAGGATCCATACCGTACATGTATGTCACTGATACAAGTGCCTAAAGGATCCATTCCGTATATGTACGTCACGGGTACAAGTGCCTAAAGGATCCATACCGTACATGTATGTCACGGGTACAAGTGCATAAAGGATCCATACCGTAGATGTATGTCACAGGTACAAGTGCATAAAGGATCCATTCCGTATATGTACGTCACGGGTACAAGTGCCTAAAGGATCCATACCGTACATGTATGTCACGGGCACAAGTGCATAAAGGATCCATACCGTACATGTGCGTCACGGGTACAAGTGCCTAAAGGATCCATACCGTACATGTGCGTCACGGGTACAAGTGCATAAAGGATCCATTCCGTACATGTGCGTCACGGGTACAAGTGCATAAAGGATCCATTCCGTACATGTGCGTCACGGGTACAAGTGCATAAAGGATCCATGCCGTACATGTGCGTCACGGGTACAAGTGCCTAAAGGATCCATGCCATACATGTGCGTCACGGGTACAAGTGCCTAAAGGATCCATTCCGTACATGTGCGTCACGGGTACAAGTGCATAAAGCATCCATGCCGTACATGTGCGTCACAGGTACAAGTGCCTAAAGGATCCATTCCGTACATGTACGTCACGGGTACAAGTGCATAAAGGATCCATACCGTACATGTATGTCACGGGTACAAGTGCCTAAAGGATCCATTCCGTACATGTACGTCACGGGTACAAGTGCATAAAGGATCCTTTCCGTACATGTGCGTCACGGGTACAAGTGCATAAAGGATCTATGCCATACATGTGCGTCACGGGTACAAGTGTATAAAGGATCTATGCCGTACATGTGCGTCACGGGTACAAGTGTATAAAGGATCCATGCTGTACATGTACGTCACGGGTACAAGTGCCTAAAGGATCCATACCGTACATGTGCGTCACGGATACAAGTGCCTAAAGGATCTATGCCGTACATGTATGTCACGGGTACAAGTGCATAAAGGATCCATTCCGTACATGTGCGTCACGGGTACAAGTGCATAAAGGATCCATGCCGTACATGTGCGTCACGGGTACAAGTGCCTAAAGGATCCATACCGTACATGTGCGTCACGGGTACAAGTGCCTAAAGGATCCATTCCGTACATGTGCGTCACGGGTACAAGTGCATAAAGGATCCATGCCGTACATGTGCGTCACGGGTACAAGTGCCTAAAGGATCCATACCGTATATGTGCGTCACGGGTACAAGTGCATAAAGGATCTATGCCGTACATGTGCGTCACGGGTACAAGTGTATAAAGGATCCATTCCGTACATGTGCGTCACGGGTAGAAGTGCATAAAGGATCCATACCGTACATGTATGTCACGGGTACAAGTGCATAAAGGATCCATGCCGTACATGTGCGTCACGGGTACAAGTGTATAAAGGATCCATGCCGTATATGTATGTCACGGGTACAAGTGCCTAAAGGATCCATGCTGTACATGTATGTCACGGGTACAAGTGCCTAAAGGATCCATGCCGTACATGTATGTCACGGGTACAAGTGCCTAAAGGATCCATACTGTACATGTATGTCACTGGTACAAGTGCCTAAAGGGTCCATACCGTACATGTATGTCACGGGTACAAGTGCATAAAGGATCCATTCCGTACATGTGCGTCACGGGTACAAGTGCCTAAAGGATCCATGCCGTACATGTATGTCACGGGTACAAGTGCCTAAAGGATCCATACTGTACATGTATGTCACAGGTACAAGAGTATAAAGGATCCATTCCGTACATGTGCGTCACGGGTACAAGTGCATAAAGGATCCATACCGTACATGTATGTCACGGGTACAAGTGCATAAAGGATCCATGCCGTACATGTATGTCACGGGTACAAGTGCATAAAGGATCCATGCCGTACATGTGAGTCACGGGTACAAGTGTATAAAGGATCCATGCCGTATATGTATGTCACGGGTACAAGTGCCTAAAGGATCCATGCTGTACATGTATGTCACGGGTACAAGTGCCTAAAGGATCCATGCTGTACATGTATGTCACGGGTACAAGTGCCTAAAGGATCCATACTGTACATGTATGTCACTGGTACAAGTGCCTAAAGGATCCATGCCGTACATGTGCGGCTGCACACCGTTCAGGGAGACCGTGATCCTTAAGTGCTGGCTACACTCACGCGTGCTGATCCTTAAGGGGTTAATCTATTTACCAGAACTTCCTGTTTAATCCACTAGCACATAATGTAATCCTGTATGTTCACTTTATCTAGAAATGTGATCTATTTTTAAATTGTCTCTGCCATCACCACACCCCTAGTCAAAGAATTCTACAATTTAACAGAACTTACTGTAAAGAACCCCTACCACTGCTGAAGTGGAGCCCACTTCTCCTCTAATATTCAAGACTATAATTATATGGTTCATGTTCTTTTGGAATATATTAGAGACTGTTCTAGCATTAAACGGCCCCTTTTAACCATTTGAGTGCCAGAGGGTTACGCAACGTATTGCTCCACAATGCGTTGCGTACCCCTCTGGCAATCAAAGGGTTAGCTAAATATGACTCTTTTTAGTATGTCATTTGCCGGTGTCTGTTGTGATGTGAAAGGGTTAGTAATGCCCATCTTTAAGTTTATACAATATGGTAGATTTTTAAAAAAAAAGTATCTGGACACAGTCCTATCTCCCAAATCTTTATGGTTTGAGAGATATTCACCGCTACAGTTCCCCCCTCCCTCCCCTTTTCCTGATGTCAGCGCTGCACTGACAGCAGGAGGTCCCTGCAGAGCTGAAATAGCGATATTTAAAAAGAATTACTTCACTGGAATGGTCTACAAAGTGTGCTTGGTTGCAAGTACACTTTGTAGACCGTTCCAATCAGGCACGTGCACACATAGACACCAAGGGGGGGCTTGAGCACCTGCCCTTTTTGTCCAAAGTGCCCTTGTACCCTTCTGAGAGATATGACTTTCTCTAGATACTTCATATTTTTCAAATCTACCATATGGCATAAACTTAAATTCGGGCATTACTAACCATTTGAAAGAGAGCAATACTTTCTTATAATCATAAAATCCACTTACCTTACTCTGGCAAAAAAAATTCTAATGTCTCCTATCAGTTTTTCCCTTTGTTTAGGAAAACATCTTCAGTACATCCTGGATGAAATGTGCAGTGGGTGCAGGGGAGGGTTGGCTTGGGGGGGGGGGGCAGGAGGGGCAATTGCCCTCTGGCCAGCCATATGTCTGGGCCAGTGGGCCACTTTCTCACTTATTCTCCATCTTGTTGCTATAAATGGAGCTACACTAGTGATAGCACAGAGCTTACAGTTCAAACAGAGCTACACAGATGATATCACAGAGCTGCAATCCAAATGGAGCTATACTAGTAGCATAATGCATTTCCCTTGTAAGCTCTATAGTATCAGTAGTACTAGTACAATTCCTTGATCACTTCACCTCCTGGCTCCCTCACTTCATGTCCTCTGATGCCCCTGCTAGTGATGATCGAGCACCCCAATGCTCGGGTGTTCGGGTGCTCTGGCCGAGCACCCCCGGAGGCTCGAGTGCTCGGCCGAGCACCCGAGCCCCATTGAAGTCAATGGGAGGACTCGAGCATTACACCAGGCACCCCCTGCTCTGATGAGGGGAGGGTGCCTGGTCCATAGGAAAAGGGCAGAAAATGATGGAAACACCACAGAAATGGTTCAGGGACAGCATAGGGAGGATGTCTGGATGCATCTTGGACTCCAACGTCGCTGCTGGGAACGATGTTTCGCCCGGAGTACGCCATTTTTACAGACTGACCGTAAAACACACAAAAAGGAAGATAAAAACGACTTTAGGCGAAAAATTGTTACCAAACAGTATTTGCTGTATATTTACTTGTATATCATCTGCAAATTCTGCAAAAATGTCATCGATTTTTCTGAACTGGGGCCATGATTAAGAGGGAAACGTGCGCAGAGGCAAATTCTGCAAAAAATTTCATCGATTTTTCTGAACTGGGGCCATGATTAAGAGGGAAACGTGCGCAGAGGCAAATTCTGCAAAAAATTTCCTCGATTTTTCTGAACTGGGGCCATGATTAAGAGGGAAACGTGCGCTGAGCCGACCATCTAAAACATTATGGGTGAGGGTCTGCTGCGGAGCTGACCATCCTAAACATTATATGCGAAGGCCTGCTAGTGAGCTGAGACTATAAAACATTATATGAGAGGGCCCGCTAGAGAGCTGACCCAATAAAACATTATATAAGAAGGCCCGCTGGTGAGCTGACCTATACAAAGAGTTGTCAAACAGGGCCCGCTGGTGAGCTGGCCCTATATAAAAATTATATCACAGGGTATATGGAAGAGAGTCAACCATATACCCGTTTTTTGGGTGGAAGGGGTGAATGGGAATACAGAGTATTCCCATCATTGTAAATAACATATATAAAGTCACTTTATGTTCACCCGGGGCTTTCCTCCAGTGGAGTGGAGAAGTCAGGGGAAATCCAGGCCTTGTTCATTTTTATAAGTGTCAACCTATCAGCATTTTCGGTGGAAAGGCGGATACGCTTATCTGTTATGATGCCACCAGCAGCACTAAATACCCGCTCAGACAGAACGCTGGCGGCAGGGCAGGCCAGCACCTCCAAGGCGTAGAGTGCCAGTTCATACCACGTGTCCAGCTTGGACACCCAGTAGTTGTAAGGCACAGAGGGATCATTGAGGACGCTGACACGGTCTGCTACGTACTCCTTCACCATCTTCCAAAACTTTTCCCTCCTTGTGACACTAGGCTGCGCATCAGGGTGAGGGTGCTGGCAGGGTGTCATGAAGGTGTCCCACGCCTTGGAGAGTGTTGCCCTGCCTTTCTCGGAACTGCTGTGTGCTCCCCTTTTCTCCCCTTCTCGGTTGGCCAAGGTAGCACGTACTCTGCCGCCAGCGTTGTCAGATGGAAAATTTTGGAGCAATTTTTCGACAAGAACCTTCTGGTATTGCACCATTTTGCTTGTCCTCTCCACCGGAGGAATGAGAGATGAGAAATTCTCTTTGTAGCGGGGGTCCAGAAGGGTGAACACCCAGTAATCCGTGTTGTCTAAAATGCGTATAACGCGTGGGTCACGGGAAAGGCAGCCTAACATAAAGTCAGCCATGTGTGCCAGAGTACCAACAGGCAAGATTTCGCTGTCCTCAACAGGAGGATGACTCTCAATCTCCTCATCCTCTTCCTCCTCTTCTGCCCACCCACGCTGAAGAGATGGAACTAAAGTTCCATGGCTACCCTCTGTAGCGGAGGCAACCGTGTCTTCCTCCTCCTCCTCCTCCTCCGCCTCCTCCAATTGTCGCTGAGAAGACGAAGTGAGGGTGCTCTGGCTATCACCTTGTGTAAGCTCTTCCTCCCCCATTTCCACCTCTTCCACATGCAAAGCGTCGGTTTTAATTGTGAGCAGAGAGCGTTCCAGTAGACACAGAAGTGGGATGGTTACACTGATAATAGCGTTATCGCCGCTCACCATCTGTGTCGATTCCTCAAAATTGCTTAACACCTCACAGAGGTCTGACATCCATTCCCACTCCTCACTTCTAATTACAGGAAGTTGAACGGAGAGGCGACGACCGTGTAACAGCTGGTACTCCACTACTGCCCTCTGCTGCTCACAAAGCCGGGCCAACATGTGGAAGGTGGAGTTCCAGCGCGTGCTCACGTCACACAGCAGCCGGTGAGCTGGCAATTGTAAGCGCTGCTGCAGCTTCAACAGGCCGGCTGAAGCTGTTGATGACTTACGGAAATGTGCACACGCGCGCGCACCTTGGTCAAGAGATCATGCAAATTGGGGTAGGTTTTTAGAACTCGCTGAACCACTAAATTAAATACATGCGCTAGGCATGGTACGTGTGTGAGCTTGCCGAGCTCCAAAGCCGCCACCAAGTTACGCCCATTATCACACACAACCATGCCTGGTTGCAGGTTGAGTGGCGAGAGCCACTGCTCGGTCTGGTGACTAATCCCCTGCAACAGCTCTGAGGCCGTGTGCTGTTTGTCCCCAAGGCAGATCAGCTTCAGCACGGCCTGTTGACGCTTCCCCACTGCAGTGCTACACTGCTTCCAGCTACCGGCTGATGGGTGAGTGGCGCTGCGCGCAGAGAATTCGGAGGTGGAAACGGAGGAGGAGGAGCCAATAACGTAGGTGCTGGCGGAAACCCTGATGGAGGCAGGGCCCGCAATCCTCGGCGTGGGTAGCACCTGTGCCATCCCAGGGTCCGAGTCGCTCCCAGCCTCCACGACATTCACCCAGTGTGCCGTCAGGAAAATGTAGCGTCCCTGGCCACAAGCACTTGTCCAATTGTCAGTCGTTAAGTGGACCTTCCCAGTAACTGCGTTGGTCAGGGCACGGGTGATGTTACGGGACACATGGTGGTGTAAGGCGGGGACGGCACACCGGGAAAAGTAGTGGCGGCTGGGGACTGCATACCGAGGGACAGCTGCTGCCATCAGGCTGCGGAAGGACTCAGTCTCCACAAGCCTAAATGGCAGCATTTCGATGGCCAGTAATTTGGAAAGGTGTGAGGTTAGTGCTATGGCCTGTGGGTGGGTGGCTGGGTATTTTCGCTTGCGCTCAAATGCCTGGGGTAACGACATTTGGACGCTGCGCTGGGACAGGGAAGTGGATGTGGTCGCTGATGGTGCTTCAGATGGTACAGGTGCAGGGCGGGAGGTATGCGGGCCTGCGCCTTCGACAGGCGATTGGCCGGCACCGAAAACAGGGGAAGAGGAGGCAGTGGTGTGGCCTGCAGACACAGATTGGCGATCCGGGCGTTCCTCCCACTTATTACGGTGCTTGGATGCCATGTGTCGGATCATGCTGGTGGTGGTGAGGTTGCTAGTGTTCATGCCTCGGCTCATTCTGGTGTGGCACAGGTTGCAAACTACAATTCTTTTGTCGTCCGCACTTTCCTTAAAAAAACGCCATACCGCGGAACACCTAGCCCTTGGCAAGGGAGATTTACGCAAGGGGGTGCTCCGTGGAACATTTGCGGGCCGGTTTGGTGCGGTCCGCCTTCTTTCTTTAGCCACACCACTGCCTCTTCCAGCCTGTTGCGGTGCTGCAGATGGCTCACCCTCAGGACTGCTGTCATCGCTCGGCTCTCCACCTTCCCAGGTGGGGTCAGTCACCTCATCGTCCACCAAGTCCTCCTCCACTTCCTCACTCTGATCATCCTCCTCATTTCTTGATCCCACCACATACTCAGTCATTGACAACTGTGTATCATCCTCCTCATCAAGGTCTTGAGACAGTAATAGTGGTTGATTTGATGGCAACTGTGTCTCATCATCATCATCCACTTCATTTGACCTTAAATGCCGTTCCCCTCTGTCATCTTCTTGTGATTGGGTACCCTCTAGAGGTTGTGAATCAGGGCACAAGATGTCATGTTCCTCTGCAAGCGTGTTTGGAGAGAGGTTCAAATGAAGGATTGGTGATGAGACGAGCTCCTCACTATATCCCAGTGTGGGATCACTTCTTTGGCCAGACCCTCTATGGTGGGAGGAAGGATGATCAGGGTGAGGATTATGTTGACCAGACTCTTGGCTACTGAGAGTGGACTTGGTGGAAGACAGGGTGTTGCTTAACCGACTGGAAGCAGTATCACCTGAAATCCAACCGACCACCTGTTCGCAGTGGTCTGACCTCGAGAGTGATGTCCTACGACGCCCTGTAAACTGAGACATGAAGCTAGGTATGGTGGATGTCTTTCTTTCTTGTGCTCTGGCACCAGGCACAGTTTCTACGCGTCCTGACCCGCGCCCTGAACTATCAGGATCACGTCCACTTCCCCGTCCCTTTTTACCCGCCTTCTTCATATTACACGGAATATGTGCTGCTAATCTGCAACTTTGCACACTAAACAGAATGTGCTGCTAATCTGCGGCTAGGCACACTAAACAGATTGTGCTGCTAATCTGCGGCTAGGCACAGTGAACGGAATATGTGACGTTTATTTTTTACACTTTGCACACTAAACAGAATGTGCTGCTAATCTGCAACTTTGCACACTAAACAGAATGTGCTGCTAATCTGCGGCTAGGCACAGTGAAAGGAATATGTGACGTTTATTTTTTACACTTTCCACACTAAACAGAATGTGCTGCTAATCTGCAACTTTGCACACTAAACAGAATGTGCTGCTAATCTGCGGCTAGGCACAGTGAACGGAATATGTGACGTTTATTTTTTACACTTTCCACACTAAACAGAATGTGCTGCTAATCTGCAACTTTGCACACTAAACAGAATGTGCTGCTTATCTGCGGCTAGGCACAGTGAACGGAATATGTGACGTTTATTTTTTACACTTTGCACACTAAACAGAATGTGCTGCTAATCTGCAACTTTGCACACTAAACAGAATGTGCTGCTTATCTGCGGCTAGGCACAGTGAACGGAATATGTGACGTTCATTTTTTACACTTTGCACACTAAACAGAATGTGCTGCTAATCTGCAACTTTGCACACTAAACAGAATGTGCAGCTAATCTGCGGCTAGGCACAGTGAAAGGAATATGTGACATTTATTTTTTACACTTTCCACACTAAACAGAATGTGCTGCTAATCTGCAACTTTGCACACTAAACAGAATGTGCTGCTAATCTGCAACTTTGCACACTAAACAGAATGTGCTACTAATCTGCGGCTAGGCACAGTGAAAGGAATATGTGACGTTTATTTTTTACACTTTCCACACTAAACAGAATGTGCTGCTAATCTGCAACTTTGCACACTAAACAGAATGTGCTGCTAATCTGCAACTTTGCACACTAAACAGAATGTGCTGCTAATCTGCGGCTAGGCACAGTGAAAGGAATATGTGACGTTTATTTTTTACACTTTCCACACTAAACAGAATGTGCTGCTAATCTGCAACTTTGCACACTAAACAGAATGTGCTGCTAATCTGCAACTTTGCACACTAAACAGAATGTGCTGCTAATCTGCGGCTAGGCACAGTGAACGGAATATGTGACGTTTATTTTTTACACTTTCCACACTAAACAGAATGTGCTGCTAATCTGCAACTTTGCACACTAAACAGAATGTGCTGCTTATCTGCGGCTAGGCACAGTGAACGGAATATGTGACGTTTATTTTTTACACTTTGCACACTAAACAGAATGTGCTGCTAATCTGCAACTTTGCACACTAAACAGAATGTGCTGCTTATCTGCGGCTAGGCACAGTGAACGGAATATGTGACGTTCATTTTTTACACTTTGCACACTAAACAGAATGTGCTGCTAATCTGCAACTTTGCACACTAAACAGAATGTGCAGCTAATCTGCGGCTAGGCACAGTGAAAGGAATATGTGACATTTATTTTTTACACTTTCCACACTAAACAGAATGTGCTGCTAATCTGCAACTTTGCACACTAAACAGAATGTGCTGCTAATCTGCAACTTTGCACACTAAACAGAATGTGCTACTAATCTGCGGCTAGGCACAGTGAAAGGAATATGTGACGTTTATTTTTTACACTTTCCACACTAAACAGAATGTGCTGCTAATCTGCAACTTTGCACACTAAACAGAATGTGCTGCTAATCTGCAACTTTGCACACTAAACAGAATGTGCTGCTAATCTGCGGCTAGGCACAGTGAAAGGAATATGTGACGTTTATTTTTTACACTTTCCACACTAAACAGAATGTGCTGCTAATCTGCAACTTTGCACACTAAACAGAATGTGCTGCTAATCTGCGGCTAGGCACAGTGAAAGGAATATGTGACGTTTATTTTTTACACTTTCCACACTAAACAGAATGTGCTGCTAATCTGCAACTTTGCACACTAAACAGAATGTGCTGCTTATCTGCGGCTAGGCACAGTGAACGGAATATGTGACGTTTATTTTTTACACTTTGCACACTAAACAGAATGTGCTGCTAATCTGCAACTTTGCACACTAAACAGAATGTGCTGCTAATCTGCGGCTAGGCACAGTGAAAGGAATATGTGACGTTTATTTTTTACACTTTCCACACTAAACAGAATGTGCTGCTAATCTGCAACTTTGCACACTAAAGAGAATGTGCTGCTTATCTGCGGCTAGGCACAGTGAACGGAATATGTGACGTTTATTTTTTACACTTTGCACACTAAACAGAATGTGCTGCTAATCTGCAACTTTGCACACTAAACAGAATGTGCTGCTAATCTGCGGCTAGGCACAGTGAAAGGAATATGTGACGTTTATTTTTTACACTTTGCACACTAAATAGAATGTGCTGCTAATCTGCAACTTTGCACACTAAACAGAATGTGCTGCTTATCTGCGGCTAGGCACAGTGAACGGAATATGTGACGTTTATTTTTTACACTTTGCACACTAAACAGAATGTGCTGCTAATCTGCAACTTTGCACACTAAACAGAATGTGCTGCTAATCTGCGGCTAGGCACAGTGAAAGGAATATGTGACGTTTATTTTTTACACTTTCCACACTAAACAGAATGTGCTGCTAATCTGCAACTTTGCACACTAAACAGAATGTGCTGCTTATCTGCGGCTAGGCACAGTGAACGGAATATGTGACGTTTATTTTTTACACTTTGCACACTAAACAGAATGTGCTGCTAATCTGCAACTTTGCACACTAAACAGAATGTGCTGCTAATCTGCGGCTAGGCACAGTGAACGGAATATGTGACGTTTATGTTTTACACTTTCCACACTAAACAGAATGTGCTGCTAATCTGCAACTTTGCACACTAAACAGAATGTGCTGCTAATCTGCAACTTTGCACACTAAAAAGAATGTGCTGCTAATCTGCAACTTTGCACACTAAACAGAATGTGCTGCTAATCTGCGGCTAGGCACAGTGAACGGAATATGTGACGTTTATGTTTTACACTTTCCACACTAAACAGAATGTGCTGCTAATCTGCAACTTTGCACACTAAACAGAATGTGCTGCTAATCTGCAACTTTGCACACTAAAAAGAATGTGCTGCTAATCTGCAACTTTGCACACTAAACAGAATGTGCTGCTAATCTGCGGCAAGGCACAGTGAACGGAATATGTGACTTTTTTTTTAAATCTGTGCCCCCCCAAACAAAATATAACTGCTGCCCCCACACACAACAGTCCTAAAAAGGACTTTTGGGTCTTTATATGTTGTTCAAACACACTTTTATTCTCCCTACACTGACTTTCCCTTCCTATCCTCATCTCTCCCTGGCTAAGACTGAGCCGAACTCGCTGGTCAGGTGCTATACAGCACCCGATCACGGGTTCTGGCCAGCCAATCAGTGTAATGCCAGCAGCCAACATGGCTGCTGGCATTACACTGATGTCAGAGCCTCCCCGCACGTTTATTGGCTGCGCAGCAGCCGCGAAACATGCGGGGAGGAGACCCGAACATGGCGGGCGAGCACATGCGGTACTCGTACGAGTACCGCCATGTGCCGAGCACAGCAATGCTCGAGCCGAACCGAGCTTCGGCCGAGCATGCTTGCTCATCACTAGCCCCTGCTGTCATCATGGGTGACTTCAACATCCCTATAGATAATCATAACACCCCTTCTGCCCTCAAACTCCTCTCCTTAACAACCTTGTTAGGCTTATCAGAGTGGACCGGCTCTCCCACACACAGTGATAGTCACTTCCTTGACTTGATATTCAGTAACCTCTGCTCGGCCTCCAACTTCTCTAATGTCCCTTTTCCCTTCTGTGACCACCACCTCCTCACCGGTAACCTCATCATACCACTCAAACCCATCCCCCCGCCACAATCAAGCGCATGCGCATGCAACAATTTTCCACCTCCCTGCAGCCTCTTCTCAACCCCATCCTCACACTTACTTGCCCAAATAAAACTACTGCTCTCTACAACAGCACTCTCACTTCAGCCCTTCACATAGCTGCACCTGCAACTCCACGCCACCCATGCATGACCCCACTACAACCCTGTCACTCAAGACTAACGCGATACCTCCAAAGGTGCTCTCGCACTGCCGAAAGGCACTGGAGGAAATCTTTCTCCAGAGCTGACTTCACACACTACAAATCCATTCTCCATTCATATAGCTCTGCCCTCTCCCTGGCCAAATAGTCATACTTCTCCTCTCTAATTTCTAATCTTTCGTCCAACCTGAAACGCCTTTTCTCAACCTTCACATCTCTTCTACACCCACCAACACAAACACCTTCCACTAACTTCTCTGCCCAAGATCTCACCACCCACTTCAAGGACAAGATTGAATCCATCAGACATGACATTTCATCACTCCCTCCCCCACCCAGCCAGCCCAGCCCTGTCGCCTCTCCCACATACACACTAAGCTCCTTCTCACCTGTCACAGAGGATGAAGTTTCCCTTCTCCTCTCTCGCTCACACCTAACCACATGCCTTGTCGATCCAATCCCATCTCATCTCACTCAAGAGCTCTCCCTTTTACTAAATCCAATCCTTGCTCACTTATTCAACTGCTCTTTGTCAACCGGCACCTTCCCATCCTCTTTCAAACATGCACTAATCACTCCCATCCTAAAGAAACCCTCCCTGGACCCAAACTCACTGTCAAATTACCGGCCAATTTCTCTACTCCCATTCTCCTCCAAGCTCCTTGAGCGCCGTGCATATAATCGGCTCACTAAATTCCTCTGCTCCCATTCCCTGCTAGATCCCTTGCAATCCGGATTCCACCCTCATCACTCCACTGAGACTGCCCTCACTAAAGTGGCCAAAGACTTGCTCTCAGCCAAGTCTAAAGGCCACTACTTCCTACGCATTCTCTGGGACCTGTCAGCCGCCTTTGACATAGTTGATCACCCACTCCTCCTCCAAGCCCTTCACTCCCTAGGTCTCTGTAACACTGCACTCTCCTGGTTTTCATCTGATCTCTGCAACCGCTCCTTCAGTGTTTCATACTCCGGCTCCACTTCCCCACCCCTCCCACTGTCTGTTGGTGTGCCTCAAGGATCAGTACTGGGACCCTTGCTCTTCTCAATCTACACTGCTTCCCTTGGAAAACTAATAAACTCCTTTGGGTTTCACCATCATCTCTATGCTGATGACGCCCAAATCTATCTTTCCTCCCCAGATCTCTCCCCTTCCCTCCTATGCAGAGTATCTGACTGTCTGTCTGCTGTGTCTTCCTGGATGTCCTCCCGTCAACTCAAACTTAACCTTGGCAAAACTGAACTAATTATCTTCCCTCCATCTACAACCAGCCTTATCCCAAACATTACCCTCACCGTTAACAACACCTCCATTACACCAACCCCTACAGCACGCTGCCTGGGGGTCACATTTGACTCTGCCCTATCCTTCATTCCTCACATCCAGTCAATCTACAACTCATGCCGCCTCCACCTCCGCAACATCTCTGGAATCCGACCCTTTCTCACAGAAGACACTACCAAAATTCTAATCCAAACACTCATCATGTCCCGTCTTGATTACTGTAACTTATTACTAATTGGCCTTCCTCTCACCCAACTAACCCCACTACAGTCCATAATGAACTCTGCTGCAAGACTAATCTACCTCACTCATCGCTTCTCTAACACCAAACCCCTCTGTCAGTCCCTACACTGGCTCCCGTTAGCATACAGAGTAAAATTCAAAATTCTTGTGCTAATTTATAGAGCCCTCACTAACACCTCACCCCCCTATATTTCATCTCTCATTTCCAAATATACTCCCACCCGCTATCTTCGCTCTGCACATGACCTTTAGCTCTCCACAGCTCTTATCACATCCTCCCACTCCCACCTGTAGGACTTCTCCCGTGCTGCAACTCAGCTCTGGAATTCCCTCCCCCGCCCCATCAGACTCTCCCACAGCCTTCAAATCTTCAGACGCTCCCTGAAGACTCACCTCTTCAGGGAGGCCTATCAACTGCCTTCATAGACATCATCACCAAGATTCACTCCTTGTCCGGACCACTGCACTCAACAACACTACTCTCTCCCACCGACCCACTGACCGGCAGTTCATGTGGCAGGAGACACTTATATCCAATAGCACTTACTCCTTCTGTGCCAAACGTACCTTCCTCTAGACTGTAAGCTCTCACCAGCAGGGGGCTCTGATCCTATCGTTCTCCACATCTGATTGTACTTTTTAATACCTCTGTCTGTCTATTCCCTATTGTACAGCACTGCGGAATTAATTGGAGCTATTATATAAAGAATAATAATAATAATAGTATACCTTTACTTAACCCTTTGAGTGCCAGAGAGGCACGCAACGCATTGCTTTGTAATGCGTTGCGTACCCCTCTGGCACTCAAAGGGTTAAACTGTAAACTCTATAGTATCACTAGTGTAGCTTTACTTAAAATGTCAGCTCTATATTATCAGTAGTTTAGCCCATTTATACTGTGAGCTAAGTGGTATCGCTTTGCTTCATGATATTAATGCCACTTTTAAAATTAACAAAAAGGGGTGGGCTGGGACAGTGGGCTCATGTAACAGTAGAAGTGATTGTAGATAGTAACTTGATCATATTTGGCCTCTGAGCCACAAGTTAGCAGCCTGAGTGGGTGGCAATTGAGGTCCTGTGTTTCTGCTCGCAACTCTGATGTCCACCTCCATGGATATTGCATCTAGGACTGATCGAATGTGTTATGTCCCGAACCAAGAAAATTAAATTTAAAAAAATAACTGGGGCCATTAGGATTTTTTTGCCATTGTCAGGTAAATAGTGTGTGTGTGGGGGGTGGATTTTAATAAGTGGTGTTAGTTCTCCTTTAAAAGTGGGAGATAATTAACACTTTGTCAGTGGTGACGAACCTGTCACTTCTGATTCCTTGAGATAATTGATCAGTGACACGTCTTTGCATTTCAAGGATGCAGAAAACCCTTTGCATGTTGTTCTGGCCCTCAATGAGTTAAACGAGCAGCCTGCGAAATTCCATTTCTTTGTACATGTGTCCTCTATTCTGATATCAGTTTCTTCTCGCTATTAGAAGTGAACAATGAATTTAACCCTTAGGATGCTAAGGAGATGGCCAAAATATTGCAAGGAGTTAAAAGGTATTAACGTTTCAGTAAACAAGTGGCAAAAATGCTAATTAACTCAAGGGAGAAACAGATCCACTTCACTTTAACCCCGTAAGTGGAGGAGACATCTCTGTCACATTGCAAAGAAATGTTGCGGAGGGGTTAACCCTTTGAGTGCCAGGGAGGTATCCAATGCATTGCGTTGCAATGCGTTGGATACCTCTCTGGCATTCAAAGGGTTAATTTTAGGTTTTTCCTTTTTCTTTTCTTTTTTTTTTTTTACTTTATTGAGATATTTCAAATATGCAATACAGTTACAAGCAGGAGGAAATTGGCGCAGCAATTTCATCAATTTCAGCAATAGTGATGTACAAAGATAAAGTGTCGTTATAGCATAAAACAGGACAGACAAAGGTAAGTTGCAACAAAGGTAATGAGAAACAATATACTGCTAAATCGTGTTCAATTGTATGTTTTGGAAATCTAACCAATACTCCTAGGAGAGGGATAGTTAGCTCCAGGGTGAGAGAGATTAAAGCGTAACTTTCAGGTAATACTAAGTTGCCATGCATTCATTAAATGCATGGCGAGTAGCTTGAAGATAGACGTCTTACCGTTAGATAATAGCTCTGTAATAATAAAGTATTACTATCCCTTTAAATTACTGGAGAGGATGGGGACCATTAACCCTCTTAGTGCTAGTCGATGCGCAGCACACACACCTCTGACGTACCTATGTTTAGGCTCCATCTTTGCTAATCTCTTAAAGCAACATATCACCTGTATATAAGTGGTTTTTAACTTCTTGTGGGCTGGAGAGTTGTACAATAACAGGTTGTCTAGTAGCACCACAATGTTAATAAACTCCCAGCAATTCAGACCTATATCAATAGCCAACAGAAAAACACTTCAAAATGAAAAATTACAGGAGATATTCAGGTTGAGTACTGTTTCTTTTATAGGTATACACCTGTATAATTACTGGTACACTGGTATTGAAGGCCCGTCGGAACGGGCCAGGTTGCCATCCGGCAGCCTCGGCTGCCCTGGGACCGGGGGCGGGGACGGGCGGTGGGCTGTCCGGAGTGCCCTGCTCCGGGTTGGCCATGCATCTGACTGGAGTCACGCGCAGTAGTCATGCACAGCAGAGATTGCCCGAATATGTGCTGCGCATGGGTACTGGTATGACTGCATCATTTGGGCAGTCTCTACTGCGTAAGTGAGTGTTACACCCACAGGGAGCTTCTCAGCCTAGCAAATTATATTATAGGATAAGACCACAGTTCATCCGAATAATAAAATATATATATATGCTCACCAGTCGACTGAACGTCAGTCCTCATGTACTATCTTCTGGAGTATTTTTCTGGAAAGTTGTGCAACACATTGGTTTGCAAAGATTTGCTCCAACCTCAAGACCTTAACCAATTATGTCTCAAGTTTCTTTAAAATATTAGTGCGGCGTGCAATAACAAATGCCCTCCCCAGATTGCCAGGGCACCAAATGGGCACTAGGAGTAAGGTAAGAGGAAGGGTCCTTTGGATAGATTTATTAAAATGGTGCTTTTTTGTTTGAAGGAATTTTAACCCCTATTAACCCCTTATATTTAAGGAATGTTAACCCCTTTCATGCTAGAGATGCGTCCCAACGCATTGTAAACACTTTTTAATGAAGCATTTCCTGGCAGCTGGTGTTTTCTTACCCTTTAAGTGCCAGAGGGGTAAGCAACGCATTTCCTCGCAATGCGTTGCTTACCCCTCTGCCA
The DNA here is from genome assembly GCA_037306005.1 of Rhinophrynus dorsalis. Lineage (NCBI taxonomy): Eukaryota > Metazoa > Chordata > Amphibia > Anura > Rhinophrynidae > Rhinophrynus > Rhinophrynus dorsalis. The sequence goes on along the minus strand of CM074719.1, from coordinate 620,433,921 downwards.
CTCAAGGGGTTAATTCTCAGAATACAAATCGCTACCTTGTGTTGGAAATGCCTGTAGGATCCAGTGTTGCCGCTAAGGTGAGCAACTGTAAGCGATCCAGCACCGAAAGCATTAAAGGGATAGTAACACTTAAAATGTAAAGAAATATATATTATAGCGTTTACCCTCCTGAGTAAAACAAAGGCACTGACACTGCTGAAAGGCGTTTTATTCAAAAGTTAACACAGCTCAGACTTAAAGGGATAGTAATGTTTCATAATAAAAGCAGCTCTAATTAATGTTCATAGTATTTGGACTTTGGAGAGTGTTATATCAATACTGTCAGAGTTGTAGTTCAAGAGTAATTGAATGATAACGTATCCCCCTCCCACCCCTTTTACTGATGTAACACTGCTCACCTCAGATGTGGAATCTGGTTGCTTGACCGGACAGATCACAATAAGGAACAATCTTCTTACTGTGAGAACAATGAAGGCCCTGCCCTCCTTGACAAGTTTTTCAGGTTTTTCCTTATCTTAATTGAAGATTGTCCATCTCTGCAGTCTACCTGGGCACCTCCCTTCTGATCTGGTTGAACGGGGGGGGATACTTTGTTTGTGAATATCTCTTAAACCATAAAGGTCTGAGAGATAAGACTTATATCGTTCTTCATGTTTTTTTAATGCCTACAAAATAAAATAAAGTTAAAACGAAGTATTACTATCCCTGTAACCCCTTAAGGAACGGCGGTCACGGGACATTTCCGTCCCATAATGACCGCATAGGGGCACTTTGACGCGCCGGTACACGTGACCTGTCACGTGTATCGGCGCTTCATTATGGGGCCTGATAGATATCGCTCCGATCTTGGAGCGGTCTATTTCATGCCCTATTTTTACTTACAGCGCTCCCGGTAGAGCGCTGTAAGTAAAAAGTATGTGACGTACCACGACCGTCATCGGTCCTTGAGTAGTTCAAGGACCGTGACGGTCCTGGTACGTCAAGGGTCCCTAAGGGGTTAAGGTACTGCCAGAAATATATTGGGCAATATTGGGCTCTGTATGAGAGTGGCAGTTTCCACATACGTTATTAATTCCTGTCGGAGTTGAGAAGCAGAAAGACTATAGAGTGGATCGAGGTGCCGTTACACCGCACTGGGCTGAGAGCCAGTGGATGTGCTTATACTTAGAGGCAAGTTACCGCCTCTGAAGGATGTGAGTAAGATTTTGAATCACCGGGGTGTTGGTGAAGGATTTCCCTTTTAAATTCCTACTACACTTAGAGGAGTCCCTATGCTGTTTTTTGGTCTTTTTATTTTTTTCAGTTTTTTGTGGGTACCCAACCCATAGGAGACGTGCAGCAGTGACTCCTGGAACTATATTGGGACTATCGGCAAACGATCTCTGGAGAAGCAAATTTGGATAGTGTGATATATTTATTTTATTTATTTTTTGTATTGTGTATTTTATATATCTTTTCTGCAGATCTGGCTGTTTGGTTTTTCCGCCTTCTAGTGTGCTGTACTTGATGTAGGGCCGTGCATGCTTCTTTTATGCGGCGAGCCATGCAGCAAGCGCTAACGGGTTAATTTAGTGCTTAAATTATATTGTATTATTGATTGTGTACTACTGTTTTTTTGCCTTCCTCAAATTTGAGGCGCAGCCAATTGAGGGTGGTGGGTTTCCCCAATTATTTGTTGAGGACACTCATCTCCTTCTTTTTTGTGTATTAGCAAAAATACCAGCTGTTTATATTTATTATGCACTATACAGGAGAGCTTGAGTCTGTGAATCCAGGTCTTCATTGCAAATGATAGAAAGCTTGTGGTGAATAGAAAGTTGTAACGTAAAGTGACGGTCATCAAACTTTTTTTATCTTACATTTATGCAAATACATAAGAGTCACCTTTGTTCCTGTGTTAAATATTAAACATATTAGGAATTTGTTTGAATAATTTTCAGAGTGACACATCAGCCAGTCTCACAGTTCTATTGGCAGACCTAGTACCTTATTACCACTACAAGGGAGAGTCACTTTTGTTCCTGTGTTAAATATTAAAAATAGTAGGAATTTGTTTGAATAATTTTCAGAGTGACACATCAGCCAGTCTCACAGTTGTGTAGGCACTGGGCAGGGTGTCTTATTGCCACCGCAAGGTAGAACCACCTTTGTTCCTATGTAAAAGGGTAAAAGAAAAAGAAAACCACTGTGGTACTCAGCAGAAGTGGCAAATATAGTAAAAAAGAAAAAAGAAGCATTTAAGAAATATAAGCAGACACAGAAGGAAGAAGATAGGTATCGGTACAAATCTAGGTTGAAGGAGGCCAAATGTATTATTAGATGTGCCAAAGCACACACAGAGGAAAAAATTGCCCAGTCAATAAAAAAGGGGGATAAAACATTTTTTAGATATATAAGTGAAAGGAGGAAAACGAAACAAGGAATAGTTAGACTAAAAACAAAAGATGAAAACTATGTAAATGAGAATAAAGGGCTAGCTGACTGTCTCAATGAATATTTCTGTTCAGTTTTTACACAGGAAGATGAAGGGAAGGGACCTCTGTTAGAAAAAAGAAATGGCAAGACACGGGAAACATGCATGTTTACAGAAGAAGAAGTTCTAATTCAACTTTCTAATGTAAAAACAGATAAATCAATGGGTCCAGATGGGATACACCCAAAGTTATTAAAGGAACTTAAGTGTGTTCTGGCAAAACCTTTAACAGAATTATTCAATCAGTCACTAGCAACAGGAATTGTTCCAGAAGATTGGAAGGTAGCAAATGTAGTACCGCTTCACAAAAAAGGTAGCAGGGAAGAGTCTGGTAACTACAGACCAGTAAGTCTTACATCAGTAGCGGGAAAATTAATGGAGACTATGTTAAAGGAAAGAATTGTTGAATATCTGAATATGAATAGCTTGCAAGATACCAAACAGCATGGGTTTACAGCAGGGAGATCTTGTCAAACTAACCTCATAGATTTTTTTGACTGGGTAACTAAAATAATAGATCAGGGGGGAGCAGTAGATATAGCTTATCTAGATTTCAGTAAAGCATTTGACACTGTCCCTCATAGAAGACTCATCAATAAATTGCAGTGTTTGGGTCTAGATGTAAAAATAGTGAAATGGATAAGGCAATGGCTGAGTGACAGGAGACAGAAGGTGGTAGTCAATGGAGAATATTCGGACGAAAGGAGTGTTGCTAGTGGAGTACCTCAGGGATCTGTACTGGGGCCCATTCTTTTTAATATTTTTATTAGTGATATTGCAAAAGGTCTTCAAGGAAAGGTATGCCTTTTTGCAGATGATGCAAAGATCTGCAATAGGGTAGACATTCCAGGGGGAAAAAGCCAAATGGCGAATGATTTAGGTAAATTAGAAGAATGGTCAAGAGTGTGGCAGATGCACTTTAACGTTGATAAATGTAAAATAATGCACTTGGGACATAAAAATCCAAAGGAAAAATATACCATTAAGGGTACTGTGCTGTCAGAGACAACAGAGGAAAGGGATTTGGGAGTAATTATCTCTAATGACTTAAAGGTAAGCAGGCAATGTAATAAAGCGATGGGGAATGCAAGCAGGGCACTGGGTTGTATATCTAGGGGCATTAGTAGCAGAAAAAGGGAAGTGGTCATGCCACTCTACAGATCTCTAGTTAGACCTCACCTAGAGTATTGTGTACAGTACTGGAGACCCCATCTCCAGAAGGATATAGATACTCTAGAGAAAATTCAAAGAAGGGCTACTAAAATGGTGACTGGTCTACAGCAAAAGAAATATCAGGATAGACTAAAGGATCTGAATATGTATAGCTTGGAGGAGAGAAGAGAGAGAGGGGATATGATAGAAACATTCAAATACATGAAGGGATTCAATAAAGTACAGGATGGAAGTATATTTCAAAAGAGTAAAAGCGTTAGGACAAGAGGCCATAGTCTAAAACTAGAGGGACACAGGTTTAGATGTAATGTAAGAAAGTTTTACTTCACTGAGAGGGTAGTAGACAAGTGGAATAGCCTACCAGCAGAAGTGATAGATGTCAATACAGTGACAGAATTTAAGCATGCATGGGGTAGGCATAAGGCAGTCCTTAACATAAGAAAAGACCAAGGACCAAAAAAGGTTTGAGGTCGTGTGTGTTTTTTTTTTTTTTTTTACACAGTAGGAAATTGGGCAGACTAGGTGGGTCGAATGGTTCTTATCTGCCGTCAAATTCTATGTTTCTAATGGATACATTCAAGAGAAGATGAGATACATTTCTTTCCAAAGGGAACATACAGTTATACTGTTTATTAGTAGACAGATCAGGAAGGTCTGATAAAGACTAACTTATTTGATAGCAGGAAAGCTATAAAATTACTGGGGTATGAGGAGAAGGTTGAACTTGATGGACTTGTGTCTTTATTCAACCTATATTACTATGTTATTATGTTACATCAACCAGTCTCACAGTTCTGTAGGCAGGCCTAGTACCTTATTACCACCACAAGGAAGAATCACCTTTTTTCCTGTGTTAAATGCTAAAAATAGTAGGAATTTGTTTGAACGATTTCCTTGGCCATAGGGAACGCTTGCCTGATGCCCTTCTAACAAGGCTCAAAAAGGAACTGACTCAGCGCATGGAAGAGTTCATGGACAATTGTCCCAAGTTAATGCTTGCCACAATTTGCAGTCCTCGAATCAAAGGCAAGATGGCACTTAGTTCCAATTCCCTCACTGCCTGAAGGGAACAATTGATAGCGAGGGTGCGTGGGAGGCAAGGAAAAAATTGAATGCAGTCACAGGAGGCAGGAGAAGATTCCACAGATGAGCTGGAGGAGTGTGGAACTCCAGTAGCACGTCATCTTGTTCCAGTGGATCAGCTGCTGCTTTTTATGCTGAGGCAATGGACAGATTATGCTTAGGACAAAACAAACAGCTCCTCATCAATAGAAAAAGTGCTGAGTTTGAGGTTAAGGCTTACCTTCCGGAACCTTCTTTACTCCAAGTACAGATCCATTGACTTTCTGGGATAACAAGAGGGCTGTGTGGCCTACTTTGTCCCTGGTAGCCCAGGAGTTGCTTTCTTGCCCCCCAATCATTGTCCAGAGTGAGCGGGTATTTTCTGTAACAGGATATATACTTAGCCCCCAGTGCTCTCAATTGGTCCCCCAGCTCATGGAGTAAATTACTTTTTTAAAAGTCAACCTGCCAAATCTGGGTTACCTTGCTCTCAGGTTAGATGCAGATTAGGGATAAAAAGGACTTCATCTTCAATCATCCATAGTACTATAATACACTCGCTGAGCCCTCCAGCTTACCCATCTCTAGAACCGTGCTGTAGCTATCTACTGAGTCCTGCCTGCTCCAGTGTTCTGCAGTTTGCTGCTGGTTCCATATACAGTGTTGCTGTCATCCTGACTCCTCCCCGCACCAGTCATCCTCAGTCTTCCTTCTGAATTTAGCTACATCCATACTTCATCCATAGTACCATATGACTAATGCTCCACCTTACCCTGTTCCACAGTCTTCATTTAGACCCTGGAAATGGTTCCTTTTTATTTATTTAATTTTTTATTGTATTTTTTAAAGCATTTTAAATTCAACGAATAATTCAGAATGTTGTCGAATTTCATCCGAGTTGAACAGGTCTGGTCCGAAAGTCAGATTCTCCTAAATAAAAAAAAAGTCTGAATCTGAATTTTACCGAAAATTTTAGTAGGGCACGAGAATACACAGTTACATACTCATGGATACATACATAAGTGCACAAACACACACACAGACACACATGTACAAAGACACACACACACACCAATTCACATTCATGCACACATAATACATGCAAACAGATTCACATGCATGCACTCACACACACACACACAATATACATGCATGAACAAACACCTATACACAAACATACACAGCCACTAAAATAAACATATACAGACATACACTCATGCATACATACATGCACACACACTCAAAGACACACATGTACAAACATAGACACCTATTCACATTCATGCACACATAATTCAAGCACACAGATTCACATGCATGCACTGACACACACTCACAGACACGCATGTACAAACACACACACACACACACACCAATTCACATTCATGCACACATAACTCATGCAAACAGATTCACATGCATGCACTCACACACACCACACACAATATACATGCATGAACAAACACCTATACACACACATACACAGCCACTCACATAAACATTCACAGACACACACTCATGCATACATACATGCACACACACACACTCACAGACACATATGTACAAAAGACACCTATTCACATTCATGCATACATAACTCATGCACACAGATTCACATGCATGCGCACACACATACATGCATGAACACACACATATACACAAAACACACACACAGACAAAGAAAGTACATAGCATTTATAAAGATTTAATACACTTGTAGGAATCAAGGTGCAATAAAGGACGAGGCGCACCACAGGTCACCAGTCTGACTGTCAGTAACACCACTGGGACTAAATGACAGTGGAACCTTTTTCATTATAATTATGTCCTCCCAACATCCTAATTCTGGCTCTGCGTGTGCTAATTTTAGCTTTAAATGTCCCTGGCTGGAGAAATGCTTTTCTCACCAAAAGTGTTGGAGGCTGATGTACTGAGGATAACTGGATCAATTCTTGTGCAAATCAAGAGAACGCAAGGGACAAATAATCATTCCCAGAATCCCCGCTAAGTTAAAGGGGGCGTTAAACACGAATGCTAGAGAGAGGTCTCCAGTGCAGTGAGCAGACACATCTCACATTGAAGCAATTTACTGCACACTCCTTTTATCCTTAAAGGGTTAAGATTAGCATGTGCAGTGCTCTTTCTAGCAACTGTCATGTCCGCCTCCATGAATATGAGATCCAGGAGAGACTGAAGGTGGTACCTCTTGCACAAGGGCACAATTCATAGGATTTTCTGTCCATATAAGTGCAGGGTTCTTATTAGTTGGTTTGAGATCCCCTATAACCCTTTGAGTGCCAGTGGGGTACACAGAAAATTGCATTGCGTACCCCTCTGGCACTTATAGTGGTAAGCGTAAGGGAAGTAGAAAGGATGTGCAAGTTGGGGACTAAAACCTTCATCAGGAGTACAAACCAGCCAATGGCAGTTGTAGCTCTAACAATTTGCTGCTCCTGGATTAATACATGTCCAGTAGCACAAATAGGACTAAATAATAACACTTCAGCCTGCACAATAAAATATATGGCTTTATTATTATTATTATTATTATTATTATTATTATTATTATTATTTTAAGCCAAATGACAAATTATTTAGGTAAATTAGAAGAATGGACAAGAGTGTGGCAACTGCAGTTTAATGTTGATAAATGTAAAATCATGCACTTGGGACATAAAAATCCAAAGGAAATATATACTGTTAAGGGTACTGTGCTGTCAGCGACAACAGTGAAAAGGGATTTGGGAGTAATTATTTCTAATGACTTAAAGGTAGGCAGGCAATGTAATAAAGCAGTGGGGAATGCAAGCAGGGTGCTGGGTTGTATAGCTAGGGGCATTAGTAGCAGAAAAATGGAAGTGGTCATGTCACTGGTTAGACCTCATCTAGAGTATTGTGTACAATACAGGAGACCTAGAGTATTGTGTACAGTACTGGAGACCTAGAGTATTGTGTGCAGTACTGGAGACTAGGGATAGATGTGTGTAACTTCTGTGTTCCCATTTATTTCAATAGAATGAGCTAGGCAAAAAAAGCAGAAAAAGCAGAAAATCTACACTTTTCACAGGAAATTTTTCACCAATCGGAAAGTGCCATTTTTCGTCAGTTTCAGTTTGAGGCAGAAATTTTTGTCCATCCCTACTGGACACCCCATCTCCAGAAGGATATAGATACTCTAGAGAGAATTCAGAGAAGGGCTACTAAAATGGTGATTGGTTTACAGGAAAAGAAATATCAGGATAGACTAAAGGAACTGAACATGTATAGCTTGGAGGAGAGAAGAGAGAGAGGGGATATGATAGACACATTCACATACATGAAGGGATTCAACAAAGTGCAGGAGGGAAGTACATTTCAAAGGAGTAAAAATGTTAGGACAAGAGGCCATAGTCTAAAACTAGAGGGACACAGGCATAGATGCAATATAAGAAAGTTTTACTTCACTGAGAGGGTAGTAGATAAGTGAAATAGCCTACCAACAGAAGTGGTAGAGGTTAATATAGTGACAGAATTTAAGCATGCATGGGATAGGCATAAGAAAAGACAAACGACCAAGTAGGGTTTGAGGTTTTTACAGTAGGAAAATGGGCAGACTAGATGGGCCAAATAATTCTTTGTGTATGTGTGTGTGTGTGTGTGTGTGTGTGTGTGTGTCTGTGTGTCTGTGTGTGCGTGTATGTCTGTTTGCTTGTGTGTATGTGTGTAGATGTGTGTGTGTGTGTGTCTGTGTGTGCATGTGTGTGTGTTTGTGTGTTTGCTTGTGTGCCTGTGTGTGTGTAGATGTGTGTGTTTGCTTGTGTGTATGTGTGTGTTTGTGTGTTTGCATGTGTGTGTGTGTTTGTGTCTGTGTGCGTGTGCATCTGTGTTTGTGTGTGTATATGTGTTTGTGTGTATGTGTGTGTGTTTGTATGTGTGTTTGTGTATATGAGTGTGTATGTTTAATTACAGCTAGATTTCATGTCCATGGAGGTCTAAGGGCTCATGAACTAAGAGTAGGTAAAACTTACATAAATGTGAGAAAAGGGTGAGATAAACGCTCCCGTCTGTATGTTACTCTTTGGAGCCTCTCTCCTAAATTGTGTTCATATGCTCTGTATGTTCTATAGAACTGAACTGGACAGTGTATCTCAGCTTTATCTTAATGTCTCCACACAGGACCCCAAACACTTCCCACTGCACTCTTCATTCCTATGAACACGTTCCACTGCACTCTTCATTCCTATGAACACTGTCCACTGCACTCTTCATTCCTATGAACACGTTCCACTGCACTCTTCATTCCTATGAACACTGTCCACTGCACTCTTCATTCCTATGAACACTGTCCACTGCACTCTTCATTCCTATGAACACTTCCCACTGCACTCTTCATTCCTATGAACACTGTCCACTGCACTTTTCATTCCTATGAACACTTTCCACTGCACTCTTCATTCCTATGAACACTTCCCACTGTACTCTTCATTCCTATGAACACTGTCCACTCCACTTTTCATTCCTATGAACACTTTCCACTGCACTCTTCATTCCTATGAACACTTTTGTTGGAGCATAGCAGAATCCTGAGGAGAAAAGTACTTAAAGGCAATATGGACCCTGTCTAGCAACATTGTGACTAATATGACCAGATCTGGATTTCCTATTAATCAGAATAGACAGTAAGAACACCAAGTTTTGAGCATCAGTGCCTCATCTATGTTGGCCACACCCACATTCAGATGAGTGGGTGTGGCCAGTGGGATCTCAGTTTTCCTGCACCTTTTTAAATGCCTACTATTTAACCACTGATGTGCTAGAGATGTCACCAGTGAATTTAACTCCTTAACGACACATGACGTACATGTACGTCACCAGTGGATGTCCCTAAAGGACAAAAGACATACATGTACGCCGTTCGGGGAAAAAGTTCCGTGGCCGTCGTTAAAGGGTTAAAAGCAATGTGCTGGAGATCTCGCTAACAACCAAATGATTAAAATCTTTTCTTTGTGTTTGTTATAAGCTAAAGGTATTTTCTCTAACATGCAAAGGAGAATGGGATTGGAGGTCAGGTTATGTGATGGGGGTGTGTGGACATGGGAACAGCGAAGAACATCCAGGGGTCGTATCCTAAGGTCAACTGAGATGTAATATCCAGCTCTGACTTTGGCCCAAATCCATCTCATTATATGCACTAACTTGCCTTCACTGCAAATAAATCTTTGTCACCAGTGCAGTTTTGGGCACCAGTTCTGAAAAAGGATATACTAGAACTAGTGAGGGTACAGCAAAGAGCAACAAAATTAATTAAGGGAATGGAGGACTTAACATATGAGGAACGACTAGATAAACTTGGTTTATTTACTCTAGAGAAAAGATGACTAAGAGGAGACCTTATCACATTGTACAAGTACATGAGAGGTCAATACAAGAATCTCTGCGGTGAGTTATTTATTCCAAGGCCTGATCAGATGACCAGGGACACCCCTTGATATTAGAGGAAAGGAGGTTTAGACTTCAGCAGAGGAAGGGGTTTTTTTACAGTAAGGTCTGTTAAATTATGGAATTCCTTAGCCAATGAGGTGGTTATGGCAGAAACAATGGATCATTTTAAGAGAAGATTAGATACATTTCTTTCCAAAGGGAACATTCAGGTTTATAGTGTGCATTAGTAGGCAGATCAGGAAGGTCTGATATTTGGTAATAGGAAAACTATATAATTCTCATTTCTCTGGGTTATGAGGCAACATTACGACACTTCATCAAATTAATTTTCAGTGTAATTCTTATACAATAATGCTTTTTGTTCATCATGGCAAAGTTCTGTTATCACAAAAACATGTTAGTGCTTAGGCTCCACCTAATAACACAGGAACTGGAGAAGTGATATCACTGGAGAAGTCACCTCCACCTTACCACCTTTTTATCATGCCTTAGTGTATAACCCCCCTTAGTGTCCCACCAGCCAGTGGAGTAAACCAGAGATTGATCAGATATCTGAGAGGCAAGTATAGCCACATTCTATATCACTACCTCTCCTACATGACTACTTCATCTTTGGTGAGGTGAAATCCCAGTATACTGACTGTCTGTTTTGTTTTTTCTCCAGAGCGCTCCTGATCCAACCCCCTCTTTGTCTTATGCTCTCTCTCTCTCTATATATATATAAATTTTAAGTCCCTTCTTTTCTCTCTGTTCCCCATTGCACCATCCATACACAATTAGTTCTGAATTAATTGGGATGGGAGCATATTTTTTTGGGGGGTGCTGCTAATCAATATGCAAAATGAAACATGAATGTTTCTCTTATCTTTACTCCTCTCCATTACTAAATCTCCAGGCAGCCTGAAAAAATCTCCATTGTGGTTCAGAACCCCTAAATCAGGTCTGGTAGACAGTGGGACCCTCATGAAGTGTACAACAGATTGAGAAGGATTGCTGCTCACCTTCCAGTCCCACCCACAGTCCTACATACAGCAGTCTGCCTTTGGAATTTTTACTGGTCTTACAGTAGACAGATATATATCCATGGTTGTAGGTCTCAGGAAGAAATAGTCAGGGGCAGATTGGGCTTTTGGGGAATCGAGGATCCTCAGGTGGGCTGGTCGGTCATGGGCCAGATGAGGAGATCAGATGATTGCACCGGATGTATATTAGAAGATGGTATATTGGAAGATGGTAACCCATCGAAACTGAAATCCATCCTACCCCCCCAAAGGCTAACTGAGCTCTGCCTGAGATTTCTGTCCTGCGGTAGTGCACGAGCAGGCAGAACTATTCGATCCTAAATACCCAACAGTTTAAAATTGCATTAATTTCACCCAGCTGCAAAATCTTTGAATTATGCATTGTATGCATTGCTAGAGTGGCATACATGATCATCTGTTAATCCATTAACTCATTGCATGCTATATTATGTATTATGCTATTATTATTATTATCAGTTTTTAACAGTGGAGTGAAGGTTATAGTTAGTATGGAGAGCTGGAGTGATCATACTGCTCAGGTAGTATGGAATAGTCAGTGAGTTGTTAGCAGTGGAGGTTATAGTTAGTATGGAGATCTGGAGTGATCATACTGCTCAGGTAGTGTGGAATAGTCAGTGAGTTGTTAGCAGTGGAGGTTATAGTTAGTATGGAGATCTGGAGTGATCATACCGCTCAGGTAGTGTGGAATAGTCAGTGAGTTGTTAGTAGTGGAGGTTATAGTTAGTATAGAGATCTGGAGTGATCATACTGCTCAGGTAGTGTGGAATAGTCAGTGAGTTTTTAGTAGTGGAGGTTATAGTTAGTATGGAGATCTGGAGTGATTATACTGCTCAGGTAGTGTGGAATAGTCAGTGAGTTGTTAGTAGTGGAGGTTATAGTTAGTATGGAGATCTGGAGTGATCATACTGCTCAGGTAGTGTGGAATAGTCAGTGAGTTGTTAGTAGCGGAGGTTATAGTTAGTATGGAGATCTGGAGTGATCATACTGCTCAGGTAGTGTGGAATAGTCAGTGAGTTGTTAGCAGTGGAGGTTATAGTTAGTATGGAGATCTGGAGTGAGGATACTGCTCAGGTAGTGTGGAATAGTCAGTGAGTTGTTAGTAGTGGAGGTTATAGTTAGTGTAGAGATCTGGAGTGATCATACTGTTCAGGTAGTGTGGAATAGTCAGTGAGTTGTTAGCAGTGGAATGGAGGTTATAGTTAGTATGGAGATCTGGCGGTGATCATACTGCTCAGGTAGTGTGGAATAGTCAGTGAGTTGTTAGCAGTGGAGGTTATAATTAGTATGGAGATCTGGAGTGATCATACTGCTCAGGTAGTGTGGAATAGTTAGTGAGTTGTTAGCAGTGGAGGTTATAATTAGTATGGAGATCTGGAGTGATCATACTGCTCAGGTAATGTGGAATAGTTAGTGAGTTGTTAGCAGTGGAGGTTATAATTAGTATGGAGATCTGGAGTGATCATACTGCTCAGGTAGTGTGGAATAGTCAGTGAGTTGTTAGTAGTGGAGGTTATAGTTAGTACGGAGAGCTGGAATGATCATACTGCTCAGGTAGTATGGAATAGTCAGTGAGTTGTTAGCAGTGGAGGGGAGGTTATAGTTAGTATGGAGATCTGGAGTGATCATACTGCTCAGGTAGTGTGGAATAGTCAGTGAGTTGTTAGCAGTTGAGTGGAGGTTGAACTTGAACTATGACTCTGACAGTACTGAAATAACACTCTCCATGGCCCAAACACTATGAAGATTAATTGGAGCTGCTTTTTTGTAAAACATTACTATTCCTTTAAACATATGGCAATGATGTCATACTGTGTAATTTGTCCTCCAATGTAGTGTAGTTACATTGGAGGACAAAATGGCATAATGTGTTTCAAGTTTACCAGTATGAGTTTGTAGCACAGAAGCATATACTATGTTCCTGTAATTTGTAACAAAATTAAGTTTGGCTACTCTGTAAATCCTGCACTAGTACTATGACCAGAATATAAACATGCTTCCTTGGACCTTACTAAACTCTTGGATATGGTAGTGACATCTCCAAACCATTACATCCAAGGTTTATAGAAAATATGGTTTTGCTGCTTGTCCTGATGCAAGATGGTGCTCTCTGCTAGGAGACACTTCAATCAAAAGTCATTAAAGCACATGCATGCATGTTTATGACAGTTTGGAGCAAAGGCCAAAAGTGGGCCTATTCTTGGACAAACCGTTGACACCATATTGAACAAATAAAACATTTACATTGATTTAAATGGGGCTCTTAGGCCCTTTGTTACTATAGAGAGCCCCACTGCATTGTTAGGGGCAGGCTGAGACTGGGATGTCCTCATCTTACTCACAAAGGTGTTAACCGTTTGAATGCCAGAGGGGTATGCAACGCTTCGCAAGGCAATGCATTGGATTCCCATCTGACACTGAACGGGTTAATAATTGTTTATAGAATTGATAAGGTTTATCTACCAGTAGTCCTCAATGAGTTAATTTGGTTTTCTTTTATCTGTGAACTACGTACACGGAACCTCTGAACAAAATGCAATAATAAACCGCATGTAATATTCCTTTAGAGATACGTGAAGATGATTATGGAATTCTATCACCTCTTTCATGTTTTGACTCGGTGAGAAGATTGCGCCTGGTCTATTTTTTGCTGTTTCCGCATCATCCACGGCAGATCAGATAAATTGTGAGTCTGCAGATCAGTTTTTCTGTGAAATCACAGGATTCATTTGTGTGTGTGTCAGAATATAAATATAGTAGAATAAAAATGGTTTCCTATCTATTTATAATTCAATCAATCGAGGTTCATGAATTTCACTCTTAAATGTGACATAAAACGAAAGAATGTGAACATAATAATTCAGTGAAGAAGGAACAAACGCGCACTGCGGGGACATTCTTTGCCTCAACATTAAGACAGTTGCCCTTGTGTTTTGTGTAAAATGTAAGCAACCATGATGCACTAAGAGGTGATAAAGGGGTAGTTTAGACATATGGCGGCAAAACGATGTTGTTGGCATATTGACAGCATGCACTGTGGTGTTTTTGCCATCATATCCCTGTAAATCCTCCACCAATCCCCCCAACATCACCATGAATCTGCCATGCCTTCAAAACATTTAAAGAGATAGTAATACTTCATTTTATCTTTATTTTATTTTGTAGGCATTAAAAAAAACATGAAGAACGATATAAGTCTTATCTCTCAAACCTTTATGGTTTGAGAGATATTCACAAGCAAAGTTTCCCCTCCCGCCCCTTTTACCTAGTGTAAGCCATCTCTTCTCAGATGTGGAATCCAGTCCATAGACCAGACAGATAACAGCAGGGGACAATCTTCTTCCTATGAGAACAATGAAAGCCCTGCCCCCCTTGACAAGTTTTTCAGGTTTTTCCCTTATCTTAATTGAAGATTGTCCCTTTCTGCAGTCTACCTGGGCACCTCCCTTCTGATCTGGCTGAACAGTGTAACATCAGTAAAAGGGGCGGGAGGGGGATATTTTATCATTGAATTACTCTTGTAGTACAACTCTGACAGAACTGAAATAACACTCTCCAAAGTCCATATACTATGATGATTAATTAGAGCTGCTTTTATTATGAAACATTACTTTCCCTTTAAGGTGATGTGGGTCTCCATCACCAAGGCAATGTGCTCACCATGTCTCTCCAGACACACATCTGTACAGCATCACCCTTTAGTGCATCACCCCCCCCCCCCCGTAGTTTCCAGACATGCACTCTATTACATTATTTGAGAAAGGGGAGTCTCAGACTAAAGTGTTTCATATAATGTGATAGCAATAGTCCCACCATTATGATGCATTTTGAACTCTGATAACTTTTAACTGACTCTTTCAGGAGTGAGAGCACCCTTGTTTTGCTCAGCAGGAAATGTCTCTAAAATAGGTTGAGGTTTTTTCCCCACAATAAATAATATAACTATAATTTTTGACTAAGTAGATCACAGAGGAGCACTATAGCTTCAAATGAAATGGGATTAAAGGGATAGTAATACTTAATACTTAATTACTAATCCCTATAGTAAAGTCCTATTAAAAATAAATGTATTGCCCCCAGTGTCATCTCTCAAACCTTTGTGGTTTGAGAGATAATCACTCCTAAAGTTGCCCTCTCCATCCCCCTTCCCCGTAGTCAGCGTTGTAGCTGACTGAAGGGAAATACAGTCATAGATCATCAGGCGGCTCTGCAGCAGAGCAGTGATCGTGTTAATAAAAAATAAAAAAAATCACTAAAACGGTCTTCTACATGTGCTTGCAAACCAAGTACAAACCAAGTACAAACCAAGCACACGTAGAAAACCATTTCAGTGAAAGATTTCTTTTTTATTAACGCAATTGCGGCTGTGCTGCAGAGCCGCCTGAAAGTCATACGACTGGATTCCCTTCAGTCAGCTACAACTCTGACTACGGGGAAGGGGGAGGGAGAGGGCAACTTTAGGAGCAATTATCTCTCAAACCATAAAGGCTTGAGAAATGACATGGGGGTAATACATTTATTTTTAATCGGACTTTAATATAGGGATTAGTAATACTAAAGTATTACTATCCCTTTAAATGCATTTAAATTTCTGGTGCTCCAAACTAGTATATGTACAATATATTTATTTGATTCTTAATATTTAGAATGTAATCATTAGTTTGCTTATGTAATATATGTGTTAAAATCAGGGAAATAGTTTGTTAACATTACTTTGCACAGCTTGTAATGAGTGACACAAAGACAGTACATTATTGACATCAGCACCTACCCACATTAAATTCTCTTTTCAGCAGTCTCCTTACTGAGGCACAAATCATGAGTGGACACTTTTACATATTAACCCCTTGAAGTCCAGAAGGTTATATAAGGCGTATTTCCAGCATTTGGTTACTTTCTCATTAGGCTAAGTAAGTACGCTCCTAGAGGCAGCTAATTCTGGGAGGAGCCTGATATATTCAGGCCACACCCACTGTGCAGGGTTGTGAGTGCGGGCAGTAGAATTCCTGTGGCCCTTCATCAGACTCTAATCCTAATTTCCAGTAGTTGCTGTATTTACTAGTGTTTATATTGCTGCATCGTACAGTCTATATCAGTAGTTCTCAACCAGGGTGCCTTGCACTTTGCTGAGTCAAACACATGCTCCTGGTTTTCTGAATAGAATCTGACACCAATGTGAGTTTTAACCCATTCAGCGCCAGAGGGGCACACAACGCATTGCAAAGCATTGCGTTGAGTACCCCTCTGGCACTAAAAGGGTTAAATGTATATTCATCGAAATGATTACACACAAAATGTTTATTTTCCCATTATGATTACAAGACCAATAAAAACAAAATATGCATGTACTAGTTGAAGACCCCGTTACACGGGTCACAGTGCCACTGCCAGCCGGTCGCGGGGCAGTCATGCGCAGTAGAGACTGCCCACTCCGTGACTGATACAGTGCCAGACGGTCGCCGTGCAGTCATGCTCAGTAGAGACTGCTACAACATGGGGGATAGTAAAAATGAAGTATTACTATCCCTTTAATAACTTTAAATGATTATGACTGTGCTGAAAGCTAGGTAAGGCTACCACCTAGTGTCAAAATAAAGGAATTGCAGAGCTCTTTCCAATGGGATAAAGATTTTACATCAGTGGTCTCATCTGCATTTATAGACGGCCAAGGCAGTACAGGTTTTTGCAGGTCCCTGATTTTGCAAAGGTGTCAGTCATCATTATTTTGACTGAGCTGTCACGGACCTTTATGAATGCAGATTATGACTCATGTTTTCAGTGAATACTTTCCTGAGGGTTTGTATGTAATTAGAAGCCTCCACCCAGACTATCCTATATAATAATTCGCTAAGTTGTGTGTAACGCCCGACATGCGCAGTAGACACTGCTGTGCGTGCGGCAGTCATGCGCAGTACAGACTGGCCGCGCCGCGGCTGATACAGAGCTGGGCGCTCCGAAGGAGCGTGACTGCCCCGCGACCGGACCGCCAGAGGCACTGTGGCCCGTGTAACGGGCTGTTCAACTAGTACAAAATATTATCCTTGTGTCCACTTTTACAGCACTGACAATATTAGCACTATAGAAGATTATGTGGTTCAACACACCTATTTCTTTTAAAGATCACTAACTTCTAAAATTAACTGGTATTTCTATAAACCAAAATCCCCTATACTTCCTGCACCATCTGTATAATTCTGTTTTCTGGTCATAAAGGGATAGTTAATACATAAATATTACTAATCCATCTATTAAAGTCCTTTTAAAAATAAATGTATTGCCCCCAGTGTCATCTCTCAGACCTTTATGGTTTGAGAGATAATCACTCCTAAAGTTGCCCTCTCCCTCCCCTTTCCCCGTAGTCAGCATTCTAGCTGACTGCAGGAACAGAGTTGTATGATTTTCAGGTGGTTCTCCAGCACAGCCGCTATCGGGTTAAAAAAAAAAGAATCGTTCACTGAAATAGTCTTCTACGTGTGCTTGGTTTGTGCTTGGTTTGCAAGCACACATAGAAGACTGTTTGAGTGAAAGATTTTTTTTTATTAACGCGATCGCGGCTCTGCTGCAGAGCCGCCTGATGATCTATGACCGGATTTCCCTTCAGTCAGCTACAACGCTGACTCCGGGGAAGGGGAGGAGAGGGCAACTTTAGGAGCGATTATCTCTCAACCATAAAGGTTTGAGAGATGACACTGGGGGGCAATACGTTTATTTTTAAAAGGACTTTACTATAGGGTTTACTAATACTTAAGTATTACTGTCCCTTTAAAATCGAATCGTATATATGCCCAGAGGAAACAGCTGTTCCTACCTTTCCAAGTATCTCACTGATTGGCAACATTATTGTTCTCAATCAAACCATCCAAAGGAATGGAAAGAAGTAATATAAAAGTGCCGGGAGCTTTCTCAGAAACAAAGTCTATTTAAATGACTTTTCCTGTTGAATAAAACTAGTGTAATCACACTGCCGAGAGATTTTTTTTCATTAACCCTTTGAGCGCCAGAGGGGTAGGTAAGAAATGTGTTCCCGGTGTTTGGGATGGGAGGAGCAGTCTGGACTGGGGAGTGTAAAAGGAGAATGAAGATTTACCGACAATATGACAACATCGTTTTGATTGAGAAAGGCAGCTGTGATCCAAGTTCCTGATCTGGCTGTTACCTGTGTGTTAGGGGAGTCTGGACGTGAATGAAGGAAGCAAAGGAGATTTTCCACAAATGCCCCCAAAAGTTTGCATGACTGAGAAGAGACACATGCAGCTTTGATCCAAGTTCCTTTCTGATAGTTTTGGTAGGGGTCAGGGGAGTATTTGGATGCATGAAGGGAGCAAAGGAGATTTACCCTAAATTTTGTGTTACTGACTGTGGAGACACAGGCAGCTGTGATCCAAGTTGCCTCCTGATCTGTCTTTCATTTCTGTGCTAGGGAGTCTGGGGGTGTGTGAATGGAACAAAGTATATTTACCAAAATACCTCAAACATTTCTGCTGGCTGTTGCACTAGGAGTGTGTGTTTTTCTCACTGCTGATAGGGACACTTAAAAAAAAATATCAAAAATAAATAAAAATAGTTTGACTTATAAATGACAGAGACAGTGGACCCTGACATGAGCTGTGACTGAGCGAGAAAGATACTAGAAGAGATAGTAGAAGAGAGTATTTTGGCAACACATAACATGCCAATCAGGTGTGTTATGTACTTCACTGTTTAATAGTGTCCGCCAAACATACTAGGGGAAGGGTTAGGGTGAATAGATTGGAGCAGTGCAGGGACATGGTAGTAATGTGGTAGTTCCAAAACCTATTGCAGCCATGGTTGCTGCAGCATGTGCAATACATGATGATCCTTCTCATCATCAATAGACTGTTTTCCAAAGTCACCACCACCACTAGTAATATTAATTAACCATGTAAGAACACTGAAGATGAGTGGCATTCTAGTTTTTGATAGTATATTGGAGGAAAGTGTAACAGTTCAACCTGCTGTAGTGCCTGACAGTGAGACTAACAAGTACAACACCTGTCCTGAAAGTTCTAACGAACATCGTGAAAAATCTCTCTAAAGGGAAAAGTAAAAAGACATTGTCTGAGATTTCAAAAAGCCTAGAGGGATATAAAAGTAATAGGAAAGAAGCACATGTGATGCTGAGGATGACCTAATTACTGATGATGTTGATCTAGAATATATTCCTCCAGGATTGCCCTCTTCTTCAGGTGCAGAAGAAGCTGAGAGTGAGAGAGATGATGAAATGGCCAGAAAGTTAGCTGATAGACAAAGGCTCTTCTTTTCCACCACTTAAAAGAACTGTGCCTGTTTTATAAACTGTTTAAGAAATAAATTGGAAAATCTGACTCTGGACAAGTAAAGATGTCAAAAAATACATCCAGTCAGTCATCATCAACATCATCACCGCTTTCAAGTCCAGCCTCCACCCAGCCACACATACTAGTGTTGAGTAACCACCAGCAACACATGTCATCAACATCTGATCCAACCCTAGCTTTGATGATTGCTTCTGCTGCTGTTGGAAGTGCAGCACTACTGACACCTCTGCTACAGCATTATCTAGCCCCTGTAGTTGTAGCCTCTCAGGAACCCTCAGTCTATGAAGTCTACAGTATGGAGATACTTCATAGAACAGATATAAGACTTAAGCGCTGATCAAACCTTTACATCTGCCGACCTTCCTTCTTTTCGCTTTTCTTGCTACCGGAAGTGCTTTTATTGTTCACCACAGTACACCTGGGAATGTTAAAGCTGACACTCTACCTTATTCTTTTATAGAAACCAAGGTTTTAAAGAACAGATGTCATGTTATATACCTCTCTGGCATATCATAAACCACAGTTATTTTTTACAACGATGGCTGTGCACAGAATTGTACAAGTAGGTGTTTAGCGTGGTGGATAATAGGCCGGAAACCTCTTATGGAAAGAAAATTCACCTGATAATAGATATGTGGGCAAGTGGGCCAGAGTACAGACTATATGACTGTCACTGCTCACTGGGTTACCCTCCCTCCAGTGAGCAACAATAGCATGCAGCATCAGACCACAGACACAGCCAGTAACCGTGCCTCTGCTTCTGGGGTATTATTAATGGAGAGCAACAAGGTAGTCCATACCATCAGCATGACAATTTTGTGTCTGCAGAGTTTAGAGAGACAATCCCACAAAGCCATAGATGTATTAAATAAAACAGAGCTGGTGATAGAGGAATGTCTTGTACTTGGACCTTGATCCTTAAAGGGGAACTATCACCTCTATACAAGTTTGGCTCATAATTAACTTCCATATAGTGATAAGCTTGAATAGTTGTTTTGATTTCTTATAAAATCTTTTTTCTAGCTAAATTTAAAGTTTTAAAAATGATCTGGGTCCTTACTTCCAGACAGACTGCGGGTACAACTCTGCCCCGCAGCCTGTCAATCTTCCTCTTCTCCTCTCCCCATGTAGCGTCTCAATCCAACCTCCTCCGATGATGGAGGATTTCTCCATGGAAGCTGGAGTCCTCTCTCCAGCCATGAGGTTGCTCCAGCTTACATGGAGAAATCCTCTTGCATAGGAGGAGGTTTGATCAAAATGCTACGTGAGAGGGGAGCAGAGGAAGATTGACAGGCTGTGTGCAGAGTTGTACCTGCAGTCTGCTGGGAAGTAAGGACCTGGATCATTTTTAAAACGTGAAATTTAGCCAGAACAATAATTTTATAAATTAAAACAACTATTCAAGTTTCTTGCTATATGAAGTTAATTATGAGCCAAACTTATATAAGGGTGATAGTTCCCTTTAAAAATCTGGTTACGTGTCTGCCGAAAGCTGCTCCAAAATAATAGCTGCCTAGAAAATAGGTGATATGGTGCATGTACCCTGGTTTCCATGTCCTAAATTTATCTGTGACAAGATTCCTTTCAGAATCAAAAGTTCTCAGAGATGCTGAACTCTGTAAAATCTATGTCGTTTTAGTCACCCCCTACAGTGCTCACAATGCATTTTATATCATATAATAGCATAACAACCATCCATCAGTAGATGAATTTAGAGGTCCCTACCAGGTGGAATTCCACACTGTACATGCGAGAGCGTTTATGAGAGCAGAATAAAACAGGAAGGCCTTGTAGGGAGCATCTTTGTCATCTGAGCAATAGCAACTAATGGGTAACCTACATGAGCTGCTGAAACATTTGAGGACAAACAAATGGATAGACACAGCGCACAAAAAAAACAGGTACACACTACGTGGGATAGAAGAGATTAATCTAATGACAAAGATGTATATACAATGAACAGGCGGTGATATACCCCACTGTATGTGTGTGTAGAGTTTAAATAAAAGGCTGTCCCTATAACTTATTGTCAATAGTGGGCGATAAGTGCTCTCATCTTCTGCTGCTTGTCTAAAGTCTTTCCATGTAAAAGAGGAGTCATAGTAACATACATAGTAACATAGTAGATAAGGCTGAAAAAAAGACATGCGTCCATCAAGTCCAGCCCATGCCAAAAACAACCCCTGTTGATCCAGAGGAAGACAAAAAAAGCCCTCTGGAGCATTTCCAATCTAGTCCCAAGTGTGTGTGTGTGGGGGGGAATTATTCCTTCCCGACTCCAATTGGTAGACAAATAGTTCCCCGGATCAATATCCTATCTGCTTTGAAGCCATCTGTCCGCTCAGGGTTCACCATAATCAAAGAAAGGGAGGGGTAGACATCGCAGGAAAATATCCTCTAAGTGTAGTAAGTTATGACATCAAAAATGTATAGAAAAAAATAATAAAAAATATATACTTGTTTATTAGTGAAACACAAGATACAGCTGTATAATTAATTTGAAAATTCAATAAATCTCAGGTATAAGTATGAGAGTGTACATGTATACAGATGTATAGAAGAAGCTGAAGGCTGAAGCTAAAATCTTCTAGCACATAAATGAATCCATGTGTATGTACACAAAATATTAATGTGCTTCGTGGATGTATGACAATATAAACACCAGCAAAAATGCTAAAATGGTCATATATAGAACAAGTATCTGATGAGCACACTGTAGGGGATGCACCAATAACAAGAACACTAACGAGATATGATGGCAGTAGGTAGGAGAGTACATGATATCTGGACAATAAATAATACAGTTGAGACCCAGAGCATATGTACATGTACACCCTCATACTTATACCTGAGATTTCTTGAATTTTTGAATTTATTATAAAGTTTCATCTTGTGTTTCACTAATAAACAAGTATATATTTCTTACTATTTTTTTCTATACATTTTTGATGTCATAACTTACTACACTTAGAGGAAACATAAGTAATAAAACATATAAGTAATGCAGGGAAATCTGAGGAACATGGATGACAAATCTTACAATAATGACAGGACAGATACAGTTAGGGAAAAATGATTTGATACCCTGTTGATTTTGTAGGTTTGCCCATTGACAAAGAAATTATCAGTCTATAATTTTAATGGTGGGTTTATTTTTAATAGTGAGAGACATAATAACAACAACAAAATCCTCAAAACGCATTTCAAAACAGTTATAAATTGATTTGCATTTTACTGAGTGAAATAAGTATTTGACCCCTTTGCATAACATGACTTAGTACTTGGTGGCAAAGCCCTTGCTGGCAATCACAGAGGTCAGATGTTTCTTGTAGTTGGCCAGGTTTGCACACATCTCAGGAGGGATTTTATCCCACTCCTCTTTGTAGATCCTCTCCAAGTCATTAAGGTTTCGAGGCTGATGTTTGGCAACTCGAACCTTCAGCTCCCTCCACAGATTTTCTATGAGATTAAGGTCTGGAGGCTGGCTAGGCCACTCAAGGACCTTGATGTGCTTCTTCTTGAGCCACTCCTTTGTTGCCTTGGCCGTGTGTTTTGGGTCATTGACATGCTGGAATACCCATCCACAACCCATTTTCAATGCCCTGGCTGAGGGAAGGAGGTTCTCACCCAAAATTTGCAGTACATGCCCCATCCATTGTCCCTTTGATTCGGTGAAGTTGTCCTGTCCCCTTAGCAGAAAAACACCCCCAAAGCATAATGTTTCCACAGCCATGTTTGATGATGGGGATGGTGTTCTTGGGGTCATAGGGAGCATTCCTTCTCCTCCAAACACAGCGAGTTGAGTTGATGCCAAAGAGCTCGATTTTGGCCTCATCTGACCACAACGCTTTTGCCCAGTTCTCCTCTGAATCATTCAGATGTTCATTGGCAAACTTCAGACAGGCCTGTACATGTGCTTTCTTGAGCAGGGGGGACCTTGCAGGCGCTGCAGGATTTCAGTCCTTCACGGCGTAGTGTGTTACCAATTATTTTCTCGTTGACTATGGTCCCAGCTGCCTTGAGATCATTGACAAGATCCTCCCATGTAGTTCTGGGCTGATTCCTCACCGTTCTCATGATCATTGAAACTCCATGAGGTGATATCTTCCATGGAGCCCCAGACCGAGGGAGATTGACAGTTATTTGTGTTTCTTCCATTTGTGAATAATCGCACCAACTGTTGTCACCTTCTCACCAAGCTGCTTGACGATGGTCTTGTAGCCCATTCATGCCTTGTGTAGGTATACAATCTTGTCCCTGACATCCTTGGACAGCTCTTTGGTGTTGGCCATGGTGGAGAGTTTGGAATCTGATTGATTGCTTCTGTGGACAGGTGTCTTTTATACAGGTAACAATCTGAGATTAGAAGCGCTCCCTTTAAGAGCCTGCTCCTAATCTCAGCATGTTACCTGTATAAAGACACCTGGGAGCCAGAAATCTTGCTAATTGATAGGGGGTCAAATACTTATTTCACTCAGTAAAATGAAAATCAATTTATAACTTTTTTGAAATGCTTTTTTCAGGATTTTTTGTTGTTATTCTGTCTCTCACTGTTCAAATAACCTACCATTAAAATTATAGACTGATCATTTCTTTGACAGTGGGCAAATGTACAAAATCAGCAGGGGATCAAATATTTTTTTCCCTCACTGTATGCACAATCTAATGAAGGACATATTAGTATGCATTGAGCAGAATCTTCGAATAGTGTCCACTAAAAGAAATGACTACATTCTTGCTACTTCGCTGGATCGCGGTTTAACATAATAGGGGAGATTAACTAAGTGGTGATACAGAGGTGATAAGTGGAGTTGAGTTCTCCAGTTTATCACTTCTCCAATTCCGATGTTATTCTATAGAACCAATGCACTAAGATCTCCAAAGCTGAAGAAATCTTAGTGCATTGGCTCAAAAGAATAACACAGGAACTGGAGAAGTGATATCACTGGGTAAGTCATCTACACTTTATCAACTCTTTATCATGCTTAGTTAATATCCCCCAAATTTCTGAATTCCTGACATATGAGTATGACGAGTCTGTATTGCTTTCTAAATAAAAACACATAAAACTTTTACTCTTGATAGTGTAATTTTACAATGTATAAAACAAGCGAAACATTTGGGATAAATTAAAATAATGAAGTGGAAGTATCTCCTAGTCAATCATCTAAAATGTAGTTTAATTTGTTGTGTGTGTGTGTTTGTGTGTGTGTGTGTGATTACTGAAGTGTACACTTGGTATGCTGTCTGTGTACTCTGAATACATTATTACTCTTGATAATGTAATTTTAGAATGACATTAAATATTATAAATTATATATTAATAACTACACACAGTGATGTCAATAAATTCTAATCAACATCACTCTACATAAAATTAATTAAAAAATGAAAGGTTGAATTTAAGTGTCAGATGTGGATAGTGGTGAATTTATGATAATGATGATAATGAACAGGAAGGAAGGCTAAGCAATTTATATCCAGGGCCATGTTTTATTCCAATATAGCAAAGCTTTATTAGTTGTTAATCATTCATCTGTGTTCATAGCACTGGTCCAACAGAGGAAGAGACCTAAGGGATCTTAAAAGCTTGCATCCTAAATCTGCTTATGTTAGCCAGTAAAGGTATCAACTGGATTATATTTGTCTCCTTTAGCACTCTCCATCACTCTCCATCAGCATTCAAATGGTAGTGCATATGTCTGTAGACGTTCATGGTGGATTAGTACCTTATAATACAAGTCTGGAGTATGATTTTAAAGTTGGAGGGTAAAATAAATAAATTAGTATGTTCATTTTGACATGAATGTCCCATGTATGAGGGGGATGAAACAAGCAAGAAAACAGGTGAAATGAAAAAACCTACTCGAGTTGCTTTTAAATATAATTCCATTTGAAATTCATCTTTATTTCTCCTCCATCATTCCCTTTCTTTCACCTATTTTCAAGCATGTCTTTAGGTGGCTGAACACTGCGCTATCCACCTCTCCTCTCTCTAATTCTCTTGTCTGATCTCTCAGATACTTAGAAATAGGGCACTTTGAAAAGGGGTGCCTGCTAAAGCAAAACCCAGGTAAAGCAACCCCAGTTATTGCTTCCCTGACTGAAGCTAAATTTAAAGGGATAGTAATGTTTCATAATAAAAGCAGCTCTAATTAATCATCACAGTATTTGGACTTTGGAGAGTGTTATTTCAATTCTGTCAGAGTTGTAGTACAAGAGTAATTCAATTATAAAGTGTCCCCCTCCCGCCCCTTTTACTGATGTAACGCTGCTCAGCCAGATCAGAAGGGAGGTGCCCAGGTAGACTGCAGAGAGGGACAATCTTCAATTAAGATTAGGAAAAAGCTGAAAAACTTGTCAAGGGGGGCAGGGCTTTCATTGTTCTCATAGGAAGAAGATTGTCCCCTGCTGTTATCTCTCTGGTCTATGGACTTGATTCCACATCTGAGAAGAGATGTCTTACACTAGGTAAAAGGGGAGGGAGGGGAAACTTTACTTGTGAATATCTCTCAAACCATAAAGGTTTGAGAGATAAGACATATCGTTCTTCATGTTCTGTTAATGCCTACAAAATAAAATAAAGGTAAAATGAAGTATTACTATCCCTTTAAGAAGCTTCGGTTTACTTCCAGTTACACTGACTTGGTGACATTACATAAATTATTTTGCACTGGGAATGTCCTGAATTCAATGAGATGTGACAACATAAAACATCTCATATTACAAAGATACCAACAACACTACATATGTTTACATGCATACATATTGCCATGTTCTGTTTGTTTTTTCGATCTTTTCTGTTGATCCTTGTCTGGCTTTTTAGGCTTCACCTTGTGTCTTTATCAAGCTCCAGTTTGTCACGGTCCCAGCAAGGAAACACAGGACAAGTACTTCAAGGTAACACCAACTTTATTAAGCAGCAACAATACAGAGATATCACAAAACAGTATATAAATATAAAAGACTAAAGAGAAGAGCACAACGGAGCAAGTGACAACTACCAGGAATAGAAGACTGCTACCGTGTGATTCTCAGATAACTGTATCCCAGCAATGGAATTAGGAGAGTCTGCAATACCACAGGTCCGCACCTGGGAGAAGCCAGACAGAGATGAGGGTAACCAAAGTCACAGGTCCGCACCTGAGAGAGCCGGCAACTGGGAAGGCCCCAGGAAGGAGTCTACCAGAGCCACAAGCCTGCACCAGGTTGGATATCTAACTGAACGGAAGGCCACACTCAAGGTAGTTAGAGCAACAGGTCAGCACTAGACTGGGTGGTCAGACAAGCCAGGGGTCATGCACGGACCGGGCAGTCAGCCAGAGCTACAGGTTTGCACCAGATATGATGTCCACTGAAGCATTGGTATGTTGGATACGCAGTGGACAGAGCTCCAGGTCAACACCAGAATGGATACTCAGACATGCCAGAAGTCACACACGGAGCGGGTAGTCAACCAGAGCCAAGAGACATACAAGGAAAGGGTAGTCTACGAGAGCCACAGGTCTGCACCAGAATGGATGTTCAACAAGCCAAGGGTCATACACGGAGCAGGTAATCAGACAGAGCCACAGGTCAGCACCAGGTCGGTTAGTCAGACAAGCCAGATCATACACAGAGCCCAAACTCAAGAACTTCACACAACACCAACGAAAGGGCGACTGAGCCCTGTGTCCAGGCAGTTCAAATAGTGAAACAGGAGGAAGAGGAGGTGCAGCCAACAGGTGGTTGTCTCTTTAAATGGAGCGCACGTCCATGCCTTTGGACGTGAGCCCAATTATGACGTCACCCGTCGCCAGAGTGCAAGCAGAAGAGGTGGCTAGAGCCGCAACATACAACACCGGTGGCTGCGCCTCCAACAAGGAAAGGATCCAGCCTCAATGGAGGCAAAGACTGGGACGGACAATGCAGCTGGGGCCGCTGGAGACAAATGCGGTCGGCTCGAGCAGCTGCCGCATGGGGGTACCTTGACACAGTTGCTCATTACTGGTGTGCAGTCCTAGCATTCTAGTGCTTGTCGAGTTGTTTCCTAGTCCAGTTCCTGAGTTCCAATTGCCCTTCCTCCAGTTTGATTCTGGGTACTGACCTTAACCTTGTATCCTGAATACACTTCAGCTTACAGTCATTGTACCTCACTTCCAGTACTGATTCTCCATTTACAACCCTGGCTCTCCTACATAACTACCCTTCTTTTTGCAATTTTGTACTCCCGTACTCTCCAGTTACCGACCCTGATTGACTGACTATCTGACTATCCTGTTCCTGTCTACTCCTGTGTTCACCTTTACACCGGAGAAGTCTGAGTTAGACTATTCGACACTCAAACAGGCTTGCTGCTGTCTCCTACTGTTTGACTCATTTGACCATCAGTCGGATTCCATCCCCAGTAGTAGAAGTTCGAATCATTTGACAATCAGTTGTTTGACTTCCTGTTCCAGCACTGCAGAATTTGACTAGTGGCTCAGATACTTGTTTTACTATATTTACCTACTTCAGTAGGTAGTTAATATTCCAATGCATTGGATACCCCTCTGGCACTCAAAGGATTAAAAAAAACATTAATTTCATTATGTCTTTAAACCCCTTTGAATGATAGGTCTGCAAGATGATCTACACTGAAGGTGTTAAAAGCCCAACTGAGATGAATAGGAAGCTTGGGATCCCAATAAACCATAAACCAATAATATATAATAGTTCGCTAATGTATGTTTGGAAACAGGATTTTAAATAGATGTGTGCGCTTAGTCCGTGAGCGGTATAGAAGAATAATAGTATGTGTTTGTTCGTGCAGCTGTATCTTGTGGGTATCACGATCCTCACCCCACTTCACCGAAGAACTGCAGAGAAAATGAGAAGTAGCGCAACAAACAAAGCATCTCTAAACGTAGTAGTCTTAATATGTATAGTACAATATAGTAATCCCCTGTACCCTAAAGGTGGTCTACTCACATATCCAAGAGGATTCCCCTGCCTCTCAGTTTGAAGGTCTGCACTGGATGGTTGGGGGTCACTCCAGGCAAATGACGCTCCTCTGATTGAAGGGTCCTCTTTATCGAATGTAGTTCTTATATGTTGGCCCACATGCATTAGGACATAGGATCCCCCATTAGAATTACTTTGGGGATATAAAAACCTAGATATAGTGAGTAAATAAGTGAAAAAAAGAGAGAAGCCCTGTGTGTCACTGAAACAGGAAGGAGCAGGGGTAAAATATTGGGCGTTTAAAGTTTATTATTTAAAAAAAAAAAAAAAATATATATATATATATATATATATATATATATATATATATATATATATGTACATAAAAGGAAACAAATAAATAAGGCACTCTAGAAGAAATACTTATAAGTAAAAATTAAGATTCAAAAAGCAACAAATAAAATTATACGGGTTCTGCAATAGGTTGAAAACATCAGAAAAGTAGCAGCACTTAACTGTTTGAATAATAGCTCAACGCGTTTCGTGATAGTCATTCACTTCATCAGTCCTATGGTCTGAATTCGGAGTGCTCCACTCCGTTATCAGCCGCGGCGCGGGCAGTCTGTAGTATGCATGACTGCACCACGGCCGTTACTGCCTGGCACTGTGGCCCTTGTACACAGGCTGATCAACTAGTCAGATATAATTGAACCTAAATTTGCTTTTTTGTTCGTGTATAGATGTGTTTAACAGAGTCATATTACAGCTGATTGCTGAGCAATATTTATCACTGCAATTATGATCTTTGAAAACAATTACAGTTTCATATCTGGTAATTACAATTTATTGCAGTTATTTTACATAGTTTTCCTGCTGGGTATATAATTCCTTCACTAACTGCGTTTAGCGTGATTAAAGAACAATAATTAGCTGTTACACTATTCCCTGGACACAATCTCCTGCTCATTTCGCACGACACGTTCCTGTAATGGGAAAAGTAACCTACGTGCCTCAGAGTTTAAATATTAGAGCCTGATTACACTACCTGCACACCCGAGGACAGCGTGAGGAGGTATCAGTGATAATCATTTAACTTGTAAGTTTCATATTGTCCCATCTTATTTCTTACAATATCTACTTAATGAAATTCAGTTGCATAACTCACGGTCACCTTTTTCCCTATTAGATCCAAGGATATCTGTGAGAAGGAGAATTTATTTGACTATACTATATATAATTTTGATTATTATGGCATATTGTAGAAGTGGTCTTTTATCTTGTCACAAACCTGTTTTTGGTAGTTCAACATGCTTATAGATATTCAAACAGGTGTTATACAGTCAGATGTATTTTATGTATAATATATTTTTTAATAAAGGAAACACAATGCTTTATAGAATAAACACTGCAATAAAAAGAGGCACAGTAAGCGACATGAATAAAGATATAGTCATAATAGGCAGAGAGGTCCAAACAATTAAGAGCTTACAATCTAGTTGAGAGATACAGACAAATAGAAAGGGAATATGTGGTGTTATTGGCAGCTGCTTAGGCAGAAAAGTAAAATACTAAGTAAGAAAAAACAATGAATTATGCTAGGCATTTTAAAGGGGAACTATATTGGAAAAAGTTGTTGTTAAATTCTACAGCATGCAAATTACCTATATAGGAGTTATTCAAAGAACAGCCTGGAGTATATATTACTGTGTCTAACAGAAGGACTTACCTAGGTAGGAATCCATCATGCAGCAGTCAGGTGTATCTATATAATCACTGTGTGTAACAGAAGCACTTACCTAGGTAGGAGTCCATCACACAGCAGTCAGGTGTATCTATATAATCACTGTGTGTAACAGAAGGACTTACCTAGGTAGGAATCCATCATGCAGCAGTCAGGTGTATCTATATAATCACTGTGTGTAACAGAAGGACTTACCTAGGTAGGAGTCCATCATACAGCAGTCATGTGTATCTATATAACTACCGTGTGTAACAGAAGCACTTACCTAGATAGGAGTCCATCACACAGCGGTCAGGTGTATCTGTATAATTACTGTGTGTAACAGAAGCACTTACCTAGGTAGGAGTCCATCACACAGCAGTCAGGTGTATCTATATAATTACTGTGTGTAACAGAAGCACTTACCTAGGTAGGAGTCCAACATACAGCAGTCAGGTGTATCTATATATTTACTGTGTGTAACAGAAGCACTTACCTAGGTAGGAGTCCATCACATAGCAGTCAGGTGTATCTATATAATTACTGTGTGTAACAGAAGCACTTACCTAGGTAGGAGACCATCATAGAGCAGTGATGTGTATCTATATAATTACTGTGTGTAACAGAAGCACTTACCTAGGTAGGAATCCATCATACAGCAGTCAGGTATATCTATATAATTACTGTGTCTAACAGAAGGACTTACCTAGGTAGGAATCCATCATGCAGCAGTCAGGTGTATCTATATAATCACTGTGTGTAACAGAAGCACTTACCTAGGTAGGAGTCCATCACACAGCAGTCAGGTGTATCTATATAATCACTGTGTGTAACAGAAGGACTTACCTAGGTAGGAATCCATCATGCAGCAGTCAGGTGTATCTATATAATCACTGTGTGTAACAGAAGGACTTACCTAGGTAGGAGTCCATCATACAGCAGTCATGTGTATCTATATAACTACCGTGTGTAACAGAAGCACTTACCTAGATAGGAGTCCATCACACAGCGGTCAGGTGTATCTGTATAATTACTGTGTGTAACAGAAGCACTTACCTAGGTAGGAGTCCATCACACAGCAGTCAGGTGTATCTATATAATTACTGTGTGTAACAGAAGCACTTACCTAGGTAGGAGTCCAACATACAGCAGTCAGGTGTATCTATATATTTACTGTGTGTAACAGAAGCACTTACCTAGGTAGGAGTCCATCACATAGCAGTCAGGTGTATCTATATAATTACTGTGTGTAACAGAAGCACTTACCTAGGTAGGAGACCATCATAGAGCAGTGATGTGTATCTATATAATTACTGTGTGTAACAGAAGCACTTACCTAGGTAGGAATCCATCATACAGCAGTCAGGTATATCTATATAATTACTGTGTGTAACAGAAGCACTTACCTAGGTAGGAATCCATCATACAGCAGTCAGGTATATCTATATAATTACTGTGTGTAACAGAAGCACTTACCTAGGTAGGAGTCCATCACACAGCAGTCAGGTATATCTATATAATTACTGTGTGTAACAGAAGCACTTACCTAGGTAGGAGTCCATCACACAGCAGTCAGGTGTATCTATATAATGACTGTGTGTAATAGAAGCACTTACCTAGGTAGGAGTCCATCACACAGCAGTCAGGTGTATCTATATAATTACTGTGTGTGACAGAAGCACTTACCTAGGTAGGAGTCCGTCATACAGCAGTCAGGTGTATCTATATAATTACTGTGTGTAACAGAAGGACTTACCTAGGTAGGAATCCATCATACAGAAGTCAGGTGTATCTATATAATTACTGTGTGTAACAGAAGCACTTACCTAGGTAGGAATCCATCATGCAGCAGTCAGGTGTATCTATATAATTACTGTGTATCAGAAGTACTTACCTAGGTAGGAGTCCATTATACAGCAGTCAGGTGTATCTATATAATTACTGTGTGCAACAGAAGGACTTACCTAGGTAGGAATCCATCATGCAGCAGTCAGGTGTATCTATATAATTACTGTGTGTAACAGTAATTATATAGATACACCTAGGTAACTACCTAGGTAACTACCTAGGTAACTGCTTCTGTTACACACAGAAATTATATAGATACACCTGACTGCTGTGTGATGGATTCCTACCTAGGTAAGTGCTTCTGTTACAGTAATTATATAGATTCACCTGACTGCTGTATGATGGACTCCTACCTAGGTAAGTGCTTCTGTTACACACAGTAATTAAATAGATACACCTGACTGCCGTATGATGGACTCCTACCTAGGTAAGTGATTCTGTTACACACAGTAATTATATAGATACACCTGACTGCTGTACGATGGACTCCTACCTAGGTAAGTGCTTCTGTTACACACAGTAATTATATAGATAGTGAGTTGTTAGCAGTAGAGTGGAAGTTATAGTTAGTATGGAGAGCTGGAGTAATCATACTACTCAGTGTGGAATAGTCAGTGAGTTGTCAGCACTGGAGCGGAGGTTATAGTTAGTATGGAGAGCTAGAGCGATCATACTGCTCAGGTAGTGTGGAATAGTCAGTGAGTTGTTAGCAGTGGAGCGGAGGTTAAAGTTAGTATGGAGATCTGGAGTGATCATACTACTCAGGTAATATGGAATAGTCAGTGAGTTGTTCGTAGTGGAGGTTATAGTTAGTATGGAGATCTGGAGTGATCATACTGCTCAGGTAGTGTGGAATAGTCAGTGAGTTGTTAGCAGTGGAGTGGAGGTTATAGTTAGTATGGAGAGCTGGAGTGAGTATGTATACCGCTCAGGTAGTCTGTTAGCTTTCTAGATAAGTGGTTAAGAGCTAGGCAAGAAAGGTAAAGGATACGTCAAGACTTGCATGTTAGCCACATTAGTTCTTTAGATATATCACAGTGTTGGACAATATAAAAACAAAATGCACTCAATGTACACAGTATGAGCACTTATAGGGAAAAAGTGTAGCCTCGCAACAGTCATTTATCTAATCTTGGGGTTAATAGTCAATGAATATATGATATTAAAAATAAAAATGGTGATGAAGTTCACCCACTCCATGTTCCTCTCACTGATTCAAAACAAAACACTGTCCACATGATGAACATGGTCAGAATACGTCACCCTTAGTTGTCCTAGTTTTGCAGCCGTACTGTAAGTTCCTCCATCTCATTCTCCAAGTATATCTGAAAAATAGTCACAGAACAACAGGGAAAAATCTAAAAGCGGTTTTATTTAAAGACTCCACTACTTAAAAGGTATTGCACTTAAAAGATAAAATGCTTAAACAGGCATATCAAATATTCCCCAAAGGAATCTTTTCTTAAGATATATCTGCGTGTCTGGACTTAATGATTCACCCCTTCAGCAGTATATCTCATCAAGCAGTCTACACGATAGAGCATTGTTCTTAAATGGTACCTCTCTACTTTGATTACCACTATTCTCTGTGTACGTCTCCTCTCAGGCTGCTGCAGCTTAGGAGTCCCTCTGTCTCTTCAGAGGTGTAGACTAGTGTGTTCTCGGTCTGACATGGTGACTGATTCCTGCACAGGGAGATCAGTGTAAAGATTTCTGTGGTTGAAGAGACAGAGGGACCCCTAAGCTGCAGCAGTCTGAGAGGAGACAGACACAGAGCGTAGTGGTAATTGGAGGAGAGAGGTACCAGTTAACTATCGTGTAGTCTGCTTGATGAGATATGGTGCTGATGGGTAGTGTAAAGTACACTGGAACACAGAGAGGTATACTGAATTATTCAGAGTTCTGGATTTACCAAAATGAATTTGTGGTGTAGAAACATACACAACTTCCCACTAGTCTATGACTACTACTAACATCTGTTGAACAATAAGTATTCTTACCAGGAGACTTAAACAGGATTTGTTTCTAAATAGAGCACCTATTTTTGGATAAGTTTGGATGGTAATTTACCAATATGAAGATCAAAAGTGAGGTTGGCATCAAAACACATAACAAGATATTTGTAGGAGTTGACTGAAGCCAAGTAACGATGAGACAATGATTAGATGGGTATTGGATAGTTTAAGTAGTTTGTGCTTCATACCAAATAGCATTGTGACCATTTTGTCAGTGTTCATGAACTGTGTTTAGCTATCCATTCACCTAGTAATATTGCCTCAAGTGTGATGATTGGGTTTTATAGTGACGTCCCAATGTGAAATTTACATTATCATAGCATGGCAACCTGGACAACCAGTCTTGCTGTTGGCCCAACCTATCCCATCTCTTTAACTAAATAGTATCCTATCTGCATGTACCTACTGTTTGAAAACTCTTGTGAGCACCTTTTGTATCTATATTTGTGTCATCTGTAAGCAGGAGACTGATTGCATAAAAGTGATACCTTTATTGACTAACTGAGTAGCTTTAGAAGGCATGTTTTTTACATTCCTGATGAAAGGACCTACGTTGTCTTGAAAGTTGCTTTCCAAAGCAACACAGTCAATAAAAGTATCACTTTTACTCTAACCCTCACCTGCTTTTTCTGTTTTACCACCTTTTAACTATCTGTCTGTAATGCATTCTCCTCACTAACTGCATGAACTATATGGGCCCTTTGTGAAACAATGATGATGATGATGATATACTTCTCCATCTACTTTTGCTTCTCTTTTCTTATTTCTTCTCTTTTGACTCATTAGCAATTATCTTAGACTCGAACAAACCTATTGAGGAGCCCAACAGCTCTTGCCTCCTGACTCTTCCTTCTACCCCCACTTTTGATCTACTGCAGTGAATATCTCTGATTTACTATGACACACATTCTCTAGTCTAGACATAAAATATCTCTACGCAAATAATTTTCCATCTTTTCAAACTTTCTTTAACATAGTTAACATACATAGTTAACGTAGTAGATAAGGCTGAAAAGTCCAGCCCATGCCAAAAACACCCCAGTTGATCCAGAGAAGGCAAAAAAGCCCTCTGGAGCCATTTCTAATCTGGTCCCAAGTGTGTGTGTGTGGGGGGGATATTCCTTCCTGACTCCAATTGGTAGTCAAATAGTTCCCCGGATCAATATCCTATTTGCTTTGAAGCCATCTGTCATAATTGTCAATACTGTTCTGTGCTAGATAGGCATCCATTGCTTTTTTGAATGTAGTTGCATTATCTGCAAGCACAACATCCTGAGGCAAAGAATTCCATAGCCTTACCGCCCTTACTGTTAAGAATCCCTGCCTTTGTTTTAGTCGAAATCGCCTTTCCTCAAGTCTTAATAGATGACCTCTTGTTCTTTGCTCAGCTCTTTGGGTAAATAATTCATTGGCTAGTTCTTTGTATTGACCTTGAATGTATTTGTAAATGGTAATCATATCACTCTTCTCTAATGTAAACAAACCCAGTTTGGCTAGTCTCTCTTTGTAACTCAGATCCTCCAATCCCTTTATAAGTTTTGTTGCGCGTCTCTGCACCTTCTCCAGTTCAGTAATGTCTTATTTTAGAACAGGCGCCCAAAATTGTACTCCATATTCTAGATAAGACCTAACCAAGGATTTATACAGAGGTAGGATAATATTAGCATCTCTTGTGTCTACACCTCTTTTTATGCAGGCTAGTACTCTATTTGGCCTTGCAGCAGCTGAGTGACTCTGCACACTGCTGTGAAGTCTATTGTCTATCAGTACTCCTAAATCTTTCTCTAATGAGGATTCCTCAAGTTGTTTCCCATTCCAGCCTTCTTCATTCCAGCCACAGTCTTTCACTTTAAGCCTTAATCGACTGCATATTCCTATCAAAACATACAATTTCTCACACATAGACATCACTTAGGTTGCTTAGACCAGTTTTCCTTATCGTGTTGCTTCCCACTTATGCAAGGTTATGTAACGGAACTAACCAATTCTTCAACAGACAAACTAACTCCCCAGTCCCCAATTCCTCAAATATTCCAATACATTGCCATGTGCATTATCCTAAATTACTACTTTCAAAATCTTCCTAAAACCGATTTATCACTTTTCAAATGATATTGCTTGAAGGGAAATGACCATTAAGGACTTCTTTAAATTCGATATGAAATGTAATATATATTTAGCTAAGTCAATTGTATAGGCATGCTGTTGATTCATAAGTAAAACTGGTTTATTTATTGAGACATGCAGCTGAACGATCCAGTTGTGTTAATTACATTTTTGTTAAAACTACTGAATTAATCTCACTCTTTAGGATATCTGAAGATTAAGCATAAGCTGTGAATAACAGAAGGTTTTCTAACATCTTATGCCAGGCATGAAGTGGGAAAGCTTTTTATTCCAGTGGACCAATAAAATATAGCAGCTAGCTATCAGAAAAGCAGTATTGTAGTTAAAAATATATTGTTTTAAGGAAATTGATGTGATCATGTAACATTTAACAACTCTACACACACACTAAGCCCACTCAAAACCCATTTTCTATAAATCATCCT
Organism: Rhinophrynus dorsalis; assembly: GCA_037306005.1. NCBI lineage: Eukaryota > Metazoa > Chordata > Amphibia > Anura > Rhinophrynidae > Rhinophrynus > Rhinophrynus dorsalis. Next base: position 620,397,377 of record CM074719.1, on the reverse strand, counting down.
GTACCAAAATGACTGTTCCCACCTCGTTCACAAGTCAGGATAATGCCACCTGTGACGGAACTGTGGCAACTATGGGAGATATTGGTGTGTTACAGATATGGGATCTCATGTCTTCAGACTATTTCTACCCAAAAGACTAAAAACGTAGACTACTGGCTTGCTTCCAAGGAAATGGGCAGTAAGGGTTAAGTGTTTGAGTTTGGCCAAGGATGCTGCAAATGTATATTGCAGTCCCTCAAGCCTTTTGTTTCATTGTTCACCCTCACCCAAGCTCTGTGTGTATTGTAGCCACTCTAGTCATTGTAGGTCAGTGAACTGTACTGAGACCCCCTGTGGTGTGCTAACCTAATCACGTCTGGCCCTTTGTATTGTGTTGTACCATTTGTTGCTAGCCTTTTGTGTAGTAATGCAATCATGTCTGTGTTATTGTAATTGCTGGGACCTTCTGTTGGTGGCCCTTTGTCTTGTATATTGTGATTATATTATCCATGTGACTCACCTATTGTATCCTGCCTGCCCATGTATTTCAATGTAGGTTTTGTGTATAAATATGTGTGGTTTGTTCCAATAAAGTCAGTTGTTATTTTAACCCCAAGACACTGGTGTTGTCTGATGCTTGGGGTAAAGCTTGCTGTATCCAGAGTGTACTCTTGGTACCCTGACACTAGTTTTGCCTAGTCTTGGGGTATATTGCGGTATGCTGTTGGATGTCCATCTGGCTCGTAGTGGAAGAAGTGACCATTGACGGGGACACCGAGATTGGGTGTCCACTGGTACCATCACACCACCCTATGTAGAAGTAAAATAGGCACTAATGGGCATGACAGAGAGATTACTCCAGACTACACAAACTCTAAATATATCATCCACCACCCTCCCATCCCTAGTTTTCCTCCATGATAGAGACAGCGGCCTCTACAACTTGACTACCTGACCTCCATCTTGATCCTATTTTTCTGTCTTTCCATAATCATTTATATTCCATTGTCATCTTTATGAGAGATGTTCTTATTTGTTTTTCTTTGCTTTCCTTCAGAAAATATGAACCCTTTTGTTTCAGCCAAATTGATTTGGAAAACAAACCAAAATCAACAAAAACAAGGTGATATACAGCAATGGATGACGTTGATGGGTTCATGTCTTTTTACAACCTTATCTGATATGTTATATACACACACACATGTGCATACAAATACATACATATGAATAAATATCCATATGCTCAAGTATATACAGAAAACATGCACATGTCACAAAGACAAAATCTTTCTTTGTGAAAAGAGTAAAAAAAAGAGGCAAAATAAGATTAATGTGAAAAATAGTAGGTATGTGGAAAGTAAATAGTAAAAATCTACTCAGTTTTTTTGCAGTGAGCTATGAAGCCTATTCTCTTCAATATATCCATAACTGGTATTACTAGTTGTCACTTGAGGGCCCGTTTCGGCACTGCCTCCGCTTCCATAGTCCTTCGCGGTGGCTGTCTTTGCCCCTTCTCCGGATTCCCTTCCGTTCCATCTTCACCCCCGTTTTGCTTCCGCTGTGCTCCAGCCCTCCTGCATCCTCTCTGCCCCTTTTCAGTCTGCGCTACTGCTACCAACAGCTTGGTCTGGGCCTTCTTCTATGGGCATGTGCAGGAGTGGCTTCCGGTGCTCAGGCTTAAAGGGGCAGTGTCTTCACACTACTGACGCATTAATATAGTGTCCCTAGTAGTGTTACCGCCAGTTTGTTCTTTTTCTCTCTGTGTATGAACCTTGCTGTACCTGGCCTTGTCCCTGCCTGCTGTTTTGGTACCATCCTCCCTGATTCTCTGTGTATGACCCTGCTGTCTGTTTGACCATTCTCTAGTCTCCTGAGTTAGCATTATCCTTGTTCTGGACCTCCTGTGTATGACCCGGCCTGGCTTGACCTCGTCCCTGCCTACTGATTTGGTACCTTCCTCCTTGATCCACCGTGTATGACCCTGCTTGCTGCTTGTCCATTCTCTTGACACCTGTGCTTGTATTGTTCCTGTTGGAGCCAGTTTCTCCCTGGGGATAGAGGTAGTATAATTTGTTCTGAGTGGGTTATCGGGGGAACCCTTCGCCTCAACCGGAGGGGTCCAATCTAGCTTCGCGGCTAGCACCTTTATCCGGCTAGGCTGCAGCACAATCTCCTTAGGAAACCCGAGTGCCTGAGCATCGCTCCCAAGCACCACTCCCCAGCATCTCGCTCCTCCATCCCTTGTTGGAGGAGTCTTTTCTTCTCTAACCTCTTGGGAGAGGAGTCAATGTCATTACACTAGTTGTATTCCAGGTACAGTCCGGTTAATTTTGTAACCATTGGGCAATATTTTTCGATACCTCTGTCATTGAGACGGTTAAAGGAATTGCCCTGAGTGTTAAACACCTCTTAATTTTACATTGGGGTTAAGAGGAAAGTTTTTTTATGAGGCATAGAAAAGTTACAATATCCCCTACTTAATAAATGTATACTTTTTGCAGTAATTCATTCCCCTCTCATACTCTCATATCATTCTTTTAATCTTAACATTAAAATTAGCTTAACTTTTTTTATCAATTTGGTGCATATTAGGTTCTTTTCATTTAATAAGTACAAAGGTGCAAAAATAATAAGATAAATAACATATCCAGAAATTATCTAAAGTCGAAAATGAGATACTATATGTATGAGGGATACATGTTGTTGGAGGTGGAAAACCATTAAAGGGATAGTAAACCCCAAGAAAAACTGTAAGCCAAATTATAGGAATAATAAAAACATACTTAACGTCCTCATTCCCATCTCTCAAACTGTTATGGTTTGAGAGATGTAATAAAATAAAGACCTCCGCTCCCTCCCCCTTCTCATGCACCCGTTGTATTGCGGACATCATGAGATCCTGCTTCCGGGACCAGACGGCGGCTCTTCAGGAGTGCTGTCATCTAGATATATAACTATAATTATTTCATCCGAATGGTCTACGTCTGCTTGCAAGCCAGACACACGTTGTAGACCATACCGATGAAGTAATTATACCTAGATATCTAGATGACAGCGCTACCGAAGAGCCGCCTACAGTCGGTCGACCGGATTCTGCCTCTGACAGCTTTACAGCTCATCAGGCAGAAAGGGGAGGGAGCGGAGGACTTTATTTTCTTACATCTCTCAATACATAACGATTTGAGAGATGGGAATGAGGGCGTTAACTATGTTTTTATTATTCCTATCATTTGGCTTAAAGTTTTTTTTTTTTTTTTAATGTCTGTGAAAGCAGAATCTCCCAGGGCCATTTCCCATATACTCCAAACAGCGATATATTGTCTAGGGTGCATTGCAGGATAGCTGTTAGGTGTTCCATTAGCTTCACATGAGAAACTCTGAGTAATAGTCGATGTAGCTAAGGGAGGTCGATTGATTTTGATTGATATCGAACTAATGTATATGTGTGACAACTTTGGTTGAGTTATATGTGAGACCCTCAGGAGGTGCACATAACACCAGAACCAAAGGATCAAGGGGGATCATTATATCCAGCAGCTGTGGAATAAATTTGACTACCTTTTTCCAAAAAGTTTGAATCTGGGGGCATGTCCACCATAAGTGAAGAATGTCTCCCCTATTGTACAGTCTCTCTAGAAAAGGTCGGAGAGACTTGGGTTGATAGCTTGTAACCAAGCAGAAGTGTAGTACCAGTATTTTATATGCATTTTATTAAGTAATGGTGCACATGGAAGTTTTTGAAGCCTGACTCCAAATCGTCAACCATGTCTCATCTGAAATCTCCAAGCTCAGGTCTGATTTCCAGTCTAGCATGTATTTCTGCTTAAAAGGGGAGGAGGTGGCATCAAGGAATTTGTAGATAATGGAAATATGGGCTTTCTGAATCTTAGAGTGCAGACAGCATTTCTCAAGGTGCATAAGAGGAAAGAATGAAAGTGTGGGAGCTAGGGAAGTCAGGTAGTGTCTGATCTGTAGGTAGTGGAATCGGTCAGGGGTGTGGAGGGAATATTTGCTTTAGAGTAAGTCAAAGGTACACATGTTAGCATTGTCTAGGAGGTCTCTCACAAATCTGATTCCAGATCTTTTCCAGAGTGCAAAAGAACATGCAGCATCACCGGGGAAACCTCGGGTTACCAAAGAATGGAATGATCTGGGAAGGGCAATTAATCGTGGGTTTAAGGTCTGAGCAAGGTGTAGAATCTCTGAGGTTAACATTTTTAATAAAATTCCCCCTTTATGCTATTCAGAACCATGTGACAAATAACAGAGATATAACATTGCTCGCTGATGCTATTTGTATGCAGTGATTTGTAAATAACCTTACAGTATATAAGTGAGTATACTTCCACTGCTAGTATACTGTCGCCTGAGGAATACATTCAAAATATTGTAATGAAGGTCCTGCTTTACGCACACAAATATACCTACCTAAGTAAAAACATGTTTTAGAAATAAGTGTGAACGATGCTTTTTGTGTGTGTGTTTGCGGGGGGAAGTACAGGTTCTGTTATCTGTCTAGAGGTCGCAGAAGTTTCTTCCTTACTGAAATCTTTACACAAAGGGAGCTATATTCCTCCTTTCTGCAAAAATTAGAGCAGGGCAGATATTCAGGAGAAACTTAAACCCAGAAAACAAAACTCAATGTAAAAACTTCTCGTGTAGTGTTCCAAAACTGAGTTCCTCCTTTTCCGCACTAATTTTTGTTGTTGATGTTTTGATGTTCCTGATATATATAACTAGACGTTAGGCTGAAAAACACTAAGTATTTTTACAGATGTTAGCATGGATTAAGTGGGAATTACTGAAGATCAATTTTAGTGTTTCTTTAACAGATTCCATTTCTTTTCTCTATTAGGACACCTTTAGCAGAAGTTGAGGACCAGACAATGGCTAATCAGTCTCGAAGCTTTGAGGTTGTGCTTGTTGGCTTTCCTGGACTCCCACAACAATTGAATTCCTTGGTATCAGTGGTAATGTTCCTTGTGTATAACATATCGTTGTGTGCTAATGGGATTGTGATCGGTCTTATTATATTTAAACATCATTTACACCAACCCATGTATTTTATTATTGCAAATCTTGCTGTTTCCGATCTTTTATTTGACACAATAACCTTACCAAAAATAATTGCCAAGTACTGGTTTGGAGCAGGAACAATGACATTCCAAGAATGTCTCTTCCAAACGTTTTGTGTCCACTATTTAGGAAGCATTGATTCCTTCATCATCATGCTGATGGCTGTTGATCGTTATGTTGCCATTTGCAAACCCTTGAGATATCTTTCAATAATCACCAACAAAGTGGTTGCCTTGGCCTGTAGCTTCTCATGGATCTTCTTGGCATCTTTTACTCCTCTAATGTGTGTCATACTGAATTCCCAAATTTCTTTCTGTGGCCGCAAAAACATCAACAGTTGTTTCTGTACCAACATAGGAGTTACGGGATTGGCGTGCACAGATGTGACTCTTACCAAGAAGCTGATGTTCGCTCTTGCCATGGTGGTTCTGCTCGTGCCACTAAGTTACATTATATTGTCCTATAGCATCATTATCAAGACAGTCCACTCATCCACCAATTCTGAAAACTGGCAAAAGGCCTTCTATACTTGCACCACCCATCTGATTGTCATTGTTTTGTATTATGCCCCACGGGTATTTATTTATACTGCAAATCAAGTTCAATTGATTCTCAATGCCGATCTCAATGTCCTACTCCTTTGTCTCTATACATATGTGCCTCATATGGCCAATCCCATCATATACTGTCTCCGAACTAAGGAAATCAAGCAGACCTTTGGAAAGCTCCTTAAGAAGAATCATTTGACAGTCAAATCCATGGGAAGGGAGACAATAAAGACCTTTAATAATAATGCCATAATGCAATAAACACTATGGGTTGCAAGTAGTAACCCATTTAAATACGGCTTTTAATCCCTTAAATGTGTTAGATATATCTTTTTGAAGGGTAAAGGGATTAACAGCTCAATTTAAACCAATGGAAATTTGGGGATTTTTAACTAGTGTATTAGTTATCTTTTGCTAAATTCATGCAGTCCTAAATGTCTGTATCATGGTAAAACTTACTATATATATTAAAGTTTATTTTATCTTTTAAAAGCAACTAATATAAAAAAAAAAAATTAAAATTAAATTATGTAAAAGTTCAATCTTTTTACTAGATCAGTGGCCCTTGTCCCACCTCTGAAAGAAGCAGGTTTAAATATTAAAGGGATAGTAATGTTTCACAATAAAAGCAGTTCCAATTAATCATCATAGTATTTGGGCCATGGAGAGTGTTATTTCACTACTGTCAGAGTTGTAGTACAAGAGTAATTGAATGATAAAGTATTCCCCTCCCGCCCCTTTTAGTGATGTAACACTGCTCACCTCAGAGCAGCAAGACTGTCCGGATGGATCACAGAAAGAGACAATCTTAAATTAGCATAAGGAAAAACCTGAAAATCCTGTCAAGGAAGGCAGGGATTTCCTTATGATCACAGTAAGAAGATTGTCCCTTGCTGTGATCTGTCTGGTCAAGAGACCAGATTCCACATCTGAGGGGAGGTGGATTACACTAGTTAAAAGGGGAGGGATGGGAGATACTTTATCATTCAATTACTATTAAACTACAAGTCTGACAGTATTGAAATAACACTGTCCATGGCCCAAATACTATGAAGATTAGTTAGAGCTGATTTTATTGTGAAACATTAATATCCCTTTAAAACCCTAATTGTACAGGTTTTTCACCAGATTCCTGTATGATCTCATGCAACAGCTGATGTTGACAATGACAACCTCATTTCTACTGCCTGTGTTGGTGGGTAGAACATTATACCAGCCAATGGGAATCATCAGTTGTCTAGTCAGATATCATTGCACCATCTATGGGGAGTGGGAGTTCAAGATAATCCTGTACATTGATAGATGTAAGTTTATAATGCTACTGCTTAGGTGGGACTAGCATTGTCATCTTTATTCCTATTGGAAGTGCATGTGAATGTGACAGCACAGCAGCCAATGAAAATCATCAGCTGCCTGTCTAGAGCTCTGTGGAGGAAAATCCCAGAGAGAATCTGTATACTAATTTTTAAAGATGCTTCTGCAAGAGGTGGGACTATCAACATAAGCCTCATTCCTATTGACTGTGCAGGTGAGTGTGACATTACAGCAGACAATAGGAATCATCATCAAATACGAAACAGATATGGTGGCGCTAAGGGTAGATGGGAATGGATAAAAAAGTCCCTTTTCCCAGCATCTTAGATTAAGTGTCCTCACTCAATGGCCAAAAAAATAATTAACCCCTTAATGACCGGACGATCGGTGCGGCACGGTCAGATAAGGACCACGAAGCATTTTTTTAAGTCAAGTTCGTTAAGTCAGATCGACCCATGACTTACTATGATTGTCAAGGGTCGTTAAGGGGTTAAAGTAACAGAAAGTAACAAAACAAATCTGGTGTTTAGGATAAGGTATATTATATGTAAGTGAAGGATATAGAAGCGGATGAATAAAAATATATTTATTAAGACCAAACAGTTACTAATTCAGATAGTACACAAGTGTATAATCTATCAATGGAAACAATCTATAAAAGATACAATCTATCAGTAAAAATACAATACTGACAACAAAGTACATGCTGCCAAATGTATCAATCTGATAATCTTTACACCGACTCCTGAACACCCATATGGAAAAACTCCAAAAATGGTAAACAGGTAAGTGTGTACAAAAAATACACTATAGCAAAATCAGGCAAATGTGTACAAAAGAATACACTGTGGAAAAATCAAATAGTTAACTAGGGCGCAGTACGCAAGATATCACAAGCGTCAGAACATCCGCATAGAATACTAAACAGATTAAAGGAAGACTATATAATATATATATACACAGCAAGCTAAAATATACATCATGAACCAGTATGACATAAAAATCATATAACTAATTTACGTGTTATGTAGAAAACAAAATACTGCAACTGTCACCCGCTATTCCAGAAACCCCAGCTTTATCAAGTAGTAAATAATATACTAATAACACCAGAAAGACTGGGGATCTAACCCCTAAAAGACCTAAACATATTCTGTTTAAACTACAGAATAAGTTTATGAGTTTGTATGTGTAAACCAAATACTTTGACCTTCCTCTAAATCATTTCATGAGCTACACAAAGAGATCTCAATAAGTCATGAAGTAAACTAAAATACATGCTAGATGTGCTACCCACCAGTCCTGCTCCCAGCGACACCTTTTAAATCAAAAGTGCCCATCTTTAGCCATTTGAACAGTTGGTAGTTATATTCTCTGCCTCTGTCCACCTCATGATCATAGTGAGGAGTAGAGAGGCAGAGAACAGTGATAGACGGAATGTTTGTTATGTGGCTCCATTTGCATATGATCACTGTAGCAGCAGTCATATGTGATTAGAAATTACTAGAACTGGGTTCTCTGGTCCTGCCTCATTCAGAGTTAAGAGGTTAACACTAGTTTTACTACAAAGTAACATTCCAGTACATTTAATACTGATATAATGGCAATACATGGATGCTAGAGGTCTTCAATATACTGAAAATATGAATCAAATATAAACATAAATATAAACAAATATAAATATCCTTATATTTAGTACCCCAATGTACATTATTCAGTTGTCGTGTTAACTATTGTACAGTGCTGTAGAATCCTGTGGAGTTTTATTATATAAATAATACTAATGTTGAGAAGCAAATCATGAGCAGTACACTCGTTTTGTTTATTCCTCTGAGCGGTCTCCCACCACCTACTGAAATTGCTCTGCAGACGCCTCCCCAAACCCTTATTTCTGCTGCCATGTGTGGATGACTAGTTTTCCTACTGCCTGCACCAGACTTGTAGAAACCTTCTATCACATGGGCTACATGTGTAAGTGAGGTCTTACCACTGGTTTTTATAATATTTTCCATGAAATATTTCTCCCAACAGAAACTGATACCTGGTGACATCTCTCCCTCTCATAAAACCTACTTTCAGCTTATCAGAAATAATTGTCCATGACCATTTACTTGCTTGCACTTCAGCACTCTGAGAGTGTTTCAACCTTCAGTGAGACTGATGTAGTAGGAAGACTTTTTTCAAGGCTTGCCTGGCTGCAAGCCTGCAAACTTTTTTTCAAGGCATGCCTTGCTGTAAGTAATCTAGTAATATGTTTTCAAAACACATGGGGTACCTCAGTGCTTTACTAACTATACACAGGAAGATTCCTAATGCTGCCACCAGCCAATCTGTTATCATAGATGAAATCTAGATACATGAAAAGAGCTTTATGCCGGTAGCGCTTCCGAAATCAATATATAATTTGCTCACATATACCTTAGTGTAGCATGTTAGTATGCTACACTAAGGTATATGTGAGCAAATTATATATGGATTTCTGAAGCGCTACTGGCATAAACCTCTTTTCATGTTGCAATATGTTTTGTGTTTTTCAAAAAGGTAATTAAATAATAAAAGGTTGAATTTAATGTGGCAGATGTGGATGGTGGCAGGGAATAGATAATGATGATGATGAATAGGAAATAATGTTAGACAAATTAGATGCAGTAATATGTATGATTCAAATACAAGCTTGCATTATTTATCAGTCATTGATCAGTGTTCAAAGCTCTGGTCCCAACTGTCATGGATGGTGTCAGTTGTGCAAATCCTCCTCCTTAGTGTTGCTGTTTCTACTAAAGAATAATCGTCCAAGATTTTTTATTTTTTTTGCTGTAAACATATTAGTAGGGGTGGGCAAAACTTGTCGCCGTGTTTCCGTGGGAAATTTTGTGAAAACCACGTTGTTATCTGCTTTTTCATGGGAAAATCCGCTTTAAAACTAGCGGTTAAAATTTTACCATCTTTCGCCCACTGTCCAAAATTTTTCTCCATTTGTTTAATGGCTAGAAAGTTTCCGCCCATTGATTTACGTTGTTATCGCACTTCCGCTATAAAAAGGTGACATTTTCGCTGAAGGCAGACACAATAGAAGCAGCTACAGCGCAAGATAGACGTGCTGTGCTTTTCTGCTGTGATATTTTACAAAAAGTGAGGCAGGAGAGGCTCATAGTGACTCCTATCACTATGAGCAGGGTAAAAAATAATCAATGGAGGAGCTGGAAGGACCATTATGTGTCCACTGAGTCTGAGGAGGAAGGGACCACTACTGAACCAATGCTATCCAGTCCCCCTAGATCACCCCAAGGGATCTTGGGGAATCTAATGGGAAGGGAGGGCAAAAAGGGAATGGGAAAGAAGAGAGAAAAGGGAATGGGAAGGGAGGGAGAAAAGGGTAGTGCTAGTGAGAGCAGGACAGGTCAGCTGCCTGTGCCTGCTGCAAGACGTGCTGCCCCTGCTGCCAGTGCCACCACTGCTGTACCCGCAGTCACTAGTGTTGTACCTGCTGCCAGTGCTGAACCTGCTCCCACCAATACTTTGCCTGCTGCTAGTGTTTCTTGTGGTACTCAGGGGGGAAGGAGAAAATTATGTCAAGTGTGACAGCAGGGGACACTCTGTCACATTGCTCATCACGTCCTCCAAGCAGCAGTGAGATGTCTGGAAGTTGATCAGTGACCTGTGACCTGAAAGACTGAGTTTGGTTACTTGCTGGAAAAATAGAAAAAGTATATTGTGTGTGATGTAGTGTGGTAAGGGAGAGGTTAAAAAACACATCTCTTTGGGGGGTTTTCCCTCATTTTGCTGTGATACAAGAAAATAATTGCAGTCTGGTGTGGTGGAAGTGGCTAATTGATGTGTTTGTAATTGGTGGATTCCTGGCTTAAATAACAGATACATAGTGAATACCTGAACGTGTGAATCTTGCATCAGTGTGTAAATGCAGAAGTGTGGTAAGTGAGGGAATTTAAATAACAGGGGATTCAAATACAGGGGATTACACAGGAGTACACATTTATCAATCTTATTGTGCAGCTATTTTTTTCCTTCCTGCCTGCCTTTTTTAGTTTGTGGTAACTGGCTTATATGAGTGGAAGCATGATTGTCCATTTAACTCAGTGCCATATGTTTGCACACTTGGAACAAAAGTTCCAGGGTGCATACCTCTGTGGCAGATGTGAGCAAGTGGTCTCTCTGGAAGCTCGTATTAGAGATCTGGAGGGGCAGGTTGCAACAATGAAAGAGACGGCCAATCTTGAGAGGGGTCTGCTGACTGAGCAGCAGGAAGCGGTGGTAGGTAGTTCTGGGGGTGGAGACTGCACAAAGAAAGAGCAGGTAGCCAGATGGGTTACAGTTAGACATAGCAAGGGGGGTGAACAGAGAAATAGGGAGGACGCTCCTGTGTTTACTAATCCTAACAGATTTGCTACATTGTGATGTTAGGGATATTGACACAGAAATGTCTTTATGGAGAGGACTGTTCTCTCTAACAGCCGAGTGAACAGCCCCTCTAGCACGGATGGGATCTGACTCAGGCAGACCTAGACAGATGTTGGTGGTAGGGGATTCTATTATTAGGAAGACAGACAGGGTAATCTGTCACCAAGATCGCCACAATCGTACAGTTTGCTGTCTCCCGGGAGCTCAGGTTCAACATGTGGCTGATCAGGTTGATAGATTGTTGGGAGGGGCTGGGCATGACCCGGCTGTCATGGTACATGTTGGAACTAATGACAAAGTCAGTGGAAAATGGAGGTCCATTAAGAAGGATTTCAGGGACTTAGGATATAAGCTTAAGCAGAAGACCTCTAAGGTAGTATTTTCTGAAATACTATCTGTGCCACGCGCTACATTAGAAAGGCAGTGGGAGATTAGGGAGTTAAATGCGTGGCTAAAGACTTGGTGTAAGCAGGTGGGGTTTGGGTTCCTAGAGCACTGGGCAGCCTTTTCCCTTGGGGGCAATCTTTATAGTAGTGATGAATTGCACTTTAGCGGAAGGGGGGCCACGGTGCTGGGTGATAAGGATGGTTAGAGGGCTGGAGAAGACTTTAAACTAGAAAGAGGGGGGAAGGAGCTGCAACACAGGCTGGGGAAGATAGTATAATTGAAGAAATTGGATTCGAAAGGGGGCATGGGGGTGGAGAGGGGGAATGGGCTAGTTCATGTAATAGCGAGTTGCAGTTGTTACAGCCTGATAAAAGCCTAACAAAGAATGAAATCTTTAGGAATGGCAAAATGATAAAATGTATGCATGCAAATGCTCGCAGTCTGGCTGGTAAGATGGGGGAACTATAAATGATTGTAACACATGAGCAGTATGATCTTATTACAGTGTCTGAAACCTGGTTAGATGATACATATGACTTAGCAGTCAATCTAGAGAGTTATTCACATTTTAGGAGGGACAGGGTTAATAAAAGGGGAGGAGGGGTATGCCTATATGTGAAGCGGGCCTTAAAATCTAGTTTAAGGGAAGATATAAATGAAAGGTCCAATGAAAAGGTGGAGGCCTTGTGGGTTGAAATACACACTGGGGGCACAAAAATAATAAAAATATATTAGTGGGGATTTGCTACAAGCCACCTATTATTGGGGAGTTGGTGGAAGCCCAACTTTTACTGCAAATGGAAGAGGCTTCTAGGTCAGCAAAGGTAATTATAATGGGAGATTTCAACTATCCTGAAATTGACTGGAGCAATATGACTTCAGGCACAACAAAGGGAAACATTTTTCTAAGTATGATAAATGATAATTTTATGTCCCAACTAGTAGAGAAACCAACTAGAAAAGAGGCCTTGCTTGACCTAGTACCCTCAAACAATTCTGACATGATAAACAATGCACAAGTAAGGGAACATTTGGGCAGCAGTGACCACAGTACTGTATCCTTTGAAGTTTGTTATGAGAAACTGAATAGCAAGGGTTTAACCAAAACATTCAATTTTAAAAAGACCAAGTTAAAAGAAGTATTAAAGAATATCCAGTGGGATGTAATTTTCAAAGATAAAAATGCATAAGAATCATGGAATGTATTTAAAATGCTCTTAGGAAAATACACACGTCAATATACCATATACCATTGGGGAATAAGCACAAGAGGAGTAAAACGTAACCAATGTGTCTTAATAATGTGGTTAGCAGGCAAATGAGAAATAAAAAACAGGCTCTTAAAGTGTTTAAGTCAAACGGGTCAGATTTAAAAAATATAAAGAATGTAATAAAATCTGCAAACAAGCAATTAAGCTAGCTAAAATAGAAAATGAGAAAAATATTGCAAATGAGAGCAAGAAAAACCCTAAACAATTCTACAAGTATATAATAACAAAAAAGTTAAGCTTGATATTGGTCCTCTTAGGACTGAGACAGGTGAATTGATTAGTGAGGATTAGTGTTGAGCGAGCGTGCTCGGCCGATGCTCGGATCGGCTCGAGCATCGCTCTGCTCGGCACATGGCGGTACTCGTCGAGTACCGCCATGTGCTCGCCCGCCATGTTCGGGTGGCGGGGATCTGTGCCGAAGGAGGCACAGATCTGAAGACGCTCCGCTGGACCACCAGGGACTGGAGGTACGGGGGCATTGCGGAGATGAAGGGGGCATTGCGGAGATGAAGGGGGACAGTGTGGAGATGAAGGGGGACAGTGTGGAGATGAAGGGGGACAGTGTGGAGATGAAGGGGGACATTGCGGCGATGAAGGGGGCATTGCGGAGATGAAGGGGGACAGTGTGGAGATGAAGGGGGACATTGATGAAGGGGGCATTGCGGAGATGAAGGGGGCATTGCGGAGATGAAGGGGGACAGTGTGGAGATGAAGGGGGACAGTGTGGAGATGAAGGGGGACATTGATGAAGGGGGCATTGCGGAGATGAACGGGGCATTGCGGAGATGAAGGGGGACAGTGTGGAGATGAAGGGGGACAGTGTGGAGATGAAGGGGGACATTGCGGAGATGAAGGGGGCATTGACCAGGCACCCTCCCCTCATCAGAGCAGGGGGTGCCTGGTGTAATGCTCGTGTCGCCCCATTGAAGTCAATGGGGCTCGGGTGCTCGGCCGAGCACTCGAGCCTCCGGCGGTGCTCGGTCAGAGCACCCGAGCACCCGAGCATCGGGGTGCTCGCTCAACACTAGTGAGGATAAAGCTATGGTTGACACCCTAAATACATTCTTTGCTTCAGTATATACAAAGGAGTCAGCAGTGATAGGCTAAGGGTAAACGGACAGAACAACGGAATATCCTCCATAATCTAAATGGCTTACTGAGGACAAGGTCCAAAAGAGACTAAAAACGGTTATAGTGAATAAAGCACCTGGACCAAATGGTATACACCCAAGGGTACTTAAGGAACTTAGTACAGTAATAGCAAAACCATTATACTTAATATTTATTGATTCACTTTCATCAGGCATAGTGCCCTGTGATTGGAGGGAAGCTGATGTAGTTCCATTGTTTAAAAAGGCAGCAAGATCCAAACCAGGAAATTATAGACCTGTGAGCTTGACTTCCATAGTGGGTAAGATACTAGAAGGGTTATTAACTGACAGTAAAGACGAACAATATCAATAATAGGAATCAGCATGATTTCATGAAGAATAGATCATGTCAGACTAATTTACTTGCATTTTATGAAAGAGTAAGGAGTAACTTGGACACGGGAATTGCTGTTGATGTAGTATACTTGGATTTTGCAAAAGTCTTTGATACAGTGCCTCACAACAGGTTACTGCATAAATTAAAAGGCTTCAGTTTGGGCAGTGTTATCTGTACATGGATTGAAAACTGGTTAAATGATAGATGGCAGAGAGTTGTTGTAAATTTAACTTTTTTGAATTGGTCTAAGGTTATAAGTGGGGTTCCACAGGGTACAGTCCTGGGACCAATGCTATTTTAATTTGTTTATTAATGATCTAGAAGTAGGAATCGAAAATAGCATCTGAATCTTTGCTGATGACACTAAGCTATGTAAGGAAATACATACAGAGCGTGTTGTTTTTTTCTCTGCAGAAGGATTTAGATAAACTAAGTGAATGGGCAGAAAAGTGGCAGATGTCATTTAATGTAGATAAATGTAAGGCTGTGTATTTGGGCTGTAGAAACAAATTTGCAACATATTCTCTAAATGGGAAACAACCTGGGGAATCCTCATTAGAGAAAGATTTAGGAGTACTGATAGACGATAGACTTCACAGCAGTGCGCAGATTCACTCAGCTGCTGCAAGAGCAAATAGGGTACTAGCCTGCATAAAAAGAGGTGTAGAAGCAAGGGATGCTAATATTACCCTACCTCTGTATAAATCCTTGGTTAGGCCCTCATCTGGAATATAGAATACAATTTTGGGCCCCTGTTCTTAAAAAAGACATTACTAAACTGGAAAAGGTGCAGAGATGTGCAATAAAACAGGTAAAGAGATTGGAGGAACTGAGTTATGAAGACAGTCAAGCCAAACTGGGTTTGTTTACATTAGAGAAGAGATGTCTAAGGGGTGATATGATTACTATTTACAAATGCATTCAAGGTCAATACAAGGAACTATCCAATGAATTATTTACGCAAAGAGCTGAGCTAAGAACAAGGAAAGGCACTTTTGACTAAAACAAAGGCAGGGATTCTTTAAAGTAAGGGCGGTAAAGTTATGGAATTCTTTGCCTCAGGATGTTGTGCTTGTAGATAATGCAACTGCTTTAAAAAAATCAATGGATGCCTCTCTAGCACAGAACAATATTGAAAATTATGACAGATGGCTTCAAAGCAGATAGGATATTGATCTAGGGAACTATTTGACTACCAATTGGAGCCAGGAAGGAAAACGTTTTTTTCCCCACTTGGGACTAGATTGGAAAGGGCTCCAGAGGACTTTTTGCCTTCATCTGGATCAACAGGGGTATTTTTGGCATGGGCTGGACTTGATGGACCCATGTCTTTTTTCAGCCTCATCTACTATGTTACTATGTTATTGTTATCTGCTATGTTAATAGAGTAGTATCATGTAGGGACTATTGGTGGTGTTGGAGAAGCTGGGGTGGAAGAGACATTGATGGCCTTTTTATCAGAAAGTGAGAAGGAATGGGAGACAGGGATGAAGATGGGCATCACCACTAGCAGTCAGCTTTTGGAATGTGCAGAAATTGCAAGTGCTCTAATTTCTGCTGCTGCTGAGATGAATGGGCTGCTGAAGAGCAGGCTAGTGTGCCACAGACCACCGTAGACACAGTGGGAATGGGGTCAACAAGTAATGCAGGACTAGCCCTAGTTGCTAAATCCAAGGCAATAGCAGCAACATTATCCGCTACCACTAAAAGTGAAGGGGAATGTGGAGAACAAGAAGAAAGAGGCTATTCTTCTCCACCTATTCCTTATCCCTCCCCCCAGAAGTAATGGGTGTGGGACTATTATTCTCTTCCAGCAGGCACAGTACAGTCATCATCAATGGTGCAGTGCAAAATTTGTGACAAGTTAGTGAGAAGGGCAAAGGAGGGAACACACCTTGGCACAACCGTCCCTGATAACACACATGAAACACAGACACCATGACATTTATGTCAAACACATTAAAGCCAGACACCCATTACAGAAATCTAGCACTGCTGTTACTGTACCCCCTGACTCTCCAGAAAGGTGGAGATCAAAGAGGAGGAAGAATAAAGAAACTCAGACAGACACTGGAAGTTCCATGACGAGCGAAACAAGTAGCTCGCCATCAACATAACCTTCTTCCTCTAGGGTAACAAGTACATCTCCTGGCAATCCACCTTGTTCATCGTTACCTCCCCCGCTAAATGACAGCCACTCTTTTGATGCTAGGTTATGGCAGTTCTTCTCTACCCATTGCACACTGTGTGGTGCACTGACCACACATGCCAGTGTGGTGGAGGAGAATCGATACCAGGTCATCAGGTGGCATCTGAGGAGATTCCATCACACAGAATATGCTAGGATTATGACAGGGAGGGTTCATCATTACTATTAAACTGTCAGCAAGTTATGACAGCGGCAGTACTTGGTTTCTGGTGTCATGGTGTTTAGATAAAGTTGTGCCCCCAGATGTTATTTACCACACACACTGTGCACATTGCAGTTGCTGATGGAAGCCACAGTTCCTGTTCTCAAGGGAAAATATATATTCTAATAACAACATACCCATGAGGCAGAGAGGAGACATTTTCAGTCACCTGCTTCAGTCATTTACTGTACAGGGTGCAGAGCTCTCTAACATGGGAGTAGTAAACTTTTTTAATGAAAACCTATATTTTACAGAACTTTTCCTGCTCAGTAAAACAAGGGAACTAACACAGCTGGCAGTTGTTGGACTCAAATGTGATAACAGTTAAAATTATCAAGTGAATTACAGTGTGACTACTTCCTGAATTTCTGACAGGAAGTGACTCAGCAGTTTCTATCACAATCTTTGGAGAACAGTTTGTCAGCGAGTTACATGTTAGTTTACACCTGATTTTCACTGATCTTAGCAAAATTATGTTTTAAATTCAAGAGTTGTAAGCATTTATCATGACATAATATATTTTTGTAAGGCATTTCCTGCTAAGAAAAAAAATGTGTTATTCTTCATTCTTCAAAAAGAATAAAGAACCCTGCAGAAATAGCAAACTATAATGATCTAAACAATCCCTAGGTATCATGTGTCAGGACACAATTAAAATTTAACCTTTATTAAACAAACATAAAAACACATACAAAAATGTGAGGATTGAATAGAATATTCACAACTAATATTAATTGCCAGATTAATCTGATACTAAGAACTGAGGTCACTAAACAACTAAGAAAGTGAACAATCTCAATTCATATCTGGAAATAATCTAAAATCTGCAAATATAAAGGACGCCTATCTGACCAACTCATAAAGAGGATAAATCAACAGCATAATGTAAATACAACAGCACATAACCATCACTGACAATAGAATATCCCATCTAAAAAGTTACAGTACTAAATGGTGTCAGCAACACCGAGAGGACTGGCTACAATCCAAATTGCACTCCGAGGCGCCAGTGCAGAGTGTTATGTAAATTAGATGAAAGAAGGGGGAGAGAATTATCTAATATTCTAACTCCCCGATCTCATCCACATATGCGCAGACCCAACTGAAAAGAAAATCTCTGATGCTGATGAGTATAGTACTAACAAGTTCTATTAATAGAGCAGTGTAAATACAAATGCCACGAGTCTCACTGACTAGGATAAACCTAATGGAACACTTGCTACACATGTAACCACTTCTGCAACAACAATCTACGTGAGAATTTACTGAAATTCAAAGACTCCCCAAAATCATCCACACATGTTCAGTACCATACTCATCAGCATCAGGCCAGTGTTGTTCACCTTTCTGCCCGTGTCTCGCTTTTCTTCTCCAGGCTAGGGTTTGAACATGTGTGGATGATTTTGAGGAGTCTTTGAATTTCAGTAAATTCTCTCCCCTTTTATCACCCGTTTTAAATATCACCTTGCAACAGATGACTCGCAGTGCAGTTTGGATTGTAGCAATCCTCTCGGTGACTCACGTAGATTGTTGTTGCAGAACACCACATCTTTTCTCCTTCTGAAAAGAGAGAGTACAGACACACCAACACAAAGAGAGAGAGGGGGAGAGAAAGAGAGATTCGGCTCTTCCTCAGGATTTTCTCAAGCTTCTTAAGGGCCCAGGACACTCCCATCGAGTTGGGGGTTAACGATCTCGCGCTGGCCTGGGGAAGGTGCTGCCGGTGGAGGTTTATCCCCTTGTTGGTCTTGTGCCATTGGACTGTCAGGGCCCTGAGGGTCCTGTCTCCCAGCTGGTCGGGATGTGAAGATAAAGTAGTCTTCCGTTTCATCCGGTTTGGGTATTGGTGGTTGCGTAGTACTCCGGGGATGAACTTCAGGGAGGATTTGGTCTAAATGCCGCCTCCAATCTTCTCTAGTACCCCGGGCATGAACTGCAGGGCGGATTTGGTCTACATGCCGCCTCCAATCTTTACCTGTCTCCATGCAGATGAGATAGGACCTGGAGCCTAGAACTCTGATCACCACTCCTGGAATCCACTTCTTGCTGCCTGTATAACAGCGGATCCATACTCTTGCCTTTGTGGGATATTGGTGAAGTGGGGCGTCGGCTCCTGGTCGAGTTTGTCTGCGCTGTGCTGTTGTTGCAACATCCGGTTTAAGGGTGTCTAGTTTTGTACTTATGTGTCATCCGAACATGAACAGGCTGGGGCCACCCCTGTGGTGGCATGTGGGGATGTACGGTATGCCATGAGAAATGTTGATAAGTCCATTCTGTCTTCCCCTTCTTCTCTGTAGACAGTCAGTGCTGCTTTGAAAGTCTGTACGAACCGTTCAACTTTTCCATTAGTGGCTGGGTGATACGAAGCAGTCCGTGTATGTTTGGCCCCGATCGTTGCCAGGTAAGTCTGAAACTGCTGTGCTGTGAACTGTGGACCATTGTCCGTGACTACGTGTTTTGGAAAGCCGAACGTTGCAAATATTTGTTTCAGTGCTGAAATTGTTGCTGTTGTTGTGGTTGTAGCCATGGGCCTTACTTCTGGTATCCACACGGGCATCATGGGCATCCACGATGATTAAATAGGTGACACCTTTAATGGGACCTGCAAAGTCTATGTGTATTCTCTCCCGTGGCATGGATGGCCAGTGTCACATCTGGATTGGTCCTGGCGGAAGGGCTCTTTGGGTTTGTGCACAGCCCGGGCATTGGGCCACCCATGTGGCTATATCTGTATCTAAAGAGGTCCACCAAACTGCTGTGCATGCTCTCTGCTTCATTCGAACCACTCATTGATGTCCTTCATGTAATATGTCCAGGGTGGTTTGTTGTTGTGACGTTGGTACTACCAGACGTGAGCCCCAGTTCCAGCTTTTGTCTTGTGTATGGCTGCAATGATGCAGGTAGGGTGTCCGGCCAGCCTTCTTGGACGTAGTGTAAGATTTGCGTTAGGGTCGGATCTTGTGCTGTGGCAGCTGCCACCTGGTCTGAGGTGTAGGTGTTCGTGAAACAAACTTGATGCGTTCAGATGTCCAGGTACTTGCGGTGCTAGAGTTCACTTCTGGTGCTAACGGAAGTCATGAAAAAGCATCTGCATTTGAGTGTTGTTCATGCGGACGATACATTATGTAGTAATTGAAGGCCCCTAGATGTAGTGCATACCGTTGCAATCTGGCTGCTGTCGTGGCAGAGATTTCTTTTCCAGGAGACAAAGTTGTCAGCAATGGTTTGTGGTCCGTGATTAATGTAAACTGGCACCCATAGAGATATATAGCATGAATTTCTGCAGGGCCCAGATTATCTCTAAGGCCTCCTTGTCTATCTGTGAGTAGTTATTTTCCACTGGCATTAAGGGTCTTGACGCAAATGCAACTGGTTGCTCAGAGCCGTCAGGCATGATGTGAGACAGTACTGCTCCTAAGCCATATGATGAGGCATCACAGGCTAGGGTGACTGGTTTGTGTAGATCATAATATACTAGGACCTTTGTCCTAAGGATGAGGTCTTTGGTTGTCTCAAAAGCTCGTTGACAGTCTTCCGTCCAACACCATGATGTATTTGCTTCCAGTAGTCTGTGCAAGGGATGTAGTGTCTGTGCCAGGTTGGACATAAATCTATGGTAGTAATTCAGCAGGTCGAGGTAGGAACACAGCTGAGTGACGTCTTTTGGGGTGGGTGCCCACACTAGTGCTTGTACTTTATCTGCTGATGTATGCAGCCCATGTCTGTCTATGACATGGCCGCAGAATGTCAGTGATGGTTTCAGGAATTCACATTATTCGAGGTTGACTTTGAGTCTGTGTTCATGTAGTCGTTGTAAGACCAGTTTGACGTTAGCTTTGTGTTCCTCCTCTGTCGTTCCTGTAATCGGCATGTCGTCCAGTAGGCATTTCATGTGTGGAATTCCTGCTAATATTGTGTCCATGGTCCTTTGCCAAATCGCTGGGGCAGATGTGACTCCGAAAACCATCTGATTGTACTGATACAGGCCTTTGTGTGTGTTAATTTTTAAGCGGCTTCGGCTGTCTGGATGTATCTCCAGTTGTAAGTAAGCTTGTCGTAGATCGATCTTCGAAAAGGAGGTCCCTCCTGCCAGAGGTGAAAAGCTCTTCCTGGGCAATGGGTACTGGTCCACTTCGAGTTGGCTATTGAGAGCCATCCGGAAATCGCCGCATAGTTGGATTTCGCCCATTTTCTTGAGGACTGGTACAACAGGTGAAGCCCAGTCGCTGTGTGGTACAACATCCATGTCTAATTGAAGATGGAGCATTACAATTTTCTGAAATAGTAAAATAAATTAAGGTTAACATCAGGAGGTGTTATTCCTTTTAAAGCAATCTCTACTTTTGCTCCCAGATACCTTCCCTCTCATCTACTCCTGAAATTCCTCAATTGGCTCCCTATAAAGTATCGTATTTCCTCCAATAGTCTCCTCCTCTCCTGTAAGTCTCTCTGCTCTTCAGCACCAACTTACATTTCTGCTCTTATCTCCTGCTACACCTCTTCCCGTACCCTACGGTCTTCTCAAGGGTTCTTCCTATCCTCTCCCTACACAACTTGAGCCATCACTCGGCTACAAGCTTTTTCACTGGCTGTCACTCGACTTCGGAAATGCCCTCCCTATCGCCATTCACCAATCATCCACACTCATTACTTTCAAGCATCTCCCCAAAACCCACCTGATCAGGGAGGCATCTCAGTAACAATATCCTCCTCTTGCACATTGATAATCACACCAGAATCCTTCTGCACTTCCTTCACCACACCTTGTAACTGCATTTATAATCCTCCTCCTACTGTCTCTGTATGTCGTCATGAATTCTAATTAGGCTTTAAGCTCCTTGGGGCAGGGTACCTTTCCCAGTGTATGATTCCCTTGCTGCATTTTCACCCACATATAATGCAATGATCGCACTATAGCCTAATGCTCTTACCCAGTTCTGTATTTTTCTATTGTATTATTTCAACTTCTGTTACAGGGATAGTAATACTTTGTTTTATCTTTATTTTATTTTGTAGGCATTAAAAAAAAAACATGAAGAACGATATAAGTCTTATCTCTCAAACCTTTATGGTTTGAGAGATATTCACAAGCAAAGTTTCCCCTCCCGCCCCTTTTACCTAGTGTAAGTCATCTCTTCTCAGATGTGGAATCCAGTCCATAGACCAGACAGATAACAGAAGGGGACAATCTTCTTCCTATGAGAACAATGAAAGCCCTGCCCCCTTGACAAGTTTTTCAGGTTTTTCCCTTATCTTAATTGAAGATTGTCCCTCTCTGCAGTCTACCTGGGCACCTCCCTTCTGATCTGGCTGAGCAGTGTTACATCAGTAAAAGGGGCAGAAGGGGGATACTTTGTCATTGAATTACTCTTGTACTACAGCTCTGACAGTAATGAAATAACACTCTCCAAAGTCCAAATACTATGATGATTAATTAGAGCTGCTTTTATTATGAAACATTACTATCCCTGTAAGCGCTGTGTACATGTATGGCGCTATATGAATATAAATAAAATGCATACATAAAATTGTGGGCATTATTTAACCCTTTGAGTGCCAGAGGTATATTCAATGCGTCGCAATGCAATGGATATTTATCTGGCATTTCATTGGTTAAATATTAATCCTAAAAAACAATCTACACAGACCTGATTACCAAGACCATTATGATTGTCTACACAGATAAGTGAAGGAGTTAATATTCGATGCTGTTTGTGTGACTTAAAATTGCACGGTAAGCTCTGTGTGTGTTTTCTATGACACTTACTAATTATACCATTTATGATGTCTCTGACAAGATAATACATTCCTCAGGGGATTCTAGGATACTGGTGCCTTTCATTATAAATACAGTCCAGGAACACACACACACTTACACACGGAAGACTTTATCCTCGTGACTTTCACAATTATCTTGTAAGTATTTCCAAATATCTAATTAACAATTTGGATTCTGGAGACTGTCTCATTTTCTTTGCAGAACGTGATAGAAAAAAATGAGTCAAAAAGTTCTAACCATGCACATGACAGCAATAATGATTACCAAAATATGGATCAGATAGCATCCACTATAAAAAGTAAGTATATCCTTTGTTAAATTCAGTTAAAACAATTTAAAAATACACTAAGGTTGTCCTCCCTCAATCCGCAGGTATTGTTGTTGAATGTATGTTCAGTACAGACTAAATGTAATCAAGGTCTTTCCTGTATTGAAATCTAGGAAGGGCCTAGAAGACGTTTATTTAGCCTGATCTGGATTTATGGTAATCATTACTCCTGTGCGTATTTAGATGTTTTTGAATTGACTAGTTACTGTTTCATAATTCCAATAAATGGTAGATTGTCCTGCTTAAAGGGATAGTAATACTTCGTTTTATCTTTATTTTATTTTGTAGGCATTAAAAAAACATGAAGAACGATATAAGTGTTATCTCTCAAACCTTTATGGTTTATGAGATATTCACAAGCAAAATTTCCCCCTCCCACCCCTTTTACCTAGTGTAAGACATCTCTTCTCAGATGTGGAATCCAGTCCATAGACCAGACAGATAACAGCAGGGGACAATCTTCTTCCTATGAGAACAATGAAAGCCCTGCCCCCCTTGACAAGTTTTTCAGGTTTTTCCCTTATCTTAATTGAAGATTGTCCCTCTCTGCAGTCTACCTGTGCACCTCCCTTCTGATCTGGCTGAGCAGTGTTACATCAGTAAAAGGGGCGGGAGGGGGATACTTTGTCATTGAATTACTCTTGAACTACAACTCTGACAGAATTGAAATAACACTCTCCAAAGTCCAAATACTATGATGATTAATTAGAGCTGCTTTTATTATGAAACATTACTATCCCTTTAAGATTTAGGACATCGGCATCTGTACGGGTTGATTTAACCCCTTAACGACCCTTGACGGTCATAGTACGTCAAGGGTCGATCTGACTGAATGACCCATGACGTACTATGACCGTCATGGAGTTCCGGGCTCCCCCCCGCCGCTGCACGCCGTTCCAGGAGTCCGGAACCGGAAAAAGAAAAAAAAATGCTCCGCGGTCCTTAACACACATTGTGGCGCCGATCGGCCAGTCGTTAAGGGATTAATTACAGGAACCTTAAGGTTAAAATACAAGGTGGCTTATGCACTAAGGAAGTGGTGATACAGAGGTGATAAAGTGGAGATATAGGGGGTTATGTACTAAGGCGTGAAAAAGAGGTGATAAAGCGAAGATAACATCTCCAGTGATAACACTTCTTCAGTTTCTATCTTATTCTATGGAGGCTCCAAAGTTGGAGAAATCCCTTAGTGCATAGGCTCCATAGGATAACATAGGACTTGGAGGAGTGATATCACTGGAGAAGTCATCTCCACTTGATAACCTCTTAGTGCATCACCCCTGACTTCTCCACTGATATCACGTCTCCATTTCCTGTGTTATTCTATAAAGTTTGAGCACTAAGATTTCTAACGTTGGAGAAATCTTAGTGAATCGGTTCCACTGTATAACATAGGACTTGGAGAAGTGATATCACTAGGGAAGTTATCTCCACTTGATCACCTCTTTATCATGTCTTAGTGCATCTCCCCTAGGTTGTTCTTTAATGACATTTAATGCAGATTGATTAGTTCTGAGTGCTGCAAGATTTGGGGGATCATTATGAATAATCTCTCTATACATATTATTAAAGGGATAGTAATGTCAGAAAAAAAGTATTAACTATATGGTAGATACAATTAAAAGAGAGTACTTGCACTTATTCGTATCTCTCAGACCGTTATGGTTTGAGAGATATAGGAAAGTAAAGTTCTCCCTCCCCTTTCTGCTTGATGAGCTGTGAAGCTGTCAGAAGCTGATTCTGGTTCCTGTTATTTCTTCAACTTTGGAGATCTCAGTGCATTGGGTCTATAGAATAACATAGGAACTGGAGAAGGGATATCACTGGAGAAGTCATCTCCACTTTATCACCTCTTTATCACCCCTTAGTCCATAACCCCCAGTGTTGCACTATCCCTATTGCTCTGTATACTGTAGTGAAGTCAGGCTTTTCTGCTGCAAGAATAGTGCAATATTGTATCATGGTTCCTTCACCAAAAGCTCTCTGTAAACAAAATGTCAGTGAGCTCACTATCGGGGATTTGAAAATGTAAAAAAAATAGGTTAACCCCTTAACGACCCACAACGTGCCAGGACCGTCATGTGCACACTTCCCATAAGGACCCATGATGGTACTGGATGTCCTGGGTTAAATGATAGCAGCGCGCCTCAGTGCACGCTGCTATCACTGTGTTGACCGGTACCAGACCTCAGTTTCAGTGCTTGTCTATTCTGCCAGTACAAGTGATCGCTCCATGAGTGATCACATGTATCGGCATTTTCATTCACAAAGGCAATGTGTTTCACACATTGCCTTTGTGCTGCTCTGTGCCTCTGTCTTCTTTACTATTAAAGTAAGGGAGAGAGAAGCAGAGAGAAGACACATAGTCAAAAAAAATAACGCAGTAGTTGGGGGAATTAACCTCTTCAGTGCTGGCACTGGGGGCTGGCTGAATGCAGGTCCATTCCTGACCTGCTAAAAGCAATTTTTTTTTAAATACATTTAAATAAGAGACAATATGTTAATTAAACATTCTGTTCATAATCTAATTCTGCTAAGTGTAAAATAAAAAATAATTTGAGTGTAATTGTTGTGGAGCAATGTAATACAGTTACACACATAAATCTTATCAATGAAAAAGTGAGAAAATAGGGAGAGAAAGAGGGACATGGGGGTTTTCACCTAGGGGGCCAGTGCCCACTTAAATCTGCCCATTATGTAGGTATGACTGATCATACCTTTCATGCAGTGTCCACAAAAATGTAACCATTACACTCAAATGATCCCAAGAGAAAAAATAAAAATGGTGATTTTTACATGTTTTTTTACAATTTTCTTTAATTATAATAAAATAAATTGTGGGTCAAAAGAAAGTCCTAATTGTGTGTGAAAAAACGGTATATAATTTGTGTGGTTGAAATAAAAGCCTTAGAGGGAAAACACTGTTGAACAAAGACATAGTCGAAAAGGTCAGAATTGCTCAGCTCCTTAAGTGAAATTTATTTATTTATTTAGGAAATGTTTTACCATGAAGAATACATTGAGATTTCTCTTCAGATTTTCCTGGTCTTTAAGCGGTTAAGATGAGAAAAAAATAAAAAGTATAGGCAGCTTTGATTTTTTATATTAAGCATTCACAGACTATGTAAGGTTAAAATGGAGGTTGTTTTGTGACTTTTGATAAAAGTTGCAGCATTCACAGACATATACATAATTGTTTCCATATATTGAGAGAAGTTAAGATACAAATACAGAAAATGATCTAAGAAACTATTTTCTCAAAAAGCTGAGCAAAAAAACAAGGTCATGCATAAAGACGAAATGCACTTAAAGTGATAGTAATGTCCCAACAAAAGTATACTCAAACTTGTACACGCAATAAAAAATACTTAATGCCCTTACTCATATCTCTCACACCATTATTGTTTGAGAGATATAATAAAATAAAGGTCTCCGTTCCCTCTCCTGTCTGTCTGACGAGCTGTAAAGCTGTCAGAGGCAGAATCTGGTTGCGCGACCAGATGACGGCTCTTCAGGAGCGTTGTAGACCATTCAGGTGAAGTAGTCATAATTAGATATCTTGATGACAGTGCTCCAGAAGAGCCGCCATCTGATCCTGGAACCAGTATCTCATGCCGTCAGCTATACAACTGACATATGAGAAGGGGGAGGGACCAGGGAACTTTATTTTCTTATATCTCTCAAACCATAAAGGTCTGAGAGATACAAGTAAGGTCATTAAGTATTTTTTTGGTGTCTACAATTCAGAGCATACTTATTTTAGAACTAAAACAAGGCCAGGGATTTTTTTACAGCAAGGACAGTAAAGTTATACAATTCTTTGCCTTGGGATGTTGTGGTTGCAGATATTGTAATTGCTTTCAAACAAATAATGGTTGACTACTAGTACAGAATAATGAATTATGAAAGTTGGCTCAAAGCAGATAAAAAGAAAGTGGTGGAAAGTATTGACAGAGTAGCGATTTACACCATATTTAAAAAGATGCCATTGTTCTTCTATAAATAGCACCTCATGTTACAAACTTTAACATTATTATAACAACCAACGTGTACAGCATGGGTAATCGTTGATTATGATTAGCCTGGTGTTGGGATCAATAAATGAAGTTTTGGGTACATGTTAAAGCAGAACCACCACCAACTCCACTAAAGTCGCCCTGCAATACTTAGGCAGGTGATGACTAGCTTTGTAATCATTATTTTACCTCTCAAAAGTGCCCCTGAATAAAGTTATCCTGAAGATTCCGAGACTGACGGCCAGGTTACTGCAGCCCGTGCGCCTGCGCCGTCAGTCTCTTCTAGAGCCGTCTGGGCCAGTGCAATGTCTGTGAAGGGTGAAGAGGACAGACAGAGCAGGTGCGCATTCAAGATGTCTGCGGTGATGCCTGGCTTCCGGTCTCGGAAGCTTAAAGGGGAACATTCACATGAAAAAAAAATTGGAGCGCTGGTTATAAGTCCTAATGCAATACCACCGCTGGGTTTTGTTTTAAATGTACTGACCTGTGAGCCGAGATATTTATGTTTAAAAAGTGCCACTTCCGCATACTGCGGCACCCTGTATGTGCGGCACGGAGCAGCAGGACTTCCCACTTCGCTCCCAGAAGCCCCAGCGAGCACGTTCTCGCTTCACCTCGGAGCTGTATTGTTTTGGGCTAACGTTACATCCAACTCAGTTTGAGATGCTACGGAGGTTGCATCAGTACATTTAAAACAAAACCCAGCGCTGGTATTGCATTACGACTTATAACCAGCGCTCCAATTTTTTTTTCATGTGAATGTTCCCCTTTAAGGATAACTTTATTCAGGGGCACTTTTGAGAGAAAAAATAATGATTACAAAGCTAGTCGTCACCTGTCTAAGTATTGCAGGGCGACTTTAGTGGAGGTGGTAGTTCCGCTTTAAAATACAATTCATCATTTAGCTAGTTATTTTTTTTAATATAGCACTGTGTATACAATGTCATTTGCAGAATGTATTAGAGACTTTGTTTACACACAGTGTTTCTAGTGTCTAGGTCTGTCTAGAGCCTTGCTTTGTGTTACAGAGGTCCCCTACATGATAAAGGTTCACTTTTAAAACATTGCATGCATAATAGCGTGCAGCTACACATAGCATTCAGCATGTCGTTGTAATGAAAAGGGTATCCCCTGATGAAGCCTTGCAGCGATATGCATTTGTATTGTGGCTCTTAGAGGGATGACCATTTATCTCTGGCTCTAGTGAAGGTTACCTCTTTCTCTTGTCCTCTTTTTTGGGATGTGATTTGGGTTTCTAAGTATACCTTTATAATTCATATTATTTCACTGTATATGCATTTGAACTTTATTGATACTGTTTGCTATTAGCACTGTATTTGGTGGTCATTTGTTTGAGGATTGGTTTACTGTGTCATTTGACCGTTATATTTGTACTATTATCTTACAAAATTGCTGGTCCACTCAACTGTTGTGATTCGTTGTTTTTTTAAGTATGTTTTAATTCATCTCCTTTATGTACGTGCTTATATTAATACAGACTTTTTTCAATTTTGGATTATATTATATTCTGGGTTGTGTGCCTCATTAATGGGTTCTTGCTTAGGGATTTCATTTATCCCTTTTGTGTATATGGTAATGAAAAGGGCAACATGAGAATCCTGTCTTACATAAAAGCGCGAGATTCTCATGTCATGCCATGAAAGGTCGTCTTCAATCTTTAGTTATAAGCAATAAAGTTATAAGCAGAGGAGATTGAGAAAAGAGGAGAGAGAGTACATTGATCAGGTTCTCTCGCTGGACAGCTACACTGTACTGAAGTTACACTGCTGCTTGATGGAATGCCTTACCATGTTGCACTAAACTCCCATCATCCTATGGCTGCTGGAAGACTCCAGTCCTCTGCATATAACTTAATTGCTTACAGCTAACCATTGAAGGTGACCTTTCATGGTGCAACATGAGAATCTTTTGCTTTTAGACAGAAATAGCGTTAAGGTGCACCACGTTTTCTCATCAAAAACATATCAGTGTATAGTTAAAAACATCAGTCTCTCCACTAGACTCTGATCAACGCATTTCGCGTGTACACACACTTACTCCTTCAGTAACATTATGCTGATAGGGCAACAGAATACAAGGTGAAATGTGTATGCCAGAATCATTCATTTTGAATTAGAGTGACTGAATTTGGACAAAAAACCTTCATTTTGAACCGAAGTATACAATTTTTACAAGAAGTATAGAAGAAGTCTTGCAAAGCTTACTCACAGATATATATATATATATATATATATATATATATATATATATATATATATATATATATATATATATATACAGAATTGCTCACCCTTTGCTTTTTTGCACACATTCCTGAAGTCCTGTATTAAGCCATTAAGGACCAGAGGGGTGTGCATTGCAATGCTTTACAAATGTGTTGCTTACCCCTCTGCCAATCAAAGGTTTAAATCAAAAAGGTGTAACGTGCTCTCTGAGAACAAATTGGATCTAGTAGTTCATTCTTGTGGATGGTAGCCTGCTCAGGTTCTGCTCAGTCATAATTTTCTCTCGTCTGTGCCATTACAGAGGACAAATGTCCATAGTCACATCAGTCTGGTCCTACCCACAGCCTCTCCAACACTGAAATATTCAGCAAATCTTTCCTGCAAAATAGCAAAACCCAAACCTATGTTTCACCCTTTAATGGTTTTTGTCAGTAAGATGCAGCTTATCCCCACATGGAGAACAAGGGCCCATACCTGGGATACCTTTCCACTTAGTGAGACTAATAAACAAAAATTTGTGACAAGCTTGAACTGAGAATTAATGCTGCTGTTTCAGGTGCTGCTCAGTCACATTTGTGGGTGGGAACGTTTTTGGACAGGAAGAGACTGATATTGAAATGTAGTCTCTGTAACGGTAATATAGATTGCAAAAAGCCAGTGATGTTTCATATGCTAATAAAGGTTTATCAGTGATGTTTCATATGCCAGTGAAGTTATGTGCTACACCAGGAGACTTTCACTTTTCCCTGAGATGAAAGTAGGACTAATTCCTAAACTAGACATCTACTAGACTTTTGGTTAACATGACACATAGGAACTTTGAATGAAGTTTTCAAATGTAAAAAAAAAAAAATTCAAGGACAAATTCAAGGATATTTTATATTTGGCATCAGTTTTA
Source organism: Rhinophrynus dorsalis (assembly GCA_037306005.1). Classification (NCBI taxonomy): domain Eukaryota; kingdom Metazoa; phylum Chordata; class Amphibia; order Anura; family Rhinophrynidae; genus Rhinophrynus; species Rhinophrynus dorsalis. The sequence goes on along the minus strand of CM074719.1, from coordinate 620,367,217 downwards.
ATAAATCTCTAGCATCTCAGAGTTAATATTGCCCATCTCCTAAACTCATGTCTTTTTTATTTTTTTTTACAGGATTCCCCTTGCACAAGTGCCCAGACCACCGAATGGCTAATCAGTCTCATGTTATGTTTGTACTCATTGGTTTCCCAGGTCTCCCTCAGGATTACCATACCCTGGTTTCTGTTGTGTTATTCTTTGTGTACGTCATGGCTATTTCTGCAAACGGTGTTGTGATAGCTCTCATCATTTGGAAAACCCACCTACACCAGCCAATGTACATTCTCATCGCAAACCTTGCTTTCTCTGATGCGCTATTTGATACTATCACCTTACCAAAACTGATTGCTAAATATTGGTTTGGAGATGCGTACATTACCTTCTCTGGGTGCATGTTCCAATTGTTTTGTGTCCATTTTCTGGGTTCTGTCGATTCCTTCATCATAATGATGATGGCCATTGATCGCTATGTTGCTATTTGCAGACCTTTGAGATACCACACAGCCGTCACCAACAGACGTATGTCAATTATATGTAGCGTTTTGATCATCATTGCAGCTATGTCTTCTGGAACCAATGCTTTCTGGCATGCACAATTTCCATATTGTGGCTCTACAAAAGTCAACAACTGTTTTTGTGTTAATATGGCTATTATGGGCTTGGCATGTGGAGATGTCACTTTGCTCAAACAAACAATATTTTATATTTCCATGATTGTACTCTTACTGCCGTTATCTTTTATTATTTTCTCTTACATAGTTATTATTGTAACTGTCTGTTTAACGACTGGATCTGAAAGTCGTCAGAAAGCATTCCATACTTGCTCCATTCATTTGTTTATCGTTGGTATGTATTATGCCCCTCGAGTATTTGTGTACATTACCTATACCTTCAACATAGTTCTTAGTCTTGATATGAGTGTCCTGCTTCTTTTCCTCTATACTTATATCCCACACATGGCCAACCCTATTATATATTGCCTGAGGAACAAAGAAATCAAACAAACTATTTCAAAAGTACTGAAAATAAAACTCAAAATTGAAGATGGGTCCCTTCTGAAATAATTATGCCTAGACAACCATATTTCTTTCTTCACAATGGTGACTTGAACAAGGCAGTGGTCTGCATAACCCTGGCGATCTGTTCATGGGGGTAATGTCAGAAGACGCAGCCAGTTGACATTAGACGTACATGACTGATTGATCAGCATTTAGGTTAGCCATTCATTGCACATTGGAATCACAACATCATTCTGTAATATACTGTTTCTTAGGAAAATGATACCCAACCATGTGAACAACCAGATCTGTCTCTTGTGTCATTTTATATACTGGTAAACATCTCCTGTGTGAAGTGAACATAGTCTTTGGGGTCTATTTCTTGAAATGCAGACATGTAAGGTATTTCCCTGGGTGTAGCAATTCTCATATTTATTAGCAGATTTGTTGTTGCTCATTTAGTAACTATTCGGGGACCAGACGGTGTTCAAAGCATTGAGAATCAATGTATTGAACACCTCTCTTGTCCTCAAGGGGATAATGACCAAGCAAAGGTTTGTGTACTTAATGTTAAGGTTATTGTTAAGGCTGGTTAATGGCCAGGAATCAGTTGCGTGCTTAATGTTTATATGGCAGGTTCTTGGCTGGCATGTCGACAAACAAACAAAACTGCACAATCGAATAAACAATTTAATGTAAGTGGAAACATAACAGCAATCTTCTTTATTCATCCACACGAAAAATATAAAATGTTCATGAGACAGTAATAATACAGACTTATAAACATGTACACCAGACTCAGCTGCAACAGTCAATGCATTTCACATCCACAGTGCTTATTCATGATTAGAGAGTGCGTAGCCAACTCCTCCACCAGCCCACAAATCCTATATAATAATTTGCTAATGTATGTTTGTCAGAAGATGTCATGCGCAGTACAGACGGCTGCGCGTGCTGCAGTCGTGTGCAGTACAGACTGCGCACACCACGGCTGATAACGGAGTGGGGCGCTACAGTTTTAGACCGTAGTCCTCTCTGTTCAGACTATAGTCTGAATTCGGAGTGTCCCGCTCCGTTATCAGCCGCGGTGTGGGCAGTCTCTACTGTGCATGACTGCACCATGGCCGTTGCTGCCTGGCACTGTGGCCCGTGTACACGGGCTGTTCAGCTAATCTGTATATAATGTGTATATAAAGGTGTATGCATGAGGACTTAACCGAAAGAGACTGCTGTGCACTCATATACAAATAAGCATGAGTATTCTTAAAGCGGAACTACCATGTCACAAATTATTTAGCTTAACTAAGTCCCCTTCTGGTGACTAGCTGCTTAGAAGCGCAAGTCACCAGAATTATTACCTGATTTAATAGATATATGCTTTATTCCCCAGCTGTCAATAGCACGGAGCGCGGACATCTTGCCATCGTCTGCGTGCCTGCGCTGTCAGTTCCTTCCTGAGCCAATCGGCTCTTAGCAACACCTCCTAGACCCGGCTGGGACTGACAGAGCAGCTGCTCAGACATCACAATGGCAAGATGTTCGCGCTCCATGTTACTGACAGCTGGGGAATAAAGCATCTATCTATTAAATCGGGTAATAATTCTGGAGACTAGCACTACTAAGCAGGTAGTCACCAGAAGGGGACTTAGTTAAACTAAACATTTTGTGACATGGTAGTTCCACTTTAAAGCGATAGTACTGGTAACATATAAATTTGATTATTCAGTATTGTGTCAGCATAAAGAAATCCCTGCTCCCCTCAGTGAAAGGGGCAGAGTATACATTATACAGACACACACAATATGATCCCGATCCGTAGGGTCATGTGACCGTCTTTCATATGTGAGGGGATTCTGCATGACGTAGGAAAAATTACAAGAAGACTACAAGGATCTACATTGACTACGGTACAAAGAATTATAAAAAAACAGTACTTAAAGTGTTAATAATGTCTAAAAAAACTTTTTTGCATTTAGAAGAGCTTAAAAAGCTGATCTAAATGCAAAAAAAAGTATCTCTCAAACCGCTATGGTTTAAGAGATACGGGCGTTTAAAGTTTGATTTCTCCTACTGACAGCTGTAAAGCTGTCAGCAGGAGATTCGTGTCGGTCGACACAGTGGCGCTTGAGAAGTGCCAGGATCTCGTTACTTACATGGAATCCCTTCACTGGAATGGTCTAAAATGTGTAGCTAGAGTTCAGGCACACGTTCTAGACCATTCCAATGAAGGGATTTGTGGTAAATAACAAGATCGCGGCACTTCTCAAGCGCCTCCATGTCGGCCGACATGGATCGCCTGCTGACAGCTTTACAGCTGTCAGTAGGAGAAATCAAACTTTAAACTCCCGTATCTCTTAAACCATAGCGGTTTGAGAGATACGTTTTTTTGCATTTAGATCAGCTTTTTAAGCTCCTCTAAATGCAAAAAAGTTTTTTTCAGATATTACTAACACTTTAATAATGAAAAGTAACTTTATTTGCTACCATTGCTATGCCTTTAAATACATGAATCTCATTACGAGTGATCACATGCTCAGAGGGGCAGAGAGAAAGCACATTGATTTAGCTGTTCGCCTCACTTCCTCATAAATCTTTACCTTAGTAAATTGTACATGTGGGTTATCTAAATTAAATAAAGACTAACACGTCCTAATAATAAGCACTCACAACTTAATTTGGGCAGAAAATCCTAATGGCCACTATTAAAATATTGACTCCACAGAAAATCATATTTAATTAGTACAGGATATCATGCCCATGGAGAGAGACATGTTTCACTTTTCAGGGCTCCAGAACTCCGCCCACTGAAGTTCTCTTAGGAAGTCTTTAGTGGGAGGAGTTTGGCATGCAGGAGGAAGGATTATGTTTGTCTCCATGGACATGTATATTGTGAACCCCAGAAGAAGCAGACGGAGGTCTGCGAAAGTGCTTGGGACACTATTGGACGGTCCCTCTCTACGCCCCCTGTGAGGGCAGAGTGATCAATAGAGTGATCTCATAGGAGCAGAGTGATCAATTTGTACCAGAATTTGTGGCGAGTTTTTTCTGGACAGTTATTGCAGTATTCGCAACTGATTCACGTCTAGAGGACATAAGTGTATTCAAAGAAGTGGGTAGGAGGCAAGGAGGACACAGAACGTTGGCGATTCTAAGAGGGACCGTGAGATACGCCAATAGCCCAAGAAGGGCATTTGTGAGTGCAAAATCTTAATTGTTTTTATATTTTTATCATTATTAAACTTTTACATTTAGATTGTTCTTTCTCTCTTTGTTTTGTTGCGCTGTTTTGTGAGTTGTCATAGACACAGACCTGACTCTCCAAGTGGACAAGGCCACTTCTTCAACTCATTATCCTGCTGCATCTGACAAATTGAGAATCACTTTACATCATCCATTATCATCTCATCTTCATTTGGACTGAATATTATTTTCATCATCATTTTCTTCTTCATCATCATTTCATTTCCATTTTTAACGGTACATTTCATTAGAACATTCTCCATACCTTTTTTTTATGCCATTTACTAACTGGTTATCATACATCTGACTCATTTATAACTATTTTAAGACCTGTTTTAATTGGTCTTTTTATATATATATTTTATATATTTTAATTTGAATAAACTTTACAAATTTTGGAAGATATTCAGCAGCCTTCATCCTTCTTTCTTGGATTTTTTACTGGAATAACAGCTTCAGAGAACAAGAATATACCTGAGTGAGGACAGGTTGAAATTCCTCCCATGCGCTTATAGCTGGTCTAGATGTATGTCTATTTCCAGCCTTTACTTTTGTGAGTATACCTATTTTGATTTTAATCAATTCTGGTATTGAATGATCTCAAGCACTATTGGGCGCCCTCTTTCTCTTTTCTTTCCTTTTTCCATGGGCTTCCTTTGGATGTTGGTGATGTGCGGCCCCTGATAAACAATTCTACATTGCCGTTGACCATTTGGGACGGTCTTGAGATCCCTACCGCCTATATACTTGGGGAACACATAGGTGTTGCTCCAAGCATTATTTTTGTGAGTATACATTTACTGTGTATCCCTTATCAAGACATCTTTACATATTACACTAGGAGCGCCTCCTTCTGTGTGCTTTTTTACAGTATTTTAAGACCTGTTATTTTTATGTGGACTTTATCTTCTTTAACAGCATCCATTTGCCATCTATTTTTTTTCCTCTCTATCTTTGTGTGTATATCTCCTATACAGTAGTATTTGGTGCATCTGCTGTGGGTATTGTTAAATTGCAGGAGCGCTATCCTTACTACATCCATTTTTCTACTATAACATGTATATCCCATATTAACTTTAACAAAAGAAAAGAGAAGGTGCTTCTGGTGCAATAACATCTTAAAGGGAATGTATTCACCAACCCTTCATCAAAATAGGAATTATACTCACAAGGAGAATTTATTATTAATTATTATTAATCTTTATTTATATAGCGCCAACAAATTCTGCAGCGCTTTACAGTAGGGAATAGACATACAGAGATATTAAACAGCACAATCAAATGTGGAGAACAGAAGGATCAGAGGACCCTACTCATGACAGCTTACAGTCTAGAGGAAGGTAGGTTTTACACAGAAGGAGTAAGTGCTATTGGGTGTAAGTGCCTCCTGTCACATGAACCGCCGGTCAGTGGGTGGGAGTGAGAAGTGCTGGTGAGTGCAGTGGTCCAGGGAAGGGGTGGTTCTTGGTGATGATGTTTATGGAGGCAGTTGATAGGCTTCCCTGAAGAGGGGAGTTTTCAGGGAGCGTCTGAAGATCTGAAGGCTAGGGGAGAGTCTGATTGGGCGGGGGAGGGAATTCCAGAGCTGAGCTGCAGTACAGGAGAAGTCCTGTAGGCGGGAGTGGAAGGATGTGATAAGAGCTGTGGAGAGTAGAAGGTCGTGTGCAGAGCAAAGATGGCGGGTGGGAGTGTATTTAGAAATGAGAGATGAAATATAGGGGGGTGCAGTGTTAGTGAGGGCTCTATAAGTTAGCACCAGAATTTTGAATTTAATTCTGTATGCTAATGGGAGCCAGTGTAGGGACTGACAGAGGGGTTTGGTGTTAGAGAAGCGATGAGTGAGGTAGATTAGTCTTGCAGCAGAGTTCATTATGGACTGTAGTGGGGTTAGTCGGGTAAGAGGATGGCCAATTAGTAATGAGTTACAGTAGTCAAGACGGGACATGATGAGTGTTTGGATTAAAATTTTGGTAGTGTGTGAGAAAAGGTCGGATTCTAGAGATGTTGCGGAGGTGGAGGCGGCATGATTTGGATATTGACTGGATGTGAGGAATGAAGGATAGGGCAGAGTCAAATGTGACCCCCAGGCAGCGAGCTGTAGGGGTCAGTCTGATGGTAGCGTTGTTGATGGTAAGGGTAATATCTGGGGTAAGGCTGGTTGTAGTGGGAGGGAAGATGATTAGTTCAGTTTTGCCAAGGTTAAGTTTGAGTTGACGGGAGGACATCCAGGAAGACACAGCAGACAGACAGGCAGATACTTGGGACAAGAGGGAAGGGGAGAGGTCAGGGGAGGAAATATATATTTGAGTGTCATCAGCATAGAGATGATGGTGAAACCCAAGGGAGTTGATTAGTTTTCTGAGCGACGCAATTTAGATTGAGAAGAGCAAGGGTCCCAGAACTGATCCTTGAGGCACTCCAGCAGACAGTGAGATGGGTGGAGAAGTGGAGCCAGGTCCAATAGAATGAGTAAGGAGTAGTGGCCTTTTGACTTGTTATCGAGCAAGTCATTGGCCACTTTAGTGAGGGCAGTCTCAGTGGAGTGATGAGGGTGGAATCCAGATTGCAAGGGATCTAGCAGGGAGTGGGAGCAGAGGAATCTAGTGAGCTGATTATATGCGAGATGCTCAAGGAGCTTGGAGGCAAATGGGAGCAGAGAAATTGGTCAAATTTGACAGTGTGTTTGGGTCCAGGGAGGGTTTCTTTAGGATTGGTGTGATTAGTGTATGTTTGAAAGAGGATGGGAAGGTGCTGGCTGAGAGGAAGAGGTTGAATACGTGAGTAAGGATTGGAGTTAGTAGAGGGGAGAGTTCTTGAGTGAGCTGAGATGGGATTGGGTCGAGAGGGCATGTGGTTAGGTGTGAGCAAGTGAGAAGAAGGGAAACTTCATCCTCAGTGACGGGTGAGAAGGAGCTTAGTGTGTATGTGGGAGAGGTGACAGGGCTGGGCTGGCTGAGTGGGGGTGGTAGTGATGAAATGTCATGTCTGATAGATTCGATCTTGTCCTTGAAGTGGGTGGCAATATCTATGGCAGAGAAGTTAGTGAAAGGTGTTTGTGTTGGTGGCTGTAGAAGAGATTTGAAGGTTGAAAAAAGCTGTTTCGGGTTAGAGGAGAGATTAGAAATTAGAGAGGAAAAGTATGACTGTTTGCCCAGGGATAGGGCAGGGCTATATGAATGGAGAATGAATTTGTAGTGTATGAAGTCAGCTGTGGAGCGAGATTTCCTCCAGTGCCTTTTGGCAGTGCATGAGCACCTATTGAGGTATCGCGTTTGTCTTGTGACGGTCAGAGTGACACTTATATGTCCACAAGCACTTTGGGGAAAATCTTTAGACACTGTCCCCAGAAAGCAGTGTCAAATACAGGAAATCTTTCATTGGACTCTGGGCTGCTCCTTACCTCAACCTGAAGGTAGTCAATAAATGGAAAGCAGAAGAAACAGGAGGGCGCCTGATACTGCCTGTTATCTCAATATAATCATCAAATATACATATAAGAATAATATTCACAAGTGGAGTGGTTACTCAAGGGCTTGTACCCATAAGCAATCCAATTTGCATGCAGGGATATATACCCACCTCTGCTTGGGTGATCTTGTTGTAGGAAAGGATCCAAAGAACAGTGCTGTGGTCGTCGTTGAAAAAGATTTTTAATATATTCAGTCTCAGTTAAAAAAATAAAAGTTGCGTACAAACAAAGCAACAAAATAATAAACACTTGATTAAAAAACCAATAAATTGGTTCTGTATAAAGTTTTGTGTCTCCCTAGCTACTTTTTCAAATGCAGTGTACCTACTTTCTCCAAATCTAAAAGGTATCATTAAAAATGCCTGTGTTTATTTTCAGAGGCCTATAATCTAGTTTTACACATAATCTGGAAAGGGGGGGTCATCTATTAACTTTTTTTTTTTTGCAGGACTCCTTCATTGCCAGGATTCTCGATAGTTCTCAAAGAAGCGCTAGTGTTGTATTGTCTTATAAGACAAGAGCATTGAGTACCATTAACCCTATGAGTGCCAGAAAGGTATCCAACTCAAATAACCGACTTAGCTGTTGATTCTCATTACAAACAGCGCATGTAAACATACACTGAAAACAAGTTTAAGATGATATTAAGACGCTAACATAAGATGTATAATGTTTTAGGATGCCAACTGGGAGCATATGAAGTTGAAAGGCGTATCAACCAATTACATTTTGAGATGTTAGTGTTTCTTTAAATCCCATAGATGGTTATCCTTTTGAAAGATCGCACGCAGAAGAGTATGTGACCATTTAACTCTTTCACCATGTCGCCTGGTTAAAAATAGCGATGTGACACTCTCGCAGTGCATGACAGTGCAAGATTGTCACATTGCCTAGTCAATGGTCGTGTTTAATAGATATACAGCCGGTGAGTCTCTCTTTAATAGATATACAACCGGGCAGCCTCCATCCGCAGTTTTATGAAGAGGCTATTATAACAAAACCCCTACACAATTGGTATGTGAGCTGATCCTGCTTCAGAGAAGGGGAGATGCAGGATCGGCTGCAGAAGAAAGCTGACCCGGCACAAAGGTAACAAAAAAAAGAGCCAAGCTGAAACGGAAGGTGATTGAAGAGACTCACCATCTGTATATCTATTAAACACGACCATTGACTAGGCAACGTCATGCACTATATTTAACCAGGCCACATGGTGAAACAGTTAAATTGCGACTATTCAGAAGTGAACCCCATAGATGGCAATAGTGTCTCTAATACTAGTGTTCAAGGGGTTCAATTAAAAATGATGTTTATGTATTCAGTACTAAATTGATTACATGTACAGATCTATCTGTGATATTGTCATTGTGTTTTCATCAGGCGGGTCCAAATTTGTTTCTCAAGGGCCATCAACGGGCCAGAACTTAAAGGAGCAGTAAACTTTTATTATGAAAAAATATATATTGTAGGGCTCTTCTTGTTGAGTAAAATAAGGGTAGTCCTACTGCTGACAGATGCATATTCCCAGAGTTATTACTGTTTAAACCTGTATTTTTTTTACATTAGCAGTTCCCTCTTGTGGTCAAATTTCAATTATTTATTCTGTTATATTCTAATGGAGATTAAAGTCAGTGACCTACAGTTCTCCACAGAATATGATAGAAACTGCTGAGTCACTTCCTGTCAGTTAGAACTATCAGGAAGTAAACACACAGTAAATTAACTTCCTGTCAGTTAGAACTATCAGGAAGTAAACACAGTAAATTCACTTCCTGATTATTTGAACTGTTAAAAATGTTGAATGAAACTGACAGCAGTGGGAGTGAACTTGATTTTCTCAGCAGAAAAAAACTCTATAACATAAATGTTTTCATAAAAAAAAAGTTTACAGCTCATTTAAGGATTTCCCTGATTAACTCTACAATGACGGCCTGATTCGGCATGGGGCGGCCGTTAAGGACCACTGCGCATAGTACTATACTTTTGTACTACTGCACCTAGTATTCTGGGATGGCAGAGAGGAGTACAGCTATGATGCCATCCCAGAATTCCATGACGTGCCAGAACCGCCACCTGTCCTTAATTGCCAGAACGGCATAATGATTCTGGCACGGCAAGGGTTCTTAAGGGGTTAAACACAAATGAGTTAGTCAGTGGCTCATTCATTTTGCTTGGACCACCTGTTCTCAGAAAAGGAAATCATTCAATCCTAGACTGCTTCGTAACTCTTGAGGACCGAATGTGGGCACCCTAATTTACATTATATACACATACATGGGAATTTATTCTTTGGAGCCTGCGGAGAGAGCTTCATTGACTTGGACTGGGAATATTTAAATGATGCAAATTGCATCATATAGCAGGTTGGGGCTTAATCTGGTGGGTGGAATTGGAGAGCAGAAGTGGAGGAAAGATGGAGTTAAAGGGGAATTGTCACCTCCATTAAAATGTTCTTGATGTAACAGATTATAACAATTAGAAATCAGTAAGTTTTTTTAAATGAAATTCTCACCCGTATTACTTTTATTGGGGTTTAAAGGTTTCCATGTTGACGTCACCAAGTTGCTCCCTGCAGCTTGAGCATAACCGCATCTAAAGTAAAATCACCTTCTTCTCCACATATAATCCCTCCCAAACTCCAACTTTTCAATAGATGTAGCGCACGCACGCCATTAAAAAAAAGTTGAAGGAGTATGGGCCTCCTCTTCCCGAATGATTGACAGGCCCAGGGAAAGGTGAAGCATGCGCATTAAAACTCCATAGGCAAGATGGACACGCTCAACCAGATCAAGAGGCTTCCGCATCAGATCCTTTTTATAATGTATAATGGATCATGTTGGGGATAACTACTACCATAAGTTATCTTAAAGGGATAGTAATACTTCGTTTTATCTTTATTTTATTTAGTAGACATTAAAATAACATGAAGAACGATATAAGTCTTATCTCTCAAACCTTTATGGTTTGAGAGATATTCACAAGCAAAGTCTCCCCTCCCGCCCCTTTTACCTAGTGTAAGCTATCTCTTCTCAGATGTGGAATCCAGTCCATAGACCAGACAGATAACAGCAGGGGACAATCTTCTTCCTATGAGAACAATGAAAGCCCTGCCCCCCTTGACAAGTTTTTCAGGTTTTTCCCTTATCTTAATTAAAGATTGTCCCTCTCTGCAGTCTACCTGGGCACCTCTCTTCTGCTCTGGCTGAGCAGTGTTACATCAGTAAAAGGGGCGAGAGGGGGATACTTTGTCATTGAATTACTCTTGAACTACAACTCTGACAGAATTGAAATAACACTCTCCAAAGTCCAAATACTATGATGATTAATTAGAGCTGCTTTTATTATGAAACATTTCTATCCCTTTAATGTGATGTGATAGTTCCACTTTAAGTATTAGAATGGTCAGAATGTATGAGAAGTAGGTGGAGTTATTCAAGAAACTCATGAAAGCTGGAAAATCAGCCTCCATCTCTGGAGACCCGGCAAGACTATAACACCTTTGGAACATACAACATGCCGGGATCGTCATGCCGGTCCGGACAAGTCATGGGATTCTGCCATCGCAGAATTCATCCTAACATGGAAAAAAAAAAAGTGATTTGGTCCTTAACGGCCACCCCCTGCCGGATCGGACGGTCATGAAGGGGTTAAAAACCGAGTCTCCAGGACAGAGCCGGAGAGTTTCCAGGTATGATTATATATTTAAACACAGTACAGATTATTACAAAGTATCTAAACAAGTCATTATTAGTAGGGGATATATTAAAGGGATAGTAATGTTTCATAATAATAGAAGAAGATTGTCCCCTGCTGTTATCTGTCTGGTCTGTGGACTGGATTCCACATCTGAGAAGAGATGGCTTACACTAGGTAAAAGGGGCGGGAGGGGAAAATTTGCTTGTGAATATCTCTCAAACCATAAAGGTTTGAGAGATAAGACTTATATTGTTCTTCATGTTTTTTAATGCCTACAAAATAAAATAAAGATAAAATGAAGTAAACAACAGCAGAGACATGATCAGGCAGTGCAAAGCAGGGTTTCAGCTGAGCTGGTAAATGGCAGAGACATGGGTGTGACTGTATTTATATATTGCACAAAGGGAGAGAAAGAGAGCAGATAGTTTGTTAGTCTGTCTGTAAGTAGAGGTGCCAGTTCCTGCAATCATCTCCATGCTGTACATAGCTCACTGTATAGCATGTATGACAAACTATTTATATATAGTCTGGCACTGTATATTATACAATCTGCATGTGTCTGTGTATAAGGACTGGCAATATACAGTATAGGAGGGACAGTCCCTGTTTGAGACCCAAATCCCTCTGCTCCTCTGTTTAGGAGATCACACTGTGTGGTGTATATTCCAGTGTATCAGATTGCTCCACATCAATAAAACCCACAGTAATGTGGGTATAAACTTCTGTATATATCTTATAAATTAGTCTGTGTAAAAAATACTTTAATCTTCTTCTTAAAATGAATATGTGTGGTGGGTATCCAACCCGAGTGGTGCAATATGCTCCACTCTTGTTATATATTCCCTCCACACATATATAGCACTCTAATCTGAATGAACTCTATAAAGTGCCATTATTTAAAACATTGCAGGCACTCTCTACCTTGTACGCACATATATATCTATATATCTATATCTATCTATATATATATATATATATATACTAGCAATGTGGGACGGCGTTGCCCGTCATGTTATGACCGTTGGGCGCATGTGTGTGAAATGCAGACACACTGATAAACACAGACATATGCAACACACAGGCAGACACATACCATACATCCCAAGTGTCCCTCTTTAGGAGGGACAATCCCTCTTTGAGGGCCAAATCCCTCTGTCCCTCTTTCCCACCCTGTTGTCCCTCTTTTTAGGAGGTCAGCCTGTGTGCAGGGCCGGCTCCACCTATAAGCGAGGTAGGCGCCGGGCTAGGGCGCACACGTACTGGGGGCGCGGGCATGCAGCGGAGAAGAGCTGCGCCCGCACACACCACGCCGGGAACCACAACACAGTCAGGTCTGTGTTGCTACATCGCTCCGTCATTGGGTCGGATCTTTAGTAATGCAGAGCGTGCTGGGAGTCATGCTCTCCCGCCGCGCTCTGCATTACTGAAGAGAAGACTGCGCGGGAGCTACAGGTATGTGATGGGGGGCAAGTTGGAGCTGAGGGGGCATACTGGAGCTGCTGGGGCCAAGTTGGAGCGGATGGGGGGCAAAGTGGAGATGATGGGGGCAAGTTGGAGCTGATAGGGGCAAGTTGGAGCTGAGGGGGCATAGTGGAGCTGCTGGGGGCAAGTTGGAGCTGATGGGGGTAAGTTGGAGCGGATGGAGGTCAAAGTGTAGCTGATGGGGTCAAGTTGGAGCTGAGGGGGCATAGTGGAGCTGCTGGGGCAAGTTGGAGCTGATGAGGGTAAGTTGGAGCGGATGGAGGTCAAAGTGGAGCTGATGGGGGCAAGTTGGAGCAGATGGGGGTCAAAGTGGAGCTGAAGGGGGGTCAAAGTGGAGCTGGTGGGGGCAAGTTGGAGTGGATGGGGGCAAAGTGGAGCTGATGGGGGCAAGTTGGAGCGGATGGGGGGCAAAGTGGAGCTGTTGGTGGCAAGTTGGAGCTGTTGGTGGCAAGTTGGAGCTGCTGGGGGCATAGTGGAGCTGCTGGGGGGCAAAGTGGAGCCGATGGGGGTAAGTTGGAGCTGATAGGAGCAAGTTGGAGCTGATAGGGGCATAGTGGAACTGAAGGGGGGGCAAAAGTGGAGCTGGTGGGGGCAAGTTAGAGCGGATGGGGAGCAAAGTGGAGCTGATTGGGGCAAGTTGGAGCGGATGGTGGGCAAAGTGGAGCTGATGGTGGCAAGTTGGAGCTGCTGGGGGCATAGTGGAGCTGATGGGGGGCATAGTGGAGCGGATGGGGGGCATAGTGGAGCTGGTGGGGAAAAAGTGGAGCTGGTGGGGGGCAAAGTGGAGCTGTTGGGGGGCAAAGTGGAGCTGGTGAGGGCCAAAGTGAAGCTGATAAGGGGCAAGATGGAGCTGGTGGGGGGCATCTCTTACAGGCATCTCTAGATCAGGGGCAGACTGGCGCAGGGGGCAGAGAGAGGACAATCATGAAAAGAGGTGGGGTATAAGTAGGCAGGGTATAAAGGGGTGGGACACAAGGGGCGGAGCGAAATGGGCGGCAAAATTAGGTTTTGCCTAGGGTGGCAAAAATCCTTGCACCAGCCCTGACTGTGTGGTGTGTATTACTTTGCTCTGCAGCAATAAAGCAATAAACGTCAGTATATGTGTTTATACATTAGTCTGTGCAAATAAAATTCTTTGGTCTTGCACTAAATAATTTATTCAGTTACATAAATAGTCAGTAATAGGTAATGAAATAACCTAAAAATTCTTACTAATGCCCTGCCCACCAGCCACGCCCCAACAATATCACCTAAAAGTACAGCGTCCCTCTTTGGCCATGTGAAATGTTGGGAGGTATGCACATACACACAGTGAGCGGAAGAAACATGCAAAAGACACGCACACACACACAGACACACTGGAGATGGACAAACATATGTAACAGAGATGTACACACACACACACAACATATATAAGCAGAAACACATGCGTGCATGAGTTGTGCACCCCTCTGGCACTCAAATGGTTAATGTATAGAGAGGCATGTGAGAGAGTTAAATAGCAGTGGGAAGTGTATCCATACCTGGGAACACTGACTTGTGTAGTCCCTAGAGGGGACTGATGTGGTGCTGATGTGGAGAGACAAATGGGGCAATCTGGGTTAAAAGGGGCGGGGCTTAATCACGAGTAGGGGCGGGGCTTAACATAAATGTGGGAAAAGTGTTAGTAATAGGCTGGGGAAGGAGGAGAAGTGGGAGGGAAATGCAAGTTTACAGTGTGAGGGGTTTGAACACACTCCCTGAGGGCTAAAACTTGATACACGACCCTGTGGCAGTCAGTGGGTTAAGTGTGTACCTGATGGCTGTCTGTACTCTGTGTTGTATGGCAAATAATGACAGTGAAGAAATAATTCAGCAATGAGGGCCTACCTTAACCCTTTGAGTGTCATTTTGTTCCTCAGTGGCTGTAGTACATGTCCTGCTGAGGTCACTGGGAGTCAGGGTGAGTGACTGTGTGTCAGCCATATTTCTTTCTGGCATTGTGTGTGTTTGGTGCTGTGTGAGTGAGGCATGTATGTGTTATACCTGGAAACTTTTACTTGTGGAGTCCCTCATGTGGTGCTGATGTGGAGAGAGCAATGGGGCAATTTTGGTTTAAAGTGGGCGGGGCTTAATCGCGAGTAGGGGGCGGGGCTTAATATAAATGAGGAAAAGTGTTAGTAATAGGCTGGGGAAGGAGGAGAAGTGAGAGGGGAATGCAAGTTTACAGTGTGAGGGGTTTGAACACACTCCCTGAGGGCTAAAACTTGATACACAACCCTGTGGCAATCAGTGGGTTAAGTGTGTACCTGATGGCTGTCTGTCCTGTGTCTTGCATGGCAAATGATGACAGTGAAGAAATAATTCAGCAGAGGGCCTACCTTAACCCTTTGAGTGCCATTTTGTTCCCCTGGTGCTGCACTACAGGTCCTGCTGAGGCCACAGGGAGTCAGGGTGAGTGACTGTGTGTGTGTGTCAGCCATATTTATTTCTGGCTTTGTGTGTGTATGTGGTGCTGTGTGTGTGAGTGGGGCATGTGTGTGTGTGCTGCTCTGTGTGTGTGAGTGGGGCATGTGTGTGAGTTTGGTGCTATGTGAGTGGGGCATGTGTGTTTGTCTGTGGTGTAGGAGCAAGTGGCGGCCATATTGTTTTTTTCTCACTTTGATAGTGGTGGGCGGGCTGCATAGTGGGGGCGGGCCAACTCCCTGCATGACTGAATCACCCAATAGGAATAGTAACTCATGCTTTATGCCTCCCCTGGGTGTGTTTTGGCAGGCACAAAGTCTTCTTTTATATATATACTAGCAACATGGGACGGCGTTGCCTGTCATGTTATGACCATTGGGCGCACGTGTTTGAAATGCAGACACACTCATAAACACAGACATATGCAGCATACAGGCAGACACATACCATACATCCCAAGTGTCCCTCTTTAGGAGGGACAGCCCCTCTTTGAGGGCCAAATCCCTCTGTCATTACTAAAGAGCCGACCAGATGAGGTAGGCGCTGTAGGCAACACAGACCTGACTGTGTTGTGGTTCCTGGCGTGGTGTGTGGGCGCAGCTGTTCTCCGCTGCAT